>JARYHS010009186.1:170990353-171280353 GCA_031002005.1 Vandiemenella viatica | reverse complement strand
CACTACCGATCACTATCCAATCAAATCCTTGGCGGGCACTAGACATCATCATGGTGCCATACAGATAGCAGCCAATGGCGAGTATTTCCTTTATGAATAGTTACGGATGAGAAATATTTTGCTTGGTACTTTACAAGTCTTTGTCATCACGAAGCCTTACAACAGAGAACCTGATTATTGTTGTTCTTAGCGAAATTTCAGGGCAACAACTAAGTGATTTGCAACCCTAAAACTAAACTTAAATACAAACTACAGCAGTTAATGTTCTTAAAATTACAATAAAATCAAATGATTCCTTTGTAACATACTTCTCAAACTACAGAAGACAAACAAAGAAAAGTAAAATGAAAAAAGTGGTGTGCTGCTAACGGTATAGTTTTCTGTTTTTGGTCTACTTCGAAGTCATTAGAAAAACAGGAAGGAATTTGGAAAAGGCCTTTTGAAGAAATCATTCCGGATATTGGTTTTCGAGTAACCATGAAATTCCGAAATCTGTGTTAGGAATCTGGCAGACTGTAAAGAGACCTGGTTTTAGAAATGCTTAGAAGCAACGGAGATGAAACCAAGATCGGTATTCAACACGAATGTAGGATGGACCCTCCTGAAGAAAGTATGCTTAGGCTGGCTGTCCAGTGGACGCGAAATCGAGCGAAATATGGCAGTGCGAATATGCGCGTACCCGTATACGAGCGAACGGGGCGCACCAGTCCAAGCACAGAGTCGCGCCAACCCACGCGATGGCGATGAGATCCCAGATTGTTTGGATTCTTGCGATTGACATTGATAAATTGATTGTTCTTGTTGAAGACCAAAAATTACACCATTACATGAAACTGTTGGAGGAGAATGTAGTTGAAATGAATCCACCACATAATTAATTATATTATTTATCCATTTATTTAAAGAAAATACGATGTTATTTGCCTAATATTTTACGTAGTGTATGCATTTATAGTATTGATTATATGTTAAGATTATATTTCTTACAGCTTTTCAAAAAGTTAGAAAACTACTCAACATATGGTATATTATTCAAAACAAAACGCACTTAATTAAATATTATTTACGGCGTAATTCATTTTTACAATTTATCATAGTTTCTTTTGTTCGAATTTAGCTTTGAGGTGTTTGTACCAGTTGCCCTTTTGAATTATTTTTTATTCTCTTTCTAAGCATTCTTTTTTACCTTATCATTAAACTGTTTCTAAATTTACGAGTATATTTTCAAAAGAGAGTTACATAATTAATGCATTATAAGATTGAAATGAATTAAAAAAGCATTTTCTCAAGAGCAGATCTTTTGACTACGATCCTCATATAACTAAACAAAAACATGGAAAAATTATGAACGCATATTTTGTTTCTTTCGAATCAATAAAGATGAAGTATTATCTTTTGATAACACGTATCGTACTGCAGTTATGTATATTTATTATTCATCCATTCTTCTATCCTTTATCAAATATTTTCCTATCCAGAATTATTGATGCCAACCCGAATAATAGCAAACATTCCGAAAAAGCCACTGCTACGGCTCTTTGCAGCACAAATTGCAACGGAAGAACTGGCTGCAGAGTTACAGGAATATGTTTCAGTGTACGCGGTGTCTTCGCGCCAACACAGTTCGAGCGAATCGAGGCGTATTCCCGCGAGCATTTTCCGCCAGCCTTAGCCTAGAATTGGAGGTAGATAAATGATTTCGTTTCCTCCTTGCCTAATAACCTGAAGGAAGCCTACAGTTTAACGTGGAAAACTTCCACTCTTCACATTAGATAGCAAGCTGAGTAAGAGGTAAAGGTTGGGGTAAGGGCCAATGAAAATCGCCTTCGAGATAGGGATTCTAACCGAGGGCCTAACGATCTCTAGTTATACGCCCTAACCACTGAGCCACCAGGACACTCTTTAATAATAAAATTAACTCCAAAATCGTTTCGTATGAAGCTTTAATTCGATAAGTTGTAAATACGAGGATCTACCGCAGGGTAGTTGCTGGAATAAGTACTATATTTGTAATTCCCACTTTCGAACAACTAGTGAAGCTATTAGAGATTGTTGTGACGTCACTGTAGGAGGAAGTTTAATAAGATTCCAGCGTCCAGAGGCGCGTCCCAAGTGGAGCAGGCTGGAGTATGCGTGGCACATCATTAGTCCCTGACCAGCTCTCCCGCATGAACAGGCCGCTAAATGAAATTCCACGTATTTATGGAGATTCATATCGCATGTTGTAGCATTCACGCGAAAGAATGATTCACAGTGCGGCTCGACTGTACTGGACAGAATGATGTGACCAGGTGCAACAAATATTTTATCCTGAAGAGGAATTTATAACTTACCACCTCGTTTGATAAAATATAGTTCCTACTCTCACGAAGAGACACTTGTTTTCATATTAAGTTTCTAAAGAATGTTGCTATGTGCAACCTCGAAGAGGGATGAATTAGTTTATAATATGGCTCTCATTATAGAGAAAGTAAATGTTTCAAATTGTGAATGGTATGCTTGGAAAAAAGTAAGTGATTCGTCACTTTCTTTTCTATTTTCACTAAATTTTCTTAAATTACGACCACCGCGTAGGTTCTACTTCTTGTAATTTTGTGAATTGCAGAGTATATATGTAGATGTAGATGAATAGAACTCTCTATAAGAACAGTATTTACCCATTCCCGTAGACCCAAATAATTGAGGAATTAGAACTGAACGCTATGAACCTGGTGAGAAATAGTGCAAAACTCAATGGTAAATAGCAACACAGGTTGCAACAAAATTTTCATTGACAAAAACAAAGGATAGAAAGGAAGTGTGTTTATCGTGTGAAATAGTGAAACCAATGTGGATAATTGAGCGAAAAGAGTATTGGAAGTAAATCAGTAGGAATTTGGCATAAGTGACGTCTAGTGTATGGTGGATATCTGTTCGAACTGCTATTAACTCCGCATGACGATTTTTTGTTTCGTTTTTGTTTCTTGTCTTCCACGGTATGAAGAGCTTTGGGCTGCGTTACAGTTAAAATCTTGCCTGTAGGAAATTATAGTGTTTTGGGATGCTCCGGTCCAGAGACAAGAAAAGTGGTTGTAGTCAGCAGCCGAGTCAAGTTTTAGGTCAACAGAAGAAGGATCGATCTGATTCATAATTTCATAACCCAACCATGAATAAAGTCATACAGTAACACTAACTCTATTACTAGAAAAAGTTATGATAATTATGTGAAATAATACTGGAGACCATGATAATGAATACTGTAAGCTGATAATTGTCTTAATGACGATGTACTAGAAAAACGTTCCTGAATGAGACATCCACATAAACTACGCGGGTCAGAAAGCCATGGGCGTCAGGGGGTAGTCAGAGAGACCTACATCTGTTCGCAAGGCAGCTAACAATGCACGCACCAATAATTTCTGTCCAACAGGACTGGAACACGCTGTTCTATGGACTTCGCTGAGCTTACTGACCCCCGACTGGATGGGACCACATGTAGAGCCGAACACCGCCTGCCTGGCCGTGGGGGAGGATGCTCATATTTACGACAGCATAACTCCGACGTCTCATCCACTATTTATGGTCCATAAACCTGACGGCCGGGCAAAGCATACGTTTTACACACTGCTCCAAGTCCTGTCTTCCTCGCGCTGCTTATGGAATTTAAGCGGGGAAAGGGCTCACTCGTCCTCTGAGGAATAGACAACCACCTTAATAGTCGATACGTGTATCGATAACAGCACTTCTTATTTACAATGAAGTATACCACTAGTGGGGAATACATATCGATTTCTTAACAATATGCTTATGAAAAATTTTCGTGCCGGGAGTCTAATTCCAAGAGTCTAATTCATCACACAAATTAATACAAAAATATAGATTTAGTAGGATGGTTTATCATTTTTAATGGCATACACAAATAATGATTGAAAATGATAAACTTGTTAAATAAACACTCAACGCTAAATGATATGAAATAAATGACTTTGATATTTTACACAAAGAAATACTACCACCAATATAAATTTCGTATTATTTTTTTTACTTTACTTTATTAGCCTGGTGTGGGGAAACTGCAGTGATAATAAGAGGAATCGAACAGTCGTTTAGAAAACAGATAACCCTCGGCCAGTATGGTATGAACATATGGACTTATGGTCTCTTTTTTTTAAACTGCTTTACGTCTCTTAACAGCGAGGTATGTAGAGACCGGAAAGGATGGGGGGCAAGGAATGGGAAGGAATTCGGCCATGGCCTTTTGAAGGAAGCATCCCGGTATTTGCCAGGAGTGATTTGGGAAACCATGGAAAACCCAAATCTGGATGCTCGGAAGGGGATTCGAACCTGCGTCCTCCCAAATGCGAGGCCATAACGCTAAACGTTACACCACCACGAGAGGTGACTTATGTCTAACGAGAAATGGCCGTGAAAAGTATATTATGACAAAGACACGAAATCTGTACCCGTCGCAATTGACTTCTTCAATAAGGGACCTCACCATGCGGTATTATGTATTCAGGGAGGTGTACAGTGTCTTACAATGGAGCATCTGCTGAGTAGCTTGCTTACTGTCAAAGACATGCCGCAAATGTTTCTTCGGAAGATCTGAGATCCAGCGTTATGGTCTATGATCGATAAAAACATCCAGAACAACAAAAAACATTGTCTAAGCCATTATTCATAAGGTTATAGATTTATATGCATTCCAGTTTAACAAATATTAATGTAGTATGCAGATATATGCTGTATAATAAATATTTACAGCTTATGGATTCTTAGTTAATCCAAACGCACTCGGAAATACGCAAAAACCTGACAAATAATTTATTATTATTTTGTTTTACATATGGCTTTATGTTAATCCTGCAAATAGTAAAGTTTATTGCCTGGCTGAACCTGAATATAAAATTGTGATGTTTAATTCACTGGATTTCGAAGTTTTAACGAAGATGCTCGTATAGGTAAATTTTATTTATGGCGGCAAATGACTGGGGACAAGGAAGGGAAGAAACTATAAAATGGCCTAAGGAAGGCACCATCTCGGCATTTAAATGATGTGATTTTGGGAAACCATGTAAAACCCAAATCTGGATGGCCAGACGGAGATTCGAAACCATCCTTCCGAATGCATATAAAGCTAGTTCTTTGTACTTCTCAAGGAAACTTCGTAAACAACGTTATGAAGAGCAGGAAAGAACTCCTTTCATTCACTCGAGCTTGGTTGATGGGAATCAACAAATTAAATAACAAATACGTAGAACCGTAAAGATATTCCTTCTTCAGTCGAGTGGGTAGAGGGTTACAAAGTGTAATTAAATTAGTTCACAATTAAGTGCTACGAATTTACACGAAATATCGCTTACCCATGTGCATAAGAATACAGGAAGAAAGGGACCAAAGAAAAGTTTACAATACTGTCTTGTAGGCTGACAGTATGCTATACGCATAAAAGAAACTAGCAGAAAAATTACGATTTCCTGACTGAGCTCTTGGTGATTTAGAAATTTGCATAATTACATCTGGTAAACATCCAGTGCATTTTTATTTATTGTCAGAATATCCGTCTCCTTTAGAAATTTACTATTTATTTCCACCAGTTGAGACTGCTCATTCAGTTAAAGATAGTTTGGTTATACCTGATTTCAAATAACAATAATATCTGACGAAAAAACTTAAAATGGTTGTTGTCGTAAGGGAAAGGGGATAAGTACGGTATCTTAAGTTAACTTTATCAAACTGGTCAATGTATTCAACTTAACGCTGTGTAAGCAACGTAACAACCTCACATGTGCACATAATATGGTTTCCGCTATCCCAAGTAATCTCCCCAGCCGCTTATATCCTCCACCCGCTGTTTTCACTGCCACCTGTCCTCCAGCTGCCCAATCTGCACGACCTCTGCCCGTAAATGTTGCATTCGGTGGTCATGTTTCACGGCCACGGGACATTTGCTGGCTCCATGTTAATATTTGATCGTGGGGAGCTGTCCTGCTTTCGCGTTTGGCCTCTGGCGGAGAGAACCATCCGGTTCTGGTGAAACCAAGTCTCCAACACCAGCTAAATCCTGCAGTGAAACTGCCCACTCACGCCATAATCCACACTAGGCATACTGAAAATGATTGTAAAACAGAATAATACGTTACTCTTAAATTGACTAAAACAAAACAGAATTCAGATTGACATAGTAAATGCCAAGATTCCGTTAAACAAATATTGTTAATTACTCGAAGAGATATGTTAATTGATATTCTCTTGTTGAAACAGTTGATAATGTATTTTATTTTTGGCGATAAATACGGCTGTCTTGTAACTCTGCACTAAAAGGAGTTTGAAATGAAACCTGCATGGTAGTTTTAATACAGATTAGTTTCTAAACAGTTGAAGAATTTAAATAAAGCAAACAGTTAAATACTGTCCACTTTTTCGTTCACGAGTGATAATTTCCTAAATTTTAATTAAATTACACTCACAGGCGAAACAACACACAAAAAATGCTGGAAAGTTTACTCGAAATTGTCGTGAAGAGTATTACATAATTAATTAAAATGTGTTAAAATATTAGTCTACTTTGCAATGAAGAATGATTAACGATACATTTTGCATTCAAAAGATACCGATATGTTTTTCGGAATTTGAAAAAAATTTATACAAAAGATATTCTTAGTGAATTACAAAAAAAAAAATCTCAAATTTGATTACGTCATGAGAAAATAGATGTTGCACTTTCTAATTATACTGAAAGTAATTTACGGAGAGAGATCTCGTGATCAAAATATAACTAAAAAACGATACAATAGCAACCAAACTGCCTGCATATCAACGGCTCCCTCCCCTCCCTCCTGAAATGGCTTATGGGAAAATAGATAAAACTTTTTAGCTGCAGTATTTAGATATTGTTCTCAGCAAATGTGCAATACATGGTTTTCTTAGCAATTAATTCAATCACCAGAGAAATGTAAATATTAGTTCACTATAAAATATTGTAATAAATATTTGGTACTTAAATTTTAAAGCTATGAAATGCCCAGTGCCTCAGCTAGATGAATATATGACTGCGGTATGGAGATCACGAGTACTTTTCCCGACAAAGCTGAAAAGTTTTTTTGAAGCTGAACATCTGGAACGGTTTCCCAGGCCCAATCAACTTCTTCACTGAGAGCCAAAAAGAACATTCCTCCGAGATCTAAAGAACGGCTGAAGTGGGGCACAACTGCGTCACTTCAACATAGCTGAGGATGACGTATGTGAATACGGAGTTCTACTTCCGTAGATTCCACACACTAGGCTTCAAAAGTGGCGAAGTATACCTTATAAGAACTGCATCTTTTCACACATATGAAATTCCATTTCTTTACTATTTTATTCACTGATTTTTATCAGCCTAAATTCATTTTAAAGAGCGATTTCTTGCGACAGCTAATCAAAGATATAAGTAACGCCATTCTATATTTCTGTCTTTTGGACCACCGAACTTAATTAGTTTACGACATCAGTTATATATCCACACTAAGTTTGTTTAACAATACTTAATTTGCACCGTAAATCTTACATTATGCGGTTCGAGCAGTGCATCATAAAATTCCAGTAATAAGTTTCTCTATAGCTACTTGGCTGGTACCTTTGGGTTTTTGAAGCGCTATTCTGAAGAAGATGAATAAACTTCGAATCACTACTATCCTCTGTCTTTCTTTCAATATTTGAGATTGCACGTCTCTACTGCCTAGCTGTAACTTAGTAACTTTTACTTAACTCTGCTAAACTGCATATCAAAACACATTTTTTTTCAATATTAACTTATTCAATGCCTAATATCGGTATCTGTATAAAGTTTATAAACGCACATACACATGTAATCTCAAAACACACATAACTACAAATTATAAACGTAGCAGGAAACTTATTTAATTGGAAATCTATTTGTCAGAACTGTAAGAGTCTAGAAATTGTAGTATGTAGTAAATTTTAAACTTATACGTTTCTCAAATTTAAAATAAAGAACCTAATTTGGTACTAGAAGTGTTTTTATATTTTTAGCTGAGAATAATATTATAATGAACGAAACTAGGTTTTAAATGTTTTCTATCTATCTTTAATCTAATCACCTAAAACAAAGTTCCGAAGTTATTTTTGTATTACGTAAACGTCGAAACTTCACTGAAGAATTTGTCTTTCAAATTTTAGCCACACGTTTTACTCTAACGAGACACATTTATTCAGGATAATATTACTAGTAAGTTTTAGGAAATGAAAAGTGTACGAAGTAATTAAGACTCGTGCTTTGTTGAAGAGAAACTACCTCTTGGTCTTCGTCCTCGGCGCACATACAAGAAGCGGCTAATGAACGAAATGTTTTCGCAGTAGTCAAGTAGAGATACGTTTTCTACTACGATGAACTTTGCATTCGACTGCGCGGAAGCAAAGCGACACAAAAAAGAACGAAAAGAATTTTTCCCCACGCTTCCTGCCAGCAGTCGAAGCAGAGGCGGAAAAAGTTTCGCTAATTTCCGTTTTTTTATTCGATGAATCAGCGAAGCAGATTTCTACCATTTCCCTCACTCACTCTTCGGCATCGGGCTGCGCGATTTCCTCAACAGCGTGTGAATGTCGCCAAATACTGGATTTAGGAATAGGCTAACATCCAAAAGTTGCTAGTTTGAGTCACTTGACATGATATGGCGAAATATTGCTGTACTAATAATTAATGAGCTAATTATGCTGACGTTGGAACACCTTCCCGCTTCATTGTTAACGATTTTTTATTCGTTTATATTCATTTTAACCATTAAATATTCCACCAGCAGAGTAAGAAAATGTAATTCTATCATTATCACCAAGCACTTAAATCACCACTGTACTGTAAAGGATTCGATGATTATATTTCATTTCTTAACGCAAGTGAAAAGGATTGGCCGTGGTTACAGTGGTCTTTCACTTTGTGGGCGTTTTATGATATTATTAGATTGAACAACTATCAAGTGGGCAGATTAATAAAGAATTATATTGAATTGTCAGTCTGACACCAGGCTAGTTTAAGTAAATCAGGTTCGCCCACTGCGTTAATTAGTAATTAATGAAAGTTAACATTACTCTTAACAATAGATAAAACGTATTTCTTACCTCGTGGACATATTACTGCTATCATTTATATTATACCTGAAACAAATGGGTAACTTACTCTAACGACTGATAAATGATTTGGGAACACCAGAAGAGTGGATTGAATGAGAGTATTTATTCTTTAGATACCGAACATAATACATGCGTCCGCATTTCCAACTAAGTTATGACGGGAGGAATAACACGCGCAGCAGCTCCCAGATTTATCAATATGGTATCGACAATAATGGAACTAAGTCTTCTTCAGACGTTAGATACTGATTTAAATATGGCTTGACTTGGAAACAATGATTACTGTTAAGACTGTGAATAACCAATTAAAACTCGACGCGAGCATTATAAAACAGTGATGCAAGAGACTCAAGTTATAAGTTAAACTATGAATTTAAGAATGCATAATAATTCTGGTACATAAGGCAGACGAGCTACAGAAAAGAATGAAATACTAATACTACAAGAAGACTAGAACAGACTATGTTTAACAGCCATGCGGCGCAGACCGACTCGCAACTATTACCTTGCTACATCGTGTCAGTCTGTTGTTCAAGTGAACTGCAGAGAGTGAGGCAATATGGCGTCTCCCTTTAAATACTATCAAGTCACTTACGCTAGCTAGGGCAATGCTCCATGACATTTGCGTCTCAGCGCCTGATGCCGTTACGGCTATGCGTTTAAGTGGAGCGGCTTTCTCGAATGTTCACGAATCAATCTTACAACATTTATACTCACACTCATCATAATATTTGGACCTTTACAGTACATATCTCCCAATGTAGCTAGATCCAATACATTAGAAATTATTATTTTGATTAAAACGTTGAAAGGTTTTTCTGCTTTAATCTATGAGTATTCTGGAAAAAAAAAACCTGCTAATCTGTCTCAAAAATACACTCTAGAAACCACGCCTAAAAAGAAAAATATACCGTAGATTTGTTGTAATTTACAAAATGATAATGTCGCTAATTTTCATCCGTTGATGTAGATAAGGTTATGAAAAAAAGATAAGTCAGTTCTATTCTACTGCCCGTAGAAATCCTGCACTTTGAGTATTTCAGTAGTCAAAGACGGCAAATTTCCCTATGGGGAAAGTAAAATTCCCGGATAACGCGGGTTTGAATCCATGCGGCCATCCAGATTTAAGTTTTCCACAGTTTCCCGAAATAAATCCAGGAAAATTCCCTACATAAAAGCTGTTGCCGAATTCCTTCCCGTTCCTTGTCCTCAGTCCTTTTCAGAAGTCGACGTGGAGTAAACCCACAAAAAGTAATATTGTTTGAAATGGAACAACCGATACTGTAATCGATTTCTAAAATAAGGAGGCTTGACGGTAATCAAATGAAGGCGCCTGATCAACGCTTAAAAACGTGATATCACTACAACCACAGAATTCTGCATCACGTGGACGCTGAAAAAGCACTGGTTGTAAACTGAAAATCTCTTACAAAGTTTCGTCATCCCTTAAACGCATACCCACCCCGCTGCATGGCAAACGATCTCATTCTTTCCTGACCTACCGACCTTCGATTTTTTTTTTTTTTTTTTTTTTTTTTGTAACAGTTTAACGTCCCTTTCTAACAACGTGGTCTTTAGAGACGGGAAAGGATGGGGGCAAGGAATGGGAAGGAATTCGGCCATGGCCTTTTGAAGGAAGCATCCCGGCATTCGCCTGGAGTGATTTGGGGAAACCATGGAAAACCCAAATCTGGATGCCCGGACGGGGATTCGAACCACCGTCCTCCCGAATACCCGACCTTCGAGCAATAAGAAGGATCCATCAGGTAATATAGACTCTGCTTTGAAGCTATAGAATGGAACTCTGCGAGACTCATCTATGGTTGGTCACAGCCATTGCGCCCATATGCGAGAAGTCGAGAACACAGTTAATAACCACATTCAATCACATCGCCTTGTCTTACTACTTAATCACTAAACAAAACTGTAACTCAGTTGTAAATAATAGTTGCACAAGAGGAAACTTATAACGAATTATTTGTTGCAAGAAAATAAAGGAGTATTATAATTTTAGGTAAGATCTCTCACGTCTCTGAATTTCTAGAGTTTTTTGCAACAGAAAAATTAATAAAAATCGCCACCAGGACTAATCTGAAAGGTACGGGTAGGATTTTAGCTGGCAATATAAAATCAGTTATTCTAGAATAGGACCCCTTACAATGATTTTTAGCCACAGTAAGAAGTTTTTATAAAATATAAATATCATATTAAATGATTTTTTTATTATTATTATTTGTCCGACTGTCGGCTTCATTAATCTCGGGGAGTGGAGTGCCAATCGTTGCTTTCTCACGGAAATACCAGTCTTCATTAGAAAGGTTAACAGCTAGTGATCAGTATGCCACAAGAGCTGTCATTAATAAGCATTAAATAATGGTGTAAATCATATGCCGCTTACAACCAATAGACTTCAGCCAACTGGAAGCAAATTTATTCGATTTGAAAGTTTTCGGTTAATTTGACGTAACATCAGAGATGAAAATACGTGCTTGGGTGACAGTCTGGTATAGTTACACCGATTGTAGAAAGATTTATTTATTTATTTATTTGTTGCTTTAGCCTCGTCGACGGCTAAGGTTATTAGAGGCGGGATGGGACTGGTGACAAGAAACGGGATGGAATTCTGCCATGGCCTTTTTGAAGGAAGCATCCCGGCATTCGCCTGGAGTGATTTGGGGAAACCATGGAAAACCCAAATCTTGATGCCCGGACGGGGATTCAAACCCGCGTCCTCCCAAATGCGAGGTCAGAGCGTTAACCGTTCACTCACCACGTTCGGTTTGTAGAAAGAGAGAGAGAAAAAACCTGCATGCAGCGTTTCCGTAACCACAACGTCACGGAAAAGAAAATGTGTGGTTTATCAGTGAAATAATAGGAGAGACCCGTTTTACAATACGTAAGAGAAGAATATTTCACTACCTCAAAGTGTTTGGTCACTCCAATAAAATTCCTGCTTTCGCATTGTCTATATTGCCGTCCAAAATTAATTGTTTAGGATTAATTTTTAAGGACTTTTATATCGGAGAACAGCTTGGAGAAAATATTCTAATAACTTTTCATACAA
Source organism: Vandiemenella viatica (assembly GCA_031002005.1). Classification (NCBI taxonomy): domain Eukaryota; kingdom Metazoa; phylum Arthropoda; class Insecta; order Orthoptera; family Morabidae; genus Vandiemenella; species Vandiemenella viatica. Next base: position 171,268,181 of record JARYHS010009186.1, on the reverse strand, counting down.
TACGAGAGAAATCAACAAAAAATTATATGAACAAATAAAATTATTTTATTATGTAGATATTTATAAACAGTGTGTTTATAATGGCGAATATTATTATTACAACTAATAATAATTACCTGTATTGCTATTTATTACTATTATTATTATTATTATTATTCTACTTCCGTCTCATTTGGTGAATTTGCATTATATACTTTAGTAATCAAAGTTTTGTGGTAATTGAAATATATATTTCATATTTAATATAATTCTGTGATAAACCTGAGATTAAGTCACAGCAGCCAATATCTAAGGTGTTCGCACCAAAGCATGGCACAACGTTCTGCGCATGCGCAGAAAACTAATTGCGTACGTGGCACAACGTTCCGCGCAAGCGCACTTAACGTGTAAGGCGTAACGCTAGCAAATAGTTCCATCCCGTGCCACTTCCGTAAAAAGGAAAAACGCAAATCTTAATGAGGGAGGATTTCTCCTTAATTATATCAACAGTGTGTGTCCCCGATTACTGGCGGAACTTGGTGCGCGCAGTCTGGAGAATATTTGTGGCGAGCGCGTTTGCTAATCGAGACACGTGGGCATACGTGTAGCGATACGTTACGCCGCACTTGGAGGAAGCGTAACGGGCGTGCGGTGGCCCGCCAGCCTGCAATTACCGGGCTCGCCGCCACTGTGTTCGGGCGATGCATCACACAGGCAGACGCGCAGTAGTATAGTGAGGCGGTCTGTAATTAACTCGCCAGCCAGCGCTGTGCTCTCCAGATAAATTACACGGCCGCCACCGCCGACACTCGATAACAGAATATGCGCAGCTCGCTCGCCTTCCGCCGGGGGCTGGAGTACGCTGGCGCAGTTATACCAGTGCATTGGTTACATCACAGTGCACTAAGAAGTGAAACTATCACTGACCCAATATTATGTCTTCAAATAGGTCGAGTATCGCAAAAGCAGCTGGATTATACCTGAAAATTTTAACATCCTAACAGCGCAAACCGAGCGTGGTGGTGTAACGGATAGCGTTCTGGCCTCGCATTCGGGAGGACGGTGGTTCGAATCCCCGTCCGGGCATCCAGATTTAGGTTTTCCATGGTTTCCCCAAATCACTCCAGGTGAATGCCGGGATGCTTCCTTCAAAAAGGCCATGGCCGAATTCCTTCCCATTCCTTGCCCCCATCCTTTCCCGTCTCTAAAGACCACGTTGTTAAAAAGGGACGTTAAACTGTTAAAAAAAAAAAAAACAGCGCAAGTTTGTTGGTGACTGTTTACTGCTTCGTCGAAAAGCTGTATTTGCCATACAAAAGTGAAGTCTGTCGAAAATATATCTTTTTATGGTAATTATTAGCTTTAAGAAATGCGACGACATGACTCCTGATTCAAGGTCAAGACTGTCCGTGCAGTATCGTTGGAAACATCAGTACAAGCATGGATACACACAGAGGGTATGTAATGTACATGAATTGTTCATCTGACAAGCACTTGCACGTCCAGGGAATGACAGAAGTCTTTTGCTTACCTTTAGACTCGGAGAAGCCACATTGAAACAAAGTGTTAAGAGTAGTTGGTATTTTGCAGTAGGTACCTCTTTAGTATAATAATACCGTGCAATCAGATGATCACTAGCTATAATGAAGCAGTTATTTCAAGCCACTTGTAACACTACAAATATTTTTTTTTTTTTTTTTTAAATTCCGAAAGAGGATTGGAGATAGAAATTGTAGCTTCCTGTGAGATTTTAGAAATTCTTGCTCCACAGTTGAACTGCAAGTTGTGGAAGCAGAATATCTTGGGTAAATCTTGTGTCACCTGCTTACCTGAGGTACTGATCTATATGACTCAGATTCAGAGATGGAGGTCATTTACAGTATTTTGGAGTAAGAGTATTTTGTTTGGGAAGGACCCATGTTTTATTTTGAACGCCTCCCTGTGTTAGCTTGTTCATTTGCGACCAGTCATATCTTTTCATGGGCTCATTCTCATTTTGGAGTGCAGTGCTAGTTTTTGTTCGTCAGCAAATTGTAACATTTTCTTTTGCAGGTCGGTGTTATTTCTAATCGAGCATTCAGAGATTATTAAATGGTTATTCTGCTGTTGCATTTGCCATTTTCTTCGGTTTGACTCGTAAATTGCTACAGGGTGTACTGTTGTTTGAACTAATGAAATATTTCTATTAATAATTAATATCTTGCACAATAAAAAAGTTTAAGAAAAGTGTTTGCGGTGATAAACGAGCGAACATTTCACAAGCGCAGAGACAAAGGGGACAGTTTACAACGTAATTTTGCAAAACAATGGAAATTTTATCTCGGCAATATCCCACGTGATCGGAAACTGCTGAAATAATTGTTTCGTACTAAGGTCGGTTGTGTTAAACGGACATAAAGATGAACAGAAACGCAACCGTGCACACATACATGTATGTATGCGTACGCTTACTAAGTCTAAAAAAATAATCAAAATACTCGTGAGTTAGCATTCTTTTTAATCTAAATTACCATGTCAGAATCCTACGGAATTGCAGTTATAGAGAAATGATAATTTGTAAATATATACAAGACTCAATATTATTTTTATTTACATATGAGCAGGAATAAATATTGACTCTTCAACGATAGATAAATATAAATCTGGATATGTATGCATGCATCAGTATTATGTTTTTTACGTTATAAACAGGAATAAGTAGCGATAATCCAACGTTTATGCTAACAGCTCAGCCTTCAGTCCTTTGTGTTAGCCGGGATGTTAACGTAATTGTTCTGAAGATTAATGCTCTTCATTAAGATTATTCTTACCTGGGAATTTGGCAACGACGTTGCCAATTTTCACAAACGAGTCAGGAAGCTAATGAAGGGAAGGAAATTGAAAAAAAGACATTTTAAACATAATACACATTGAATTAACAGTATAATAGGCCGCCATTGTATCTCCTTTCTACTCTATTTTTTGACACAAGGAAACATTCACTTCATAGATTTACGTTCTTTAATTACACTGTCGTAAACAAAAAGAAAATACTTCACATTTACAATCACGTTTAATCATTTGAATTAACCCAATTATGCAGAAACTGTTACGAGTAGTTTACATTAAGTGTTATACGACTCGACACGAAAATAAACCATTGGATCATAAGAAAATTTACTCCGTTCTGTACACATGTCAATATCTTGTGTCGTATGTCATACTGAGCATATTTGTATTGCTTAATCCAAATTAAACCGCCATGAAGCTAAATTATTCAAAATACTTAAAAGAAAACAACGGATGAGTGTTCGGAGCATGTCTAATAAATGTATATCACTTTGCAAACAGGAATAAAAAAAAATCTCACATGTAAACAATTTCTCGGCAGTTTAAATCATAATACAGGAAACTATCGAAACTTCGAAGTGATATCCATTTTCTTCTTAACGAATCAGTTTTGTTAAGTTCTCATGATTAGTGTTGCACTTAAAGCATTGTCAACTACGGAATGAAAATAAATTTGTGCAAAATTAATTTTATGGTTGTTTGATCATCTATTTAATTTGTGATACGTGGACTGGTCATCACACCAGTAATACCGAAATATGAAACCCATGATTGCCATTATTTCCATACTATACTAAGTCTCAGTTTCAGAATTTAAGAGTATACTTATTATTTTTTGGGATTACATTGAATATTATCTCCGTTCGTGAGATCATCGATGCTCAGTTGACAATAAATCTACAGCAAACATTGTGTATGAAAAAATAAAAATTCTTTGGTTCAAACTTGTTTCTATCAGGAGATGTCACATTCTGCAAGGCTCCAACCGTTTGAAAATTTGCTTCTATCACCATAATACGCATGAAATTATTAAATATGAACGCAAGCACAATTTATTATGAGGAAACATAATATACCAGACAACTTATAAAAACAAATTGTGTCATACGCAAAAGAAGAAATGAAATTTTGCTTCGAAAATGTTTGAGTATCACGGGTTGGAAAGAACCATAGAAGGTATTACTTATAAATGTCTATGTGAATCCATCGAGTGGTAATGTTTATGCCACTCTGAAATTATAAACGAATTTATATCGGCTGCTTCGTTGTATTGCCCTACATTGCAGGGCTGAACGAATATTTATACACAATTTTCTCAAATCCTTGAAACTAATTAATTCTCAATACTGCTACTTTTTTTGAAAAGTTAATTTGGTGGAAACTATTAAAATGACGACAGTTTCGTTGAGACTTTCCTACGGATAACTTTTCGTTGGAATCACAACATAGAGCACTTCTATTTCCCTCAAGTAACGTAAGAAATTTGAAAGAAATATTCCAACTGCTATAAATTGCGGACATTCGAAAGTTTCTCGTTTAAGAATTCACTAATTGCCCAATACACAGGGGACTAATTAGTAAATCTACACCTCTTTAATAAAGTTTTTACTGTAAAGAACCTTTCGAAAGCAGTTATTTCGTAGCTGCTAAATCATTGGTCGATTGAAGGGCACTTCATCAAAAGACGCCAAATTAAAGAAAATTTAATTCTTGTACGAAATATCACATTCCCAATAAGTTGTATTAACGTTTATGTATATACTGAAATATTTCATTGTGACCGAACCGGAAATGTATTAAATAAATAATTGTGTTCTGATCGTAGCGACAAGGTGATTTTAAACCTAGTTGTCACACACATCTCCCTTTAAAGAATATACACACTAAGGAACTTTACTCTCGTTTCGATTGTATAATATTTTAGAAAATGAGTGAAAATATTAATTGTTTGATATCTGCGCTCATCTCTCCAGCGGTGCTAAGACGACAGCTATTAAAGCAAGTGTCTTTGAATTCGGGAACTAAGATACACCGCTATTGAAAGTTTAACAGTCAGGGAAGAGAAAAATTGCTTTGCATTCTCTATTTTTCTTTTCTCTTTGAACCACCGATAATTCTGCATTATTCTCCAAGAGTGAGATGCTAGAAAACGCAGAGGTATCTCTCTGCTTTCTATTGGCCGGTCTGATTTATTTTTTTTGTAGCATTTTTTGTTCTTTCGAAAAGTGAAATTAAATTTGACCTTAATATAAGCACTCATTTGTGAACTCAACTAATATTTTCAATGGAAATTATTGAAATGTCGTCAACACATAACGTTCACGGTAGTAATTAAATTTTGTTTTATCGAAAATTTATAATTGTATTTCAGTTAGTAAAAAGGAAGAAAAAAACAAATGAAACCAAACCATACTCGGTACAAACATATATAAAAGCAACTATATCCTCTTGTATGGTTAGCTGAGACATACAGTGGACGTTTTAAAATTATGCGCCCATTGTAGAATACTTTTTTCTGAGTGAAGACTAGCAGATGTGCTACAGTTTTCTAGAGTGCCTTTATACCTTTTTTGAAGTGTTTCTGCTGTTTGTGGGAGTATCTTATCGTCATGTATCCGGCGATTTTCTCGAATTCAGATGCTATCCATTCTAGGAAGCAATTAATATCTATTGCCATACCGACCAACGTGAGTGATGGTTAACGCTCTGGCCTCGCATTCGGGAACACGCTGGTTTGAATCCGGCCATGCAGATTTGGGTTTCCCATGGTTTCCCCAAATCACTCCAGGCAAATGCTGGGATAGTTAATTCAAGACCATGGCCGAATTTCTTCCCGTTCTTTCCCCCCGCCCTTTCCTGCCTCTAATGACTTCGACGTTGATGAGGCGTAAAGCCACAAGCAAAAAATCAAAAAAAAAATCTATTGATCCGAAAAAATAATCTCAAGTGGTGACAGAAAGATCCATGTTTAAGATGAACATGATTTTCAAGCATCTTAAGAATAGCAGACGTTCTTTTCAAGTACATTAAACTGGAGGGAGGCTGAAAATGAACATAGTAGAAGAACATTAACTATCATCCTGGCATTTAAGAGAACGCTTATTCAAATTCAGATCCTACTATATGTAGATCAGATTTTTCTTTTTAATCTGAATAAATCATTCATACTATTAATTTAATCCATAAGGATTATAACTGATTATAAGTGATGAAACGTTTCGTCAAACAGTGAGGAAGAAAGGGCGGACTGCATTATGCACAATTTTTATGCTTCCATCAAACAGGAATGATATAATACTTATGATCAAGAACAGGGTGCTACTAGATCATCAGTGTTCTTATAATATATTCTCCTTCTGGAATACTTACTACATTCGATTTAAAAGCGTTTACTTTTAAAAAAAAAACTACAATATTTTGGCCATTAATAATAGCCTTGACTATATTCATAATATAATCACATAGGTTGATAAAGTTTTACACGAATCCGTAGCATGAGAAGTACATTAAGGTTTATATGGATCAATTAACAATATGAAATCATTTGACCGAATAACTAAAAAAAAAAAATCAGGATAAAGCAGCTATGTACTCCAGTATGCAACACTTAGCAGTAGCAATAATTGTAAATATGTGGACACAAAGTGACACCAGAAAATTATAATAGGTCAGTTTGGAAGAATCCTTGAATATATTGTCCAGTCTGAGTAGACACGAGGTCATATAGATAATCAACTGAACTCCAGCGATAAATGGATGCTAAAAGTGATCCATCCTGGCTATCATATTTATAGAATAATATATGCAAAACTGCAATTTATTGAGATATTCACACTGGCGTGTGAGATAACCGAAATTAAGAACTTGGCTCAGAGCTAACACGTGTTCCTATTACCAGATAACAAGTAAGAGAGACTGAGACAATGTGGATGAGCTACAGCACAAGATTGAGATCGAGCGAGAGGTAAAATCGTAATCTGTAATCTCGGTTAACGTAGCTCTCTGTTCAGTTTTTATGAATTTCAGGAACAGTGGTCATATAATTTTTATGGTAATTACTATTATTCATACCAAGAATGCCGTGTGATGGCAATTATGACAATATAAATGGACTATACCCACATTTGTAAATGACATTAAATGAAATACCATATAATGTAAATTATCAAAGATTACAACCAACGACGAGTGTTTAGAATAAATCAGTGGGCTAATACTGTTGTGCATTGGACATTATAATTTTAGCTACTCGCTCACTACGGTAAAAATTTCTCGTCCTACACATAGGTAATAATGCAAGTCCACCTGCGTTCTAGGCTGTCCGTGCCATAAGTTTTAAAGTTAAAGTTACCGTTGGTAACGCAAAGTAGCCAGTAGCATGAAAAGAATTTTTGTATTTGTGTTAGTTCTTTGCCATATAATTATACAGTAAACGGAAAAAGTTTAGAAAATTGCAAGAAAATGATCACATGGTTGTAACCTAGAAAGTCAATCATTCGTAAATTATTTAACTGAACACTCAGTTGCATTGCTTGAAATCGTACAAACTTGTCAACTTTTCCTTGTATACCAGTACCTATACAAATTAATGATTGAAATAAATTCACGAGGAGAAATGTAATGTCTTCCAATTTTTATGTTCACAGACATATAAGACAAGTGTAACTCACAGACTAGGCGAATAAATCAATTACTTTCAAGAACAAAAATTGTAAGAAAATATTCTACCCAAATCAAGAAATGATTTACAGCAAAAAAATAAGAAATGACTCCTGTATATATATATATATATACGAAGCGATCAAAGTTCAGTTCAGTTGCTTGTTACTTGTTACTTACTCGGTCACTTAATTGGTATCTTCTACCAGGATTGGTTTCACATTAAACCATGCACTGCCGGCAACGATGATTTAATCTAACGTTGCCAAGCTTTTATGTCATTTTACGTATTATTCCCCACAGTTTAATCTCAGAGACTGTTAAAATCTCAACTTATACTTCAAAAAATAAATACATTAGCAGCCATTTTATTTATTTATTTATTTATTCCAATTGCTGCCGTATAGCCACCATCATTACACAGTGAAGTCGGATTTATTACTGGAAGAAGTTCGTAAACAATGGGTAGTTTTCTCCAAGAAAGAAATAATTATCAAAAGCGTATGATCAACTAAATAGTCCATTTACATTATTCAATGAATAGCAGTTTCGCAGTTTATTATCGTCAATACTTAATTACTAGGAACCAACTAAACATGAATAATAACTGCATATATAGGCTCCAATGCAGTAAAAATTAGAAATTTCTAATGAAATAAAAGTCATAAAAACGAAACATAGTAGAAAGTAGTTCAGATGCAAAGTAAATTATTTAACAAAGGCTAAGTTGATTGTTTGGTTACTAAACTTACAAGTCACACAAAATATCTTTAATTGTGTTAAACACGCCAGTATTTTCAGTCTTGGTACACATTTTATAACTTGTAGAGATACCAGAAACCACGACAATGTGCATTACCAACATGTTTTTGTTTTGTTGTTTTGGGTTTAAGTTTCATCTATAAGTTTCATCTACAATATAGCGGTGTATTTGATCGTGAATTTGTTTTTGGTGTTCGGAATAGTTCTGATTCGCGTGATGGACATGTTCATTGATTACATTTCCCCCTTCGTTTAAGCCTAGCGTGTCAGCATGTCATTCCTGTGGTTGTTAAATGTCAGTATTTGCATATATGCGATTGTTACAGCGTGTTCATGCTCCTTGTATCCGATGTCAAATTTTCTGGCTGTTTGTACGATGTAAATAAACTTAAATTGTTGACAGGACAGCTTATTTCTTCCTGACTGCTTATATTTGATTTCAGCAGCATTTATGTTAAACTGATTTTGGAAACTGATATCAGTTCTGAGAGATTTATTTGTTTCCATTTTGTTTTGTTGAAAATATTGCTGATAATGTGCACCCTGGTTTTCAAATTGGCTTATTAATACCTCTGTCTGTTTTCTTCTCGTTTGTCAATTGTTAGTGTGGTTTGGGTTTTATTTGCGGAGCAAATGTGCATCATTTTTATTTTCGTCTTTAATCTTATGCATCGTATTAGTGCGATAATCATTCTTGCTATTGAACACTACTGTGTAGTTTTTGTTCGAATAGATATATTATTCATTCTGTAAACATGTATCTGAGAGCTGCCTGTATTTGATTGGTTGGTCGTAGCATATATAATTATATCTGTAGTGGTTGGTTTTCTGTGGATACTGAATCTATGTTAACTTTGTTAATATGGAGAAATATAAAACACTCCATTGTTCGTAAAACTGTTGGTTCTTTTTATTTTAGGACTGACTACCAGGTCAAGTTAGAGTTGTTGCAAGAAACTCGTACTGTTTGGCTAACGGAAATCTCTACCTTCGAACTCTGCCAAACATGCGTTACGTATTTACTTTACTTGTTGAGAGCTTTGTAATTGAACAAAAGTATATCAGTTATTATGAAGAAATGGAGAATGTAGTTCTTGGTAAACTTTGTTTTGTATGTCAATCCTCATGGTATGAAAAACAGATAAATTTAAAGTTTAACATAGCAGGTACAAGCACTGTTTGCATTTTAGTAATGTAGGCGAGCAAATAAAATTTACTGCGTTTTTGCTTTGATGTTCACCATCCAGAAGGTAAAAAAAAAATATAACCAATTACTCCCATCATGGCGACCTCCGCTACTACTGAGAGAATCTCAAATGCCACGTCAGTGGACGGCCACTTCCTGTCCATCTGCGCGTGGAGTGACATCCGAGACCAGGATTTAATTTTCCCGTCTCGCCGGCAGCTCAGTGTGTCGTTGCTGCCTCGCTTTTCTCTCCAGGCTTACCGGCTGCTGCTGGTTTTTGCGTCCTCGCGGCTTTTTGTTTTCGGCGGCGTGCGAACGAGCGCCATAAATCCGTTTATCGGGACGCGGCGGGCAGCCCGGCGAGGAAGTTGGTCCCACCCCATCCGACGCAGCCCGCGAGCGGTGGTGGCACCCCCACCCCTTTTTTTTGGGAAGCTTGCTCTCCGAGGTGCGGCTGGAGGTGTCACGGCCTCACCACCGCACCAATCACGACCGCCATATGAGCGTGGAAGACCTTATCTGCCGCCGAAGAGCCCCCTGGCGTGAAATACTACAGTCCGCAGCATACAGCGCGGCAAAAACCTGCCGACCACTTTCATCGGAGCCTCGGGCGGTGTTATGAATTTGCGATTAGTTGAGGGGCTGTATATTTGAAAGTGGTGCCCAGCTGTGAGAACTTTTTTCGGACGAAAGACGAACTGCCTGTTATAGCATCATGGCTGTTGTTGCCATGGGCAGTGTCCGCCTCTAAAGCAAACATAATGAGATTAGTATGCTGCCAACAATGAACAGACTGCAAAATAGAGGCGAGACTAGTAATTGACTGGTAACTTAAAGTTAAACCATAAGATTCATAAATATCCCCATAAATTTTTTAAGAAATTAAGACGTTCCAGCCAGCACAATTACCATCTGTATTTTGTCCCAGCAATAGTTTAAAATCGATTACATATTTAAGAAATTTGTTTGAATAAAGTTTCGTAAATATTATTCTTATTATTAGGTCTATAATTATTTTGATTACGGCTTAACGCCTCGTCAATGTACAGGTCATAAGAGGAGGGTAATAACTGAGAACAAGGAACTCGGCCATGGCCTTTTGAAGGAACCATCTAGGCATTTGCCAGAACTGATTTTGGGAAACCAAAGAAAACTGGAATCTTGTTTACCGGATGGTAATTCAAACCTGATTATTACCGAACGCGAGGCCAGTGCCATTCACCCACCACAAACGTAAAGTGGAGATAGATATTTTTTAATCACTTATTTTATTTTGTTGTATAAATGTCAAACAACTGTATTAGTAATTCTCAGAAATTGTTTTCTATCGATTTATTAACAAAATGATTTATATCTCTAACCTATTCCTTTACAATATATATCATTCTTTTTTTTTTTTATTTCAACACTAATACTGTATTTAGAAAAGGTCGTGAAGCTAAAGCTCTGTTCCATTAAGACATGTGCTGTATATATTAATAATGAGTTAACCTGTAATTTATTATGCAAGTAATTTTTTAAATTCTCATATATTCAGCACTGGAAAAACTATACTGAAGTGGCGAAGAGGAATCATGCGGAAATTTTAATTATGTGAAGGATGTGGTATGTGATTTCGGCTTTTCATGGTTTGGTGAAATCACCCAAGTGAATCCGATTTCCTTCCCTCAGAAGGCTGTGACTGAGTTCCTTTCCATTCTTCACCCACCATCCCCTCTCGGCTATTTTTAACCCAATCCATGTGATTAATGGAGTTTTTTCCTTGTGCGAGTAAACATACCTAATGCAGTGCTACTGCATTAAACGGTATACAGTGTGTAAGATTCTCCCACTTCTTGCTTTTGGGATATGTACTGTTGCTTCATACACTCACAACTGACTTCCAACATAAATACCGTTAACCGAGGCAACTTTCGGACAGCAGGGGAAACTTTGGGACACTTACGTTTTTCGTGGGTTTTAAATTTCTCGTAGATGCCAGTTGAGAAGTATTATATGTTTATTATTGTCATTCGAACTGTTATTATTTGCTATTACCTGTAAGTAGTTTTTGAAACTTTGCTCTCCAATATTTGTAAGAAACAGCCATTTTTAATTTGGTGACGGTTTTCAGAGTTCTCTGTCGTGCTGTAAACTTTCATATCACATAGAAAAACTAGAAGTAGACCAGAAAAAGCAAGTAGTTGCAACAAGAAATACATGTCTTAGCTGTCGTTTAGACAATGCTCAAAGAATATAACCTATAATACTCATAAACTTTTAAAATCTTTTTTAACATCGTTGGGATTGTGACAGTGTCAAAGCAATTGAAATTTACCGGTAACTTATAAGGCACATTATTTTTTTCTCTACATGATGTTTCATAAGCAATGAAAAAGTACATTTTTCAGAAACAAACAAAGTTAATTCAGGCGTGTTAAATGGCATTGTTTGGCATTGTTCCCTTACAACCACTATTAATTTTTTATTTTAAAAAACAGGAGATCAATCAAGAATTAAGTTGCAAATAGCTCTAAATTTGATTTTAATTTAATAGTTATTAAATCTGACAAGGCTCTAAGGTGGTGTCATAGGATATCTAATTCTTCTAAAGATGGTGAAAAAAATGCATATAGGAAGTAATTCATGAAGAATTAGAATACGAAATGCATACATTGTAGGCCAAGTCAAAAATACACTTTTTCAAATATTCACTGAAAATCCTTCATGGAGCACACCATCCAAAGGACCGCTGACGTCACACAAGTTTGTCAAACGAATGGGCGAAAGAGCGGGTCAAAATATTCCTGCCGAAGCCTTTGCCGTTCAGATGTAGACAGAAACACAATCAACAGTAGCTAAAAATATGCGTAATATGATACCAAATAAAATTGTCAACAATTTTTCTTTGTCCCAAAAAAATGGTTTGTCCTAAAGTTTCCAAAATTGATGGGGTAGCTTTGGTACATAAATGGAGGTAAATTTCTATGTATAAAAGACCATGATTTGGCTCTTAGTACAATTATTCGAAAGAGGAAGGTATAGTTAATTTTTGTTACCTTGTTTCATCGGATCTCCCATCATGTCAGTGAGAATGTTTTGCATTTTTATTGACTTTCAGGGTTAATACAGGCTTACCATATGTTTTAGTGGTATTTCAAACATACATTTATTTATTAATAGACTATGGGCAGTTGAATCAAATGCGCAGTACGCCGTAATTAGCGTGATACATTTGTAGCGGGCGTGTTTCAGAATATACACCGTTGGGTGGTCACTGCTCTGTGGTGTAGAACGAAATCCTGGAGCCGACTATCTGGCATAACGCGGGAGCGAGGAGCCTTGTTCCTGTCAGGGAACAATACACGATTAAATGGACGCTCGGTTACAATGCCGGTGGCCACGGTTAAACTCCTCGGAGTCGCTGTAGCAAATTAACACATTCGGCATGGACTGTCAATTTGAGGAGATTTCCGACCACGACAGTTATGCACAGCGATAAATGGAAAAAACGTAATTCTAACAAGATGTATAGGCTGTAGTTTCCACAAAATTCAATGCAGCCGAATACTGAAAATAAGAGCGAGTGAGAAAGAAATCTATACTCGAATGGCAACGAAAATGACAGAATGCATACTTTCCGCTCAATATATCATTTTGAAAACTCTATCCGTATTATTAAGGTCGCGCAACAAAGAAGAAGCAGAATAGTGTAAGCCCGTGACGGTTTTCCGCATATCGTCATGGGTCTAGAATAGTTCTAATTTTAAGAGGTTGAGCTGATTTGATCAAATATGAACTTTACCTGTGTTGCACACTTAGAGAGAATAAAATCTCTTGAGTCAGAAAAATTAATAGAAGTTTTAAACACGGACAATCGCACTACCGTATAATAGTTTCAAAGGTCGTAGACTGGAACTTGCTGAAATATACATTTGACTTCCATTGGACCCTAAATGTTCACTTTGCTGATTTGAAGATTCCTGTTTGTTTCGAAAGCATCTAGCGTTTTTTTTTTTCTTCTTTTTTTTTTTTTTAAATTGAGGCTGGGTAAGCATTCATAATGTAATCTTTACTCATAGTGTCTGTAACGGCCAGAGAACGTAATACAGATTCCAGATTATTCAATAGATGAGCAACTCCGAAGAAATGAATTGCCAGAATACTCGATTGGGTAACATATTTAGTCTGATGTCCACTTTAAATAACGTAAGAACTCACGTATACCGAAGATGAACAAAGGCCATTAACAAAACTGGTCAACAAAATACGTAAAAAAATAAACAAATAAACCGTAATGTATAAACTTTAGTCAAGCAGCAGTAGCGAATGTTTTAATAAAATAGACAATTTGTATTTGTGGTTACAGCAGATATTAAGAGTAACTTCAGTTTTTAAAAGTTTTTTATGTTACTTTCATTAGAGACATGTTCCTGAAAAGTGCTCGTAGTTACACATTTTTTCAGCCGTAAATGTTTTCGGTAATTTTTTATTAATAAAATGCTACGAAAAGCAAACTTAATGAATGTAGTATGAAAGTTAATCTCATAGCAGCTGCTTAGCTATTAAATTGTGAACATAACCTCGACTTTTTTTTAATGATATCTGATGTCGCTGTTAATTTGCAAGCGAAGGCTGACGCGCGACGTCACCGTTCTCCAGCCAATAGCTATCAGGGTGAGTGAGTGACTAAGTGAGTGAGCTTATTAAATTATATAGTAGACTATCTATTATCAGTGACAAAAGAAATTTTTTTTCTTACCTCCGGTTATCGACTTTACAGTACACCAATCTATTTTTCTCTGATCTCAGGATGTCTGACGTTTCAAGGTAATTCGGGTAGTCATTTGCCTGGCAGCTGATTCAGTGCGGGGTATGCTGTCGCTCGTTACCGCCGCCCATAAATTGAGCGAAGAGGCGCAATTAGGCGGACAGACAAGGGAAACTGGATCGGCAGCTGTTGCCTCATTACGGCGGGCTTCGTTGGAGATCGCTTATTAGAGGCGGTGCGGTGGCTCGCTTAACGGCAGCCACTGCTTGCCTCCGGCTGGACCTTGCACTCGTAGGAGACACAAAATGATGGCCCCAAACACCGAGGTTTACTTCCACACAGATGGGATTAAAGGCTGACTTATAAGGCCATTATTAACATTCAGAATCGCTGCAGGAATTATTGTGCTGCAATCAAATTTACAATTGAATTGTTATACTTTGTTGGATTTTGGAGTATCTCAGTTTTTACCTCCTCTATTCTTAAATTATGAACGAACGCGAATGGTATGTTGAGTGTATTTACCATTTCGCTTGGTCTTTATGCGTCTTAATCGTTTGTGACTATCACATTAGCAAATGGATTTGATATTTGTTTCTGTTTCTTTTGGATAGCATGCAATAAATTTTATTCATAAAACGTTACTTTCTCCCAATACAGTAATTACAGTAGAACAATTTTCCTGAAAACATCGTTAGTTATATGTCTATTTCCTAAGCAAATCTATTTCATAATGCTGCACTCTACCTCTGAAAAACTTATTAATCAAAAAGACAGTGAGTACAGTCTTGAAAAAATAGCTGCCAGTGTCAATGAATAGCAGTGGACGTTCAAAAGTTATGCCTGGATGCTGGACACTTGGTGGAACTAATGCTTTAAAACAAGGGCAACAAAGTTCCGTATAAATTGACTCCTGAGGTTACACGTTTGTTTAAAGGCAAAGGAAGAGATTTCTGCTGGATCCAACAAAGAAACTGTCACCAGATTGCAGTGATACGTCATTAACAAGAACTGGGTCCAACTGCCAGAAAGGGACATGGAACATTAGCACACATCTTTTGCACTTTACAAGCTAAGAGATTTTACGGACTTCTTGAAGTCTCTTAATTTAATAAGAAGTCTAAACCATTGGAGGACCTGATTCTTGCATGCGGTTACAAAGTCTTGTTTTTTCTTACGTATTTTCCGATGCGGAAAAATCAATCTTCCGATGTGATTGCGAATCGGCTGAAATTTATTCCTCCACCAAATTGAAAGCAAGGTGAGACATCTGTTGCATCACAAGTAAGAATACTACGTCTCCTTGTTCGGCTTCGAAGAATTCGCAAAGCCGCCGCAAGGCATTCGGGGCATACGGTGACACAGGAGACAGCGGTTACACAGATTATACTGTAACATCGCAGGGTTCTCCGCTACCCGCGGAACAGTCTTCGTTTAATTCGCTCCGCAGACAGTTCTTTCACGTTGCTGCACAGCATGCGTCGTTGTCTGGAACGGTCTGGTAAATATCAACAATATTTCATTGTTACAGCAACCAAAATTTCCATCAAGCTTTTATTAAGATTCCCATGCTGTTAATTCAAACTTAAAAAAATATAAGGCGCAAGCCCAGCCACCTACCTCTGTTAACTTGAAAAAGGAGTTTTCACCCGAAATATTGTATTTTCTTTGTTTGTGTGTTGTTTTGTGTTGCTGCTTCCCTCCTCCCTTCAACTTTGGTGAGTGTTGGATGTATTTTCCCTTTCTTTTCCATTGAATATTGCCTCGCGGCATTTCTTTCTTTTCGTTGTTACCTTAAAATAAATTTTGATAAATTAAAAAATTTGCATCAATAAAATTAATAAAATCATTCACGTTGATGTTTTCTGGATCTAACAAGATCTCTCCGAAATATATTTTATTAATGTAATATTAATTTATTTATAGCAATACTCCAATAAATTATTTCAAATTAAAATATCTATCATGATTTTAATATGAATACCAAATACGGATGATAAATGCAACTGATAAAACTCTGTACCATAGTTTTGATGTTCTAATTTGTTAAATTCAGTCATTTCTGAAAATCTGCAAGATTCGATGAAAATGATGTTCCATACATTTTGTAAAGTATGAACTTGTTTCATAAAAATATTGGCACCATCTAATCGAAAAATTCTTTTACCCCCGTTCAGTTTCCTTTAGATTGCTATAATTTCAATTTTGTTTTGGTAGAATCGTTATTTATGAATCCAAAATTCAACAAAGTTCTTAAATACTTTTGCTGTCTACTTGTACACTATTTAATATTAGTTTTCTGATACTTCCGTCCTATTTTTTTTGTTTTTTACCGTTTATATCATATCGGCTGGGCTGCAGATCTATTGAGTGATCCACTTTTTTACTCTTCCTTTGCAGCACTTCCTTATCCCTGTGCCGTGCAAGTACAGTTTCTCAATTTCTCTTAAACCAAAAACGTGATCAATCTTTACTGCCTGTTCTGATTGTGAATGATCTGAACTTTCAATTTTTAAAGTACTGTCTAGTGAAGATGATAAGATTGTTGTAGGACAATTATCCTCCTCTTTTTCGCATTTTTTTTCTTTTTTCCTGTTTCATTCCGATTTTACACATGCTAACGATGTGGCTAACAATTTATCAAGGAACCGTTCCGAAATCCGGCAGGAGAGATTTCTGTGAACATCCAGGTAAAACGGAAAACTGGATGTCCCTGCCTGGAACTGAACTCCAGTCATTCCGAATGCATGGCTCAATCGGTACCACCCACCCAACCCTGTTACCAGCTTATTACATATCAAAATCAGATCATTAGTTTTTGCATGCATCTCGTTAATTCAAACAGACACAAATTTTAAAAACTGTTTGAATCTTTTAGTGTAAGTTACTAGCAGAGAACAAAACTCATTAAAAATATTACATCTGTTGAATTTTACTGGTTACAGTTTTCGTATTCTTCTTCTGTCGATTTTGGCCCACTTTCAACCAAGGAAAACAACTGGTTAACTGGTTCGCCTGTGCTTCTCCTCCCAGAAAGTTTTCATTCTTTCTCTGAGGTTCCTCCTTTTTTCTCTAGACATGGTGGTCTTTGAATTTGTATATTGTTCCTGTAACCCCTTGAATTTATGAATTTTATCTTGAAACACATTTCGATTCTCTATCTCGTCTGGATGGCTCCCAACTTTTCCATATCTGTTTTCGTATCCTCAACCAATTTTGTTGTTAACTCTAATTTAGTAACGAACTTGAAAATTCTTTTTGCAGATCTATACTCATTCTCATAAAGTGTCTATAAATTTTCAGCCTTCTGTTGTGCATTTTGTCTGTAATTTTCTCTACATACCTATACAGATCTTAATTTTTTCTCTTCCACCAGGTACCATCCTTTTCCTACACTGGTCCTAGGATTTTTCTTCCTTTTTGCTCTACCTTTTCTATATCCAGTTTGATAATATTTTTAGACGTATTACTTCATATCAAGTATGAAAAGCGTTGTTATGTCTAGAAAAAACGAATATAAGGTAATTTACACAACATCTATTACTAACGGAATGTTTTATGGTTTTTGAAGTGTGGCGTGCGAATGATGCATTCAGAAAGTAGTATTAAGCACAGAAACATGGTGCCCTTAAAACTTATTTTCTTTTCCCTAGAAAACAGTTTTATAATATAATTCTTTTGTCCGGAATTGGTGTAGGAGCAAGTGTAATGGGCTGAAACTTAGTGTGGATAATACGTTGCGCACCTTGTCGTCTCGAAGTTGGAACGGGCGTGTGAAGCTCAGTTAACGCAGGCGAATCGAGGCGCCTGCGGCTGTGCCGAGTAGGAGCACCAGCAACCAGAGTGTTCCAACTGTAATATTGAGGCAGGCGGCAGGTCGTTATCTGGTAAAAGTTTCTGCTGAAATTGCAGGCGTCTCTTACAGGGTGCTTGGAGGTCCTAACGACGTCAGTAAACTTGGAACCGTTAGCGTCGTGTGCGTGTGTGTGTGTGAGAGAGAGAGAGGGAGAGTGAGATGGAATGATGCTCGTAAAAGCTTCATCCCAGATCTTCAAATAGTGTTGAACCCAAGCTAAGTCTTCTCTATGGACTTGAGGATTAAGTGTAACAGCAAACATTGTTTCAAGAGAATATTAGTCTTCATGGATAGATAGTGAGACACTGAAGGTCATATTACGAAGTCCCTACTAAGAGAACTGCACTTAATTACAGCACCAAAGTTTTTTACCGAGTAAATTAAGTGCACAAAGATCCCAAATTCATTCATTCTGACTTATCTATCATTGATCTGTTACACCTTATTCTTTCTTTCCTCAAGTTGGTAACATAATGTACGATTTTAGGTATTAATAATAAATTTAATATAGGTGCTGAATATACACAGTTTGCTTACTTTTTATAGCTATTGTTTAACATAAAGGAGTAGCTAATAATATTGTAACTATAACTGATGGTTGAAGTGGAGTGATGATAAAATGAGAACTAGCAAAAAGAACCTTCATGAAAAAGAGAAATCCTTTAGTTTCAAATGTTGATCTAGTACTTAGAAAGAACTATTTAGAACTCTCTGTGTGGAGCACAGCAATTTATGGTAGCAAAGAATGGACTTTAGGAATACTAGAAATAAATAAAATTGAAGAGTTTAAAATTTGGTACTATAGAAGAATGCTGAAAATTAAGTTCACAGATAAAGTACGAAATTAACGTGTTTTGAAATGGTTGAAAGTCAAACAGGAAGAAGAGATACGATGGTGGGTCATATTTTGAGACTTGCAAGATTTGTGAACTTGTTAGTGGAGGAAACAGTCGAAGGTAAGAACTGTACAGGAAGACCGAGATTAGAATATATGAAGCAGATAATTGAGGACTTGGGTTTTAAGGAATACATTGTTATAAAGACGGGATGGAGGATTACATCAAACCAGTCATAAGACGGATGACTGCAAAAAAAAAAAAAAAAAAAAAAGTGACGGTGTCTACCAGGTTTGAGTCTCCGTGATGAAAGGAGTTTTCATTATTCATTTTATATATAATATATAACTGTTATTCAGTATTTAATGAGTACAGTAGTTTTACAGCTAGTAACTACTTTTTAGTCTACATGATTCTGCGGTTTAAATCGCCTGTAATAATACAGTTCGTTCAAAAATTGTTTTTCGCTTGGCATTAACCATTTTCGGTTGAGAAAAAAAGTCGTGATAGTTATTCAATAACAAAAAAGGGGAAGAGGGGGATCTAAGAAAGAAATTTAATTTAATTTAATTTAATTGCAATTGAGCACAGGCTCCGGTGGCAATTTCCCTACACACCCATCTTCCCCCTATCCTGCACCCACCTACATTTGCCCTCTACAAATTTTACCTTTAAATTCTTTCAAAGTTTTCGGTAAATTATTCATCATTTCTCTTGGTAACTCATTCCAATCCCTGATACCCTTACCTAAAAAAGAGAATCTTCCCACACACTTGTGCTTGAAATCGAGTGCCAGCTTGTGGTCATGGTCATCTTTTCCCTTCCATGCACTACTTTTCATACCTATTGCAATATCTTTCCATGCCTTATCGCCAGTATATGGCCTGTACACTCCCATGACCCTCCTCATCCTCCTCCTGTCTTGCAATGAATCCCATTCCAGCTCCTTTATCATATCCGTCACTGATTGCATTCTGCGATAATTTCGAAAAACAAATCTAGCAACCCTTTTTTACACCCTCTCCAACTCCTGTATTTGATACGTAAAATGAGGGTCCCATACTACACTACCATATTCGAGCAATGGTCTGACCAAAGTTTTGTAACCCAATTCCTTGACTTCTCTCGTACATCCCCTCACCACTCTCTCCAACAAGTGCAGAACTTTGAAACCTTTTCCTACCACCTGTCCTATGTGTCCTGCCCAGTTAAGTTTGTTATCAAAAGTAATTACAAGATATTTACAAATCTTCAGCAAGCAATTCTTTCCCCACCTTATATTCATTATTTGTGTATCTAATAAGCTGACTCTTCTTTGCAATTATCTTCATTCCATGTTTACCAACCCAATTAGATATCCTGTCCAGATCACCCTGCAACTGTTTACAATCCTCTATCGTTTTGATTCTTTTATACAGCATTATGTCATCTGCAAACAATCTAATTTCAGATAGTAAACAATCAACACAATTATTCATTAGAATAATGAATAGCAATGGTCCCTATACGCTACCCTGTGGCACACCCATTTTTACTTCCACTTCTTTTGATACTACATTTCCTACCCTAACTTTCTGTTTTCTACCTTTTAATAATTCTTCTACCCAGCAAATGACTTTCTTTTCCACTCCAGTGGTTTTTACCTTATTTCCTACCATTTTATGGCTTACTCTGTCAAACGCCTTAGACTTAGTGCCATAATAACCATTTCAAACTTTTCTTATTTTAATTTATTTCTCTGGAGCTCCATCCTACAACAGTACGGCGTTAACATCCTACCACTTAGCATTAGAAACCAAAAGGTCCTTAATCCACGATTGTCGAGAATCCTGAGTTAGTAATCCTAGCAAAACACTTCCAGGATTCAGTGCAGTAAATCTAATGAATTCTTATCTCCTCACCTGGGTCAGAGCAGATCCTCCGTACCGTGAATACAGTGAGGTCGAACAAAGCATGTTACACATTGTGCAAGATTTTCCACTCCGAGCTTTCCATGGTAGTTTGGGAAAATTTAAATTCGGCAATGCCGGAGGCGGTGGAACATTAGTACCCAGATAAAATTTTCAGTTGAGCGTTAATATGAAATGCTTTGTAGCCTGTGTTTTAAGTTACATCAGACCTTCCATTCTTGTAATGTGGTTGTTTATTAGCTAATATAAAGTTACAGTGTTCGAGAATACGGAAATTGAACATATGTGTTATTTCTTGAGAAAAGTTCTGGCCTCGCATTCGGGAGGACGGCGGTTCGAATCCCCATCCGGGCATCCAGATTTGGGTTTTCCATGGTTTCCCAAATCACTCCAGGCAAATGCCGGGATGTTTCCTTCGAAAGGCCATGGCCGAATTCCTTCCCATTCCTTGCCCCCATCCTTTCCCCGTCTCTAAAGACCTCGATGTTGAGAGACGTAAATCAGTTAAAAAAAAGAAATCTTGAGAAATGGTTCGGTACTTGTGGCTTCTGTCTCAATATGAGCTCACAAATAAGTTACATCTGTTCAGCTGTTAAATTGGATAGCAATTCATTGTTATTTAGCTTTAATTGGTTTCCTTAGGTCAAACAATATGCAGAAAAGCTCAAAATATTTTTCTTTTTAACTTAACCCCTTTCTTGAGTTTCGTGTATTTGTATTTATTACCTTATTGATTTAAATTGAATTTTGTCGATTTGGTTTATTACCACGTAACTGCAACAGAATATAGCAAACACTGACATAGCAATAAATTTTCTATTTAACTATAACATATCACATAATCTCATGAAACAACCATAAACTACTTACGACTGCTCGTCACTTAAATTAGAAGGTAAGTGTAATTTTTTTGTACCCTTCAATTCATCACAGTTACTGAAACATCAACATTAGCCTTTGATATAACCTTAATTAAAAAAATAGTGTATTGCGTCAACAAAACTTTTTCCAGGCATGAAGACCAAGATCTCAATACTATCGATACATAATGGAATTTCTCTACTATCCTAAATTTGGAAAAGTTAAAAATACATTTACAACGAAACTTAATTTAATTACTTTAGAAAAGCCTCAATTATGCTGATACTATCATGATTGTATCGACTAGTTAAAGATAGTATCATTTCATTCATTCCATTTGTTGACATTCGTCTTCCTGCATAGTGAACAAAAAATAGTTTGAGAATTTTGATGAAAATAGTATTTACGCTGTGATTACTTGAATTTTGAAAATTTGAAACTTATCTAAAAAAATCCAACTTAAAACTTGTTTTTGAGGCTGTGATAAATTTCTAGAAACATGATAACTTGAGTGTCATGATTTTATCAGTTTGAAATGAAGAACCTCATTGGATATAGTAGCTTATTTTGGAAATCCATTTAAATTTGATCACATGCACGTTGATACACAGCCATTGTTGGATACTGACATAGATTTAATTGAAATGCTGTTAATCTCGGATCATTTTATCTTTATTAATGTTGCTTGTGAATCAGCCAAACAGATAAAAATTAAAACTTCTCATTAATTAGGCAATGTTTCTTATAAAAACAAGAAAAGATTTAAACTTTTTTTTTGTTGACATCCTACCATCACGGTATGAATAGAACTGTATTTAAAATATTTAGTTACATTTACCTACTATATAAAAAAATGTGATATGTCTTTTATAAACAATACTAACATTGAAATATTCATTATTCGAACGAATGATTGTGTTGATGGTTTACTATCAGAAGTTAGTGTGTGTGGCTTTATGGTGCGTCGACAGCGAGGTCATTAGTGTCAAAAGTTAGAGTGTTTGCAAATGACATAATATAATATAATGGGATCAAAACAGTAGAAGACTGTAAACAGCTGCAGTTTAATCTGGACAGGATATCTGGCTGAGTGCGTCTACATGGAATGGAGGAAAATACAAGGAAGAGTCAGCTCATTAGCTATACAGATAACAAACTAAAGGATCAGCGTTCCTCCCGAGCAGCCGAGGAAGTAACTTCCTCGAACAGCGGCCCGCGAGTGCGATTGCTAGTCGAGTTGTTTACTTAGTGAGTCTACGAGGAGTGTGAATCCCGGAGTGAAACAGTTATATTTTAGAATCTAACGAGAAACCTAACTGAAAACAAATAGACAAATCAGTGGTGCAAACGAAAATGTCTGTCCCGCTAGACACGGGGCAGACAATTAAGACAGCCTTAGAGACGATATATTCCAGTAACGTAACCTTGCAAACGCAACCGGTGAATCTTACTACCAACGAAGTAACACAGTTTCAGGCAGCCAACAGCATGGGGGAGCCAATACATACCCCAGCCACCATAGCGAAGGAGCAACAACAGCAACCCCAGCAACAGCATATACAACAGCAGTACATACAGCATCTGCAACAACAACAGCAGCAACAACAGCAGCAGCAACAGCAGCAGCAGCAACAACAACATCAACAACAAACGCAGCAGCAGCAACACCAGCAACACCAGCAACACCAGATACCGGAAACGGGCGAGGGGCCGTGTAGTACTTCGCCGCTCGACCCTACAACGACTCCCGGTATAAACACCCACCAGACGACAGGTAGAGCCGAAGCAACTGTAGTTAAAACAAATCAGCTGATGGATGAAACGGTAGTCATGGACATCGCAAAGGATGGCAGATTGGAAGAGGATGAGGCTACAAGAACTCTCAGGAAGCGAGCTTGCGAATCCACGTCCGAAGCAGCAGAGAAAAGATTTGCAGTAGAAGAAGAGGCCAACCGGACCGTCGTAGATATGGAGAGGACAGCACCTCCCCTGATCAATGCAGCCTCCCATCAAGCATCAACCAGCCAGACGGAATCAAACACATAACACGAGTAAGCCTCCAGTTATTCCTAGATCAGTAAATTATTTCAAGCCTTCCGATCCGGGTCCTTATGACCTGTATGTCGAAAGTAAAGATCGTAATTTAGGCAAGCTACACCCAATGAGTATTGGAAAGCTGGTGGCATACTAACATTCCGGAAGCAAAGGGCATGTTGTAAACATTACCCCGTCAGGGAAAGAATATAATTAAAATCGAAGTAGATGACTACTCAGTAGCCAATAAGTTAGTTCAGTCGGCAGTATTTAAAAATAGAAACCTAGAAGCATATATCCCCACATTTCTAGTCAAAAAGCAGGGTGTTATCCGAGGAGTAGACATGACTCTAAACGAAGCAGAGATTATGGCAGACATTGAATCCCCAGTAAAAGTAACCAGTGTTAAAAGAATAACAAAG
This sequence comes from Vandiemenella viatica, assembly GCA_031002005.1. NCBI lineage: Eukaryota > Metazoa > Arthropoda > Insecta > Orthoptera > Morabidae > Vandiemenella > Vandiemenella viatica. The sequence continues at coordinate 171,244,097 of JARYHS010009186.1, read as the reverse complement.
CGCGTTGTACGAAACGACTCATTATCAATTGTGAAATTACAGACATGCATATTAACATTTGATAGTCAAAAAATACCGCAATACGTATACCTATACGGCACGAGATGTGAAGTAAGCCCATACGTCCCAGCGGTCAAACAATGTTATAAATGCTTAAGATTCAATCACATAAGTACCCAGTGTAGAAGCGGGCAACGCTGCGGTAGATGCGGAGGTCCACATTCCGTGCAACAGTGTGAATCCAATGAAATAGTATGTGTTAACTGTAAGGGTCAACACGAGACCACAGATCGGACCTGCCCAGAATATTTATTTAGAAGAAAGGTACACGAAATGGCTACATTTCACAACATGTCCCTTAAAGAAGCCGAAGGCCAACTAAAGAAAATGTCTTATGCAAACTGTGTATCGAAAGTTTCCCCCAGTCATCCCCGACAGCCACCCTATATACCATTACTACAAAGTAGAATGGAATTCCCACCACTGTATAAAAGGAATACGCCAGTAGACGAAAACGTAGATCAACAACATAGCCACTCTCTAAATCACAATTCTGCAAAAGCATTCCAGGAAGAGATACAGGAAGGTCCGACCGAAATACTGTCAAATAACAGAGAGCAACCACCTCATCCAACACAGAACATCGCGGTCACTGCGATACACAACAACAACCGTGGGATAACGGTGAACAGGCAGAAACGCAGCGTAACTCAGCAACGTAGTAGGACAAACGACTATCGACAACATTGGTATTATCCAACACAAATGTCGGCAACACCAATTGGCCACAACCCCTATACTCCTAAAGCACAAAACCTAGTGAACCCTACCCTTATGGTAAATGGGAAAAACAGGATAGTAGAAGAAATTTTCAATCTAATACTAACAGTGGCGAGATACATGAAAGACAGTGGAACTGAGGACTTACAATTAGATGAAATTAGAAAATCTATTGAGACATTAGTAGAGCCTAATCTTCCTAACTTTAAACCCAACTTTAATTAAGGAAGATAGCGAATACTATATTACAGTGGAATTCACGCTCCCTCACTGCAAATCAAGAATCATTTATGAGAACACTGAGTACACGAAACATATCGGTTGCAACTTTATCAGAGACTTGGCTGAAGATGGACAGGAATATTTCCTTCCCATCATATACCTTATACCGCAATGACCGCGAAGATGGCTGGGGAGGTGTCGCGATCCTAATCGGGAACTCAATACCTCATACAGCGATCAGCATAGATCACACCCATATAGAAGCCTTTCAAGCAATAGCAGCCAGAGTGAAGATAAACCGGCAGGAAATTACCATAGTCTCACTGTACTGTAACAACATTCCAGAGCACGAATGGCGCAACCTTATGCAACAGCTGGAGCACCCGCTAATAATCTGCGGCGATTTTAATGCGCACAATACAGTATGGGGCTGCGAGATAACAGATACCAAAGGAAGGATTCTATTGGACCTAATAGAAGAACAAGAGCTATTTATCCTAAACGACGGATCGGCAACGGTACTCCCGCTGCCAGGACAACGTAAGTCTGCTATAGACCTTACCCTCTGTTCATCTTCACTTTCCTCGGAGTTCAGCTGGCGAGTTCTTTCATGCACATTGGGTTCCAACCATTTTCCCATAGAGATATCGGCCATAAACCCAACTAACCTTCCGCCATACAAACCTTGCTCCAATGGAACTTAAATAAAGCGGATTGGAGCAGATACAAGGAAATCATGGAAAAGGAAACTAATGATATTCCAAGCTCTCTCCCAGAAATAGAGAAATATAACACTTTCATTAATTGCATCAATAAAGCTGCCCATCTCGCCATCCCGCAAAAGAAAGCTGTAAATCACCCAAGAGGAATAATAGTTCCATGGTGGAACCCTGAATGTGGAAGGATGATAGCAAAGCGAAAACTGGCGTTGAAATATTATAAGCAGTCTCCAACCTGGGAAAATTTTATTGGTTACAAAAAGGTCGACGCTGCTGTAAAACGGACATTAAAACACCAGAAAAAGGAAAGTTGGAAAAATTACTGTTCCAAAATCTCAAAAGAAACGCCACTATCAAAAGTATGGGCAACCATAAACAAATTTAAAAAGAAACAAATTCCGACACACTCCCTATATTGCTGGACCGAAGAATTTGCAGATATTATTGCTCCACCTTCGGTAGCATCGCCTCCAGCGCCACTACAAGAGCCTTTCACTGGAGCGCTTCCTCCATGCTTCCTGCTACCCTTCAAAGCAAACGAATTAGAAATTGCCCTCAAAAAATCAACAAATACAGCACAGGGTACGACGGAATCCACCTATAGTATGATTGCAAATTTGCCATGTAATGCGAAACAACTGCCTCCTCCAGCTCCTTAACACAATTGGGATGTCAGGAAATATTCCCGAAGATTGGACTACGCATATTATTGTACCCATTTTAAAGCCGGGGAAAAAACCCAATGAGGCTACATCATATCGTCCTATAACTCTAACATCCTGTGTCGCCAAAACGTTTGAACGCAAAGTAAAACAACGACTAGAATGGTGGCTGGAACACAATAATCTGCTACCTAAGACTCAATTTGGTTTCCGTAAGGGATATTGCACATTAGATAACCTTACCCTCCTAACCACAGACATAGAAAGGCTTTCACAGGAAAAGGATATTTAACAGCTATATTCCTAGATATATCAGGTGCGTACGATATGTAACCCCAACAATACTGCTCAAAAAGCTGCAAGAATTGGGAATTCCCACCTTATACTGTCAAAGTATCTACAACATGCTCCGTCAACGCACGATATTTATACGAAAACAAGATAATACCCTTTTCGGGCCTAGGAAACAAACTAAAGGAATACCTCAAGGATCTATTCTCAGCCCGCTGTTATACACCATATACACCGCTTATCTTGAAAAAATCTTTGGCATTCACATTAAAATAGTGCAATACGCCGACGATATATGCATTTACACCATGTCGCTTTCGCTGCAATTAACGTTTCGTTGGTTTAAATGAGGCGGCAACAGCGTTATCCAACTGGATATCCGAACACGGACTTAAGCTCTCACTAGCCAAATCGTCAATGGTGGTATTCACAAAGAAACGGTATGCTCCTGAGGAACCAGTCATTCGCCTGGGACCATATACCTTCCACATTGAAGCTTCAGCCAAAATACTCGGTCTTTATTTGGACAGCAAATTAACATGGAGCCGTCACATAAATTACATTCTAATGGAAAGTGGGGAAAGCACTAAACATAATGCGATCTATCACTCGAACGTGGTGGGGAGCAGATCCCACAACTTTACTGACCTTATATCGCTCCCTAATACGCCCAGTACTAGACTATGGAAGTATTTTATTTGGGAATGCACCAAAATATGTTCTAGAAAAACTGGATAGAGTACAATTCAGAGCTATAAGATTATGTCTAGGAACAATGATGTCAAGCCCGACAAACGCACTTCTGGTAGAAGCAAAAGAAATGCCCCTACACCTTCGCCGAGAATTCCTTACAAGCAAATACCTTATCCGTACAAGTGCTCTAAAGGAACATCCAGTACAAAAGAAGCTGTCACAAGTGTACAGCGGAAATAAAGATAATGGTCCATCTTTAGTGAGGAGAATGCCCCTATTAGCAGAAGGACATAAGGAATATGAAAAGATCAAACCACTGATACTAAAAAGCCGCATCATCCCAGACTTCCTAAATCCATACGAGTTTATGTTTATAAAACTTCATATATATTACTTGCCAGAATATATCATCCGGAATAAAAACATTAATACAGCACTTTCACACTTCCTAAAAGTAACCTGGCCTAATTACACCCACATATACACTGATGGATCTAAACCATGGAAGGAGTTGGATACGGTTATTATTGTCCTTCCACCATTGACTACGGACAAACAGCATTACCTGCAGAGACGTCAATATTCACAGCAGAAACCCTAGCAATCTGCGCAGCAATCAAGTATGGGTTAGACAAACAATTTGTTAGAATCCTAATACTCACTGACGCCAAGAGTGTGCTCTAAAAATTACAAAACCCAGTAGGCAATACGAAGATGCACCAGTACCTATATGAAATTATCAAACTCGTCTCAGAAGCATATTCAACAAGTATACAAGTCCATTTCCTTTGGATCAAAGGTCACACAGGAATACTGTACAACGAAGCCGTCGATCAGCTGGCGAAACAGAGTATTAATGAGGGAAACTTCTTAGGCATTCAGTTACCTTGGACCGATTTTATACAACTCGTTACCAGGAAGGCATACAGTAAGTGGAATGAAGACTGGGCCCAGAAAGAGTTACTAAAAGGGAAACATTATGCAGCAGTTCAACCAACAATACCAAGGACACCATGTTTAAAAAATTCAATATAGCAAGAAGACACATAACAACAATCATTAGAATGAGATTAGGACACGGGTGCTATCCACAACATTTATGCCGCCTCCGAATAATTAACTCCCCGATATGCACTTTTGATCAAGAGACCTCAGATCTTAATCACATCATACTTTCATGTTCGCAATACCAAGCTCAACGTAAGCGACTATACAAACAATTACAACAGCTATCGGTTAGTTTCCCAGCGAACCTAATTACCATTATACAATCAAAAAATATACAGGTCTACAATGCAATCATCCGCTTCTTGCAAGACACAAACATAAAGATCTAAAGCCCATAAATTGTAATGCAAAAGAAATTTGTTACCTCAATGATGTCCTGTAAAGTTATCTTTGTAATGTTGCTATTATAATGTTATCGCACCATTGTTACAATGTTTTTATTGCAATGTTATTATAATGGTCTTATTACCATGTTGCCATTGTAAAATTGTTATTATAACATAGTTAATGTAAACTGTTATAGTTGCAAGATGGCTAAATGTAAGGCCAATAAATAAATTTAAAAAAAAAGGAAAAAAAAAAAGGCTGATTATAGAATAGGGAAGGAAGTGCTTGTTGAAGACTTGAAATTTAAATATCTTAGCATAATATATGAAAACAAAACTCTGATCAGACCATTATTTGAATATGGTTGTGTACTCGTAATATGGGACTCACATTTTGGGTATCTAGTACATTGATTATTATTTTTGGAAAGGGTGCACAGAAGGACGTAAGGGTGTGGAAAATTTTAATTTAAAAAAATTAGAGTTGAAATAAGAAGAGGGCAAAAATAGGTTGGAAAAGGAAAGTGGGAAAATGGGTGCGTAGGGAAATTACCACAGGAGGGTGCCCTCCAACGCAATTAAATTACATTAAAATTTGGGAATTAATTCGGATATTCTAGTCTCTAGGAAGTGAAGTAGAATTATACTGGATGGAAAAGAGGATACAGGATTTTTTAAAAAAAATAATAATCAAGCAACGGAGCTGTTAGATCTAATGTCCTCGAACCGGAATAATGCGATTAAAATGATGATCATTTCTCCCAGGAGTCAAACATTTTGCACGTGACGTCCTTATCAAATGAATACCGAATTATCGTTGGACTGTAAAGTACCCTCACAATGATGCTGATGAATGAGACGTGACGCCATTGACCGGAACATTCCTTTACAGGAAAAAATTGAATGTGTAAAACCGACTACTGACAGTTTACTCTAAGGCGCATTACTTGGGCACGCAGTTGGCAGAACATTCTTTGAGGAAACAAAAATAGGTGTGTAGAACCGACTAATGGCAGTTTCCTCTAAGATGCAGTACTGGCACGCAGTTGAGGGACATTTCAGTCACTGGCGGCGAAGAAATATTCACCATCAGTATGATGAGAGAGGTCATGGACCAAAACTCCCTAACATCAGACGGTACGCCAGAGGTCTCGGTCGTGTGGAGCGTATTGGGTGACACAACCCTCACTGATGATAGTAATTTCAATTTCCATCAGAAATAGAGCAGTCTTGTGGCACAGTGTCTAAGGCGTCTGAATGCAGATCCTGAGATCTCCGCTTCGAATCGCGGTCTCAGTTGGGATTTTCTATGGCGCTTAATCCGAGCATCACCTCTGGTACAGCTTACTGTGTAATATGAAGAACTCAGGAACGCTTCCGTGGTTCGGATTCCACATTAAGCTGTTGATAGCATTTACCCGGTAGGATCACCGGGTTAGGTTAGTTAGCCACGATAAGAGACGCATTGCACGGCGAATCGATAACTCTGTCACTTGGTGGCAGAACAGTCCTTGAGGGTCTCCAGGGCAATAATTCATATGATGGCTAAAAAAAAATTCCCACCGGAGCTGTTATTCTCAAAGAGACTAGGAATGATATTAAGTGCACGTATTGTTGATTAAATTGATATTCTTCATTACGAGTATCATTTAACTCGGAATTAAAAAGTGTTATAACAGTGGCCCGTCCGTATATGTGCTCATTCGTAGCATATGATTCCAGAGCTCTAGGTGGAACTACTGAGTGATAGCACGCAGAACTTACGCGGTGCTACGTGAAACTCTGAAGCGCTGCTTCCTTCGTGATGCATACTTCCTTCTAACCTCAAGCGTTTTGTCTAATGGCTTAACTTACTACTGCAATAATCTGCTAGAATTAGTCATATTTCTTTTCTAGGCCCAATTAAACCTTAATTGCTTTTTCAAGTTTATGTGGAATCTGCTGAATTAAGCAAGTTATAAGTGGAGACCATAAATTCGAATATAGTGTCTACTGGAGGGTTGAAGCACTGTATGACTTGGCTGCGGTAACCTAGGTTCAACGTCTCTAATTGAGAGCTCAGCCCAGCACACAATCACATCACGACTGCAGTCATTCAGCACTGGCCGTTTATGCTGATGTTAATCTTACAAGCCTACAGTGAAAAACACACACAAAATATATATATTTATCTGTGTGTGTGTAATTTAATACGACGGAGCTTCGTAATGAAATTTGATGATTAAATTGATTAACATTTCTATAAATAATTACCAAAAAAAAAAAAATTATTCGTAATCTGATTTAGAAATTTCTTTTATGTATCACTACGAATTTTTCCAGCAACAGATTATTTATCCATCCCATGACTAAAACATTACTGCCGGCAAAACAGCAACTTATTTTGAAAACATTAAATATTGAAACATTTCGATTTACAGATATTAGTATGTCGCTTCACAAAATTTCTGTAATTGTGTAACCTCAGCTTAAGATTAGTGAAGTGGGCCTCTAGAAAGTGTTTTCCACGAAGTCTCGTAGGAAAGATCCGGTTATGATAGTGAAATCATTTTTAGAGAGGTTACTTCTTCGTGAGGTGGTATAGAAGATATTTCTAGCGTTGAAGATTGTGAATGTTGATAGTATTTGTGAATATATGTTACGCTCAACGAACGAAAACGCTCATTTGACAGAAAAAATACCCTACCACAACCCGTTCTGGTTTCTCGAAAACGGCCACAACTCGGTATGGCTTATAAGTATTTAACTCTTTGAAAATAATAATAATAATGTGAATCCCCCGTGTGGGGTTGTTAGATCCCCCATCAGATGCCTCCCCAGGAGGCAGATAGGGGAAAGCCTCCCAGATATGGGTGGTACTGGGGAGATGAAATACCCAGGGCGGACCAAATACTAACATAAACCCACTAGTGTCTGTTCTGGCATCCAGGGCTAGTGGTTAGCGACTGTCCACCTAGTTGGTGCGGCTGAATATAAGTTCCAGGAACTGAAAATCCCTGGTCCTACACTCACCCGGTAAAACTGGGTAAACAAGCAAAACATGACTGGTGTGAGTAAATTACCCCAGGTGGTCGATTCATCCACTGGAAGGTTCCTGTGGCAACCAAGCATTCGGATCCCGTGGAGATTGGGCTAACACCTAAGAGAAAGTCGTAGGTCGTAGGTCTCTGGAAAACTTCCACAAAATTACATTGGGACCACCAACGTATAAAAATTAATTCAGACAGGAAAATTACATAACTTGACTACTGAACTTGATAAACAGAAAATCATATTACTTGCAGTGCAGGAAACACGGATGACTGATGACAATACAATGGGTTGTGGGAACTACAGGATCTTCAAGAGCAAGACCAACCAACGAGAAGGAAGAACCACAGCGATGTTAGGAATGGCGTTCATTGTACACAAGAAACTACCGCACTCAGTGACTGAAGTCAATACAATTAATGACACACTGATGACACAAAAATAAACAGTACACATTCGTCAACGCACACGCACCTACAAACTGGGACAACAAGAAAAAACCGGAGGAAACGGAAAAACTCTGGGAAAAATGTAAACCACCATATGAAAACATCCAAAAGTGATACAATAATCTTACTAGGGGATTTCAATGCACACGTTGGAAAAGAGAAGAAATACAGGAAAACAGTAGAAAAATTCCGAGCGCACAAATTTACCAACAAAAATGGAATGAGACTGATTGAAGTATGTCAACAAAATAACCTTAGACTTATGTCAACAACATTTATGAAGAAACCCAAAAAAGCAGAAAACATGGAAGTCCCCAATATATTATAGGTGAATATCAGTTAGACCATGTGGCAATCTCATATAATGAACAAAAAGAAGTATAAGACATTCAGGTAATACTAGGGGCAAACAGATTCAGATCACTACTTAACAAGAATCAAAATTAAGTTTACACCTAGGAGAATTCACAGGAAGATCCAAACCATACAGAAAATCGATGTGAAAGAAATTAAAACCTCAAAATTAATAGAAGAATGGGAGAAACAACAAAACTACACCGAAGAGCCAAAGAAACTAGGCATAGGCATGCGTATACAAACTCAGAGACATGTAAACACTCACAGTACGACGCTGAGGTCGGCAACGCATATGTAAGACAGCAGGTGTCTGGCGCAGGCGTTAGATCAGTTACTGCTTCTACAATGGCAGGTTATCACGATTTAACTGAGTTTTAACGTGGTGTTAGAGTCGTCACATGAAAGATGGGACACAGCATCTCCCAGGTAGAGATGAGGTGGGGATTTTCCCGTACGACCATTTCAAGAGTGCTCTGTGAATATAGGGAATCCGGTAAAGCATCAAATCTCCGACATCGCTGCGGCCGGAAAATGATCCTGCAAGAACGGGACCAACGACGACTGAAGAGAATTGTTTAACGTGACAAAAGAGTAACCCTTCCGCAAAATGCTGCGGATTTCAATGCTGGACCACAACAAGTGTCAGCGTGCGAACCATTCAACCAAACATCATCGATATTGGATTTCGGAGCCTAAGGCCCACTCGTGTACCCATGTTGAGTGCACGACACAAAGCTTTACGCCTCGCCTTGGCCCATCAACACCGACATTGGACTGTTAATGACTGGAAACATGTTGCCTGGTCTAACGAGTCTCGTTTCCAATTGTATCGAGCGGATGGACGTGTACGGGTATGGAGAAAAGCTCTTAAATTCATTGACCCTGCATGTCAGCAGGGGACTGTTCAAGCTGGTGGAGGCTCTGTAATGGTGTGGGGCGTGTGCAGTTGGAGTGACATGGGACCCCTGATACGTCTAGATACGACTCTGACAGGTGACACGTACCTACGCATCCTGGCTGGTCACCGGCAGCCATTCGTGTCCATTGTGCGTTCCGAAGTACTTGGGCAATTCCAGCAGGACAATGCGACACCCTACACGTACAGAATTGCTACAGAGTGGCTCCATCAACACTCATCTGAGTTTAATTACTTCCGCTGGCCACCAGACTCCCCAGAGCATATCTGGTATGCCTTGCTACATGCCGTTTAGAAGAGATATAATACCCCCTCGTAGTCTTACGGATTTATGGACAGCCCTGCACGATGCATGGTGTCGATTCCCTCCAGCACTACTTCAGACATTAGTCGAGTCCATGCCACGTCGTGTTGCGGCACTTCGGCGTGTTCGCGGGTGCCCTACACGACATTAGGTAGGTGTACCAGTTTCTTTGGCTGTTCAGTGTAGAAACTAGACAGCGTTTAAAAACAAAATTATCCAGAAAGCAAGAGAGCTAATCCCACTTTAGAAGAGGTAAAATCCATGGTGAAACACAACATGCACTCGAAGATAGAATGAAGGCATTTCTAAATTTTAATAGTAACAGAACGGAACTGACACAGCATCAGTTCCTTAGGATCAGAAAACAAACAGCAAGAACAATAAGGAAAATCAAGAGAGAGTACATAAACGAACAACTGAACTCCATAGAGAATGACTTCAAGATTTATAACATGCGAGATTTCTACAAAACATTTGCAAATCAAATCAGATGGTAAACACCACAAAATCTGTGTTTCAGGAAAGACAATGGGAAATTGGCACTATCAAACAAAGAAAATTGTGGAGAATCAACAAAATACTTTTCAAAGTTACTAAACTGCCCACAACCAACAAACAGATTTTAACAGAAGAATGTATGAACGGAACAAAAGAATAAAAACCTACGACTCAAAAATAACAAAACATCAGGAGAGGACGGGATAGTAGCAGAACTTCTGTAGAACGTAGGACCCAAAACGTAAAAAAAGATTGCCGAAATAATACAAGAAATTTGGAGAAACGAAAAGATACCGGCAGACTGGAAATGTGCACTTATCAAACCTCTTTTCAAAAAAGGAACTAGAACTGACGTGAATAACTACAGAGGGATTTCGCTACTACCAGTCACGTACAAGATATTAACCCATGTCTACTTAAATGAACTCAAGAACAACTGAAAAAAAAAAACAATCAGTGACCTACAAGCAGGGTTCAGACCAGGAACATCGTGCACAGAACAGGTACACAACCTGAAAGGTGTACTGAAATTGATGGCACTTAGAAGTAGACCCATAGTGTGCATGTTTGTTGACTTTAAAAAAGCATGTGACTCCATAAATAGGCAATCTTTATTTACTATCTTTTAAGAAAGGAAATTAGATGACAAAACCAGAAGATTGATAGAACAGACAATAACCGAAACCACCTCCAAAGTTAAATTCATGGGTGAAATATCTGAACCATTCGAAATTAGAACAGGAGTAAGAAAGGGAGATGGACTGTCACCTCTACTCTTTAACATTGTGCGAGACAAAGTAATGACAGAATGGGAAAAACAGTTGAAAGCAGAAAACTTGTGGGCACCCATAAAAATCGGAACAAAAGGACTATACATACCATATCTGGTTTTTGCTGACGATCTAGCAATCATCACAGAAAAAGAAGAACTGGCCATCAGGCAAACAGAAATCCTCAAGGAATGCGCAGAAAAAACAGGAATACAAATTTCATTTAAAAAAACAGAATTCATAGGGAACAAAATAGAAACGCAAAAACTATGGACAAAATATGGTGAATCAACAGGATAAAACAGTTTAAATATTCAGACGAAATCATAGAACCAACAGGACTAGAAGAGAAAGCACGGGAAGCAAGAGTATAGAAGATGAAGAAAGTAATGGGGTAGTACAAAATATTTTCAACAAAAAATGTATTTCAGACTACACCATTATTACACGATAATTAAGATAGCAGTTACATACGCAAGTGAAACATTAACAAAAAAAAGCAACAGAACAAATCAAGAAAGAAAAATTATGAAAAAAATCCTGGGACCCAGAATGAATGAAGATGGACAGTATAGATTTCAAACTACAAAAACTACAGAGAAAATATCAAACATAGAATCAAACATGAAGAAAAAAAGGCTTAAATTTTATGGACATCTGAGTAGACTTCGGATGGAAGAATCTCAATTTTAAAATACACACAAACAGTAAAAACAATAACCACATGGATGAAGGAGGAGGAGAAAGACCTGAAGTCTGCATGCACTACTAAGGCAGACGTCACAGACCGAAATATTTTTAGTAAGAAAGTGAACTCATGGGAAGTTATTTCAGAAAATCTAAACGCGTATAGACTGCTGAAGAGAAGAAAACTGTCAGTGAAAGAAATAATAAAATATTGGTCCGACAAGAAGAACATCTCAAAGAGGAACTGAACACATCCAGTCAGGATTTCTTATCGTTCTCCGTTTTGGGGACATACGAAAATAATAATAAATAATAATGTGAATCGACATGTGGAGAATACGACCTGGATCAGACGCGAATTTCGCGTTGTGGTCTTTCTTAAGTAGCCACAACGCTTTCTGGCTGATTTTTGTGTGATAACGCGAATAAGGTGTTGTGGCCATTTAAAAAAAAAAAAAAAAAAAAAAAAAAAAAAAAAAAAAAAAAAAAAAAAAAAAATCGTTGTGGTCGGTATTTTTCGGTCAATGAGCGTTTTAGGTCTTTTATCGTAACATATCATTGTGACAAAAAAGTAAGGGAACCAGAAAGTATGTGCAGTAAGATACAATTCGATTATCAGTATTAACAGATTTCGGAAAACCAGCTACCTGTTTATGCATATTCAGACTAATTTTTTTTCTTCTAAAAAACAACTAGTGGTAAAATTCGAGATTAGTACAAAATTTAATCGAGCAACTCCCGCTCTTACTATTCGCAGCAAATCGTTGTAGTGTAGTTTAATTCTTTAGCTTAGCATGTCATGCCTTGCACTCATAAAAACAGTCGTTCTTTAAATATATATATATATTGAACACCTATCCGATTATTTAACACAAAACACATTAATTAATTACGAAGTTATAAAATATTATTTTTAGAAACACGTTCTGAAGGCTGGGACAATGTTTCTAGAGTAACCGTAAATGTATCGAACTCTTGAACACCTAACAAATATTAAAATTTTACTCACCTCAGGCGCTCTGATCTTTGACTGACTACACGCAAAGCTTTCATGTACTGCTATCAGCATCAAAAATTTAAAGACCAATCGTGCGAAGTGACCTGCACATAACTGCAGTACTTGATGGAAGACGTCCGCACTAAAGAAATGAAACTTGATGAAGAATTATTAAAAAAAAAAAAACAGAACGCGAATTAGGATAATTTATAGTAACGAAAATGAAAACACATCGAAAATTATGCAGCTGATATATGACAACAACGTATCTTTTTCTTCTTTAAAAAAAAAAATAAAAAAAAAAAACTCAGCTGCTTAGCCTTGGTTCTTTTTTAAATACTGTTTAGCAGCTTCAATACGTTCTGAAATGATCTTATACAAATATATTTACCATACCTACCGTATAACAGTATCTTGGTAATTTAGAAACGGACGGAGTAACCAATATGTGAAAGTCTAATATGAGTTTCCTTGTAATCAACTACGTAGCATGATTCGATAGTTTAGGACTGATATCATTTAAAAGATTTGGTGAATATCTTCTAACCCTGATCTTGTATGCCGTAGGTCATCTGTTTAATAAAACAGTAAGTTTTAATTTTATACCACCACAACTCAGGAAAATTATTTTTTATTTGTAATACCCCCTGGCAAGGAGCCGCTGAGGCACCGCACATTGGATCTGGGAGATGCAACACACGAGTACAGGTCCCCGCATACCTGCCGTCCTTACTGTAGTTTTCATACGGTTTACAGAACCATCAAGGTGAATGCCGGGATGGTTCTGAATCTCAGCTTTGTAAAGTATACATGTCACAAACTGACAATTCACTTATCACATACAGAACGTGGGTACACATTTCGCAGACTTATGGTAACACTTGACTTCCTCCATTAAAACATGCGAATAGTACGACTTGATATTAGGTATGAAATACTTGGTTCCAGAAAGGGGCATGCGGCCGCAAAATCAGAACTCATCAAAGGCATCCAACCCCTAATGTTGCAAAAAAGAAGGGGGGGGGGGTTGAAGGAGAAAAATACCAACTGGCAAGAAAGTTCTACTCAGCGTACACCAGCGGTGATTCACGAATTATTAAGATAGTTGTGATCATATAGTATATTTATTTTCATGTAGTTTAATTACACATTTATAGATTTAAGAACTCGGTGATTAGCTACACTGTATATGAAAGATGTTGTGTTTGACTTTAGGGCTACTGTATTTCTCTGTGTATATTATTGTTGTTATAGCACGATAGAATCTTACATCAGTTAAGACATGTTCTTCACTCAGCAACTGATTACTGAGGGGACTGAAGCTGATAAACACGTATCAGTCACAAATTTCGTACGAAAATTAAGGGTTATGATCGTTACAGACTGTGCAATTTCAAAGATAAATGATGCGACATGCTTTTTTTTATTCACATCAGTCGGCACAAAAAACGTTGGCGATGTTTTTAAATTATCAACATGTTTAGGGATTTCATTTGTTCGTCTGTACGCCCATACGTCTTTCACACCCTTATAAGGTCAGAAAACTTTAGAAATTGCGCACTACTGTAGATCTTACTAACTCTTACACGACTTAAATATAAAAATTCGACAAATACAGACCTCTTGGTAGCGGTGATGGGCTGAAGAAAATATTTTCTTTAGATAAAATCCACGGATATCAAATGAGATCTGGTAACCCATCTTCTGTCAAAAGTTTGGATTTTTCATTTTTATTAGATGATTTGGGGAAGCTTGTTGCGAAAAAAATAATAAAAAAATAAGTTCTCCTTCCCTCTTCCAACTTCTTCCTTCCCCTTGCTCAGCGAAACTACTGAAGTTCCATCAAATTTATACTGGTATGTTGCCTGATAAAGTTTAAGCGAAAACAATACAACTTTTCTGTAGATTGTTGATTTCACAAAATAATTTATTTCAACAAAAGTAATTCATTTTGACGGAGAATTTACTGAATCGGATACTGGAAACCTTAATAACTGTTTTCAAATGAAAAATTTCGTGTTCGATTTATACATACCATTTGAAAGACATTCGCAAAATCTCGTAATGAACATTAAATTTTTAAACAAAAGTTTTTAATTTTTTAGAGATAAATTTAATACATAATTTGTGTACGCAAATCTATATGCGTTAGATTAACCCACACTTCACAGTGCTGGTTTTCATTCATTTAATCCACCAACTACACCGACTGAATCAATTGACTTGTCTCCTCCTAAAATATATTCAAATATTGTTTTTAATGCTATAATATATTGAGTGAGTTTCAAAGGCTGACAAAGAGGAAAGCGACGCATAGTGGCGATCTGTTAAACAAATGAAGAACGAAACATGGTTGCCGGTTGCTTAGGGAGCGAAGCATATAACCCTTTTTTTTCACACCTCGTCACTGTCGAGGCCATTAGAAGAGTGATGAGATTGTGAACAATTAACGGGAAGGAATTTGGCAATGGCCTTTTGAAGGAAGCATATTCGGCTGGAGTGATTCGGGGAAACCATTGATAACCAAAATCTGGATGCCCGGGCGGGGATTCAACCGGCGTCCTCCCGAATGCGAGGCCAGAACGTTAACCGAAGGAGATAATAACAACTAAATTTCTTCACGTGTAGCAAGAAGTACTTGCGAATTTTTTTTGTTAGTCTTGTGAACCGAGAAGATTGTGAGAAATATTCTGTGTGTCGTAATTTATTTCAAGTACTTTTATGGAGATTGATACACGGTAAAACCATTCCGATGAGAGCCTTATTTCCAGATTCATTCCTCAAAAAACGCCACGGTTTTTTTTTAAAACTGAGGGAACCAAATACAGATCATAACATTTAATTTTTTTTGCCCCTATACATGATGGACGTATAGCCGACCAAATACTGGAAATGAGGTAGTCTTCAATCAACCGCGGTATCGGAATTACTAAAGCTCCCTCCTTTGTGTTTTAATTGGATTTTTGAAATCTGAGCAATGGAGAGAAATTTATGTTCCGTCTCGTGAAGTTTAGTGCATTCGCATAAGTTTATGATGTATTACGAGTCAATATCAACCATCCCGCATCACGATACCTTCCCCCAACAACGCTCTTAACTGCAATATAGTCTTCACGGGTTTGCAGCAGGATATTTTCATGAAACGATGACTACGTTTTGTCAACGTTCTCTGTTGTATTCATCGAGTAATAGTATCTTGCTATCGAGAATCTACAAGATCACTGCGAAACTGCCGGAATCAGCAATGTAGAGCTGGAGTTGCCTACTCGTGGTTGCGGAACCGCCCAATCAGTTGATGTCCGGCAGTTTCGCAGTTATCTTGCAGAATTCTCCATAGCAAGGAACGACTACCTCATGAAACAACAGAGGAAGTTGTCGAAACGTCGTCATCGTTTTATGAAGATATCCGGCAGGAAACCCGTGAAGATTATGTTGCATTTATACTCTCCGTTTACATAATGCTCTTTATTATTTGACGATTATTTTAAACAGAGGTCAGAATCGCATTTTCATTGGTTTATATGAATTTATTTTTACTTCATGCTGCTTAACTTCGGCAGCTGATTAGCGTACTTTGTTGAAATAAAAGTCTGGTTGAATTTTTTACTGTTATATGAACGGGACAAGTTGGGGATGAGCTTGGACAGATGCCAAAATGTTTCTTTCTCATATTGCTGCCACTATCAGCCGATCTCTGCTGCCCTCTGTGCCGATCGACGTGGTGGCGAGGGAAGGAGCTGCTCGGCTGTCTGAATAATGGAGCCAGCCTAATTACCGCTGCTAATAGATTGTTACGTCCCTCCGCCTTGGGCAAGCGAGCGGCGATAATACGCCCGCCGCCGTTACGGCCCATTCGTAGCTTTATACGCCCTAAATTCACGGCGGATCACAGCGAGAGGGGAAGGCCAGTCAGAGCGGGCGTTATATTTCACTATCGTTCGTTTCTATACACTCTATCTGACCTTGAATTTTTTCCTTCAAAAATGGTTTTCTCGCTTTGCGCCTACTTAACTTACGTGTCCTCCAAACTGCACAGCATATTGTGGACGAAATAGCAAGTACACGATATTATAAAAAGTGTCTAAACCATAAGTTACCAACCTTTTTTGGTCTACCACCTATTTTTCGAATAAATTACTAAGCGCTCCATTTCGAAAAAAAAGAAAATACTCAAGTGTCCCCTTTTATTCGTAATTTTGTTGTTTTCTTGTTTTGCTTAAAAAAAAAAATAAAAAGCACGGAAGCCTCTTCTTGTAATAAATTATGTCACCAGTAGTGCTCCAACTTTTTCGAATCGTAACCCACTTTCTGAAACAGTGAGTTGATGGCGCTTCTTTTAGGTGAGAGTGTACAATATACATTTTTTTTAAAAATTACTATATTAAAAGTTATAAAAAATATTGGTGTATTGTTCAAAGTATAATTAAAAATACCTATTATGAAAAAATATTATTAATTAGAGGTCTGAGCTCGGTGTAATAACAATAATTTTCCGATATTTCCTTATTTGTTATCAGCAATCTAAAATCTCCGCGTTCTGTTATTGATATTATGTTTCTTCTCTTAGCTAATAAATTACTGACTATGCTGAATCCTCTTTTGACTACACATGATTATGGGAATGCTAATAAAAACTTCTTTGATGCAGTCCTTAAAGCCTGATAGAATACTGGAAAGCAGGGTTGTTCCTCAACACCTCCTTAGGCCCCCTTCAACGCCCACTGGTCGGGCGTACTACCTCCGTTGGGAACCACCTGTTTAGACCGTACGCTGATTTTGAACCAAACATCATTGCAGAATGAGGTCAGCATTTTATGCAAAGAATGGCAGCTCTTATTGAACTGTAAAACATGCGTCTTGTATTCCATTACTGAATTGACTTAATTTATTTGTATTGGGGAATATGGCCCAGTGATAATTACCCTGTACACCTTATTACCTCATCCTTGGAAGTCACAACATTACGTCTATCTTATGTAATTAAAATTATACTTTTTTATCTTTTTATATCTTCTTTAGTAAATTCCTCACACGATGACAAACGTTCTTTGCCGTTTTTTAGATATAATGGGTATTAACTGTAGGTCTCAGGTTATAATTGTTATATCGTGAATCTCTCTGGGTTTTGTTTCCTTTATATGAAATAAAATGAGTAGTCTGGCTTCCTTCATTTTACATTACTTTTACTTCACAAATACCATCAGTTAAATGACCGCAATTACACTTTTCAAGTCACTTTAATTCCGCAGCTTCTCAGATCTTACAAACCATTCTAAAACTTTTGCACAGAGGTAAAATTTATACATCGATCCTTTCGCTTAACGTCCAACAATATCAATAACTTTCGTATCATCAAGCCATCCTGTCCAACCCTCTATATTTCTAATGATTATGTTTTGTACCTCGTATTCTTTTTGGTCTCGGGTCAGTATAAAAATATTCTTGACCATGCATTTTCATGTTCGAAGTAAAATCAATAATTGTTATATTTTCTTTCAAAGAACAACCTAAAACTCTACAACTAACGGCCACAAGTATTGAAACTATATAGTATTCTTATCTCCGCAAACGTAACAGAATTTTTATGCGTTGCAGGTTTCCATCAGTTGTAAATGATTTTAATATATACACTGAAGTTCGAAAAGTCATGGGATTCCTCCTAATACTACATGGGACCTACAGCCCCGCGATGTGCAACAATACGAAGTGGGACTAAATGTGTCGTCGGAAGTCTACTCATTTATTATTGTTTTAAGTGTACGGATTTTTATTTTTGGGTTTAACTTTTTATTTTTTTACAATTATCAAACATACCCGTATATCAAAAATTGATATTTTTTTCACGCTTATAATATCTGGTGCTCATCCAACATCTTAACAACTGAAAAATGCCCTGATCTTATCATTAAATATTTACTTATACATTTTATCAAATAATTCGTTCAACTTTCCTTGAATCATCAAAATTTATTTTTGAATCTTACATCAGCTGGACAATATACAATTAATACTTATCTTTGGTACATTTATCGATACATCATTTCCTACGGACACACAATATTCACAGGTCGTATACCAGTTCTTTTTCTTTGTGCTATCAGGCCGTATACATTTCTTTAAAAATTAGTCAAAAACTTGTCAACCACAATGGGAGATACAATTTCATGTTTAGGTTCTTTTCTTAAAGACTCCTCTTCTGTAAAAATCATCGCATGTTCGTGCTTCTATCAAACCATTCTTTTTCGTATCTTGTCTTCATTTGTCTGCCAATGATACTCCAGACCATCATTATGGATTTCTTTGACCTTTCAACTAAATTTCCAAGATTAATACTATACTCAATGACTTTACTTTTATACAAATATATTTACAAACAAGAAAATAATTTCTAATAAGGACTCGGTAATTTACACACCAAAGAAATATTCATCCATACTTGATCTACAGACATCTGTAACTGCTAAAGTGTTGTCGGTTCAGCACGTTGTGCACGAGTTATCTTTCAAATATGTTAATGTTCGGTTGAGTTCATGTCTGGAGACCTAGATGGCCAAGTCATTCTCTTAAATTGTCCTGACTGTTTCTCCAACCAATCGTGAACGATTTTGGCTCAGTGACATGGTGCATTGTGGTCCAGGAAAAGTCCATCGTTGTTTGGGAATATGAAGCCCGTGAATAGCTTCAAGAAGCTAAACATAACGTTTAGCTTCTTGAAGTCCATTTTCAGCTATTCAAGGCCTTCATATTCCCAAACAACGATGGGATTTTCCAGGATGACAATGCGGCTTGTCCTCGGGACAAAATCGTTGGTTCAGTTGTCCCAATCCATGCCATGTAAAAGCAGCCCATACCACAATTAGCCTCCAAAGGCTTGCACAGTGCCTCACTGACAACCGCGGTCAATGGCCTCGTGGGATCTACTCCATACTCGAACCATACAATCAGCTCTTGCCAACTGGATTCCTGAGACAACTCACCACGCAATCTTTCCAACCGATGTGTTCGAGAGCCCAGGAGAGGCGCTTCAGGCGATGGCGTTTTGTTAGCAGAGACCCTCCCGTCGGTCTTCAGCTGACATATCCCATCAACGCCAAATTTCGCTGCACTTTCCACGAGGAAACATCTGTTATACGTTCCACATTGAGTGTTCCTGTAGACCTCGCTGGTCTAGGTTATTAAGTAGACAAGGTCGGGTACTCTTGTTTGGCCATGGCCACTACTTTGTCTGTTCATCACTAGAGGTAACGCTGGAAATTACATATTCACTGCACACTCTTGGCTCCGTGAATCGAGGAATGATTAATTTACCAACAGTTTCTGAAACTGAATGGTTGTTCGATACGCTTTGTCTTTCGATAAGATATGGTGCACATAGGCTCGTCGCTTATTTTTCTAACTTTTGTACTACTTATGAACACGGGTGAAGTTTCATGTAGATCTGATATCTTATTCGTATATTTACAGCTTTTAAAAGTTGATGTGTCACAGTATATTGGTGAAACGGAAAAAAACTGAATATTGTGCAGTAGTAAAATTCTTATTTTTTGAAGGTGCAGCACCAAAACAAATTCATTAACGATTGTTTAAAGTGTATAAGGAATCTTCACCTTCAATTACAATAGTAGAAACATGGGTTGCTGAATTTAAACAAGGCCGTACGAGTCTTGAAGATCCCCTTGAAGGACGTCCAAAAAGTGCATCAACATCAGAAATCTTAGCAAAAGCACAGGATATGGTTTTGGAAGATCACCGATTATAAGAGAGAGATTTAGTAGAAGCTGTAGGCATATCATTAGACAGTGTGAGTAATATTTTGAAGTTTTGGGTTTCAAAAAGTTGTGTGTAACCACGGAACACATTCGAATGTGACTTTTTCAGAAACTTTTGGAGCATTTTAGAAAGGATAAAAAGGATTTAGGGCGTCGTTCGTCACCGTGGATGAGATTTGGGTTACCATCATGATTATGAATCAAAACAAGAGGCTAATGAGTTGTATGAAGCCACTACGTCGGATCAAAAGCGAGTTAGGGTCCAGAAATCAGCCAAGAAAGGGTTAGCATCAGTTTTTTGGGATGCAAAAGGAATTTTGTTCATCGATTACCTCCAAACTGGTAAAACAATAAACTCAGATTATTATTGTAACCTTTTGGACCAGCTGGATGTAAAAATTTGTGAGAAAAGACTTGGTTTACGGAGGGAAAAAATAATTTTTCATCAAGACACTGCACAAAAAATCATCGCGAAAATCAGTGAATTAAAGTACGAATTCCTGCCACATCCACTCTATTCGCCAGATTTAGTTCCCTCTGACTTTGACTGTTCCCACGTCTAAAAATTTCATGCGTGGAAAACGATTTCATCGAACGAAGAGGTAATAGCAGCTGTGGAAACCTACTTCGACAGTCTTCCATATTCTCAGTTCAGGGATGGAGACCATAAATTATAAGATAAGTGTATTGACGTTCAGGGACATTATATTGAATAATAAAATGTATTTCAAAAAATAAAATCGTTTTTTCTTATCGAACGTCAAAACTTATTGGAAAGCCTGCGTATGGACTATTGCATCTTCCCAATACATCTGATAAATATATGCAGCAACAGAAATGGTTCCTTGCGTGTATTTCTATTTTCCTTTGTTCTCCATTAATGCATCAAGAATTTCCGTCTTTCACCACTTTCTCATTTATAAAGAATTTTAATATATTTATAAAGAACGTCAGAAAATCCGAAATGGTTAGACTGTTAGAGAGTGGCTATGCCATCTAGAAAATAGCTTCGATCCTCGTGCAATGAAATAATGGGATCTTACTTTTTTACCCTCTCTTACAGTTTTTGTTAGGATCTCATAGTGGTATAGAAATAATTATCAGTACTGTAATATTTGTATGAAGCTATTAATTTTTGTTTACACAGAAGAAGTTTTAAAATATGTTAATAAGTTATTTATGGTTTTAAGGATTCCTGTAACGTATTTCTTTTTTTATATTTATTTATTGTAAGTTGTTAACTTCAAACATGCTATTTTTCTTAAAATCATGGTAAGTTGTAAATAGTAATGAATTTAGTATGTAACATTTACTGTTAACTGTAACCAATATTTTGATATTTTGATTTACTTTTACGAATCTTTAGTCATTAATGTAATAAACGTGTTTCGGGTACGTAGCACATCTTAATACAGACCATCATTAGTGGTTTCAATCATTATTGAAAAATATTTTTCATTTTATCTTTGACTTGAAGTGATAAAAAGGACTATGGATGAGAGAAATTAATTACTGAAACTTACGTTTTTAACTTGCACTATGATTACCACAATTTCTAAATAAATTAAAATAATTTTTGGAGCGAAGTGTAGTCTCAAACAATTAATTAATCTTACTTCCAGTTTTCTATTGTATACAACCTATCACAGCCAATGATTTTTGGATGGATGATTTTAAGATTAAACAACCATACGTTTTTTAATATGACATCATCTGCTATACTCGATACGTGACTGATGTGTTAAGAAAATAACTGTAAATTTATGAAAACTATCAGACTATTTGAGCTTAATACAATGTCAAAATAAAACTTCATGGCTTGACCATATTTCCTCTGTCTACAAAATGAAAGCAAGATCTATACAATCAGAGCAAGACTAAGTAAAATCTTTTCGCATAAACCTTAAGATGTTTTATTCTATCCCAGTAATACATCGATCAAAATAGCATATACCAGAATATGAACGTACATTTTCGCAATTCTAAATAAACATTCTGCAGTAAATTAAACCTGCACATATCACTAAGCAGAGGCAGAATCTAGAAAGTATGAACCAGACTCGACTTTGGGTCATTGAAAAGTACGGTTTGGTCGATTCTTCTTTTTGATTATGAGTAGCATCAGTGTCGCACACAAAATCGGAGGATTCTGTATCCTCACTTGGAGAAACTTCAATATCTGCATTTTCACGGCTGTTCTTTCCTGAAATTTCCTTATCAGCGCGAACTCTCCATGCAGTAGCTAGTAATGTGGATGCCACCATAGTGCTTATATTGCTCCTTGAAATGTGATTCCCTAAGTGTGGAGAACCATTTTGGATGACAGGTTTTTTAATCTTATTAACAGAAACAGACCAAGCTAATGATTTCAGATCCAGGTTTTTCTTCTGCGAGTGCTCTTGATCAACTGCAGCTGGTTCCTGAAGAGTCACAGCATTTGAATTGGAAGGCATTGCGCTCTTGATGACTTCTTTCAGCTCCAAATTCATTCCAGGGCGCTCAGAATCTTTCATTTCGTAAATACCACTTTCTGTGGCTGTCTGAACCACCCTCTCGTCATCACTGTTTAAATCTACGCTACAGATAAATTGTTCTTTAAGTGACACTTGGCTTTCCTCTACCTTCGGAGGATCGCCTGTTGCAGGTTCACGGAGGCGAAACAGTTTTTGGATGTTTGGAATCTCATCTACAGGCAAAAGTTCCTGGGACGGCTCTCTGTTATGGTTCATGATGGTTTTTTCACTCACCTCATTAGATTCCTGGTTCCTCTCATCAGGGTTGATATCGTCTTGCCGATTCACGATTGTCACAGAAGACAGAGATTTAGACGACCTTAATGTTTCAACATCACTTGCAGGTTTCTGGAGGAGTATTGAACTTGCTGGATCTTCCGAAGAGCTTCGATGTTGGACTTCGCAAAGTTTTGGTACGGTTACATAATTCATGTAATCGAACGGCGACACGAACATTTCATGGATGGCCACAGCTCTTTTCATTTTTGTGGTATTTTTCAAAATCTGTGACCCATATCAGTATTTTCAAATTTGATGTAGTTTTTTTTAAATTTACTGGCACCATCATATGTTAACTCATGGCCAATCTTGCGTGTAAATTTTGGTTTAGTAGTCGAAGCTTTATAGCAGCAGTTTCCATAGAAATCACGGAGAAAACAACAATGATTACGGACAGATTCTTACAATTTCACATTATGTTAGAGCTTATTATTTATTTATTGGTTTCTAGACGCAAGGCCACCATACCAGCCCTCCTACTACATTTTATATATTACAGTTGACTGGAATATTTTACTTGTTGAGTATCTTTCAAATCTAAAATATTACATATTTTACATTATTTAAGTATAATTTACATATTTACATATACTTTACATATTTACACATTATTTACATATTATTTACCTGCCGTTCATATCTAATATATTACATGTTAGAGCTTTGATTTATTTTTTTTTTAATTTGTTATTTATTTAATGGTTTTTGGCTTTCACCAATTTTGACCAGCAAACGAAAATAAATTTCTTTTCATAGAATTTTAAACACTTACAATACATTACTTAGTCATTTTCCATCATTAAGAGATAGTTTGGCAATAAAAACATTCAAGCAATTCTCCTACATTTATAAATCCATCCTTAAAAATTTATAAAACCATAAGTATTATTTGGTGTCAGAGGCACAATAGAGATTTATATTATATTACTGGGCCATCATTAATACCATATTTTGTAGCAACCAGTTTCAATCCTTTGAAAGATATTTTCATATATAAATCCAAAAACTTATTATAAAACATGGCATAAATATTTGTAGTACATTATTTAGCCACCATAAACAAATAATTTTGCAACAAACATATCCATAGCACTTGTATCACGTTATTCACCCATCATCAAAAATAAACAGGAAAAATACATTATTTGCTATAAACATTTATGTTATATTACGGACCTATCCTTAGAACCATATTTTGTAGCAGCCACTGTGAAGAATTTGTAGGATATTATTGTATATGCAATTATATATCTTTATATTACATATTTTAAAACAAGGGGAAATAGGGATAAAATGGAAAAGAGAAAATTAATTTGGTATACAAAGTATTGCAGATATTTAGAGTAGGCCTATATTGTGTTAGTACGGGTAAGTCAAAATTTTATCTCATTTTATCATTTCATATTAGATTTTTCTGTTACTTTTAGTTACATATTTGCATAATTGCGTTATCTTGGCGTCCGTTAATGTTACTAGGAAATATCGTAGACTCTCATAGTTTGTAATTTTGATGCCTCCATCTATCTGTATGAGTATTTTCTATGTATTTGGGGCATTCCGCAATAAAGTTTATTATGCTTTCATACGTACCACAAAGTTTACAATCTGGCGATGCTGCTAAACCTAATAGAAACTCTTTGGAGTTTAGCGTATGACGTGCCCTGATCTCAATCTGTTTATTATTGTTTCTATTTATTTTATTTTATGTCAAACCATGGTTGCTGAATTACGTGATACCTAGCGTCTTTAGATCTGTATTGGATCTACCCTACTCTTCCCACTCAGTCCTCAATAGATTTCTAATTTTACTTAAGAAATCTATATATGGCACACTAACCTCCGTTACTTCATAGCCCTTTGCTCTCCTTGCAAGTTGGTCCGCTTTTTTGCTACCTCCGATTCCAGCACGTCCAGGAATCCACTGAAATACAATTTTTTTCTTTAGATGTTGTGTTTTGTTTAGTTTATTTAAACTGTCGTATACTATAGAGTTCTTTGCCTTCCCTTTCTTTCAATTTTTTAAACATAGTAATGAGCTCAGAAAATCAGAACAGATTAAAATCTTTTATTCCCTCGTTTCTAAAGCATATTTGATGCCTTCAAAGATTGGTTATGATTACTTCTTCGTCTATGTTTTAACTTGTTAAGCTCATAATAATGGTCAATTTCGACCCAGCTATTATTGAGCTGCTGTTACGACACTGGAGATACCACAGTCCAAGCCGTACAGAAACATAAAATTAGAGGAACGTCTAGCGAACAGAATATTGGTTTCATGATTTCTCGCTTTGGAAGTTGGACAGTTATAATATTTTTATTACTGCGCGCAGAAATTAGTGTTGACAGAAAACTGTTTCAGCTTATTCCTTCCGTAGCAAATTACGGATCAAATACATAGTCGTTTGCACTTTAAACGTAAGTCCAGAAAGAAACCGTGTAGATTTATATGAAGTAAACCAAGTGATGACTACACTATTCCAATAACGAGTTCCAGTTATTTTATTTATCTATGTTAAGATTTGCGGCAGAATTTTTTAACTAACCGAAATAAAAAAAAAAAAAAAAAAAAAAAAAAAAAAAAATACACATTTTATTTTTATTTACTTTTCCAATGTGCTGTTCCAAAACGTAAATGCGACTAAATGTTACTTTCTCGGTTGGTACGCCTTCAAACAACTAATTCATCCCTCAGACTTCCACGGCCATCTTTGTTCATGATTAATTGAGTTTCGGGTTTTGAGTTTTGGGTATCTCTGACGAAGGCTGGAGGATTCCAGCCGAAAGCTTAGGTAAGGAAATAAACAACGCGGCAAAACCCGAAACTCAATTAATCATGAACTAATTCATCATTGTAGAGTGAGCAGAAGACCTTCAACCCCTAAGACTAATACCAAAAGAGGAAAAAGGGTCGATTAAGAACGAAATAATCCAGACTATTCGTAATTTGGATCATGACTGACAAAGCTCATAGAAGTAATCAGTCTTAGGAAATTAACAAAAGTCTGAGTAGGCGAATAACGTGAACTGAAATCTATTTAGAAGTCTGTTATTATATCGCCAAAAATAAAATTAGAAAGTGATCTTACTGCCTAAAATACCGATGTTAATAACACTCTGCAGGAAAATTAGCTTATAGAATTAATTATTCGTGTACTTCGGAAATTATTTATTTACTTTATCGTTTATCCAACTAAGAAGCACGTGAAACCATTAATTTGTATTGCCCTTCTTATTATTCCTGCTGTTTTTATCTTACCAAAACCTCCTCATCCTTTCGCTGTGGGCTTGACGTTTCTCTCGTGCCCATACATTTCTGAGTATCAGATTTTTTGCTGTTGGGATCTTGGAAGCAAATTTATGTGAAGTGTTTAACTGTCTATATATACTGCGTGTAGATGTCAGTGGGTGTTGGTCAGGGATGGCCAACCCGCGGCCTGCCTTAAACATTTTTCCGGCCCGAGAGATTCATCACACTTTTACAAAATATTTTTTATATTCTATTTTTAGTGTTATATATTTCTTTACAATGTGCGTTTAGTATCATTATTATTATATTAGCTACGTTTACATGTAAGAATAACAGTAAACACAATAATAACTGATGTTTCAATTTTTCACTCCATAAAAATGGCTCTAGTCGGGATATATAATTTTATATGCAGCCCGCGGAGTTATGATGCACTTCCAAAGATCATTTGAGTTGGCCACCCCTGGCCTACGTTGACTTCTGCAAGGTTCTTCTGAGTTTTTATAAGCTTGATTTGTCGGGGTCCATTGACGATGTGGAAACTTTACTTGGTTAGTGGTGAAATAGTCAATAATTAAAAAAAAAATTTTTAAGTTGGGGGGAAGAAATTATTAATTTTATATATTAAAATTATTTATGAATTTATAATGAATAGCCTTGTTGGGATACCTTTGCATTTACAACAAAGCAAGATGTTTTACAATTTATCATTCATTAACAAGAGCAACATGACAGTTTTTAGACAGTAAAAACACTACATACTTGATTAGAAATAAAGAATAGGACATGTGAGTTTTTTAATTGAAAAGGGCGCCACCCCAGCTAACAATTAAAGAGAGCACTGAGGAATCTCTTTATCACGCAGGTCTCCCTGCCAGGATGGCTTCAGTTCCTAATAACGAAACTGAAGAGCAATGCTTATTTTTCTTTAATTATTCAACGATAATTATCATTGTTGCACACGCTGCATTGGTCCGCACATGGCACACGACCTCCCAGCCGCGTCCCTTGAAGTTTACCATTCAAGCACTCCTCGTCTAGGCAGATTACACTATCCGCCGCCCTACACAGCTAGTCCGGCCACGGCGGTGTCCCCCGCCGGAATCCCTCTCTCTTACGAAGTCTGGCCGTGGCTCCGTTGGGTCTGAGAAAGAAAAGACACCACATCCTTAGAAGGCACTTTGCATTTTAGCACATAAATCTGCTACTCATTCGCATGTCACTCTGTTCTGCAAAGCTCTCGCAAAAATTGCCTCTTGCCAGGTCTCTACCACCTATTGCACCCAAACATTTAGCTCGCTGGAGAACAACAGGACGCCAGCCTTTTGTCCCCCGCTGAGAGCCTGCTGCTCAAACATTCCCTTATCTGGAGAGTTCTCACAGCCACAAACAAAATGCTGCTTGTTCTTGTGAATATACTGTCAATATAATTGCAATTATTTCAGTCGCGAGTCATCCATTCGTGCTACATGTCCGTAGAATTTCGTGCGTCTTTTCCGTGCGAGCGAGTTGAATCGTTCGGTCAGTGAATACAGTTATTCGGAAAGATTTTAAATAAAAAATAGAACATTTTAACTCAAACTACTTAGCTTCATGTATTCTGCGAGGAACATGAATTTAAGTTTTAAACTTTTGGATATACCTTTTGTCAATGGTGGCAGACAAATGCCTTAGATTCAATAAATCTACGTTAAAGCTGCTGAAATCTTCTTTAAAATCAGTTGTAAGTTCATTTTTTCTCCTTTTCTCCTTCTTCTTATTACTCTCCGCCACCTTTTACCAATAATTCATACGCCAAGCATTTCATACCGGCTGCCAGGTCGTACTACATACTAATGGAGGAAGTGAAATGTTGCCATCTGTCTGTGAAATCTGTAACTGTGTTCTGTGTGTGATATGTTTTGTTTGTGAAATGGGGCGGAGATTAGAAACCGATCCATATTTCCCTCGAGGGCTTCGGAAAACGACATCGGGGCCTTAACACGTGCCTGGCCCCGTTGTACCTCTCAGATCCAGTGGGTTTATATCTTTGACAATTGACTGGAGAATAATCCACTTGTTTCCGCGTGATGATCAACAGAATTATATTAATCAGTTGTTGATGTCTTCAGAACCGAAAGACCAAATCAAAAACCGTAACCAAAAAAAAACACTGCAAATGTTTTTAACAGAATAATTTGTCATATCGATTCATCGTTTTAAAATTACATTATATCTTCTTCGATTGGATTGGTATAATTATTGCAGTTATTATGAGAAAGTTGCTTCTGTACTGAAATTATTGTTAATACGCCTTCAATACCAATTAACGAACCTACTCTGCCTTTACTGGATTGCCTAACTACAGCGATTTTTAATTTTAAATGTTTAATATTTGTTTGACTATGTTAGGTGTTCGAAGACAATTAGATACAACCTTCGTGGTATGGATATCCACAGTACCGGATTAACCACGTAGCAGGAGGTAACAAATGCTACGTGCCTTCTGGGGGACCTCGCGCCTCCTAGGGAGCTCGGCGCCTAGGCTAGATGGCGACCTTTTTTTTTTTAGCTCTGCAATTTTTCCCCGGACGACAAAAATCTAGGCCCTCTTCTCCACATTTGCTACGGGACCCGCGCTGTCTTAATCCGACCCTGGATATCCATATTGTTGAATCTAGATTTACAGCAAGAGCTCACGTTGCTATCACAATTAAACAAGTGCTATATCTTCTAGAACAAACATTGATCCTTGTTTTTTTTTTTTTTTTTTTTTTTTTTACATACCGTTCCAAATACCCCCTCTGTGGTTTGTCTGTTCGTCGTCTTGTATGCAGCTCCTTTCAGTAAAATCTCCAGTGACCCACGTTAAGATTTTGGAGTAGCAGAAGCAATTAATCGGGAGAGACATTTTTAGCCTATTCACGGACATTCTTAGCCTATTCAAACAAAACATTAATCTCTCCATCCCGTGAGGTAAACTGTATGGTGTGGCTAAGGATCTGAATGGTTCTCGTCAACTGCTTAGCGATTAGATGGTCCGTTGAACAGTCGATAGATGAGGGGAAGTAGTCTAGGAACACTGCAGTAGGAATATCTAAAAATAATCAAGGGCTTGAAGATGTAAATTGGAAAGATCGAGAATCTAACAATCGTCCTGCCGAATGCCAGGGCCGAGTGTTGTCCGGGCAACCAGCAAGCACGGTATACTTTAACACACCGACTTCAGATTCGTGTTGTAGGTGTATGTGAGGCCAAATGAAATGGTGTGTAGGATTTCTGGTCTTGTGAATAAGAGCTAATTAGCAAACATGCTGTCAACTGGATAGCCGTCGTTAGATGCTAAACGGAGCATTAAAATGTGAGTTATTACGAACAAAGTAGTGAATAGAAAAGAAGCCAGGGACAAATGGATTAGAGGATGCATATGTGTCAAATTTACCAAAAGACCATAAAAAAAGAATAATAATATTATAAAATTAATATTCAACATGTGAAGGTGTAAGCAAATCTAACAAACATAGTTAATTTGTACGCTGTATTAGGAAAAGGAATAGACAGGAATATGTAAGGAATTCTCATCTATAATATATCAATGAGAGAGAAAATATACTGTTGGGATTTATCCCAAAATCATTACAACAAGCATGACTTCTCGTATTTCAGACTACAAAAGATAAATTAGCGAATATCCATCCAATCCTTCAAATGTTATTGCCAATCCGACGCATTCCATCAAGCTAGTGGCACCAAATTCCTCTCTCCTTTCACTGGTGGGAATATTAAGAACATCCACTGGATGGCTACATCCCGAGAGAATAAACCCTGCTGTTATTGGAGCAGCAGAATTCAAAAGCTATCTTCGTGCAAAGACCAGAGGAAAATTCCGCTTAAGAAGTGCACCAATCCCAGTTATTGGCTCTCCAAAATCCGCGTAATATTGGCGAATCGCCAGTGAGTGAAGACGGTTGACATTGATAACAGCGCCAACAACAATGCAGGTAGCTTAAGTAAACCTCCCACAGGGATTAATGATTAACACATTTACATTGGTGGTTCTACTGTATAATAAACCACCTGTTAATTTACGCACACCAAACTTCCTGACCTCACAAATCTTTGACAGAATGAAATGAATGTATGCTCTGCGACCAGGCTAGAAACACTTATCCATTTTTTTCGAAAAACACATAAAATACTAAAAAAAATTATCGTCCTAAGAATGTAATCCACATTGCATATCTTCCGCTGTAATAATAACTACGATTATTAAGAATTTTATTTATTCCTCTCTTTCAGAAATTTAGAACAGAGATCACGAAACATATGTGTGGGAGATAACGATTCAAATACAATTTATGATTTATAGCGAATTGTAGTTATTTAAACTTTTGTGTATTAAATTCCTACTAGAACCATGTGTTAATGTTAAAGTCACAACAGCTTATTATATTCTGTTTCATAGCAGTTCTCAGTAATGTAATCGAAAGGGTGGAATTGGACATGTCTAATTCTCAGAAAAATTCTTCACTTGTTTGATCTGAATAGATATTGTTGCCTAAATGTATCAATAACCCACATAGAATTTTTAGTAAAAAATTATGCGCCTGCATCAAAAATCCTCAATAAGGAAAACCACAATTTCATTAATGGTTTAAATGGGAACTGTCATGGAAGTAATAAATAAATATCATCTGAAATTGAACAACAAAGTTATATATATATATAAAACGTTCTGAAATGTTGTAGTGAGCAATACACATACCGATGATACTGACGAAAATAAGGTTTTGAAATACAAGTTTTATGGCTGATGAGTCATTGTTCAGCTACTTGGAATACCTTGTGGGTAACAAACGGCTCTTCTCCCTCGGATTCGTAACTGAAATTAAGAAAGCCTTAATACAATAACGTTCCCCTACTAGGATACTGGTGAAGGATTAACTATATTAGCAGCATCACCACTAGGACTCCCAAGTGGAAGAACATGTTCATATAATTACATTTCCAATCTGCCTATCAAATGTGAATGGGATCCTTTGCTTTCATCTTCACAGAAACGAAATATGTTAAACTCCACGGAGTTTGGCAGTAAAAAAGTCATCAAAAGTTTTCTTTCCATTAGCGATGTTGCAGACTGTAAGGTGTTATCAATACGCGCGTTATGAACTCTGAACCGCAATTCTAGTTTTGTGTAATTCACGTCATTGAAAAGGTGACGAAAGAACTTTCAAATTAGAGAAAAGATAGTTACTCTTTCATTTTATAAGTTTGGATACTTTTCTCATCAAAATACCACTTAATATACTCTAGCAGCGACATTTTTTCCGACATCTTATAAGATTGTTTGTGGTTTAATTAAGTAGTCCACGATACGTTTTTAATTTAAATTTGTTTTATTTGCTTAGAAACGACGTCAACGTTACTGTTTACATGCATTCATACAATCCAGAGATTGCATATAACACCTCTTCCACAGACAATACTACTAACGCAGTCCTTGGCAGTCGCAGATTGAATCTGTATAAACTACTACTGTCCTTCTGCTGATTTCTTAATATAGGCTCCACCGAATTTCTAGAACACTTCAAAAGCTTCCGCCAGATATTTCTCGAACATTGACAATACTTAAACAATTGAAACATATTAAAAACAATAAAAATTAATACATAATAATTTAACATCATTACAAAATGATCATAAATGGAAATTAAAGATACTTAAGCACAAAACTATTCACAGAAATCATTTTAAACTGTAGTAAATTGTCATTTAGACATCGTAACTTGCCTTAATACTTGGAATTACGAACATTTAAACAATTCTCTTGCACCATTCGGTTCTTAAACATATTAAATGACCTTTAAATAATATCTTTTCATAAAACAAAGTCTATATACATTGATTTACAGGAAATTGCAAACAAACCTACCAGATCATATTCAACCAAAATCTAGCTTACTACAAATGATTCATAAAATACAGTTAAATTTAATTTTAGGTTTGAGGGCTTTTACAATCTCCTTTCACTTCAGTATCAAAATCACATTTTTTTAACTGTAAACAACATATTAGTAATTATTGGATGACAGTAGGAAATAAATAAAAATGTTATGATGGTGATCTTTTATGAAATTACAGTTTCAAATAGAAAATTACGATGTTTATGTTTGGATGCGTGAATAATTCATAAAAGTAAATGAAACTGCTGGATAGTTAATTCCTAAGAACAAATTTCATTTCGAATCT
Organism: Vandiemenella viatica; assembly: GCA_031002005.1. Taxonomy (NCBI): domain Eukaryota; kingdom Metazoa; phylum Arthropoda; class Insecta; order Orthoptera; family Morabidae; genus Vandiemenella; species Vandiemenella viatica. The sequence goes on along the minus strand of JARYHS010009186.1, from coordinate 171,211,352 downwards.
AGATGTAAGATGATTCAGTAAGATTATTCACGTTGTTAATTAACCTATATTTCCTATGAAGTTTAATGTAGACCTCGCTAAGGCAAGTAGATTGAGAAAAATTTTGCATCTGATGCTTCGATGGCTGCTGGCTGACTTTTCCTTGGTGGGCCCCCGTGATTTTTGTATTTTTTCAACTTTTCTGTAGCTTTTATGATATTTTTCGTGTTTTTTTTTCATGAGGTTGTAATATATCACAAATTATTGCAACTAATTTAATTTTAAAGGTAGCTTCAAAATATATAGTAATTATTTATATATTTATTTATATATATATTTTTATTTCCAGTATGTACGAATATCAGAGATTCGTGTAAACTGTCACCTATAGTAGACTGGACGGAGTAGGAGGAAAATTAACACATTCCAAGAGTAAAACAAAAAAGAATACGTAGTCCTGCCACGAAAGAAAAGATTGGATGATCTCGCAAGATAAGGGGCAATTAAAAGAATAAGCAACAGAAGGGCCTTAGAATACGATGTTTACATCAGGTGGCCAATCTACCCTTTGTGATGTTACAGCTAACTATGCAACCAGCGTTTGTTTTCGTTTCGTATCAAGTAATAAGTTTTATCTGTTTGTTTAGTATAACAGTTTTTTACTGTGCGTCAGTGGTGTATCATAATTACTTTATATAATACTAAAGGCAAATTTCATATCCCAGAGATATTTGGTCCAGAGAAAAAGCTGAAGTACCTGAAACCGAATATTTTCACATTTACTGCACCTATTTGCTCCACCGTGTATGAACACCCAATAAACTTGTACCTCTAGCAGGATTATAATATTTGTCAAATGATAATATAACATCTCTCACAACATGCATGCCGATTTCAGTAGCTGGTGGACATGAACATTCATCAGAGTAATTAAATAAATATGCAGCTTGGGGCTGGAGGGTCCAGTGCTCTTTCCTGGAGGCCTAAGTGATGCTCTCCAGGGCACTGCATTACGCTGATTGGCCGCGGCAACACCAGCTCACAGGAAACACGACCACAAGAAAATGAGTCCTCCCAGAGACTAGAAGCGGAGGACTTCATTTCGCTGTGCACTTCAAAGGATTGCACATGGACGACAATAAGCATCATAATACAGAACCGACAAGCGAAACGCAAAAGTAAGCAGTATTTTTTTTTATTTGCTCTTTAAATTCGAGAAAGGCATGAAGCGCTGGCGGAAACTTCAGCAGCATCAAGGATGTTACTCAGACTAAGTAATTGGAAATACATACACGCAAAAAATCAGATTTCAAACAACCTTTTATAACTTTGCTGATACAAGTAATTCACAAATAGTAACCTTTATTTTATTTTATTTATTAATATTGTTTCATGGATCCCTGCTGAGGAAGGACCTCTGGGATGTGAAACATGTCATGGTTAATACACATACATACAATATGAGTCATAATCATAGTAAAAACAATTATACGTTCCAAAGACAAATAAAGAGAATATCAATAAACAATTTTTACAACTGAATTTTGCAAAAGTCATACTGAATACAATTGATTAATTTGTTCAAATTCCTGAATGGAGTAGAAGAAGTTGCCAATAAGATAATCTCTCAGTTTTTCTTTAAATATATCTTTATTATCTGCAAACTGTTTTATACACTTGGGAAGTTTATTAAACAGATGTATACCAGAATAATTAACTCCTCTTTGTATTAATGACAGAGATTTTTGTGTTTTGTGCAAGTTATTTCTGTTTCTTGTATTGAAATTGTGTACCTGTGAATTAGAAGTAAATAGGTTAAAATGATCTATGACAAAGCACATGAGAGAATATATATATACTGAAAAGTCATTGTTAGAATACTGAGTTTTTTAAAAAGTTGTCTGCAATAAATTCTTGGTTTTACCCTACACAACATCCTAATAGCTCTTTTCTGTGCTATGAAAACTTTTTTACTTTGTGAAGAATTTCCGCAAGAAATTATGCCATATGACATCACTGAATGAAAATATGAGGAGTACACCTGTTTCGTCAATTCTAGATCTGCTGTTAGAGAAAGTGTTCGTATTGCAAAGGTGGCACTACTCAATTTCTTCAGTAGTGAAGTGATATGTTCGTGCCAACAGAGTTTCTCATCTATTCTAATACCAACGTATTATTTTTATAGCTTACTTGTAAATCAGGCTGCGCATAATTTTTTGTTTTAAACCTAATATAATGTGTTTTTTTTTTTTTTTATTCAATTTTAATGAATTTGCCTTAAACCAATTTGCTACTTCACGAAGTACTTCATTTACATTAAATTCTAGCATTCTGCATTATGAAGAAAGAGTATTCATTCCTATTATATGCTGGTGTCTCATAGAATTGTGTTACGTTATAACAAGCTTTGTTGAATCAGTTATTGTTAAGAACCTTTCAAATGTCTCTGTAACTTAAATTGGATTACCCTTTTCACCTCATTTGCTACTTGATCAACAACAGCACAAAAACTGAGAATTGTTTTAGTTCCCAGGATGTTTAAGCATCCCTTAATCTTATATAATTTGTTTATAACAATTTTTAATTATTTACTAAATTATTCGAATTTAATCCCATAATAATTTCTATCTTCCATTCAGAAATTACCTTTTAAATTTTCTCCTCCTTTAGCATTGCCAACAATTAATTACATTTTGCGAGTCCTTCACGTACTTTACTACTTTCTTAATTTCTAAATATTTTTTTATAATATGTATTTTATCCGACTTTGATTTTAACAATGGCGCCTTCAGTTATACTGATGAAAATGTTACATGTTTCTATCCAAACAAAACAATCATAATTTTGGCTTTGCTTCGGTTCCTGATATTTCTCCACTGTTTTGATTGTATGGTTCATTATAAAAAGGAGCAGTCAATTTCAGTTCCATTCCTTATCAACGATTCTTTCGTAGCTATAAGCTATTTATGACCTCACTTTCGGTAAGCCATAAGGACCGAAAGATTTCTGATGAAATTTACCGGATCTCGATGACGGTATTAGACGTTTTGAAGACAGACAATGAGATTGTTCTTGTATTATTCAATAATTTTGTTTTCTCTCCAAATATCAAATGAAATATCTTCAAGTAATCAATGCCATCATCATATATGCACTGCATGCAATATCTACTGGAGTGGTCTTATTCTGAAATTGTAATTTCACAATTAAAATGACTAACAGATAAGGTGGAAAAATATCAGTTAGTGATTCTAAAACAGTGCTTCCATCTCCAGTGATGCAATACCAAGCAAACCTCGTACTAGTAGCAGCATTTAAAAAAAATACATATCAGTGAAATTTTTTTAAATTCAATATACCTGAACGGTATAGTACCCAAATACCCGTAATAATCAACGTTAGTAGGATCCACCACACGATAAGAAAGCGAATAACGGACCCTAATGATGACAGAATACAGCCAGTTTTATGACACGTGTTAAACAGCAGACTACCATATGAAATTGAGACATTTTGTAGTAAATTTGGATGAACTGTTATTAAAAATGTACACGAAAATACTGGCAACAATTTAACCGAATCTCGTCTACCGCCATATCAGAGACTGTTAAACCATAGACGCCGAAGCACAAGAACCCCGCATTCATCTAGTGATAAAAGGCCAGAATTTATGGACTCCTATTCGCTGCCCTCGGCTTTGCCAGCAAATTTCCAGCTCATTTAGCGACGATCTTTTACCACTGTCGTGCATGATGGTCAGACACAAGAGTAATTTTTCATATTTTCCTTCACTGCGCTTAGAATAATACTTGTCCTACCTTACTATAACTTTAATAATACCACACCCAAGGAAACTACGCTACGTTTATATAACGTGTATTGGAATCCGGTGAAGCATGTCAAGTTAGGTACAGCCTCCTGAATCCAAAAATTAACTGTGTAAAATTTGGTTGCAAAGTGTGGAATAGCGTGGATTTACACTTGAAGAAAAGAAACATCCAGACTTCACGCACACATAAAAGAAAAATCAGGACTGTAACTTTGAATACGTGTGGTGAAGTTAAAATGTGAGAGTGCCTAACGATTCCAGATGAACGTCTCTACGTAATTGTTGTATAGTGATAGTACAAAACATAAACAAATTGTTATTCGACTACATCTAAAGTTAGTGATACAGTTTGCATATTTTTGAATCCCACAAGTTGGGTAATACATCTTCCATATTACGGAAACAATCTCTTCAATGCCAGTCTGATTTACTGGAGCATACATGTTACACTAACTGCTTGATTTAATTGGTTTATCGTGATGCCTTCTGTTTGTGAATCATGTAGCAATGATCAATTAGTTTAAACCCTTAACAGAGCTGAAACCTGAAAACTACTTAAAATCCGTAATCAAAAAGGCGACAAGCGAATCGCGCTGTATAAACCTAGGTCCAATTGAACCATCCAGTGGTGATTTAATATGTTCATCCAAACGAGACGGGAGAATAAGGTTTTTCCACAATTACATCAATATAAAAATCTGTTTAGATGCCGGATTTGCTTTAGATATTACCAGTGTTATAGAAAATTAATTAAATTTTTAGGAAATATGTAACAAAAACTCTGTTTCATAAAGACAGCTTTTAATAATCAACAAATTACAAAAATGTAATTACCCCAAATCTCTCCACTTCAAAAGGCCGTGGCCGAATTCCCTCCCGTTCCTTGTTCCCAGTCCCATCCCACCTCTAATGACCTCGACGTCGACGAGGCGTAAAACCATAAGTAAAAAAAAAAAATGTGTAAGGCTTACCAGTAGTCTGACGATATACCATTACCAGTGCCGGAAAGTACGGGGGCGAAGTGTGCAGCATTTCAGAAATATTGTAAGAACATTTCCTTGAATAGAAGAAACATTAGCCGACCCCGGCAGCGTAGGGGTACCGTGCTTGCTTCTCGTTGCAGGGGTCGCCGGTTCGTGTCCGGCCTAGGGCATGGGTGGTTTTAATTAAGTGTTGTGTTCGTCTTGTGTCGTCCTTACACATTAGAGAAAATAATCATACTCATAAGAAATCTGTACACTGTAAGAGAAACAAACACATTGAGCTGGCTGAATGGCTAACACGGCCGAATGCCATTATTAAAAAAAAAAAAAAAAGAAACATTTGGATAAGCATTTTGTAGCAGGGATTTTCTCTGGGGCTACTTTGAAGTCCGAAGGGGAGCTTAGCTTTGAATGCTTGGGAAATATTTCCATTCAAAAGCAGTGCATTGCTCTGAATTGGTGACGAAAATATGCTTTCAGGAACTGCAGTGTTTATGATGACTGTGGAATGCGACAGAAATGTTAACGAATAATTTTTCATAGTTGATATAAATCGTGATTCTGGATTAATTTCATTCTGTAACTTCCATGCAAAAAGATTTTATTTATTTTTGTTAAATTTAAGTTAATGATATCCTTATACTTTATTATATTAAAGTGCATACATATTCAAACCTTTTTTAGCGGACGTTATGATTCTTCAATGCAAGTTGATCGTGTACTGAAATTGGCAATGTTCCACTACACGAATGTGAGGGAGGGTGCTAATATCAAATTTTCTTTCGCTGTCCGTTCACTCGTTTCTCAGCGCTATCTCCAGTAATCAAATGACTACTCACACCTGACCCAACTAACGTGCCTTTTAAAGTGTCAAATGCGTACCTCATGCACGACAGCGCAACGCCTGTTGACCAAGATCAAACGAGATTCACCCGCTAATCTGGTTGTGCGGCGACGCAATTTAAGTTACAGCATGCCGAGACCCCCACCGCGCCTGACATTTGATTACGAAGTTTTAATTTCGCCTGGGCGAGTTAATTTAGTCTACATCAGGTGTAATGGGATTTCGTGCAAGTTGTAGGCCGTTAATATGCAGGACGTGCTTGTGACTGCCAAAAGAAGCCAGAAGCGACCTGCTCATCACAGAAGACGGGCTGCTACGCTTCCGGAATAACAAATTGCGAGGGGAAATATTGTGTTACGAACAACAGGTCTCAAGTGCTGTAAACCGTTGGCTAAAATCATTGCGATGCCGGTACAGTACGATGGATACGATGATAATATACGTAGTTACACATATAAAAATTTTCGCTATCATCAATTTCTTGACTGGTTTTATGCTCTTCCCCACCTCTTCCTATTTTGTGCTAACCTCGTCATCTCAACATATTCCTTACGTCCTCTATTATGTAATCCATGTATTCTAATTTATGTCTTCCTTTTACATTTAATGTACTATTGCTAACATTTTGTCGCTTTTGTCTAGCTTTGGTTTATATTTTGTTCAATATCATCCTTCACTGGCTTTTCATAACATTCAGTAACTTCTCAAGATCCTAAGTCTGTACTGCTTAAAGGACAATGTCATAAGAAAATCGTATCATACTGATTTTCTCTCCGTGAATACTTACGCGATATTCAAATTTTCTTTTACTTTTACTGATGTACAATGCCTACAGCGAAGGTAAACGTTGTTTCTTCCCTAATCTGAAATAAATAAATCAATGAAATATTTAATATGAACGAGTTTAAAATGACGTAAGCTAATATTACAGTACGACTAAAAATTTTAACTGGAAACTACTAACAATGTACTAAGGATGTAAGCATCATCCGGATAGTTTTGTGCACTACTTTTAGTAACATTTCCACCACAGCAAAAATGAAAGGCTGAGGAAATTTTCAAACAAGTGAGTAACAACCATTGTTTATTTGTTTCAAAACGACTCATAGGCACACAGACAGAAAATTACAGGAAACTAGATTGAGAATGTTCAAGAAATATTTGTACTTGAAAGAATTATGGAATGATAGCATTAGTTTAAAAATTTACTAACCCATGACTGTAGACTAAGGAGAAAGCAATGCTTAGTGGTACATACTTGATTATAATCTCTTCCACAGATGCTCAGTTCACAGAAACACGAAGCAATCGTAAATAAAGTTCCTGATAGCATAGTATCTATTTTATGGTTTTGGGAGAAACAGTCTACATCCTTCAATATCTATTTGAAATATAAAACGGTAATTTATGCATTTGAATTCCGTGCGTTCGTTGAATTATCTCTTTAATAGGAGTAACTGGAATTATTGTGCTCCTTCATGAATGATGTATGACCGCAAATTAGTGGGCAAACAATTTTCAATGGAACCGAATCCGTAATCCGAGCTGTATAGCAGCGAGCAACTACTGTCAACACTCAGGTTTAATATCACCGGTGCTCCAACCAGATTTTAATTATTATTTGGGAAATGCATCGTTTAAACTTTAGATTCCTAAAACGTAAACACCTGATTCTCAATTAATTATTTAAGTAGAGTTAGACCATATGAAAAAGGTTACTACATGAAAGTAAATGATATTGCATAATGTTAGCTCCACACGATTATTTACGAACAATGTAAAATGAAAATATCCTCATCGAAATCGGTGCCTTCTATTTGTTTTACTTTAGTGGTATCATCTCAATATCACGGAAACGGGAAGGTTATATCTATTGGTGTATTGATATTTTAAGCAGTTGGAAATTTAAAGGAAAATGATGAGTACACTGGAAACATTTTAATTTTTTAAGATCATTAGCAGGGCTAGAAATGCAGCAACGAAACATGTATGTTACAAACCTCTAATATTTTTTTAATATTATTATATTTACTTATACATGTCATTATTTTTTATAAATTACACTGCTATAACCAATCTATTTTAAATTTTTACTATACTTTCGTTTCTTCGTACTAACTATAATTAATTAGAATCGATTTACATGAATCATAACACATTAACACACATGACAAAGTTACTTACTATAAAGTGGATATCCATAGTCCAACTTTCTGTATAGAAAACTACATTTAAGCGACGCAAAACTTCTGTAACTGATCATCAGGCATGCTGAACGAAGACGTTATCTGATTATCAGTATATTGGGATAAATGGCCGTCTTAATTTTATAAAGCTCACGCAGAAAATTGCGTAGGAGCAATTTAATCATGATTTAAGAGTCATAACGCTGTGCCTTCGAACAAGTCTCTCTCGATTCTGACACGTATTTGGACAAAATAAATAAATAAAATAAAATAAAAACAAGTTATTTTGTCTTGCTGGAAATACCGAATGATAAATCCATCTTGCGAACTTAATATATTGTATAAAGCTGGTGCAAGCACCCAGTGAAAAATGACTGCTTACTTGAATGGTGGCTGAGTGAACAGACGGTATTTTGTTACAATTAATAGTTTACATATGATATAACTGCCTTCTCCTATGCATATGCAACCGCCGTACACTCGGCGGAGACATGCATCTTAAGGTACTTGCTGTGCTCAGGTGGTTGCCGTAGCACAGGGGTCAGGCGTCCAGCAAATCGCATGCAGTCAACATGCTAACCGCGAGATAAGAAGAGGTGTGTTGCTGCTGCTGCCGCTACAAACGACACTTCTGCGTCAAGAATATTACTTAAAAAAAAAAAATCGGGTTACTGTTTTGTTCCATTGCAGTGAATAAGATAGAGTAAGTGATTAAATAAAAAAATAAAAAAATAAGTGATGTTACATGGCACGTTAATATACGACATGAGATTAAGGCACATTAAAATATAAACTATGTTCGACGGTAGTAAAAGCAGCTTATTTGAACGATTCATAAGGTAAACTTAAAAAAAAATTATTAAGTGACTGAAGACGTAATCACTCATTATATATATAACTATCAGTCAGTTATTAGATACCATCGAATAATTATTTGCACATGATTATTAACAATTAATTTCAACTAAGTTTGCGAGTAAGCCTTATTAATATTATAACCAAAGTTCTGATTTATGTCAGGAACAAAATTCAAAAGTTACTCCAAGAGCTAATATTATAAACGAGAGGATGTCGAAAAGCCAGCGCTAAGTTTATGAGGACTAGAAGAAAATCTTAGTCAGGCACAATATGTGAAATGTTATGAAATAATTATATGAAATTACTACTTATTGTACAGTCAAAAACTCTACTTAGGCTCTTCCTGCGTTGGAACTTTCTCTTATTTTGGAGTGCTTAAAGTAAGATAAAGCATCTGGAACCATAATCTTCTGTATTATTATAAAGGTATTTAACTACTCACCGTCAGCGATGTTAAGAGACAAAGTACTGTAACTAAAGGTATGCCATGTTGCGCATATGATATTAATAGTTTTAAGTTTTCATTTCTATCGGCAGTCCCCAATGACTGCGAGTTTTTTTTTCTTTAATCTAAATTTCAAAGAAGCTACCATACTATCTTACTACAGCAACTACTCTCGCCATCAAAGTGGGGATGTGATGATAGATCCCCTTGCGTCAATTCCAGTAGCGAGTTCAGCGGCGGAAATTTGCAGGAGGGCATTACTGTTGTGATCCACTCCAGGACAGCCACAATGCGCAGCCAGATTGGTGCGGCGAGAGTTCCAGAAATGCCGGGCGCCAGCGTGCGGATTCAGTATCGACGTGCGCAGTCGACTCGTTGGCCTTGCTGACGCTGTGTCGATTGCCGGTCTCTGCCGCATGTCTGCACAATGGCTGAAAACGGCGACGACGGAGCGATGCGTCTCGCAGAGACGGGGAAGAGCGAATGCAATTACCGGCACGATGGTGGCCGCCTGAAAATTCACCCAGCTATTGTTCGGATGCCGAACAGTAAATGCAGCTCTGAGGCTATACTGAACACGTACTGGTCGCTAGGAAGCGGAACACCACGAGTGCAAGTGAGCTATTTAACTGCCGATACCACCATTACAGTTGGAGCCAGTTCAACTACTGGAATATATTCCAGCAGAGAACGATATAGACCATTTAGTACCATGCGAAACATAGTAATTCATTCTGCCGTTCATCAGTCAACATCTATAACACTTTCCGGAAACAAATGTCAACAGGTCAATTTTTCTTTAAGTTTGAACCATTACAAGTAATGAAGGCACTGTCTCTTCACGTTTTTCAAAATATCTTGTTGATTTTACTGTCCATAAATCCTATATAAACATTGACAAAGTATCTAAATAATAATTCTACCACTGAATTTTGTGGTTACACAAAAATCATGCAGGACACGAATATTTGTAGTTGTATATCAACTTTTGTGCGTCACAAATTAATTGAGTGGTCTGGTGGCTCAGTGGTTAAGGTGTCTGACTGGTGATCGAAAGGTCCCCGGTTCCAACCTCTGTCTCGGTGGGCATTTTCATAGGCCATTAACCCGATGTTCACATCTGGCTTAGCCTGCTGCGTAATATGAAGTACACCATAACGCTTCCGTGGCTCGGGTTTCACGTAAAGCTGTAGATCCTCTGTACCCGGTTGGATCACCGGGTTAAATTAAAGCGGCTAGAACAGGGGCGGAATATGCAGCCAATAGAAACCCTCCCACCAGATCATTACGACCACACGGAATTATTATAGCAATTAACTATGCCACAAGTTAAGAAATTTTTGCCTGATTGGAAAGAGAAAGTTGCCTGCTTACTGTAACTTGGAATGTTGCAGATTTTGTTATCAAAAAACCATCGAAGACGGAACTTAATAAAAAAAAAAAAAAAAAAAAAAAAAAAAAAAAAATCTATAATTCTATGTGAAATACTCAGAGATGAAAGAAATTTTAAAATTTCGGTTTTAAGCTGAAGCTAATGAAGGGATTGCCAAATACTGTAACCATCAGTTTCAATTATTATTATATGTAATGTTAGGCAGCATGCGTTCAGTAACAGGATTATTAGATTTTTTAAGGCGAGCCCGAGTTTCCGAGATATCGCATCCCAAAGTTTTCATAATAAGGCAAATAGTAGTTTGGTCAGCATGGTTCCAGAACAGGAAGCAAGAGAAGTAATTATAAGAAGGATATGGTAGGTCAAGTGGAAGATGGTCTTATAAACAGTCAAACAGAAGAAAACATAGTTTTATATTGAAAAAAAAAAAGAAACTTCTATCAGATGGTAAGAGGTGGCAGTAGAAGCCAATTGCATGTTGATGGAATAGAAGAAGGCCATTTCAGCTGGTAGGTTTGTTCAATCCTTAGTCCCGAATAATTACTGTCTTCCAATCAGCAAACTGCCTCTCCTATTATCCGTTGGAGAAATAGCATTGTGACGCTCTGTCTCGAACTTCAGTGCTCTTAACCACTCATAGGAATATTTCCATAACATGCAAGCACTAGATGAAACACTTTAAAAGTTTTCTCCTGGTTCACTTCGTCGTGAAATACAGATGATATGAGCCATTTATATCTGATTCAACCTTGACATGTGAACTTATCAGTGTAATTCCAGTCAATTTCGGTCAAGTATTTTTTACTGGGTTACTAACAATTCAGAACAAAGAAGGTATTACAGCATTCATGATGATTTATAAAACCTTTATTTTTGTGTCGTTAGTTTAAAATGCTCCTCTCCAAGTATTTAAAAATGTCTGTTTCCTCAGCCATAAATCCATTAACCATTTTACCACACTAATCAAAACATTCTATTACCTCTTTTTAGAACGTTGTCTCCCCTGAATTCATATAAAAGCGTTTTAAAACTATCTGCGTAATTACTTAGTCCGAGGAATCTAAGGTAAGAAAAAAAAGACTCAAATATGACACGCTTTACTTCTATTAATAAATATTAGTTTCAACGATTGTTAGTTTACAATTCAGAGCAGAAATGGTAGAGTACTGCTACTATAAATAGAGTGAAACGCAATGTTTTATTGAACAAAGCAATTTATAACTGGCTCTGTGGTAGGGCGGGGTGGTGACTCAAAGGTTAAGGCAATTGGTTTCTAAAGTTCTGGGTTTGGACCAGGGTTCAAATCATGTTAGGAGTTGGAATTTTTAACAGTTGTTTCTGACAATATGAGCCGCACCTGGATGTACTGTTAAACTATAGGTTCAGCCATGACAGAGTTCGAATGTGTGGCAAATCGAAACTATGCTGAACGATTCTTCGGGACCCAACGTTGACATACGCGTTTAATTCTTTATTTTATATCGGTTTCCCAGTTTTACAACTCTCGCAGTCAATTTGTGTGTGATCTACACTAATAACATTACAATATTATAAATGCCAAAGTAACACTGTTACGTTTTGGAAACTGAGCGGCTATACCGATACTGATGAAATCTGTTTCATTAGGAAGGACAGAGGATATTTTTTCTGGATAAATAACATTTTTGTAATTAAATTTTAAAACTATCTGACCTGTGCCAAACAGTTGGATAGCGTGGTGTAAATCTGTACTATTGTACAGGTCGTTTAGGCTGCTTTTCTCTGGCAGTATGGTAGTGTATGATCTGTTCATAAATTTCTTTTACAGAAAAACGTATTATATTGTATAGATTTTGTTTTTCGCTGTACCCAGACTTATTTTGTGTCTATGTAATAGTTCTGGCATCAGTATATTTTGTCTTCTTTTTGGAATGCCTCACAGAAGCACTAGCAGCTAACGTTTTTAGAAATTAAAAAAACTGATTCCCATGCTCAAGAAAGAAGACCAAGGTGAAAGACAAGATCTCAGTTAACCGCTCCTTAGTTTTTTACTATTTTTAACATATTACAAATTGGTTCCTTTCATGGGACATGTTCGATGGTAGAATGGTATAGTGATTACTTCTCCGTCATATTATTCCGATTCCGTGATTTTTGGGACATCTTTTTTATAACATACTGCTTTATGTATCTAATTCTAGCAATAAAATTCTAAATCCACGCGTACGAAGTTGCGAGTAACTGATAGTATACAACAATTTGATGTATGAGAACATAAGTATGAATTTAATATTATTTTTAAATTACGTATTTCTTGTAATTTAATGCTGCTGCTCGCAAATAATGGCAAACATAGTATGTTTTCATAAACTAAGGAACTTGTAATTCTGATATTTAATATAAATTGAGATAATGTAGAGATTAATTTAGGTATTAGAATAATATCTGTTTTTTAAATACAATTTAAACATTGTATGTGTCATCCAGTGATTAATCTATAGATGTAAATTAAGCGAAATGAAATTAATGGTGCGTTATTTCTTTTTCCGGGGAACTGATTGAAATTTAAATTGATTTCGTATATGATGGTTTTTTTGTGCCCTTTTTTGCGAGTGGCGTGAATAATGATGATACAGAGTCTGAAGCCCAATGCAGGCGCTCATGACCGGAAATACAGGATTCTAACTCTGTTTCCGAGGGATTACACTTTATGTAGTACATCAAAAACATAATAAGGTACTAGAAGTCTCACAAAGAAGTGTGAAAATGCAATAGCTAGAAACTATATGAGATGACACACGTACGGTTGAGACATGAAGAGAAACGTCTCAATTAATGGATATAAAGAGCTTTTTTTTTTAAAAAAAAAAAAAAAAAAAAAAAAAAAAAAAAAAAAAAAAACAAACGCTGAAACGTACATACAGGCATATCTTTGCTTTCTGATTAATAGAAGCAGCTAAAAGACTGCAATGTGAAAGAAGAAAGCAATACTAAAAAGAGAAATAAGGAAAATCTGAAGAACAAACATATCTGCAACCTGGTACCTGATGAATATGGCAGGTAAGTTATGGCCTCTAAGTCGGCGGTTCCCAACCTTTATTGGTACACGACCCACTTTTATGTAAAAAAAAAATTTCGCGACCCACCTAATATAAGAGTCTATTTAATGCCAGAATGTGAACTGTTGCATGACCGATACGCTATCGAATATCCTTTCTTACGAAAAGGCAGATTTCAGTGGTCGATTGGTAGGTGGATGCTGAAATTCCACGATTAGAAGTAACTCGACCAGCATATTAAATTGCAACTGGTCTGCCAAGTCGCTTTTGGTGGAAAACCACCTGCAGAACAGATTTAGTGGTTGACTGATAGGTTTATCATTTGTTTGAACTGCACCCAATTGTATGAAAATATGGAACACTGGAGCAGGAAAACAGTAGTAAACCACTAAATTGGATTTGTAGGTGTTGCTCCCAAGATATGACTTCGCACATCAGTGGCATTTTAATTTTGCAAATCTAGTTTAACTCATCCTGATATTAAGCTGTCAACTCAATGAGGTGATGCTTTGTGCAGCCGCCTCCCGCTTATTACAAAGATAATGAAAATACGTTTGATTATTAAAATAACAACTTTACAACCAGTAAGGTTTCTGGCACTGGTGCTTACTAATGAGGGCATCGATATCAGAGTTAACACTGGCTAATTTTAACCTTAAGTCACTTCCTATACATAGTCTAAAACTTTTTTCTCACAAAGTTTTAATTTAAGCTAATAGCTTTCATGATTATTGCACTTGTAAAATATCGTGTTATATTTTTTAAATAGATAAATTTAAATATATATTTCAGCAATAAAAGATCTCAACTCAATAAAACGGAAAAAATAATTCAGTAGATACAATATAGTGTTATAGGGATCTGTGTTCAGAACAGCTCGAAGGGAAAATGTGGCTTGCTCAATATTACGTATATATTAATTTAATCTCCCCTCAGCAACTTCACACTGGGTTCTGCAGTTTTTGAAATAAAATCTCCTTTTGACTGGGACAAATAAACATAGAAATAATAAGATATGGTCCCTCATCGTTGTGTGAAAGAATATTCCAAACGACCAAGAATTGTGACTTTTATACACGGCTATCTTCTTTGAGTAGAAAGTAAAGTCACCTTGATTAAAATAGTTAATTAGTTAGCAATTTATGAAATATGGATTTTAAATATTATTGTGAATCTGAAATTATTGAATAAAATTATTCTCACGCAATATGATAAATTTAATTTCACTTGGCAACGAAATGAAATACATGCTTATGAAAATAAAATTATATTTGTTCTATTGAAAGCAATTATAAAGGAATAGTGGGCTTCTTAAATTCGCTGTGTTAAATTTTCTATTCTCTTTAAAATAATACATGAAATTTACACCGAGTGTGCTGGTGTAACGGCTAGCGTTCTCGCCTCGCATTCGGGTGGACGGTGGTTCGAATCCCCGTCAGGGCATCCAGATTTGGGTTTTCCATGGTTTCCCAAATCACTCCAGGCAAATGCCGGGATGCTTCCTTCAAAAGGCCATGGCCGAATTCCTTCCCATTCCTTGCCTCCTAACCTTTCCCGTCTCTAAAGACCTCGCTGTTAGAGAGACGTAAAACAGATAAAAAAAATGAAATTTACTTGAAAAAGTAAACATCTTACAATACCAAATTCAGAATTTACGCATGAATAGCAAATTACATATAAAGAACACCGAAAAGTTTATTAAATGAAGTTTGGGTGTTTTACCTTGATTGCACATGAGGAACAAGAAACAAAGATATCTTACGGATGCTGGTGGTTCACAAATGACGAGAAATGAACAGCTTGCGTGAGTTTAATTAGTAAATTATATCAACGCTCTTCTGCCAGGTGTTGCGTAGTAGTCCAAGGCAGGAAGTTGACTACAATCCTGAAAGAATGGCATTCATCGAGTACGAGAAGTGATTATGCGATCCAATTTCCATGAATGGTCACACATAGAATCGTTCATTGCTCCCTCCGTTTTTTATTGCCCGTAGCTTTTGCCTGCATTCTGCTGCGATTATGGATATAGCAATAACCCAAAATACAATAACCCAAAACATTTGTTTTCTTGAAAAAACAAACATAAAAAATCAAAATTATGCATTTTTGCACGCTGATTTGAATTTGGCGCAAAAACGTACGCAGCTGTCATGTCGTCTCACATGAAGTTACAAAGCGGCGGTTTGCTCATTTTGTTTATAAAATGGGTTCTACAGTTTACAAATTGTGTATAGTGCCTCAGGGTGTAAACACACCATGTAAAAAGGAAACAAATTGATAATTTACGTTCCACACAAGGACGATACGCGGAAAAAATGGCTAAAACTTGCAAGACGTGACCGAGCATATTTGTCTACAAAGTCTTCAATATATTGATGTGACATAAGTTTATACTTAATATTTTATTACGTTTAAAAGCTATGTACCTCAATATTTATGTTCTAACATAAACTTAAGTTTTTATAGATACATGAATTATCAATTTCGAAGTTGAATATCGTGTGCTTGAATAAACTCGACGTCTTTACAACCTGTTGAAATTAGTCAGACATCATCTACATGATCTGATACTTGATTTAAATGAATACAAGTACATTATGCATCCAGCAAATGAGTAATTCTTTTGAAAATATGTCCGTAATTTTTGTTTTTCGCTACTTTTAAGACTGCTTGCTGGTTTATCTATACTTTGTCATAACAATTAATATATCATATCATCTGACTATTTGTATATTGTCGTGAAGAATGCTGTCAGTTCTCTATCTACTTATGTGTACAGCATTGTAGATATATTTTTAATTTAACTACTGCCATTGCTAATAATGGTTCTATAAAATAATATTCAACTTATAACAATAATTCTTTCCACGCTTATAAGTTTCTAAAATCTATCCACACCTGAGTCTAAAGCCCACCATTCAACACCGAGAAAAACTTCATTCCTGTATAATTTTTCTTACTTATGCGACAATATATATACTTTTCAGCATACAACGCCTTCAGTTTTTACAAGGTAAGTACGTATTATTTTGTGGTAAATTTCGACATTCCTAAATTCTGCTATGCAAAAATCACTGTTTTATGCGAAATACTTCCCTAACATGATCACATCAATTTTGGGTAAATTATGGCTGTTTGTCTGGTAAATCCATCTCTCATTACACACATTATTTTATGGATTGGTAACCAGAACAAAGTAATAGATTGACTTAGACGTTAAACATACGACGCACAGATTGGTGACAGATGCTTAACAGCAGAGTAGATGCGTACTAGGATGTAATATCACGTGCTCTGGTTGCCTTTACGCGACACTTGACTTTTCTGAATTTTTATTCAGTTGGAACTAATATGTTTCTAACTCTTATCGAGCAAACAAAGTTTATTTTCGATATCCTTAAATTTTCATAGTTTTCCTTTAGGGTCATGTACCTCATTCTCTCCAATCTTACACATGTACGTCAGACATGCATGTCAGAATAGACGAGTCGCTTGTTCGCTAGCTATACATAAAATCGACTGTTCCCTTGGGGGATAAAATGTATTAAGTGAATATTTCATTGCTGCTCCATGCATTGCTACGTCAGCCTTCCGTCTTCGAGATTCAAACTTCCCTTCACCAATTGTATCAACTTTTAGAGTTGGGTGATCTCTTCTTGGTTCTCTATGTTCGCGGTCTTGGCTTCGCGTCGCGAGTATCGTGTATTTGCACTCGCGGAATGGCCCCACTACCTCTGCGAGTACATTGCACTCGGATCTGGTTTTCGGCGAATTCGAAGAGCGAGAAGTGAGTCTAATATACGTCACGCGGCAGCAAATAACGCTTTTTCGCTACCTCAGGATCACTTATATGTTACCAAGCAACTATGCAGGATTATTTCCTGCATATTCCTTTACACAATTATACTTATTGATTTTTATAAATAACTATTTCATCAAGTGTAATAGCAATTGTCTATTTTTGTAAGTAAGCACTTTTAATAATTTTTCTTCCTAAGTAAATTAATCGAACCGTTTACTGAAATTTAATTAGTTTCAATTAAGGGTTTAATGTGTACTACGTCAAATGAATCTCTGTTAATGTTATTACCAATGTGAAATCAGTTTTTAAATTTTTTTTTTAAATGTAGGACTATCTAATTAATTAGATATTAATCAGTTAACTTAATTTCAAATTATACATCTAAAAGTATTTGAGTATTATACGAAAATCTTACCTTTCTCCAACTTTCATAAGTTATTAGTTTACTTTATGTTACCAAACAATTATGTAACAAATAGCGATTGCTGATTTTTTAACTTTATGATTAATCCCTTACTTACCTACTTTTCACTACAATTATCTGATATTTTTAGATGGAAAATTACTCTTTATATTTTATAAACCTCCTTTCACTCAACATGTTTTGTTGTAAAATTTATTTACTTCAATGCTAGTTTAATTCTGAGTTAGAAAATTAGTATCACTCTATTGATATTGGACTAGGGTTCCAAGCATTCTGTCTTACTATTCTGTCTTGCTATTTCATTTAGAATCCTTACACTTTCCGCATATATATTAAAACCATACTTTAGCAATAATGTGATAAGACAAATACTGCTATTCATTGCTATTGTGCCACACATACATCTCTATTTTTTTCTTACGAGCTTTACGCTTTAGTCTTCACACCTGAAAAAGGATGGGGCAAGGAAAAGGAAGAAATTCAGCAATGGACTTCTGAAGGAAACATCCAGGCCTTAACATGGATTGATATCGGGAAACTATGGAAAACCGAAATCTGAACAACCGGATATATGTTTATGGCGAGGTGGCCTTGACTGAACATATGACGGAAGGCACTCTGCACAACAACAATGGATTCACATTCTGCATACTAGAACACAAAACTACATTTCCTGTGACATCACATTCTCAAGTAAACTGTCAAGAGCGCCTTGAGTGACAGCGAATCGAACTAATACTTGTGGTTACAAACTTCGAAATTTCCTCTATCCATTGATGTGTGGCACATGTTTGTGTCATTTATGTTTTGTCAGAAACAAAAATTCAAACTCTACTCCTTCTTTTTGAATAACACTGTATAATTTAAGAACATCACTTGTTCATGCTAGAAATATGCTTTAAGAATCATATGCTTAAAGATCGAAGTGTATTTTCTTCTAAACATCGTTAATACTCAAGGACAACAAAACCAAAAACTTTTTCTACTTTCGAAGTTTCGAACTATAATACCTTTTTTTTCTGGAAGACCTTTGCAAGCATTTTTCATGCGGGCACCGCCCAGACCTTTTCTCAGTGTGGTAGATGACTTACTTTTTCGGGGCGCTGTGATTAATCTCTGGTGTCCGTGTGGGTGATGGGCCACCAAGATTAATTGTGGTTCGCTGCCCCCGCTATCCAGCTCCGTGCCCCTTTCTGGGTAGGCCGTCCGTGTACACACGGAGAGGTGTCGGCTATCGTCTGTAGAGTCGTATCTCGTCCGGTAGTGCCACCAGAAAATAACACTGCGCTGCTGTGGGACGATATTAAAAAACTTATCTAAGAAAGTAGTAACAGCGAAATAGAAGCTACAATTTTATTAATGCTGATTCTCTAGACAATACTTCCGCCTTATTATGAACGTTTCTCGGGAATATTATACATAATATACATATTATACATATTTATACACAATATTTCGGCGACATAAACTCCGTCGCCATCTTGAGGTGTAGCCGTAAGACTTGAAGTTTGCCTAGAGCGCGCTGCTTAGAAATTGGTGTGGCAAGGACAGACGTTGTTACGTTGCCTAGCAGCATCTTAGACTTTATTAGACGACCGCGAAGCACAAAACACTGAGCGTTGTGGTCGTCTGATGAAGATGCTATACCGAAATATTGTGTATAAATAATAGTATTACTCGGTTTGTTTCCCGAGAAACATTCAAAAGTATACAACGCCGAGAAAAACTGGGTTCATTAATAATTCTGCAACTGTCGGATCAACAATACGTTAAATGGTACTGCCATTCATCACAACCGATTTAAAAAAATTTCAGCATTAATGGAATTTATTACTTTAGACCAGTAGAGCTGCTACTACTGGACATGAAAATTCCGTTGTTAATTCTCATAGGATCTTAACAAAGTACTAAAATTGACCGTTTGTTGTTGTTTTCATTCGAGGATTCGGTTTGTTACTTATAGAATCATTCAACAAATGAAACTCTTTCGCAGAAACTAAATTAATATTAATTTAATAATATTACTCTTTTTATTGTTTCTGTCATACTTTGTAACGAAATAATAACAGACAAATTCAAGCTTCATAACTGCACTAAGAGATTAAAACAGCGCGGGATAATTTTTAAGACGAAAAATGTGATATCTACAATCTAGGAACCAGTAAGATGCATCGTGTTACATAATGATTTAGACCAATATTAATAAACTGCTCTTTAAAAATTCACCAATAAGAAGCGGTGTTTTATTATTCGTTTTTATAAAGTTAGCAGACAGATGCCATAAAGATTAATGGAAGAAACCATCCACAATGATACATGTTTATCAGCATGGCAAGTGTATTAATGATCTAGATTTTAAATGGAGTCAGTTCCGTAACAAACTCTCCTCAATCAGGTCCGACTCACCGATACGAATCGTCGGACCACCATAACTTCAGGCAGTCAAGCTAAAGCAGCTTATAACAGTTTATGAAACTATCACATTTATGGCTATATTTGGCACTGGGGTAGTCTGTTCAAGCACGGAATACTGGATATGCTACCCGTGCGGGTTTGAATGTCACAACTAATTACTGGTTACAATGATTCGACTTTAGTAGATTCCATGGTTAGGAATTGGAATGTTGAGATGGTCCGCACGTTTCGACTGAAAATCAGGTTACAGAGTGGAATCACATGTTTCGCAGGCTCATTCACGAATCTCCCTTAGAGTAGACCGTTCATAGGTGTGGTTCCCCATTTCCATTTTGAAATATTTTGAATTAATTTTGTCAATCTTTATTGTTACCTTGAGTAGCTAACATAGCACAACAATGACAGGCTTCCTCCAGAAGTTCCCACACCCCATACGGTTGGTGAGTGCTTAAGTGTATTATGAGCTACAGCCGTGTTACTAGTATTGATTTATGGAGAAAGAGCAATATATCTCGTTGTAGTGAACACAAAATATGTTGAGTAATAAGATAAGGATGTTTCCCTATCATTCTTAAGTGTGATATCTTGAAAGAAATTAGAGCTGCGATAACACAAGGTACAGCCTTGACCTAAATCCGACATGATCTTATCCTGGTTCCTTCACATCAAAATTATAGTCTTTTTAAAAACAGAGTTTTCAGCAATCTTTGGCCACGTAGATTGAATAATCTAAAATCGACAATAAAGTATATAAAAAAAATAGAATTATGTCCAATAGAACCAAACATAATATTGGACAGGAAAAGATGCGAATGCTGCGTATCATTAAAAATCAATGACAATAATTGATGCTGAAGCTGATACCAATTAACTTCTACAACAAATAAGAGATAATTTTTGACGCTGGAATTACGGGGGAACATTCAGGACGGCGTAACATTTACACATCTGTGTTTGCCGTTATGTCTCATTAAAGTGAAATACTTTGTTACGTGAGATGCATGACGTCATAGTTGCCATTCAGCTGTTGCACCAGATTATCGTCTTTCACGTCCACTTCGTCCACAGACCTCTTACCCGAAGATCTTCAATTATATGTTTCCTTGAAACAGGAAGAAAGTTGTGAGGTACACAACCTCACATTTGTGTGATTTTAGATTAATTAAGCTATTTTTTTATTTAATAAATTGTAATGGTGTGTATTAACTCGGAATTTTTAAGTTCAAAGGTCAAAGAATAACAAGATGAATAATGAGATCTCTGAAAAATAAAAGAAGAGTCAAGAGTGAGTTGTTGAAGAGAAGATTTGAATCGAGAGGACGAGTTTTGGTTTTTTGGAATGAATAAGTTTGAAAGAAGAGATGAAACAGTTTGGCTCACTGGAGAAGCCACAAGAATCTTGGCGGGATTATAAATAGTAAAATATTAGCCTGAGGGCCGAAGGTTTAGGGTTATGGATAAAGATAATGTTATATGACTTGAGAAAAGATAATTGTTTGTTAAATAAAAAATATACAAGTGATGAGATAAGTAGAAAGTGTTTTGATTTGAGATTGAGATATATGTAGATATAGACAAAGGAATTAATTTTAGTTTGTGTGATAAGAATTGGAATAATAATAATTTTGATTTTTCAGCGTGAGTATCATATTAAAACCAGCGCCGGACTAAGAGGGGTTAAGGAAATCTCTATATACTGGTCTGGTGCTGGAGATAAGAGGCAATGAAGTATATAAATATATTATACAAATTAGAGACGTTACATATAAGTACGTTACAAAGTCTTGTAAGTACAACGAATAAGTCAAGCAAACAGTTTCAGAAATGGACATAATTATAAATTTTTTCTATTGAGGAATGCAAAAATATTACTGTTTGTGAAAATTGCAGCGTAAAGAAGAAGATATGTGATTACTATGAAATGTATTCTGCAGATTAGGAATATGACACCACACAAATGACTAGAATTACAGAACAGTTTGAAGCCGTAACTTATTGCTATAAGAGTCTCTAGAAGTCTTCGCATGAAATCAAAGAAGATATGCTGCTGGGGAACAGACTACCACTATGTTGGCAGGCGCAAACACAAAGCATGTACAGTGGTTGCAGGAGGACAAGAAATAACAAGCGAAACTAGCATATCCCAAACAAGTTTGATGGGTGATTCAGGTGAACTTGCAGGCTAGGGAAACAGTGGTGCCCGTCGTTCTTCGAAGAAGACTTGCACATTCCTCACCACATATTGCCGAGGATTGTCCCGCTGAAACATGGAAAGTGGATCAGCCTGCAGCAGGTGCAGTGACTAGGACTCTATAACCTGATGTAGCGGTTGCTGTTCAGATTGTTCTCTATACACTATGGCCCTCGACACTGCAGTCTGCATGATTGCATTTACCACGGTAGCTTCCAACACTTACGCGGCCATCCCTGTAGAACAAGTTGAAACGACACTCGTCAAAAACTCTACATTTTGCCTCTCAGTACGCCTTCACTGCGCTTTTGTATCAACTGGTACCACTGCCACATCACTGTAGCGGCTGCGTGTCCTTTAGGAGCCATAGTTCCACGGCCGACAAACCTTATTCACGAAGACCAATCATTGTGCTACGTTTAAACACACTCATATGCTGTTATTGCACCCTTTGACATCGACGAGGCATACCGGCACTTAATTGCACGTTTCCTTAGTTTGGCCGCTCTCCATCTAATGAACGTGACGTTAACACTTTTTGTCTGTTCGTTTACTCGAAAGTGCACTGCATCATTCAGCAATCTTAAACATACAAGTATTTTATGTTCTACACATCCTCCATTTTTGGAGTAATTCCCACAATTCATTCTGTGTGTTGCAATTTCCACAAACAGTAGTGACATCATGAGAATAACAATCGTATAGCTTCACGGAGATTATAATGGCAACTGATTTAAAATTATTTCTTCTCCGCCAAATAATTTACAAGGAAAGAAATATTTTATTCCTGGAATTTAAGTCAACCATCGGATACTCTTCATGTTAAAAATACTTCCCAGTCTACTGATCGAATTTATCGCCTGATTTTATTTGACTGATTCAATGTAGGAGGCAAATTAT
The DNA here is from genome assembly GCA_031002005.1 of Vandiemenella viatica. NCBI lineage: Eukaryota > Metazoa > Arthropoda > Insecta > Orthoptera > Morabidae > Vandiemenella > Vandiemenella viatica. Next base: position 171,188,065 of record JARYHS010009186.1, on the reverse strand, counting down.
TAACGGCGATCCACTGGCTTCAGCCTTGGTTAGGCGAAATTGTATGATGCATCTTGTGTTGCCTGCACTCATTAACGTAATATAAAATATGAATGGACGTTATAAGCGCAAAAGGTTTGTTAACTAATTAACATTTTAATTGGAAATGGGATTTATAACGATCAGTATCACAAAAACGCGTTAAAAACACACAACATGCATTTTACCATAGTGTTCCACCGTATGCTAGAATATCCTTTTTCGTATCTGTTAGCTTATTCATTTCTCGACACCTTGAAGTCAATTGCTTTTGGAGTTAACCATCTGAGAATAAGATTTTATTATTGGCATAACTAATTCATTTCGTTCGACAGACGATCAGATCTTTATTGTGATTTTTAATAGTCCGAGAGCTTTTCGGTTGGTATTTGCTGCACCATGAAAATTTGTATAAAATCTCTTTTGTCTAAATATAAAATCAAAGACCTGGCTGACGGTTCGTGGGACATAGCCGAATTATGAACTTAAAAAAAAATGAAAAAAAAAAATTCTTTCAAAATTGTTTTTCATAAATATTGAAAAATATATCAGAAATATTTTTTCTTGGTGTATTATTCTATGCTTCTATTTTCTCGATATTTATGAAACACAATTTTGAAAAAATAATTTTTTTCTCAAAGTTAATAATTTGGCAATGTCTCACTGTTCTTCAGCCATGTTTTCGATTATGTACTTAGACATAACAAAAAAAGTGTTATACAAATTTTCTCAGAGCCTCAAATACCTACCCAAAAATGTTTACCAGCTCTCATACTATAATGGTTAACGAAGTCTTTTAAATAACTATGCTAACTATCAGTTTTGCTAGTTAGTTTAGAAATATCCAGAATGCACCAAGAAGAGACAAAATAAGAAGCCAGCAGAATATTTCGGTAAATCATTCCTATTAGATTAACACGAGCTTTGAAGTAGAGAAAGTGGCGTCTAAGTTATAAATTTTCTTCTTGCTGCTGGAGAAACGGACTAAAGCGTCAAGAAGCAGAAAAGAGAAACAGATACTTTTCCATCGATATGTAATCTTGTTTTACATGTGTTAGTATTGTGAACGAATGATACACATCATTAGTTCTGCAAAATCTTTCAACCGCTGGCATCAGACTCCATCTTTCCTTTTAAGCTAAAAAAAATAATTGCAGAATCAATTAAGATCAAATGTGAAAGACCTAATCGTTACTATGAAAAGTCACAATCTACAGTTAGCTGAATTCTTTATACTGTTTTGTTTACAATGCGACTTGTTTGTTTGTTTGCTTTCTTTAAGAGTGTAAAAGTGTGACGAGTAGAGGTTTGCTTAACATGTTGAAAACACTTGAACATAAAACTACCCGAATCATGAAGATTATGCAAAGGAACATCTTCTGCTATAATTAGAATAAAAGTGATTCCGTTAATGTTTCAAATGCCTCGAAATACAATAAATTTAAGTCGTTCTTGGGTTAGTCAAACAATTGTTTACCAATTTACGTCAACAGTACGCACATTCTACTTGATACTAACTAGCAAATTTTACCGGTAGATCGGTTATTAAATATGCTTATTGCATAAAGCAAAGGCGCGGCTTTGAACGTTCGTATAACCATTTTCTACGACTTACTTTAGATATATGTCCTTGATTAAATTTCGCGTGGACACTGGCCGGAATGTTCACATAAATCGGATCTTACTAAATACAAATTTGGTTCAACAACCACACTAATGATATCATCCACGAAGAACTTCCTTTATTCATTTCAGAATTAGAAACCCAACATATTACAATTTATTAACCAAGTGGTTAAACGAAATATTCCCAAAAACTAATGAGCCGTAAGATAAGCTAAATTTGAAAAACTATTCAAATGATAAATTACAACGTCAAAAATATTTTAATTAACAGTTGACTGAAACTACAAACATTGTAAAGACCAATAAATTGAAGAAGATAAAAATGGAACTGTCTTATACTAAAATAACTTACGTATTATGAAACTCAAGATATTCGGAAGCAATTGAGATATGGCTATCAGTATCTGGTCTTATACAGTTCAGTAATAGTCTTACCTAGGTAAAGGTATTTAAGTACTTTCGCTGCTATAATGGCGGATTGTTGTTGGTTTTAGTCGTGCTTATTCTCCTTCTGCCTGGAAAAAACCTGAATGCTGTATGAGGGAGTGATGTAACATTTTCATACCTTGGTGCTTCCATTCCCTTTTTCTGCAATTATTTAATTCAAGGATAAGAACATAATGATATAATGTAACAGAAAACATAGCAGTCATCTCTTCCTTGATCGCAATGAGGCTAACTTAAAATAGATTTATGTATACGTATTTATGAAACAGATTAAATAAAGAGATTAAAACTGCATTTTACGTATTTTGAAGTATAGCTGGTTGCATGTTGCAACAAACGTAATCTCATCTTCAATAATATTTTTGTTTATAAAGTCCAAGATAAACATCAGTTAACATTTTAATGATGTTGCCAGGACTGTGTATAGTACATTTTAGTTTTACGTCAAATCTTTGATCGAGAAATCACAAAAGAATATTTTCTTACTTTTTTTAGTTGGTAATGAGATGTATTTGTTTTGCTTATCGTATATCAGAAGTGCGCAGTGTTGCCAAGAAAGTACAAACTTGGGTAAACGAGCTGTTTTCCCATATTAATCCAGAACACTGTAAAAGAGTTATAATGATAACGTGAAAAGGTAATGGAGATTTAAAATAGTTGGTTAATCCACTTGTCTACTCTATCATTCATTTTAAAATTTCCGATTAAATCACGAATTTCAGGTAAACTGTAATGGGTTTTGTGGATTGTTGTCTCAACAACAGATAATTAGTATATTTCTTTAAACGTATTGCAAGAAATAGACAATTTGTCTCTTAGTAGGTAATAAGTACTTCCAGTTCTGGATGCGTTGTTTGACAGAATACCAATATTGTGCGATCCTTGACATTTGCTCCTCATTGTAACGGTTCTCACTCGTCTCACCAGCAATCTACCCTCCACAGTTCCAATATCGAGGCTGCCATCTGTGACACCTGACTGCATATCCTCTCCCGTACTGTCTGCGACAAAGGTGCAGATATGTGCTCTACTGCATCTGAGATTAAGTACTCTGTAGCAGACACTTGCAGTACTGTACGACTATAGTGGAGCTGAGTGCCGGTGGTTCTCATACCCAGTAACATTTTAATCGCTGTGGTCTGAAGATATTACATTGTGGTATTCAGTAATGATATTTTGTCTTCGTTACCAGTCAGGTGTAGTTTGTGCGTTGCAGCCACTTTATCCATAACTGAAATATAACTGGTTTAAAAATGAATTAACGAATAAAAAATCAACTTACATAACAGAAAATTATATTTCATTCCTTTCAATGTTATAGCTATTTCCACCCCACTTTATGGATCTGTTACGCTCTTTTCTTCATGGATGTGACGTTTGAATTTATAACAACTTTTTTTCAAAAAAACTGGAAGATTAAATATATAAAACAAATGAGTGGAAGATATTTGTTGGAAAAAATAATTTAAAAAATTGTTTGTTGACAAAACGTTCTCGGAATAAAAATAATATTCATAATTACTCTAATCATTCTGAGTGTATTATTATTTTTTATCAGCCTAATTTTTTTTGTCTGTAGAGACATCAATGTTTGCCGAACAACCGAGGAATATCAGAAATACAAGTAAATAATAGATGGTACAACATATCTTGTTTGATGTCCAAACCCCTTTGCTAAATTGAAATCAGTAATAAATTTTGCTCATGTTTTTATACTTTATCCTACTGAAATAAATAGGAATCGACTAAAATACTCAAGTCTGTAGAATATCCAATCTCTTTTGTGGCAATATCTTTATGTATAAAGATGAATGTATGTTTGTTTGTTTGTTCTTCATTCAAATTCACAGTTTTCATCCGATCTAGATGAAACTTTGCACACTTATCCTTTGAAACAAGGAGAAAAAGACTTTCTACATTTGGTTGAAAAAAATGTGTATAAATAACACATATTGTCTCTTAACTTCGAAATATGGCGATAGACAGACTCGTTGTATGTGGACGTGAACGTACCGTGGACTGCCAGCGCAGTGGTTAAAGCGCTTGCTTACGAACGTCCTGGCTTCCGGTTCAAATCTCCGTGGAAGCTAAGATTTTTAAAAATTGTTTTTCATCGTAAGAGTCAGGCCTGAGCCGTAGGTTATTCGGATTGAATGTTAAACTGTACATATTAAAAAGTTAGGGGTGCAATGCGGGGCAAATCGTAGTTAGTCTTGCAATGTTGTAGGTGTAAACTTTTTTACGTTATAATAATCCCTCAGGTGTTGTTCGCAGTCAGTGTGTGAGTGTGAACCACAGTAATATTATTATAAATACGGAAGTAAGTCTCCGTCTTTTTGTTATGTATTGACGACTAAAAGGCTATATCGTTGTGATGGAATTTTATAAGAAAATCTGTATGAAGGGCGCAGGATATGTTTTTCCAGTATGATTAACAGTTGTAGTCATGAATTTTGAAACCTTATCGAATGGTGACAGAAATATGTTGGAAATTGATTCTCTTCAAGAGACAGGTTCGACCCTACAATGATATAGTGATAGCTTTCCTGTCATATTATTCCTACTCGATATTGTTTGGGACCAATCCTTCGTTACCAACAACTTTCTATATTTTATTCTGGCAAAAAAAAAAAAAAAAAAAAAAAAAAAAAAATAAAAAAAATAAAAAAATCTTAATCCACGCGTACGAAGTCGCGGATACGGGCTAGTAATTATATAAACACTAACTGCAGTAAGACAAATGGGTACTTAAGACCAGCACACTAGAATGGCTGGTTGAAGTAAGACTATGTCTTATTGATATTACATTGTATTAATGTTTACTGTATTCCCGTTTACAGCTAAAAATTTAGAAATAAATGTGAACGATTTATGAGTCAGAATTTTATTCTGTAACAAAATATTTATTTATCGACTAGTATTTTATTATTCATAACTACTTGAAACATGATCTACAGCAAATTATTAAGAAATGTATTCATTTCCAACAGTTAAACATGAATGCTGCTACACTAGTGTATTCCATGGTCATAAGAGGCTGAGGTGATGGATTTAAAGACGTTCAGTCTGTACGCACCACCTGAAGTTGTTTAAATTGTTTCAACTGAAAATCATCACGTCGGACATGGAAAAGTTAATATGGTCACATTAACCATAATAAATAACTTATGTTTCTAACAATTAAGAAATCATTGTTCTCGTTTTATAAGGTATGTGCGATAGTTTCGATATTTACTGCCACCAAAACAAGCCAATATCACTGGCGGGAGAGCGAGAAGCAATGGAGACGAGAGAAATCCCTCTCTGTCGGCACAGTTCATTTCGGAACGTATATGATTGCAATTTAGCGAATTGAAAGTCAATATTTATTTTCCGAGGGAGACTCACGCGAGAGCGTGCGTAACCGAGTTTTGGACAATGAAATTACCGATGGCAGCACACGATGAAGTAATTATCAAAAAAACGACTCCCACAAAATGTTCCGTGCTCAGTGTCTCATCAGCGGCGCATTCTAACATCGTATTACAGCGTTTCCGCATTTGTTAAAAGGAACCCAAATCACTCCATGCGAATGCCGGGATGCTTGCTTCAAAATAGCCATGGCCAAATTCCTTCCCGTCTCTTATCCCCATTCCCATCCCGCCTCTAATGACCTCGACGTCGACCAGGCGTAAAGACATAAGTTTTTTTAAAAAAAAAGTAAAAGGGAAAATGTATAAATTACATAGGATTCACTTAATTGTTCTGTGCACAAGTGTTTTAAGAAATGTGGATGCTTTAATGTAGACATGCCACAAATAGTCAGCAGAGAACCGGATGAGTACGAGAAGCAAAAACAGTAATTAATGGCAAGAGACTACAAATATGGAGCTAACTGAAATAAGGCCATGCGGCCAGAGCCCTCGAAAATGTATTAGAAGAATTAGTATTGGAATTGTATTTTGAAGATGGAGGTTTATGTAAAGACAGTAATTCTAATATTTGCATGAAGATATGATGTTATATTGATTCAGTTAGTGGTTTGACTATAAGAAGAATGTTTCTTTTTATAAAGTGAAACTAAAAGTTATAAAACTAGTTCTGGTAGCTTTAGCTATTTAAGCTAGCATTTTATTCTACTGTTACAGACAAATCAGATGCGGAACTTAACACAGAAGATATTTGAACAAAAAGCTCGGTAATGAAGTCCAGGTAAAAATAGGAAAACATTACACCAATCACAGACGATATTCCTGCTGCGTCATATAGTATCTATTTTAGGTCCTTGAGGTTTTTACGGTGAGAATGTGGGGGACAAGACAAAGTATTCTTTTTCAAAGCTTGTGTTCTACATTGAATGTGATGTAGGTAGTACAACACTCCTTCTGTTTTATCTCCAACGAGATTCCTCTCAGATTCTCATTCAACAGAACGTTGAGCGAACTTTAACAGTTGTTCTGCTGACAGTTTTGTTGATATGAAAATTCTTTGGTTACATCGGAAACTTAATTATAGTCGTCTAATTGGTTGTTACTCGGTCTGCGGAGTTATTTTCGATGTAAGGAGTGGTGTTTGATCGATTTCTTTGAAAAAACTGAATGGTTAAAACACTAGTTACATCAGTAAGGTTTGTCAACCATTATAACGCTTAAAGATGATACTAGACAATTAACTTTTTCGCTGCAAATGAACATCAACATTTCTTTAGCAATAAGGACATTTTGACAACGAGCTTGAGCACTTATATTCTGGGTGACTATTTTACTGACTGAAAGCTAAGAACAAATTTAAGAATTTTGTATTGTTTTGGAATCTCTTATAAAAATGCGGTCTTTCAAAAATAATTCAGTTGGACCATAAAATCGGCTAAAGAAACTCAAACTACATTTAGCGTAGACTGTGGCTTTCATTGGCCACTGAGGTGACTTAATCACTCATTATTTATACAAACAGGACTCTGTAAGGAGCACAGTAAATATTAGAAAATGTGGTAGCGTGGACAATATTCAGTAAAATAGTTAATATAATCTTGTGTTCGATTTCCATTCGTTTTGGAGATACAGGTGCTGAAATATTTTTCATGAAATAAGCCTCAGAAATTGACCAAGAACACACAAATAACTTATTGAAGTACTTCATTGATTCAAAAACACACGCATATTTTGCAACGGTTTACATTAAATCTTAGAAAATCCCACCACCGACTTCAATACTCAAATTGTTTGAAGTCGACACGCACAACCCCGACGCATGTTGCTACGTTCTGATGCTGAAACAACAGTCTAATTATAGTAGTAACTTTTGTAAAATATTCGTGTGTTTTTGCATGAATAAAATACTCCAACAATTTATTTGTGTGCTCTTGATCATTTTCTGAGGTTTATTTTATGAATAAAATTTCAGCATCTGTATCTCAAAAACGAATGGAAATCTGAAACATGCTTATATGAACGTTATTACTCAATAAATATTGTTGATACTACCACCTCCTTCAATATTTACTATTTGTTCTGAATCACCAGGTAGTCGAAAGAATTATGCTTTAGTCAGGTCGGCAGTGAATCATAGGTTCAATCAACCCTATAAATGATGAATCATCGTTACCGTGAGCAGTGTCTCGCCCTATTGAAACTCTTAAGTTGCTATTTGGCTTCCCAGTGAATAGTATAGGCAAGAGTTAGTAAGGTAAATACGTTTACAACGATTGCAATTGTCCATGCCCTCAAATCTGCAAGACTTATTCAAATACTTGTTGACAGTAGTGTATTCAAATCAGTAGCTAATTTTAAATACGATCGGCGGCTGCGATGTAACCAAAACTTTAGAAAGAATTTCAGCCTCCTGCAATTCAAATTATTAACACATTAATGGGAAATGTGTCTGTTTCTTCTGTTCCGACAGAAAAATACATATGCTTATAATAGTAGTGACTTTACCGAACGTGGCGGTGTAACGGTTAGCGTTCTCGCCTCGCATTCGGGAGGACGGCGGTTCGAATCCCCGTCCGAGCACCAGATTTGGGTTTTCCATGGTTTCCCAAATCACTCCAGGCAAATGCCGGGATGCTTCCTTCAAAAGGCCATGGCCGAATTCCTTCCCATTCCTTGCCCCCGTCCTTGCCCCCCATCATTTCCCGTCTCGAAAGACCTCGCTGTTGAGAGACGTAAAGCAGTTAAAAAAAAAGGTATGTATGTGACTTTATTTCAAACTGTACTTTTTCTAAAAATAAGCCACCGACCGATATGTAAATTTAAAGATAAATTATCAGAAGATTCCAGCCACCACCAAGTTTCAAAAATTTAACACCACATTTGAAATTTTCTATAAATTATTATTCTCAACAGTAAGGTCAGAAAAACTATTTTATATAAGTTATGGCAACGTTTCCAAATCAAACTCGTTCTCTTAACATTCATTGCAGTTCCCCTGCATATATTCTCGTAATCATGTCAGCCTATTACACAACTAGACATTTCGCCCTTAACTGAAACAAAACTCCCACACGCAAATCTATTTCGCTGGTCATGAAACTTACACAAATTTAATATTAAAATCGCTTGGCTGAATCGTTTCTATGGGAGTTTTCTATAGCCCTACCCAAAACTTTATACTGTCGTCGCACCATTAAAAAAAAAAAAAAAAAAAAAAAAAAAAAAAAAACTGAAGTTAATCTATTGGATCCGCAGACAAGATATTCTGAGCCCTTACTAAACCTCCACAGAGACTTACGACATTTTTACGCCGCTCGGCCAATTTCACTTACTCCCCAATAAATGTTGATCAGATTTCTGATACCAGACAACATATCTAGCAATGTTTCGCTCCAGCTAAAATCTGCAGGTTTCATAACTCCTCTGCTGGTTGCGGAACATACGTGTCCACTGACGTTCGGTGATGAAAAGCGGCGCTCCCAGCAGCTCACCCATTTTTATAGACACGTTACACTTTCGAGATGTGATGCAACCCAGTTGAGTCCTCCATAATGTGGCGTTCTTCCATTAAACACCGCTGGTACATTTCTGCTCTCTTTGTGCTTCTCAAATCACTGCGTCACATTCTAAATTATCCAACTCTGGAACAAAAACGCTCAAATAAATCGCTAAATAAACTGCCGTAACGTTAAACGTTATTCGAAGCATGAATGACTGCGGTGGTGTGTGAGTTTAGTGTGTTGCATTGCTTATGTTTTGAATCAGACTCGGAAGAAGGTGGAACGTGACATTTAGTGCCACAGTTGCAAAAGGCACGAAGTTTAACGTCCCTATCCGACGTACGAATCGATAGCAAGAGTGCCGTATATCCTCAGCCCACACGCAACGCTCCAGGATCTGGGATTTAAGCGAGCCGTTAACTACACACTCCGATGATTAGAAATTGTGCAGCAGCACCCATCCTACCTTTCTGGCTAATTAACGAATAATTAATTCAATACCATAGATCGGTCCAGATAAGCCACTGTAATGCACCAGATATGTCACAGTGACCTCTGGCACCGGATGGTTTGCAAATTACATAGGATTCGTGATACAAGGAGGTAGGTGAGTTGTGTTTGTATTGGTTAACTGGAGAGAAGTTGTAAAGTACTGTAACTACAGTCTGTTATCCTGTAACTGTTATTGGACCGGGTATCACATTTGAATTGTACGGCGGAATACTCATTTCTTAAAGCACAGTGCGCTAGTCTTTAACAGCAAATAGCTAAACGACTCAAGGACTACTGTACTTCTAAAAGACGCAAGCCGCTGATCGGATTAATTTACATTGACAGTATTTTGTTGATCGTATGACAGTAAGGAATAGCGCTGCATTGCCTAGATAAGTTATTTGACAGACTCCTTGAGATCTACTGAAACAAAATGTCATCAACACTGTTTTACGTTGGGATACTTACGAGAATCCATGTATGATATGTATATGTATGGCAAGACAAAAATAAATTATCTTAGTCAGACAAAATGGCCATAGAATCAGATTATAAGGCTCAGTACACTAAGGCACCGCACACTGGATCATGGAGATACAATGTGACAGGGCACTCTGATTGCGGTTATTAGCCGGTTTCCCGCAATCATTAAGGCTACTGTCGGGACGGTACCCAGTCTCCGCCTCATAAAGGATATATGTCACAAACAAAAAATACACTTCTCACACACAGAACATAGTTCCACATTTCGCAGACAAATGCAACCATTTCACTCCCCACACCAGTGTAACGCCCAAGGCAGGTGCGGAATACGTGAACAATTAGGACTCTGCTACTAGGTGGTTATCTACCTGATCAAAAAATAATAATAATAAAATAATAAAATAATAAAAAATAAATGCTGCCGCAGTCAACCCAATTTATTCTAAATAGGCCTACATAACAATTTTCACTATATACGTAATTATATATTAATAAAACATTAATTATATATATTATTTCTATAACTTTTTTTTTTTTTTTTGGCACAAGCCAAAATCTTCCTTGATAGCTAATCGCAATGTATTAATGAGATATCATTTTATAGCTTAAGGTCTCCACTTTGACAAAATCATTTTTTTAAAAAGGAATTTAAACTTTAAAAGGCAAAGATTTCAATATTTTTAAAATGCGATTTTTTGTACAGCGAACCATGAATCTCCCTGCATTCGTAACCGAAATCAATAAATATATTATCATTTTAAAGATTAATATCTCCTCTTTTGTGACATCATTATTAAGAAAGGAATTTTTCGGAATTCGACCCTTATAGGGCCAAAGTTTCAATATAACTGTAACGTTTATCTCCCTTGATATCTAAAGTATGTAGATAAATGAGGTATCATTTTAAATATTAAGGTTACCGCCGTGCTCACATCTTATTTTATGAAATGAATCTTTTGGAATTCGACACTTCAAGGGCAAAATTATTACTATTTCCGTAACTTATTTTTTTTTTTATAATGAGCCATTTATCTCTCTTAATATCTAACCGAAATAGATAAATGAGTTATAATATTAAAGTCTTCTGCTTTGGTCACATAATTTCTTGAAAACGAAATTTTCCGGAATTTGTTCCTTAAAGGGAAAGTAATATCTGTGTCGCGTGTATGAGACAGTTCACAGCCTAGCGGCTAGATAGCAGTAGCACATGTCACAGAGATATTAATAAACAGCTTCACTGGCGTCGACTTTTGTTATGTACCTATTACAAAAAACCAATAAACAATTGAAACAAATGAGGTGGTTCTTATTTAATCCTTTTACAAACCCCTCCCCCCCCCTACTATTACTTGTATTTGCGAAATTTTCGCACGGGTCATCTACTTATACATAATTATGCTGTGAAAACAAATAATTTTTTCGATGTTCTGAGTACGGTATCAGCAAATGTAGCGTATGTAGATAGTAAATTATGCTTTATCTCACTACATCTTCAGTAAAACTCTTACAGTATCCAGCATGGTATGCCGGCTTTAGAAGCGTTACATTTCTTGAATTTATCCTGAGATATAAGATGCAGCAACAGGTGCCTCCTGCCACTTCTTTCTTAAGAGCATTTCGTTATTTGTTTTCTCTGGAGGAAATAATGGCATGCTAACAACACTGCATTTAGTGGGTCGGGAATCTGTATTCTGTAATTCTTTTTATTTGAGAAGGATCTGGGAAGTTAAAGCTAGTTTACAAGACTTAGCAATATTTTGTGATCTCTTACATTATGGCTGAAATAAAAGAATTTCGAACATTATCCAACATTTCCTGGCAAAGAAAGGCGTTTGATTCTGTAGGCGAAATAACTAAAAACAGAATAATTACAACTTCCTCATGTCCTTTCGTAGCACATATATTCTTAATTCTGTCGACATCGCTATGATTGTGATGAATTTTCAGAGAAAGATTTAATCTATTGATCGTAAGCCGTACACAAATAGAAAATAAATGCAGTACATCTTACCTAAAAAAAAAAAAAAAAAATAATTATGTATTATGCGAAAGATGATTCTGTTGACTTTGATTAGTGTATGACATAATCACATGTAGCTCCTTTTTTATGACTTTTTTACGAATCTTCCGAACAATTGCTGTTTAATATTGGGACACGTATTTCCAATCTTTCCTAGGTTTTTGGCTTTCTCACTGCAACGGTTAAATCATTATTTTCCCGTCGTACTGAAAAAATAAAGCATATTCTAACCCCTGCAAATACGTTGTATTGCACACCAAAGATATAATCTATATATATAAAGATGAATGTATGTATGTCTGTTTGTTTGTCAGTTAGTTTGTTTGTTCTTCATACAAATCCATAGTTTTCATCCGATCTCGATGAAACTTTGCACACTTATCCTTTGAAACAAGGAGAAAAATAGTCTACATTTGGTTGAAAAATTATCTGTATAAATAATACATGTTGTCTCATAATTTCGAAATACTACTGGACAGCGATAAACAGACGCGTTTGTTATGAACGTCTCTGTACTGTTTTTCCGCGTAGCGGTCAGGCAGCTCAGTGGTTGAAGCGCTTGCTTACTAATTTCGTTGTCTCCGGTTCAAATCTCCGTGGAGGCTAAGATTTTTAAAAATTGTTTTTGATCGTAAGAGTCACGCCTGGGCCGTAGGTTATTCGGATTGAATGTTAAACTGTAGATATTAGAAACTTCGGGGTGCAATGCGAGGCAAATCATAGGTAGTCTTGCAATGCTGTAGGTGTACACTATTTTACGTTATAATGATCCCTCAGGGGTTGTTCGCAGTCAGTGTGTGTGAGCCGCAGTAATAATACTATAAATACGGAAGTAAGTCTCTGTCTTTTTGTTACGTTTTGACTACTAAATGGCTATATCGATACTGATGGAATTTGACAAGAAAATCTGTATGAAGGACACAGGACATTTTTTCCAGTATGATTAACAGTTGTAGTCACGAAATTTTGAGACCTAATCGAATGGTGACAGAAATGTGTTGGAAATTTATTCTCTTCAAGAGACAGGTTCGACGGTAGAATGGTATAGTGATAGCTTTCCTGTCATATTATGCTGACTCGGTGTCGTTTGGGACCAATTCTTCGTTACCAACAACTTTTTATATTCAATTCTGGCAAAAAAAATATTAATCCACGCATACGAAATAAAGGTTGTACACTACATCAGTGATAAACAATCCAAGAAGGTTATACCTGTCCTCACACCATTATTCAAATATTGTCACCGGCATATGTGGGATAATTATTATTAAAGCCTAAGCAATACATCAACATAATCGGTTTATACTTTATGTTTGAATTCAGTTGGAGATACTTTCCATGATACTGAAATAATGGCGTCAGAAATATGAAAACCAATGAAAACTAATTAAATATTGTATTGCAACTTTCTATGCCGTACCATGTAACGATAGTTATAATTCTGGTCCAGACCACATAGATAGCGACTCATGTGTAACTTAACTACTTCCATCCGCATGCAGTAATAACGTAACATATTGCTTGTGAAAGCAATTTAAACTAATATTAAAGCTAAATTCGTCGTGGCTTTCTTTGTAATAAGGGAAGTCAGTATTAATTCTGACCCAGGCTACTTTTCAACCTAACCTCAACCTGCTTTAGCTGCTCCAAAATATGAACACCGATCATAAGCACATAATTACATTCGTTCTGTCACGATCTAAAGCCGAAACGTCATCACATTGTAATACAGAAGCTACTGATTTCATTGAAGTAATAATAGACCGCTTCCATATTATTGTAAGCATTAGTACAGTAAACATGAAACTAACAACACTTAGTTAAAATCGTCTGTTGAATTCGATATGAAATTTTTTTAAGTTCGCCATTACTTAGCAAACAGACACCAAACCGTTCAATCCACCAATGGCTCTATCTAATTAGTAGCCCCTACTGTAGTGGGTGCCTTGGTGGGCAAACTACGTTACAATTATCTTTCATACCTTAATGATTAATAATTGTGGATTTGTAATTTTAATTTTTATGAAGGAGTGAAAATTTATTAACTTTGCAAGAATCTCGACGTTAGTTGGAATTTAGGAAAAATTGTCCCAATATGACATTTATTTTCCTATCACTGGCGACTACAAGTCTGAGCGAATTTACCGTTAACATTAACACAAATTGGCAAAATCACAAAAGCAACGCTCAGAGGTACAATTAGCCATCATGAGCAAGCAAACAATTGTATATTTACTTTTAAATATATCTCAGAATCAAAATGCAAGAAATAATGACAACTGGAAACAATGAAAAATACAAGTTATGACGACCTCAGACAAAGGCATCATAATACTGTGACTTTACAGTTAAAAAGACAATCATGGGCGCCACGAATGAACAATATATCATTCGAAAATAACTAGTTCTGGCAAATTATGCCGCTAGCTCAGGGGTTTTTACAATTACAAAGTGAGAACATGGATCTATCCTCTCAAAGTCGTTTACGGGTTCTGTTTCACGGAATGCACAATCAGTCGTAATAAGTTACCATTGTAGTTCTGCGTCTGATGTCTGCGAGTGGTCCCACGATATGTGAGGCTATCTCACAAGGCGGCTACAAGCATCTCTGGTCTGACAATGCGCGTCATCGCATTGCCGGCGGTGTCGCCGTGATAAACCTGCTCCAGCAAGGCAAGCTGGCAGCCAGAAATCGTACAACGGCAGTTGGCGAGAGAAGCCAACTTTCCAAGTCCACCTCAGACTAGACTCGATTAGAATCGCAGGCAGAATGTCCAGCTCCTCGCTCTTCGGTCCACGAGGAAACTTCTAGCTCCGCCCCTTGCAGTCTCGAAGCTCACATATAACAGAAATTCCAAGGATTTTAAGTTATACGCTCATTTGGATTGGATCTTCAGGTCGGCTCCTAATGTCACGTGACATCCCCGATATGTGATTTGCAGCGCTCATCTAACAGAGGTCGGACATATTCGGCCAGGTTCGCCGGGGTGAGAGCACATTCGGGTGTCGGCGGCAGGCATTTCCCGCCAGGTGAGTGACCCATCCCCAGGGAGCAGAGTGTGTGGTCCGGCAAACCCCAAATCCACGACGTCCTGTCGCCATTGCTCGGGAAGACCAGATTAGCTTCAAGCCTACATAGCTCAATAATTCTTTAATATTCGCTTTACCAAGATACACTGTATGTTCACCATTTCATTACAGTCCTCACTTGGAATCTTGTGTACTTTATAATATTACAACAAAAATCTATTTAGGTGGTCGCCCAAGATTTATGTAAATTACTCTAACATTATGACATATATAATAAAAAATGCACCTTGTAACGTGGCAACAGCGCGTCATGTTACACTACGTAAGGTTAACGAAAAAAAATTAAAGTGTTAAAGGTCTTTTAGTACAGAATAAAAAGAAGACATACTGAGGTTAAGAGATTTTAATGAAACTATTAACTGTTTAAAACCATGCTGTTTATACAATTATTGAAATGTCTTTTACCACCTAGTTGATGTGGCTTAATTTTTTTGCGCTGCCTTACATTTTAGCACACTGACTCCTAATCCTCAGCCTTCAGGTCACGGCAGTCGCGTGTTAAAGTGCGAATCAATCACACTGGCCGAAGGATAATGATGTGCGTGACCTCACGCCTAGCGCGGACCCTGATCTGCATTCCAATGACAGGCCACTGGGGAGCCCACGTCACGGGACACCAGCTGCCAACTCACGTCAGCGGGCAGTTTGCTCGCCCAAACACTCTCCCACCCAGTTCAGGCACACCTCCCGCTTTATTTGTAAGGCATCAGTCCCGTGCGACACATTTCTTCACCATCACGCCCGCTTCAACATTATATTGAGTCTCTTGTATAAAGTCTATGAATTGTTTTGTGATTTTGGATCCTTAATAATAAGACATCACAAGTACGGATTATTTATTTTACTGAAGACTTTCGCTATTAATGTTTTGTAGAGATACACTCCAATAATGAAGTGAAAAAACTACTCTGAAAATAGTAAAGCTGAGTACTACGAAGATAGCAACTAGCTGATATTTGTGTCTGATTAGGTTCAAATGTCGGGATTGGATTTAGTGTTGATTTATTACTTCAGTTTTGAGTTCATTTAAACATATGATACTTCTGTGAGTAGTAGTGGAGGCTCTTATAACTGATGCGCGAAAGCAACATTTAATCTGATTTATTTTTAAATAAAATTAAATATGTACAAAAATAATTCACATTATGCATCAGTGACTGAATATTATCTTCCGGCTAACACAATGGTTTATAACTATAGATCTTTATACGGGGATTCTGAGCTTAAGATGTATTTTAGTATACTTATCAAAATTAATATTTGTTAACCATTGATATATTTTGGATAAAGATCGGTAACTTACTATCAATCAGAAATAGAAAAGCAAAAAACTGCTAAAAATGAATTTAATATACAACTTGGCTAGAATCGTCAATAATCTTACATAAAATTATTCCTAAAACCGAGCGTGGAGGTTGAGTGGTTAATTTTCTGGCCTCGCATTCGGGAGTACACCGGTTCGAACCCCCGTCTGGGCAGCCATATTTGGGATTTCCATCGTTTCCCCAAATCACTCGAGACGAATGCCGGGATACTTCTTTCAGATGACCATGGCCGAATTCCTTCCCATTCCTTGTCCCCAGTCCCATCCCACCTCTAATGACTTCGACGAGGCGTAAAGGCATAAGAAAAAAATAACCTAAATTCAAAGGAAAATTATTTAAAAAAATTACTGAAGTTATCACCATTCGATGGAAAATGATTACTAGCTGAATGCTGAAGCACTTAGAGTTTTAATAATGGGAGAACATGATAAATTATTGCGGCGCAATATTAATGATAACCCGTTTTAGAATCACACTACGATGGTGCCAATTTGTTAACGTGAGGAAGCCAGGGAAGATGCAAGGTAGAAACCGTAACTGCAGTGGATGGATGTTGACTGTAAATTAAATTACTAACCCATGATACGATAACGACAGATACCCCTACGAATGTCATCTTCAACGAGCATTAGTTACCATATGACAGGAAATAGCTAACTAAACCTTAAAATTGATATGCACTTCACTCAACCAGAGATACGTTGCATAAAGAACTTTAATATCGATCTAACTTTGATAAAGAGGTTACATGGTGTGAGAAACTGTTAATCGCTCACGTGAATGCCGGCTGAATTTTCTGCTAAGTTTCAATCAGTGGCTCGTTCAGAAGGAACCGCTCTCAAGCACGCAGTAGAAGTCCAAGTACCGAGCATGCGGGAGGACGGCGGTTCGAATCGCCGTCCAGGCATCCAGATTTGGGTTTTCCAAGGTTTCCCAAATCACTCCAGGCAAATGCCGGGATGCTTCCTTGAAAAGGCCATGCCCGAATTCCTTCCCATTCCTTGCCCCCCATCCTTTCCCGTCTCTAAGGACCTCACTGTTAGAGAAACGTTAAGCAGATAAAAAAAAGAAGTCCAAGCGATTTTACAGTTAAAATCATGAGGCTGAAGAAACGAAGGTGATGATCCTTTTAGAAGAGATAATGACGACGAGCCAGCGTGTAGTGAAGAAGACGACCTAGCATTTTCTCTCGATATAGTGTCAGGCCTTGAGGAAAATGCAGGGTGGGAATAACAAAGGTACAATCAGGGCTCGACAGTAACTACTGCGGCTTGTCTACATTGTCATGTCAAGCAATGAGACATGTCTTACAAGCATTGGTAACAATCAACACTAAAGGTTACATTTAAATTTTCGTATCACAAGTCCATTGGAGCTCTCTCATAGGATGTTTGCGCGTTTATTTACTACCAGCTACTGGTAGAATAGGCAGAAAGTCGGTCCTTGGGCTAGGTCCATCCGTCCATTCATGTCGACGTTTCAGGAACTCCCAGTCAATTTACTGAAGTTTTCGGTGCTCGCAAGTAAGTGCTACAGAGAGGCAGAACCATATTCTTTGCTAAGAAATTGGGCATTCCGTACTTCATACTTTAGATTTCATCGACAGCCAAGTAATTTTAAGTTCCACTGAAATATGGTATTTCACGTAAAAAAGGTCGATTTCTTTTAATTTGGCAGAGTATAGCGAACTTTTGCGGCTGCTTCCAGTCGATGACTAACTCTGATGTTACATGTCGTTGCCCTGCGTTGCGCCTCTATTGTGATTTGACAATCTGCCTCGAGAAGAGAACCTCCAATCAGAGGCATGAAATGTTCTTGGCGTGTTAAACATTCAGTATGCCAAATCATGTTAAAGATAATAGTTAGATTAAAGGCCCCAGAGGAAACCTATAGTACCGGCTTCTGGCCTCGTATACGGGAGGACGATGGTTCGAATCCCCGTCCGGGCATCCAGATTTGAGTTTTCCATTGATTCCCAAATCACTCAAGGCAAATGCCGGGATGCTGCCTTCAAAATTCCATGGCCGAATTGTTTCCCATTCCTTGCCCCCCATCCTTTCCCGTCTCTAAAGACCTCGCTGTTAGAGAGACGTTAAGCAGATTTAAAATATTTATATATATAGTACCGGCATTCAAAATGGGAACATCTCTATACAGTTTTGTGATGATTATAACTGTTAAGTTTCACTTTTTCTTCCTTAAATAACACAATTTTTATTTTCAAAATACCTTGTAACATCACAGTGAACTTTTTCAAACACTTTCTAGGACCTTGTGCATGAAAACTCATAAACATAATATTTATCAAAGATAGCTATGTATGGCTTGTTCATATTTAATTTAGTTACCCCATTGAAAAAGAAACTAATATGCCGAGTTACGTAAACTTAATACTTCTAATTTACTTGCACAAACTATTCGACTTGCGTATAAAAGTAAATCGGATTTCATAAGTTTCTACGATATTATCTTGTTCTTTTTTTGATCAGGAGATACTATGATTGTCTGTGCTAGCACATTTAGCATTACCCGCGTTGCATCGAATGGTAAAAAATCAGTTTTGCAGTTCCTGCATTCCTGTGCATTTCACTGGACAAGATACTTTCTTTTAAATGCCATCTGACAAAAGCTACAGCGAAAGCCAACGTGCAAAATAACATCACTAAGAAGCTATGAGATTACAAATGGTACTTTTCAAATGTAAGAGAAAGTTTTTCTGCTCTTTGAGTGGTATACTCCGTTGTAGTATCCTGCTCCATCTAGTTGGCTAAACAACTGGCATGTTAATAAAGTTGACACTCAGTTACACAGAACAGTGCGCCTAATATCTGGTGTATCAAGACAACTCCTACCTACTGCCTGCCGGTCCAAAGACACACTCCGACGAACCTACGTAGGACGTATGTCTTTGTAAAGGAGTACAAAAAAAAATGTAATAAACGATCCTCAAATTCCCGATTTCCAAAGACCCTGATAAAACTCCAGATATTCATCAATACTAACTTTACAATCCCTGTTTGATGTGGGCTTCAGTCTACATAAAACATGGATAAAAGGTTGGATTCTGAAATCTACCAGAAACCGCCTTTATTAGAGTTTTTGCAATACTTTGACTTGGATACATTGACTACGTCCTAGCCATGAAAAATGAATGGAATCGCTTTTCAAATAGGGAAGTGCTCCGTCCCCAGAGTGTGATTAAAGTGAAGAGAACCAAACAATTCATCACAGTTTTTAGTGATGATCTGTGGTTATGAAGAGGAGAAATGACTTTCTGCATACAACTGAAAGGCATACAGATATAACTTACGCGCATGATTTACATTTTTTGTTGCTGTGTTATTCTGTAAATCAATATGTATGACCATATGTGAAATAAATAATAAACAAATCTAAAGAAAATCAAATTTTAATAAACAGTTTATATTTGTTAAGTGCAGTAAGCTTCACTTCTCATCAGGGGCGAATCTGCGTTAAAAGTTACACTTAGTTTACAAACGTATTACAAAAGGTTTGCCGTAATCCTGAATATTAACATTGCGTTAAACTTTATTTAATAGTTTTTTAAACTAAGTGTGAATTTCATCGCAGATTCGTCGCTGATGATGCCTTAATGAAGGATAAAATACCTATGGCGTCAAACAAATTGTAGGTGGCCCAAGCGAAAATTTCTCGAATCATATAAGTTAAATAGCAAGGTTGTTAATTTGTAGTAGATGAAAGTAAATCTGCTCATTTATAGCAATTGTTTATTTGTAAACAGAAACAAGTACGTAGAAAAATCTTCAGAACGTCTTACAAAAAATTAAAAATGACGAATTGTTTTCCTTACGGAAACAAAAATATCAGAAAAATTCCTTCCTCTAGAAACCACACACAGTTTGTCAATATCTCTGTGATATGAGGTGCTGCTATCTAGCGGCAATGCGATCAATCCTTTTCGATGCCAGACTCTGAACTATTGCATACTCGTGACCTTTAGCGTTCATAATTTCTTAATTTATGATGTTATGAAAGCGGACAACTAAAACTTTAAAATTGATTTTAGTTTACTATGACTGGAGAAAGATTGCTCGTCACTTAAAAACACTTTTTAGAAATAAAATATACGATAAAACAGTTAAATTTTCATTACTTATTATCACTTAACTAACTAAGCAAGTGCGGAAAGAAATTACGTGCAACAAAATTGTAAATGTATAGTATTTTCAGTGTAATCCACAAAATCCTAAGATATTTCGAGATATTTAGTCATTTAAGACATAGCACTAAACTACATTGTAAATAGAATGCAATAACTTTGCCTCACCCTAATGTGACCAGTGACCATCATCGGATTGTGTTATAATAGTCCAATCGGCTTCGAGTTTCATGTACGAATTTTTGTCTTTCTTTTAAATAAAACTCTCATAGCACAAATAGAACTTTGTGTATATTTTTTGTCGTATCTTACAAAGATAACGTAAGGATACTCGTTCCTCGCAGAATAATTTTAATTTTTTTTCGTTTCCTGAGGTAGTGGTTACCTGGCTGGAGTTACGTTTTGTTTGCGTCAGCCTTTTGACTGCTGTAGCCGAGGAAACTCGGAGGACGGCGATGTGGTTGCGTCGACCGTCATTCGTTCGCTTTGTATCGATAGCCTCTGGCTGGCGGGAATCCGCCAGCTTACGGTTCCCAGAGATTGCCTCGAGAGGGGATTGTCACGCCCTCGTCGTCTCTTGTGGGAGTTTCAAAGATCTGCCTTGACCGCAACGGCTGGCTGTTCCTCCGTCTGTTTGTCTGCGATTCTCGTCTGTTTCCAACTGCGGCGGAACTAACAAGACACTGCCTAAGTCTGCGTTTCAGTGCTACATGGAGAATCACGAAACTCAGTGTAAGTACAGAGCCACTAATACATAGTTCGTGACACAAATTTTATCTTAAAACTTCATCCCCGCTTCTTTTTGTTAAAAGATATCTGTTACGATTCGTGACAATTTTCTTTCTTTGGCTTACGATTTGTCCAACTTCTCTCCCTAGTATATTGTTCACAGAGTTCAGCATTTATTTTTTTTAATATCACTGTTTCCTGTTAATAGTACAATTTTTTTTCTGTTATCAGTCTCTCGACTGGTTTGATACAATCCTAGATCCCATACTATATTTTGCTAACCTCTTCAACTAAACAAAACCTTTACAAACCGCGTCCTCAATTGTCTACTTCATGTATTCTAATCTCTGTCTTTCTCTACAGTTCTTACCTTCGACTTCTCCCTCCGCTAACAAATTAACCAATCCTGCATGCCTCAAAATATCACCTACTGTCCCATCTCTTCTTTCTGTAAGACTCTTCCACAAACTTCTTTCCTCATCCACCATTTACAAAACTCGATCATTTCTTACTTTATCTGTACACTTAATATTTTGCATCCTTCTGTGGTACCATATTTTAAATGTTTCAATTTTCATTCTTTCTAATATAAGATTCGTGCTTTGCAACGATAAAGCGCTATGCTTTCTGAATCCTAGATCAACATTTGAAGCTAAAAATCTCTTTCTTGAGGCTATTTTTGCTACTGCTATTTTGCTTTTAACATCATCCCTGCTTCGGCAATCAGTTCTAATTTTAATTCTTAAATAGCAGAAATCATTTACTTTTCGTATCACATGCGATTTTTTCATATTTAATCTATTATTGCTATCATTTCTTCAGCATTTCTCACTTTTGTCTTGCTTTGGTTTACATTTAGTGCAAAATCTTCCTTCAGTATTTTGTCCATGCAATTCAGTAAGTTCCCAGTTACTGCCTGTAACTGAACAGCCTGTTATGCTAAGAACAGCATAATAATGCAATATGATCTTCTGACTGCAGTACATTACTTTTTTCACATTTAGCCCACACTCCACGCCACATTAAATATTAGTGACAGTAAACTATTTATCATTAGTTAACTAAATACTCTGAAGTTTTGAATATCTCGTTTTGTTTAACACTTTATATAACTTTACATAACTCCACAAACGCCAAAAAGTTACTTGTTTTCTTAATTCATTCTTCCAGTATTAACTTTATCGACGGGTCAGTTTTATCTAAATACAAACTGATCTTCAACTTACATCTCTTCAACTTTCATTTAAATTATACGATATAATTTTTAAATTTTGAAGCATGTGTTTTCAAAGTAATTATGCACGAATGTTTACTTTTATAAGTTAGTGTTTTCTTCCGGAGTGTTAAGATGATACTTTTATTAAAAAAAACGTTGGAAGACGCTTTGTTGGCTAACATTTAGCAACCGATGTTGTATTATTTTTGTACTGTAAGATTACTTTATCGTAATAAACCTACGAGATATTTACTTCCTTTTCCAGCTTCCTTCTTTTTAAACCAGGACAGACGCACAAACACCACTAAAAATAAACCTCATGTCACTTGCTGAAGAGGAACGAATGAACTTTTGAGATTGTGCTTCAGCCGTTCCGTTGTACTCGTATATGGTTGATACATGTGAGACAAACTTTAAAAAATCGACGTTCATATAACCTTCACACATTATTGTAAATACATTCGCAATGGTAGTCAGTTAATACTTATGTCGTTACAAATTATTGTTAAAATATTTAATACATCAATATGCGAATACATGGAAGAATACATATTTTAAGTTTGTTCCAGTACCGTGTTTCCATAAATTTTCAATTAATAATGGGCCAGGGAAAGGAAATGGAGAATCTTGTCTTCTTTAGTTTCCTAATTTTCGGGATAAATCATTCACTTTTCATTATTTCTAAATGCTATGAACATTACATCCAATACACATATTGTGATATTTATTTCTTACTGAAACCGTAACTACATTGTATCGTACACATACTTTTTTTCCGTGTAGCACTACTATGTCTGGAAAGTGAAATCATGTTCTTGGTATAATAGTTACTAAAAATTCATGTAAGAACTCACCGTGTAATCTCAAATGATTCTTTCAGCCGGTACTTGTTTGAATAATTTCAAGATGAGACATGAATTTATTATTAAAATTTATAACCTGAGACACATTAAAAAAAAGTTAAATAAGGTAATAGGAATTAAATAGATCCCTTATAAATTAAAGTAATATTGTACAAAAATACGCAACGTTATTGCGCCAAACCTAGGACCGAATGCAGCCAGTTGGCATGTTCTATTGTAAGAACATTAAAACTTAGTCACACTCACCTCTCCACCGGATAACTCAGCTATGCTTCTTTTGGTAGCTAGATGATAAAAAAAAAGTTTTTGTAGTTGTCCAAATGTCAAGCATATGCCCACAATTCTTATTCAAAAGACTACGAGCCACCTGGCATTCGCTTTCACTTGAAATAATCTGTATTGCTGGAATGAGGATCAAGCCTACCTTCTCTCGATTTTTAGATCAGTGGGTAAGGCGTCCGACTAGAGATGGAAACACCTGGTATCCACATTTGGCACAGCTTGCTGTGTAATGCGACTTTTGCCAAATCGCTTCCGTCGTTTGAATCCCAGGATAAGCTGTAGGTACCATATATCCTATACCATAACATTGTTAGGTTAGTTAGCCCCGAAAAGAAGTGAATCAAAAACTCTGTCACTTTGCGACCGAACAATCCTTAGGGGATATCTCGGTTAACATTGTCATACGATGATTTGATGGGACGAATGACCAGAATATGCACAAATGTACTAGTTTTTTATCCCCCCTTCTATGGAGGTGCATATGAAGTTTGGGAAAAAGTCATTTTTATGGTGATTCGTCAGTAGGAGGGGGATATTAAACACTCAGACAAACTGGGAAGAGTAGTACCCCTTTTTCACCCTCTCCCTGCCTTAATCATCATCTGCACCAAAAACAGCATACTAAACTTACAACATGCATAACAGTACGTAAATACAACATACACACTTACGGAGGAAATGAGCTGCACCAACTTACCTTTGTAACAAGGCCCAGTACCCCTCATAAATTGTATAAAAACTAGTTTTCGTTGTTTGCGGAAAGATTATTAATTTTTATACTTGCTTAGAGAGCAAAGTTTTTTCGTGTTGTCTGGGCACACTGCAAAGTGGCCGTTCCGCTCGGATGGAGGCTTTGTTTGCAGCTCGACCGCTGGGAAGGCAACTTGTTGGCTAGCTTCGGCTGCCTGCGGCGCTCCCTCATTAACTTGGGCTGAGTTGCCAGTGACGACGGCTATCCCCCTCCGGCCTAACTTGCTGTAAACACACATGCCTTAGCCTACCACTTACCTTCAACCTATCTAACTTAATCACTACACCTTGCGCCTTCGCAGGCGCCGGGTTTGTGTGTATAATATTGTTACATTGCTTATTATACAGCAGTTATTATTTTCTGATTGACTGATTTGAAAAGTGATTATAAATATCAATTCAATAATAACTTAATACAAAAATGGTTTTAAAAAAGGAAAAAGTAACAATATTATATCTCTGAGTTCACTTCTATAGATTCAATACAGTATTCAAAGTTCAGTACATAAAACGGATACAGCAGTACAAAGAATGCACGTCCAGTAACAATCGTGGACATCGCTGAACTACTTGGGAAGGCCTACCTCAAGTGCCAGACAGGGGAGATAGCTGTAAATGGATTTAGGGTGACAGGAATATACCCGTTATACCCTCATATTTTTACGGAATCAGATTCCATTGCCAGCAATGAAGTGTTGATGAGGATTCACCCAATGATCCAGTCAGTGAATCATCTGCAGGAGCCGGGGCTACAAAAAATGGAAAGGCTAATGTTGAAGTCGAGGCAGGAACACCTTCCGACACATCTGGAATTACACCTTGGCAAATTTCACCCGTTCCACAAATAAAGAAGAGGCCGGGCACCAGGGGAATAAAAGCAGTTTCTTCAGCACGTATAAGCTCGTCTCCATACAAGAGATCTCTTGAATCGTCAACAATAGCAACAAATAAACAAAAACAAAGAAGTAGAGGCTACCAAAGCCTAAGAACCAAGAATCAACTGATTCTGAGGATGATGTTTTTAGCGTAAGAGATGATTCGTCGACGCTCAGTAGTGTTCCGGACAACAGTGAACCCACTAATGAAGATGCCGATTGTCTCATTGCTCAGGTAAATTTTCGCAGGACAAGGCAGTGGAAGAATGGATAAAATGTCTAATGTGCGAATTGTGGGCGCACGCCGAATGTGCAGGTTGCGATAAAGGACTTCTGCAAGTAACATTACTTAAGAGTATGGAATTAATAGCTGAAAATGATATATTTCATGTGTTTTCTATTTTTTATAGTGTTTCTTTGACAATAGTTTATTACATTGTCCATTATTTATTTTAACTTTAACAAACCTGATACGAATGGACTATTCCATATTTGTACCCCATAATCTGAAGAGCCAAAAATGTCAAATTTTGTGTTAAGCTTATTTTAGAAAATGTACCTAATGTAGTTTGTATTTGAAAATATAGAAAGCATTAAAATGCATCCAAAAGTATGTGCTGCAGGCATTTAGTTTTTTTAATGTGAAAAACTGAGAAATTACGAACGAGAAACAAAATTGTATTCCATATTTATAACACTTCCTCTAACAATTCTTCGGCCTCATATATAAGGACTCGCATTTCCTACTTATCCATTACTATAGGTAACTAAATAGTAAACAGTAGGACCAATGTTTATTCGACTCATATTTCCAAATATATGGGATATTTCTGTGTGGAAAGTTAAAAAATATGTACCATGAAGAATTTTAAATTAGCGAGCAAGTGCGAACCGATTGTCTGGGCCACAGGAAGATAGTCCTCACTCACAAGTAGCTAGCTTGCCTCCTCGATGTGTTGGCGCTGTGGCGAAACATCAGTCTCCCATGTGTTCAGCACCGATGACGAACCAATTGATTCTGTTGTTACAACACTAGTGACCAGTCATTCTCCAATCAGATACTGCGCCTTCATCGAGTTCCGGTTTAGCCCCTCTCTTCTTTTCGCAGCACCTATCTTGTTTCTGTGAATTGTTAGCTCTTCCAGGATCGGCTCAGCAGTATCCATAGCCATTTGCTGCCATTTCTTTCAGTGGGCGGTGTATAATGGAAAACTGGAGGTTTTCTCAGCGTTGGATATGAATAAAATCCTCTCGGGTAACTAGCGGCCACAAGTGTCACTTGACAATGATAGCAAATTTTATGACAGCCGAAAAGATTTTTACCGATAGACTCACTCGGCTAGTTACCCGAAAGGATTTTATTCAGTATACAATGGGGTCTATGTCTACCGTCGTTTACTTCTATTATCATTAGATGGGTCCTTTTTTCACTGTAGATTTTGCCTATCGATTTCTTCCGTTATGACAAGGTATCGTCATTTTGTGGTCTTCGTAATTTCAGAAATAGCGTCGCTACCAGAAATGACTTGATGAATGGTTGGCCGTTGGAGGACAGCACTTGTGTCGAGCTGATGCTATATTGACCAGATGCGTGAGTACCTTCATGAGGGAGATGATCTTGTAGTCCCGTTGGCATGGATCGTGGTTGTGGCAGCCAGTGAGTCTTGACCAGCTGTAGTGAGGCGTGTTTTGCGCTGTATTCTTCTTGATGTTCTGTTGGCCTAGTTTGATTCTCGCGGTATTCGCGTGCTGCGAGGAAGTTGGTTGAAGAGCTGCGGGCTGTGTATGGTGTCCATGTCCTCTCGACAGTTGACTGTTCGGTATTTGCTGCTTACGTGAGATGCAGCCTCAGGAAGAGGCAGCATGTCTTGCTCTGCAGTTGCAGCGGGTAGGATCTTACCTTCTCAGATGGTAATCTGCAAGTTGGTGACACTCAGTAATTCAACAAATCTGTACAAACATTACTAGTGGTTATTATAAAGCCTTCTGGTTGGTCTCTTTCTGTCCCCACCAACTCAAGTACTGAAAAATACTTTCCTACTTGAATATGCTTAGTAGTGGGATTGTCAGATTTTGACATGATTTAGTGAATAAATTATCTGTCCTCACTCCAACAGTGTTCTTTTGTATAAGAAATTCGCTTGTCAGGCAAATTCAGGGAAAAAGTATTGTTCTTTGATATCCTTGGTGTTCCGTAACCGATGATTTGTTTATCATATAATTATAAAGTAGTATTTTCTATTTTCAATATTTTCAAACTTTATTGCCGTGCTTATGTGTGTCTCCTCAAGGAATACATTTGAGAAATCATGTATCCGAAAATGCAAGGTACTTTTTCAGTAATGACTAAAATTCGTAGCAGCAACTCATATACCCGATCTACGCTGGTAAAACCTCACTGTAATGTCTTCACCATTGTAACTCAAGGTTTCTTTCTTTTTTCCAAAGAGCAGTCGTTATTCAATTTCTTCCATGCCCAAAGAAAAAAAATACATTTATTTTTTCACAAAACCTACAGCTATTTAATCTTAGCTCAATCTAACAACTATTTCTGTTGAGTCACAACCCTCCTCAAGCTTACCATGGTTTTTCTATGAAAATACAGTGGTAAGCGTATAAAATAGACCTAGCATTCTTTGATACCTAATTCTCTCTCGTTCCATGAACGAATTTTACACAAATTTTATAAAAAGGATCATCTATTCTTAACACAAATATATACAAAAAAAGACTAAATAAGTAAAGAAAACACGCACAAATTCAAGTCCTGTCACGGTCGCCGTGTTGCGTAACCGTTGATTTGTTTGTCGTATCATTATAAATAATTTAGTCTATTCTGTTTTCAACAGTTTCAAACTTTATTACCCTGCTTGTGTTTGTTTCCTCAAGCAACTATATTTGAGACATCATAAATTCGAATATATAATGACCAAAATTCGTAGCAGCAACTCATATATCCTACCCGATCTACGCTGTTCAAACCTCGCTATAATCTCTTCACCTTGATAACCTAAACTTTCTTGCTCTCTGTCGCTCTATCTAAACGCAATCATTATTCAATTTCGACCATGTACAAAGAACAAAATATAATTATTTCATAACAACTTTAACTATTAAATCCTGGCCCAATGTAAAAGCTATTTCTGTTGTGTCACATTGGATCCTGCTCGTAACCCCTCGGAGTTGGCTGTTAAGCACGCGTTTTGCTTTACTAAGGAAGGATTCTACAAATTTTAACGTTTAAAAACTACAGGATTGTATGCTATACTCTAACCACAGAATATTATGGTGCATGTTTCGGGTTTTCAAGAATTAAAGAAAAACTGTTCACCTCAATATGGAGGGATACTTAGATTATATCCAGTGTCAATGTACTCTTAACCTTAGCCTTTAAAGCCCTGAAGGAACTCTGTGAATTCCCAGTGAAAAGTATGTTGCGATGGTCCTGTTTGAAATCATAATTACCATACATTAATTTAATGAGACGAGATCAGTTCAATGCAGCGATGTTGTATATGTGTTTTGGGAAGATACTAAAATTTAAAAAGCCATATGTTTCATTTTAATTGTTTTCGAAAGTTGAGATGTAAATATATTTTCATTAGTGTTATATATTTCATTTCGCTGTTTTGTGATAATTAAATGTAACGTACAGTGGTAAAAAAAATATTTCAATTATTAATTTCCATTAAAATTCATAAAAATTCATTTTTTGTTAAATTTCTCGTTAATTAATTATTTTATTTATGAAGAACCAGATAATTTATTTCAATGTTGTCTAATGAGGAGACTGTGATTAAACAAACAGATGAAACTATTTTTATAACAATTTCTACGTGCTGAAACACGTAAAGCAACTCTCCTTCTATTATTGTCACAGGCGGTTACGTGACATTCGACTTTTGGTTAATTGGTTAAATATTACTCAGGAGGCTCCGAATTACAGGTGACACGATATTAAGCATCTCCTTCTGGATGTATTCTTTCCTATGCTGGATGCGGATATACGTCTAAGGTATTTTATATTCAATTTTTCACCATATTATGAGTTCCTTCAAAGTGATTCATACAACTGTTAGAAACTGAATGAAATATTTCGTATTTTTTTTTAAAAAAAGTTTGGAAGTTGGAAGTCCCCTAATTTCTACCTAGCCCACCTGTTCATTAGAAGTAAAATCAAGCCCATTTTATTACCATTTTTAATTATGGGTGTGGTTCGAACGCCATAATTGTTGACCTTCTTATGCGTGATGTGAATTACGTTGGTCTATTATCACCGTTTTTGTTTCTTATTTAAGCGTAGGTCTCTACGTTGACACTATGGTGACGTATTCTTTTTTGTCCCTGTTTCATATATGTGCACACTTTGACAATAAATTTGGCCACCGCTGAAATATTCTATCACCCTTATTTTGCACAATCTGACATCAATGTCATCCTAAGAAACAGTAACGCAATACTGGCTTGCCAGTATTACATTACTGTTTCCTGGGATGACATTGATGTCAGATTTTTCAAAATATGAGTGATAGAATTTTGCATTGGCGGCCAAATGATTTGTCAAAGTGTGTACACCGTGTCTTTCTTTCCCTAACGCTTCTACAATAATAGCCACTAATATGGTTAAATTAACATTATAGAACCTAAAAATAAAATTGTAATGCATATAAACAGCAGCGATACTCACAAAATAAATACCAATTTGGGACGTATGATTTCTTTTTCTTTGCTGTTAGTCTTTAGGCTATAATAATTCTTGCTGAATACTAATATACAGTAACTCTTCGTTCTACATAAAATGTCCAGTCTCATTTGAGGTTTTTTGTAGTTTTAGATTCAAGACTACTTTGATGACCACCTGTTTAAAACCGTGTTGATCCACCTTTGGAACTAACGACGGCAGCGATTCGGTGTGGCGGAGATACGACAAGTTCTTTGCAGGTTCCCGGAGGTATCTAGTACCATATGTCTACGCACGGGTAACACCATTCTTTTAAATTTCGGGCTGGTGGATTCTAGGCGCGGAGCTTGCGCGCAATAGCAACCAAGATGTGTTCTATCTAGACAATGTGCATTTAGTGAACTAGACACCAACGCAATTTCATTATCATCACCATCGAACCACTGTATCATAATTATGGCCTTATACAAAGAAGATCCATCCGATTCGTGACAGGTATATTTGGTTGAAGGGAAAGCGTAAGTGCGGTGTTGAAGGAGTTAGGTTTGGAAGACCTTGTAACAGCCCTCATACCTCAACTGTAAGTAGAATTGTATTTAATGAAGTATCTGTAGTGAGCTAAAGTTTGCTTGAATGTGATCTGGCATGTTTGTTTTACAATTTCTTGTAAATCAGTGTATGTAGACTTTATTTTATGAGAAGAAATTATTTAAAGGCCATTTAATATGTTTAAGAACCGAATTGTGCAAGAGAATTGCTTAAATGTTTGTAATTCCAAGGATTAATACAAGTTACGATGTCTACAGGACAATTTTCTACAGTTTAAAATGATTTCTTTAAATAATTTTGTGTTTAGGTATCTTTAATTTCCATTTCTGACTATTTTGTTATGATGTTAAGTGATTATGAATTAATTTTGATTGTTTTTAATATGTTTAATTATTTGAGTAATTGTTAATGTACGTGAAATATCTCGTGGAAGCTTTTGAAGAATTCCAGAAATTTCGATAGAGCCTATATAAAGAAATCAGAAGAAGGACAGAGTTAGTTTACAGTCAGTTTTATATAGATTCAGTTTGGAACTGCCAAAGATTGCGTCAGTAGTATGTCTGGATTGTATCTTTGCATGTAAACAATATCGCTGACGTTTTGAAAATAAACAAAAATGTTAAACTGAACTTTATGGTGGACTACTTAATTAATTACTATATTAATAAACCACCGAAGAACCTGACAACGTGGAACAACGAAGGCGTTGCTCTCGACAGAAGCTAATTGAAAAATTCTCGACTGACGTATTTCGGAATGACAGCAAACAAATATTGCTACCAGCAACATTCATATCTCGGAATGACCGCGAAAATAAGATAAGAAAAATCAAGGCCAGAACCAATTCATTTCTATACTCATTTTTTCCAGGAGCAATTAGAGATTGGAATAGAAAGGAATACCGGGCGAGTAAACTTAAAATCCGACAGGAGTAGCTTTCGATAAAGCCATCCTGATATGAGATTTCCATGGATTTCCCGGATCACTCCAGGCGAATGCTGGGATGGTTCCTCACAATAGCCCATGGGCGCCTCCTGCCATATCCCGCATATCCCTTCCAAACCATTATCCTTTCGGATAAGTGAATGGCACCCTCCGCCACACACTTTAGGTGAATCGCGGAGTAATAATAATAATAATATACAATATACATGGTCCCATGGAAGTCAAGGTGAAAGCTCCCCTCCGTCCATGGTACAGTGCATGTTTCGAGATGCCTTTCCCTGGAATACTACGTATCCGGACACGACCATCGACCTGGTGTAGTAAGAAATGTGATACATTCGAACAGGCGAGACATTTCCATTGATCCATTGTCCAATATCTATGATATCGTGCCCACGACAGTAGTAATTGACTACATTATTGGGTTAACATGAGAACAACGGAACCATCTGTTGAACAATGTGCTCTAAACTGTGAGCTACGAAACACTTGCGCCTGCACCTGCATTGTATTGTATTGTCTGATCCGCCACAGATAGCCCTCTACCTTGCTTTACATAGGGGACAAGCCTGTGACCTCCGCGTTCTGTGATGAGGTCTCGAACTCCACCACCTTGTCGCCTACTCGTTGGTTCACCGTCCTTCAACTACTTTCAACAGATGCTCACTATACTAGCACGCCATCAGCCGACCAGCCTCGCTGTTCCCGAGATTCTCGTTTCCAAGCACCAGACCATAACACTTTGCCCTTTGTTAGAGTAACTTATGCCAGTGAATTTCCCCATCTGCCACATGTATAATTGCTAGAATGACTCCCCATGCGTCTTCTCTACGCTTATACAATTTCTTTATCGCATGCTGTTCACACAGCCTCACAAAACGGTATTCAATATCGCAGTGGGTAGTGGTCAATCTACGAATAGGCCTATCGGAAATTTATTAGTTTCGTCTTATTTATGTATAGATATCAATATAAACCTGTGCTAAATTTGTGAGTTGAAAGATATAATTTTAAAGAATGTTTATATGGTAGTTACAGATGGGTCTAAAACAGCCTGTTCAAGTTCGAAATGGAAGTTCACCACACTTTTAGCATGCTTCACCAGATATCTATAAGTTTGCTTTAAAGTTTAAGTGTATCAGGAGGTAAACACTAGCAATGTACAGTTAGTCACACAACACAAATACTTTTATGATATAATTTGGTAACTGTCTCTAAAAACCATTCCCCAAATGGTAAACAGCTGGAAGTAAATTACATCCCACTTCCCATAACAAGGTTAAGAAGTTTCATGTCCTATTCGAAGTGATTGGAACCCTAAACAATGTGAATAATTCTGTAAGAATTACACTATTAACAAGATTAGTATCTTACATTGAGAGAACGCTGTTCAGTTCGATTCCATAAATACCAATTTATTATTTGAATAATTATGTGGGGCACTAAGAATTCGAATCTACTGAATTAATGCTAATTTTTTTGGCTAGTATAGTTCTGGCATAGATGTTGGGTTTGAAAGGAGAAGCCAATGGAAAGGATTAGCAGTAATTACCCATCCGTGTCTGAATTTTCTCTGCAGATTTGGAAAAAATCGCTTAAAATTATTTTTTACGAGCGGATGCTTGACATCCACTTTTAATTTTTAGCGGAAACCAGTGCAGAAAAATGAAACCCCGAGTTATTTTTAAATTATGTCATCGGATTAAGTTGGAATTAAAATCAGAAAACGGAAAGCTTGGCTATGAGTTAATAATAAGAGGACGCCATTTCTAAATATTTTCACTGGTTTTAATTCCCTCGTGTTAACAACTTGAAAAGAAGAAATAAGAATTTTTTAAAATAATGTTGTTACTGTAATTTTTAAATGTATACAACATAAATCCCGTTGCAGATACTAAGATATCTGGCAAAACTAAACAGTAAATTACATAACCGTTTCTCATACAATGTTATAAGTAGCTTCGTTAAAAGTTCTCTTTTATCGCAATATGGATCCTCTCACAGATTATAATTATGAAATGAAAAATTTAACTTAATACTTTCATAAAATTTTCAGTTATCTGTGATCACGTCTCTCTTTATTGGGAAGTGTTCAGTTCTTCATTGACCTAAGAATCTTCTCAAAGTCAGAAAAAGAGAAAGATGAAAATAAAGAGAGTCAGATAGAGAAAAAAATAATACAATGTGTGATATAATAAGGATCTTCATAATAATCAACATTAAAATGTGTTACTTTTTCACAGGAAAAATTTGTGATTTGCAGTTACCCTGAATTCGTAACATAATGAAATCTGTTGTCATATACAGAATCGTGTGATCTAGTTGATCTAGGGGTTAAATGGTTTCTTAGGATTTTTGTGTGTGTGTGTGTGTGTGTGTGTGTTGTTCAGCTACTTACTGCTGACTTACTGCATGCAGCCTTCGTCAGAGATTTTACATTTGTTTACGTAGCAACGAGAGTCAAGCATCGCAAAGTACTAAGCAGTTGTCTTCGTTGAAGTCATTGCTTATCCTCAATTCTTCTGCTGCATCCTTCACTCGTCGAGGTCACCATTGGTCTTTTCTCAACAGAAGTCTCGTGTTTTAAAATTAAATTTCGTTCCCAGTGTTAACGGCATGGCAAACTATGGTATATTTGTCACTATTGTTTTGTTTATAATGGCAGACATATGCTATTAGTGACCATTTACGATCTTTTATTACACTTTATCTTTATCGGGGAAATAATGGAAAGAAAATAACACAATAGGCTGTTAATTCACTTTCAGAATCCGACGTAACTAATGATATTACCTGCAGATGAATAACCTGTTGAGTTTGTTTGTTCATCAACCTGTTCTTTTTCTTAAATTATTGACTGTAACCGAGCTAACTTTTTCAACGGTAAGCATACTATCTCTAATTCCTCAACAAATTCTCATCAATATTATGTCACAGTCGTGTGAAAAAAATATTATTTATTTTAAGGTAACTGTAACCTCTTATATTTGAAATGACATGAATTTTAAATTCTGTCCTAATTTAGGGAGATCAGGCGGTAATAAAGAAATTGCTGATTCATTAATTACCCATTACCGCGCTTTATGTAAGAACGGAAACATTTCCAGCGTGTGGTTGTCTTAAAATACTCGCAGGTGTACCGCGGGATAGTGTTGTGAAAACACGGTATTTTAGCTACTAATTCCGTACTTATTTTCGAGTATGAATCCATCTCTACTGGCCAATGGACTAACTTGTACTACAAATGGATTCATACCTGTAGAAGATGGTTAAGTGTTTTTAGAACAAAATCCAGCGGTAAACGTGACGATTTCATTTTAGCCATGCATTGATTCAGAGATTAAAAAATAATAGAATTTAAATAATACGTTAGTGTTATTCTTAGCATATACCCGCCCCGATGGCTCAGTTGGTTGCGTCGCTGTGACTGTGACCTGCACTGACACGTAGCTACCTGGTTCAAATACCGACTGTGGAAGAAGTTTTCATCATCGGGATTTGGCCGGCAAGGTAGGCGAGGTGGTGGTGTGCAATTCCTGATCACCAGGTTGTGCGCCAGAGTCCTGGGTTATATTCCAAATGTTTCCGCAGTGAGTATGGAGCGAGGTCATATGACACGGTCCGTCGTATGGCGACTTTAAGCTTAGCAGGCCTGAATGGGCAGGCACCGGTTTTCACCCTCTCCCTTCTTTCATCCTCCACATTATACTTAACACACACAATATCACAGTCATCCACACTTAGGTCGTGCAAACGCTGTCTAGGTTCGGTCGGATTGTCACTGCCAACGTGACCTCTGCCAGACAAATGCTGGAAATACAGTACAGAGGACCGAGCCAGGACGTAAGTTCTAGCCTGGCAGTATGCTCCGTGTATTATTCACGTGCAGCGTGGGGGCGAAGCGATGCTGGTACTTACTCCGTACAATCGGAACAGCCACGAACTGCATCGCAGACTTAAAGATCGCTAAAGGATGAAGTATCTGAAAAATAGCGTTAAGAATATGTTATTTCCTACGTGCTGTTGTATCGTTCTACAAGATTGTATGTGTTTACTTTCGGAAAATTCGTATACTTACAGACCGGGCCCAACTCTATGTTAATGAAAAAGTAAAAATCGGCAGATTGCACCACATTTCAACATTTCTGTGGCGATGTTCCAGCATTTCGTAAAAGTGGAACAATCTTTCTCCTGAATACATTAATGATCTTTTGGTTGCTTTCAATCACGTTTGAGTACGGTATCTGTTATGTCATTAAAGTGAGTTCAATTTTATTGGTATAAATCCTTACAAGACGTCACGTATACATGAAGCTTTCGTACAAATCATTAGGTACTAAATGTAGATTCAGGGTATACTTCATATATATATATATATATATATATATATATATTGAAGTGTTCCCTATGTTAGGAAAGCGACTTCTCGACCTTACTGTGGCCGTTCACTACCAGTTAATAATTTCCAAGTAATATTAAGATTTAAAAAATATCAGGTGGGCGCCAGAGATTGGAGTGTACCCTATTCTGAGGGAAGCGACATCCAAATCTCAAAGTATTGTTACTTAAACATGAATTATTGGACAACTAGAATTATTAATAAACTCAAATGACACATTTCATGATTTAATGGGATCTATTGAAAACAAGGTTCACAATCTGACTTTACGATTTACTTTAATTGTTTGCTTGACAAGATTTTACAAAGATTAATTTTCTTTCTGCAACACAAGGGTACATAACTTTCTCGGTGGAGCAAGAGAGTCTGTCTCAGAGCGATAACTAGGGTAAAGAACGACGATGATGCAAAAGTTCCTTTTTCCGAATGGTGGTTACCGTGCAGGCGAATCTATGTCGTGCAGTCGGTGGGTTGACCAGCTCTCCATCACGGCCGGCTGCCTCACTGCTGTCCCCAGTAGTCAGCTGTCCGGTCGATCCACACCTCTCCGTCTGTAGTCAACCAGTCCCCTATGTCTTCTCTCGCTGCCTCGAAGAAGCGTCGTTTTACGCCCCCTCTTCATGACGTCTGCCAATCACTGTCTTTGGAGGGAAGCTCCTTCTCGCCGGTTCGCTCAGGACATGCAACAAAACCACCCTTTTTTTGTAATAAAAATACAAATTGCTCCCATTGGCTGTACTCCTGGCTTCCCCTTACACTTCGTTCTAGGATACCGATTTATTTCTTATTTTGTTTGTTTACTAAAACAGCCCAGGCTCCCACTCCATCTTGAGTCGCAGGCCTTGTCACGAGGCTGTTATGCCATAAGTCACATTTAATGGAAACACTCAGGGGCTGGCGTTCTCCAAACACTAGCAGAACCTCCCCTGGGACCGGGGACCGACACACACCAGACGAGAAAAGAAACACGCGCACCTCTGTCTCTCGCGGATCATTACAATATATATATATATATATATATATATATATATATATATATATATATATATATATATTTGGTGTTATGATTTTTGCTGCACTTTGTTTTGCTCTCATGATTTGTAATGCATCTGTTACATATGTTTATCAAACACATACACGTTACGCTTCATGTCTACGGCGATTGAATTGATAGAACTTTCACAAAAATGTTGGTAGCAGTCACTGGTATACTGTAGATTCGAGAATGTCCCTGCCATACAATCTTGTCCAGTTTTCTATCATGTACCATTCGTGTTACACGATTCGGGCAAGATAGACACTGTGTGCTATTTCGTATTGCCGAGCCTTCGTATGTCTGCCCAGCCTTAGTTGGTTCGCCGACCCTTCTTTGACCTCCGAGCCTTGGAAAGTTCCAGCGGTTACAGATCGCTCGGGTAGAGAGGGCCGGTCA
Organism: Vandiemenella viatica; assembly: GCA_031002005.1. Classification (NCBI taxonomy): domain Eukaryota; kingdom Metazoa; phylum Arthropoda; class Insecta; order Orthoptera; family Morabidae; genus Vandiemenella; species Vandiemenella viatica. Next base: position 171,150,792 of record JARYHS010009186.1, on the reverse strand, counting down.
CAGTAATAATCGAGTGAGTTTGAGCCTGAGTAGACTGCAATTTGCACGACACTAATACACACCTATAACAACATTTAAGAACGCTATTACACCGAGAAGGCAACGGGAAATCGCCCCAGTTCACCTTCTTAGACGTTGCCATGGTGAGGTAAACACCCCATGGTAGCCCACCTACGCCCGGGCTTGGGTAAGGCGATAATAAGAAGCTTCTTAGCAGAAAGCCGATGAATACTGACAACGCTGATATCTCTCCAGTAGGTTCAAATTTCAATTTTCTTATAGTAACTTTACAGAATCACTTGCAAAGGTGTAAATTTTTGTAAATATAATACGTGATGTGTATTCGATGTGTTTAATATCCAGTTGTGAGAAGACCAGGAGGTCAGAATTTAATATTTCTTAAAGACAGCCGCAGCATCGCCATGCAAGTTAAGTGCTGGGCAACCGAGAGTGGTGGGTAAACGGTTAACGTCCTGGACTCGCATTCGGGAGGAAGTGGGTTCGAATCCCCGTCCGGGCATCCAGATTTGGGTTTTCCATTGTTTCCCCAAATCAGTCAAGGCGAATGCCGGAATGCTTCCTTAAAAAAGGCCATGGCAGAATTCCTTCCAGTTCCTTGTCCCCAGTCCCATCCCGCCTCTAATGACCTTACAAGTCGAGACGTAAAGCCATAATTTAAAAAAAATTGTTGTGCTGTTAACCGCTTTCGTCCTTGTGCCGAGTTTTTGAAGGTAATTGGGAATCTATGACGCAACCTTCCCTGGGAAACCACGCCTGCGGAGTTACGAACTTATTATTTATATTTTAATAAGCGTAAACCACAGCAGTAACATTTACAGAAATTGGCAAATGAAACTCTCCGTTTCTTTTTTTGGTTGGTGGCAATAATAATATAATTAATTTCAGAAATATAGAAACTTTTTAATCATATTGTAATTAAAATTGAACTAATTAGGAGAAATCGTTTGAACATGACTGATTCCCAGTGTGATTGTGAATATTAAGACACAATTTTTATACGATCCATTTTACAGTAATTATCTAAATTAAAATAAAACTCTAACCAGAAAATGTCTGTACATTTGAGATATTTTAAAAAAATAGTCAGGGATACTATTGGTAATCTACAAAGAAGGAATCAACTATTTTTTTATTTTTTTTATAAGTGTCTTTCTGCGTTTGGATGAACATGCATCAGCCACTGGTCTTATTTTGACGATGCTTTGTTTAATGTACAGCTGGTGGTCTCACGAAAAATATTGCATATATTTCATTTTTTTGCAAAGCTGCGAAATTTTGAGAAACTTTGGAAGTTTTCCGTTGAATGTGATTGACTCGTAAACTACTGGTCCGATTTTGACGAGGTTTCAATTAATGTACAGAAGGTAGTCTCACGGATTAAAAAAATAAAAAAATAAGAAAAGTATTATTTTTTGTAGAACACGATTTACGAAAAAAACCTACTGGTTGTATTTTGATGGGGTTTCAATTAATGGATATCCTGTGATACCGCTCCAGCTCATAAATTAAGGTATGTTTCAATTTTATGTAGCACTAGTATGTTATGTAGTCATGCCTGTGTCATCGATAGCCTTAATTTCTTTCCTTTTTTATTGAACACTGCAAGAAATTGCAGATAAATGGTCAAACGGAAAAGTTAGATGGTTGAAAAGGGAAAAAGCAAAGATAATTTCGTTTGTTAAAAAAAGCTCTATTGTTTTCTGGAAACCAATTATTGAAACAGGAAAAGCTAGAATACCTTATGAGAACTGGTTATCTGTTATAAGAAATAGTATAAAAAATCTCATGACCGTATTATGCCATTGGTAAGACCCATTTCACAATGAATTTATGAAAAGGCGGTTACATTTCTGGAAAATAAGCGTCTCCATCGTGCCTGCGATTTCGTTCGCATACAATTTGAGATTTGTGCTGCTAACTCACAGACAACTATCAACTTTCAAAGAAATATTGGCGAGGTAGGAAAAAACAGAGGAGCAGTACTGTTTTTTTCTCTTTCTTGAATCTTCTCTTCTCCTAAATTTAGGGTGAATAAAAATGTTTTATAAAGGTTGTGCGCATAATTTGTATCTACCGCTCCTTAAAACTGCCCCTTGTTGGAAAGTTTTTATGGTCGTCGATGTTCCACGGGTATACTTTGGTATTTTTCACAAAGTTTCTTCGTGAACAATATTTGATGTGGTGCTGCCGGGCATGTGTACGAACAGATTTCTTTATTTGTATATATTTAACCTATCGTATAAAACATCCGACTGAATATCAAAGGCGATATATTATAGTTTTTACTATTCAAAGACACGATCAACGCGCATATAGTGCTAATCGTGGTAAACATGTCAACTTTGAGAGGGCTTGCGCCAGCCATTATCAAATTAAAGAATTCTATTAAGCTTTTGGTTGTTCCATTGAATCATAAACGGAAGTACTCAAAGAGTAAGTTTGAATGGGTAAGTATCGAATTTTATTTTTCGCAGTCTCATGCAGAAAACAAGGCAACAACGTACACTCGACATTACTCATCACATTAATATCCACCAAGATATAACACTTAAACACGAAAAAGAATGCAACGTCATACCTCAGCATCTACGATTCAATACATGTGACTAATTTTATTTCATTCCATTAAAAAATCTAACATACTGTACATCGACCTCCTGTGGAAAAAGTATGAGATGGAAAGCTGCTACAGGTGCTTTAGAATAATTACAATGTGACTCGCATAGACGCCATGTGAACAGGCGATCTTGGGTTGAAATAGCAGCTCTGAACAATCGTTCCTGAAATAGTGTTTACCATCCTCTCTCCCCTCACTCCATTAGCAACTTTGCACGCACTATGAACAACTGATGGACCGTGAGTGCGGAAGAATTTGTGCGGATGATAGAAACTGGCCGACGTACTCAGTATCATTAGTATGGCATAAACCGACTGTACAGTGATGTCGATGGACATCTCGGAGCTGCAAAACCCTAGAACACAACAAAAAATCAGGGAAACAAGAATATGTCCTATTATGCACCGACAAACTGTAGTATAGATTCTTGCTCTGTGAACATTTTGTAACTTATTGTCCTACTAACTAAGTCATCATAACGTTTTGCCCCGTAAGTTAATCTTTTTATTGAAACTTCCTTTTTTATATTAAAAGGATATTAAAATTACAGTTAACTGCCATCAGAAATCATCCATTAAAATTCAAACTCTTTTGTGTAGATCTACTTCTTTAATCATGTTCAGAAAGAACATTTGAATTTTGACAGGCTGATAATGCAATAAAATAAAATACATTAAATAGTACTTCTATTTGCTGCACATCACCAATATCATATTCTTCTCCCATAAAATACTGTATTGTTATTTATTTATTATACCCCCGTAATATTTATCAATCTTCACCCTTTAACTATTCATCAGTATCGAATATTAATCAATATTCATACATCATTCTAATTACACCTTCCCCTTCCATATTTCACTTTGCCTGCTGCTTTGCGCGCTCCGACGCTAGTGTGTGGAGAAACACTTTAATCTTTTTATTATAGCACCAAATACTGACGTGGAGTAGCAAAAAATGTAAATGACATCTAAAAACTGTTATTTCTTTCATTTATTATCATTTATTCGGTTTTCATACTAAAAAATTTCCACAACCCTAGATTCGAATCCGTGATCATAAAATTTAAATCACAAACACTTATACCACTGAACGACAAGATCACTCCTAAAATATCATATCTTCTCTTTAAGTCTTATCATAATAGAAAGGGAACTATATTTGTCTATTAGATTATGTCATTGGCTGTCAATGGCGCGTCGAAACTATCGACCTGCCTATATGCTGTATACTGAACAATGCAGAATGAAAAACTGAGAATGAAGATGCGATTCGTACGTAGAATTTATACAATGCCGAAACTGGCGCGTACAACATTAATCTTAAGTAGTGCTGCCTGATGATACTTACAATATTCAGCCAATTAAAAATTTACAAGCGGATTCACAACCCTGGGCTAATGAATCTTATTACATTCTGTACCGATTCGCCGGAGATGGAGCGTAATCTTTTTCCCCAGTGGATCGCAAGCGTTATGGGTAGCTGTCCAGAGGGAGATCCGACATGGAAACAAAAATTAGTAATCACTAATCGTGGAGCATGTCTACCTCGAAAATAGCTATATTTTCTTCAACTGGTCTAATGTTTTATCCTCTGCTCTTTTCTGTACTCCATTATGACTATTATTATTTAGTACTATAGAAGAAGCTGCATGGGATCCTGAAGGGTTTACCGAACCACCGACGCCATTCATGGCGATGAGCCCTGGCTACTTGTCACAGAGGGTACGAGAGTCAAGGTCTAGTGAAAGTCGAGCCAATCTATAACATGTGGATAACTGAATGAAGGAGATTGCCATCTGTGAGCAGACGCAGTCAGAAGTGACCTTTGTTTTCGTGATTGGTAAGCAGCTTGAGAAATCCTATTGGCTCTCCTGCAATTTTCCCACGGGTGTGGGTTGCAAGAGGAGACGAAGATACTGTTTGCCGAAAGTAGGAAGATGGAATACGTGCTTGTGAGCCAGATTTTTAAGTTTCTTTTAGGAGTGAAAGACTTTTATGGAAAGGGTTTGGGTTCAGAGGAGAGCTCATCAAAGTGCCAAAGATGATTAAACTTCTGTTTCTTTCAGTACTTTAATTGTCTGAAGATACAATACGCTATACAGTGCAGCAGCGACGTGGTTATGTGTAAATAGTTGTCATTGTATAGTTTTCACTGACTCAGACCACCTGAAACGACCTGTGGAGGGTCTCTTATGACTCTGTTCCATAAAGCTTGAGCTAGTCTGGTTTTGGATCATGGATACAGCGTCCTAATATCTTTTATTCAGAATTGTGTTTAACATGTCCCATGTCGGGATGAATTGTGAAGTGAAAATGTAAATTTTTAATTATTAATAAATATCGACTAATTTTTAACATGGAATGGGCGTTTCCCAAATTAAATATTATGAAATTTATGTCAAATTAATTATTGAATTATTTGCAATTTTTAATTAACATTAAAAATCTGATAAAAAGGAATGTTACAATTTAATCCTAATTTCATACATTACCACTTTTTGTTCTTCACCACCTTTCTCAAACATTAGGAGTTTCATGCTATTGACGAGACTTACTCATCATTGGCAGGGTCATATTGGGAGCTTTGGTTTTCCCTTATTGACGCCAAGCATTTTATCATCAAGCACCCATACTGATGGGTGAAATGAAATGTTCACATCTGTCTGCGAAACGTATAACTATATTTTGTGTGTGATAAGTTTTTTTTTTTTTTGTAAAATGTTTAATTTATGAGGCGGAGTTTGGAGACCGTTCCGGAAATCACTTTAATGGCTACAGAAAGCACTAAACCACTTTGGTGCGTGTCTACTATAACACTTATTTCATAATAATAGGAATATTGCTCTTGATAAAAGATAATTTTTATCAACTATATACTTTCCACTGTAATTTACACTACAAGATACACCGCATACCCATAACTAATTCGTACCCACTTATCGTATAGCAAAACCTATTTATACTCCAACGATCGATCATTGGTGATTACCTTGATTCTTAACAGGCCATTGTTCTCGTTATTTTTTTATTAATGATTCTTTTTTTTTTTATGCTTTAGTGGTTTTCGTGGAGCGCACTCCTCACTTTGTGGCCTCGCATTCGGCAGGACGTGGGTTCGAATCCCCATCCGGACATCCATATTTGGGTTTTCCATGGTTTTCTCAAATCACTCGAGGCGAATATCGGGATGCTTCCTTCAAAAGGCCATGGCCGAATTCTTTCCCATTCTCTGACCCCGTCCTTTCCCGCCTCTAACGACCTCGACGTCGACGAGGCGTGAAGATATACATAAAAAAGTATTCGTCAATGACGTATCATATGGTTCAACTAAGAAGCAAACTAACAACTTTATTTCGAAAGAAGATTTTAAATGCTTCTATGCCATTTACTGGAAAAATGTAATGATGACCAGAAAGAGGACTGGCATAAATTAACATAGTGACCCTATACTCTATATCAGATAAGTGTAAATTAAGGAAATAAGTAAGCATGTTATCATGTTTAGTTCTAAAGTATTAAAGAAGCGATGACTATTAAGAAAGCCTTCAAAAAAACATGGGGTAACTTAAACTTAGTGCAGCCCATACACAGCACAGAAGGCCTTTATTCATGAGCATGGTACTTCGAAGATATGTGTAAGTTACATTGCTATATTCTTTCCTTAATCAAGTGGGTTATGCACGGATAATTTATTTCCCAAAAATGTCTCGAGGTCGATAGCGATCTAAATATCATGTAATATGTGCACTATTGCAGAATAGTAATAGCAACTAAGAAATCGCAAATCACATATTAAAAATTTGACAGTCATTTCATTTGAATTCTTGTACAGTAGACAGCCATGCAGTCTGATAGCATAGCTCTTAATTTTTTCTCTCTCATGCAGGAAATGTCTATAAATCTACAAATGGAAGACGAATAGAGAGTAAATTACATCAGGAAACCTGAGGACAGTGAAGTTGACAAGATTTTTCCACTGACATTTTATCTATAAAAGAATATGTATAAGGTTGTTACTGTTATTTCTTGATTTTGTATTCTGATATGCAGTGGATGAACTACGAAAATGTGGCTGGTACACCAGCAGCGAAATGTTAATTCCTCCCAGTTGGGCCGGCCAAGTGCAGTATGTAAACGGTAATGCTCTAGTTTTTCCTGTCTGTATTCTCCTTAGCCAAACATGTATGCTGTAGTTGAATGGACATGTGGTGCTAGGATATTCTGACCAAGTGCTTGTGAGGTAGTCGTGTCGTTGCTGCCAATGCCAGAGATTAATGCCTCGTCCTCGCTAGCCACTGTGCGTGCAGGTAATTGCACGACGTCCACCCGCAGGCTGGACACTCACCTGGACGCAGTTGAACCGCCGGCCACCGCACTTAATTGGAAACGTAATAAAGGTGATGAACGTGCGCTTCCGCCATTCATTACCGGCGAGGTGCTAATGTTGGCGGACTGCCGAGGATTAAGCGCTTGAGGCCTGCAGGAAGGACGCCTCGGCCCTAATGGGAATTTACAGTCGAGTGTCTGCGAGTCAGGTTATATCGCACTTTGCTTCCACTCAGGATGTACGCTAGAAAAGACGAGTCCTTCGAAATATCTCTCGAAAATGCACTGTTTGCTGCTACAATCTAAAAATCTTGTGAGATATGCCTGATACGATGGTAGAAGTATTATTGAGAAACTGTGTTAATATACATTTTTGTGCTCGCCTCGCGCCAATTTTGAAGTAGCATTATCTGTCGGGGTTATTGCACAAAGCAGTGATCAATGATTTTCAACCATTGGTCCGCGAACCACCTCAGGTCCAAGAAGATGGGACAGGTAACCCGCAGGTGGAATATTAAAAATTTAATTATGGTTTAATTAAAAATATCATCTACTATATAATTACCTAATCTCACTCACTCACCTCGATAGCTATTGGCGGGAAAACGGTGTCTCGTGTCAGCCATCGCTCGAAAATTAACAGCCACCAGATATATCATTAGAAGAAATTCGAGGTTATGTCCACAATTTAATAGCTGAGCAACTGCTACAAAATTAATTGCCAAAATACATTCATAAAGTTTACTTTTCGTAGCATTTCACAGTTAAAAAAGATTCAGTAAACTTTATAGCTAAAAAAAGGTGGAACTGCTTTAAAGTAACATGAAAACCTTAAATTACTCATTGTCTCTGTTGTAACCACGAACGCCAATCATCATTCCGGTAGAGGCTAAATTTCTTTTTTTATAAAAACTTTCACTAATGTTGTTGCTTGACCAACGTTTATACGATTTATTTACTTTTTACATCAGACCAAATATGTTACCGAATCGAGTATTCTGGCGATTCATTTCTTCGGAGTTGCCCAACTGTTTAATAATCTGGAATCTGCATTAAGTTATCTGGACGTTAAAGAAACTGTGACCAACGATTACATTATGAATGCCTACCCTCAATAAAAACTGAAGTGATGCTTTAAAAGCAAATAGGAATTCTTAAAATTTTGCAGAGTAAACTTTAAGCGTCAAACATGAGTCACGATTGTATTTCAGCAAGTTCGAGTCTACTACCTTTGAAACAATTATACAATAGCGCGATCGTCCCTATCCGCGTTTAATATCTACGTCTATTAAGACTTCAGAGTTATTCAAACTCGAGAGATTCATCCTAAGGGTGAAACACAGGTCAAATGTGTATTTGGTCAGATTAGGTCAACCTGTCACAATCTTTATCTTAAAAACTGGAACTATTCTTGACCCGTGACGATACGGAAAAAAATAAAAAAATGAATAAATAAATAAATTAATAACTAGGTCTCTCGCACGAATTTCACAAATACTATACGACGAAAAAAATATCCGTAAAGCACTTTGCTCTAAAAAATACTTACTGTCAATAGGTATCTGTGAGATACGTTCTGCTGCTATCTGGCGTTAATGTGAACAGTCCTTATCGACCAGCATACCCGTGATCTTTTGTTCTGTGGTAAATTTGCAATTTACGGGTTGAATTTCGAAAAATTCCTGTCTCAATTAATAATGTTTCCAAAGCGGAGAACTCAAAATGATACCCTATTTATCCAGTTTGGTTAAATATGGAGGAAGAAAGATGTATAGTCACAAAAAAGAGAATCTTTCAGAAATAACGTATATGATTGTTTAAGAGGCCTGATGGTTCAGTGGTTCTTTTTTCTACTGTTTACGAATTGCCTTAATAATTATATACCGTGTATTTGGCACACGCTTTCACATATTCAAATTCAGATTTGATAGTGTATTTATGATTTCGTTGGAATCAGATATCCGCTACTTATTTATATGTGAACATAGTACACGATTAGTGTGCACTGTTGCAGTCAATCTACTCTTTTCTTTGCTGCTCGAACCATCCCCACTTTCATTGGCATTCGATATCCAGTATTTCTATCTCATATGAGATAGGATTAATTTGTTATTAAAAACTAGTGCAATCATTTATACTATCACAAATATTGTAACAATAGAAGGAATATGATGAACTGTAATAATGCGCTTAATGCGCCTGTTTTCTCAACATGGTATACGTTGCAGATGGATTGAGGAAATCTAGCTGAAGCTAAATGAATGATCGTGGTAGAACAGATTATATTAACATACTTTATCCATGTTCTTGGAGAAATTTATGGAAGTATGCTACCGTAAATATCATATGATATATGTTACTGGCTAAAACATGGCAATAATCATAACAGTGATCACCAGCAACAGATATTTCAATCTGCTATGATGTGATTTCCTAAGTCATGCTGCCAGATCGCACTTCAATAGTCTTCTACAGTTTGAAACGTTCTGCAATACTTTTAAAAATGACCTCTGCGTCTATTCGTCTTTGGTTAACAGGTTTGGCGGTTACTTTCAACGATATATTTACCACAATTCCATTATAAATTTTGTCGATCCATACAATTAAAAAACAGCTGTTTTCAACAAGGTTTTAATGATTTTTTCTGACTGAACTGATGTCAGTTTCCCTCAACCTTTCTTTAACAGTGTGAACCGCTACATACTTTATCATAGTTTTTTGGGTTGTTCTAAGTTTAGTTTCTAGAAAACCATTCTCTGTCCAGGTCTCGAAAACCCAAGTCAGAACAGGAAGAACAAACTTGTAATAAAATGTGTTTTGTCAGAAATTTAGTTATATTACTACGAGATAATTAAATATTTCTGATCTTACATCTACTTTCATGTATACTGGCTAGTTTAGAAAAAATGTATCCATATCAAGTTTCTGAAGGTGTTTAATTATTTGCATGTTCCTCGAATTGACTCATTTTTTGGCTATAAATTTTGGTTTGAAAACTACCACGCTCAATAATTTTAAACAGTACACAATAGACACATCAGAATAATTTCATTTTCGTATCTGTGAAGTAAAAAAAGCGTGGAACTTAAATTCGAGTTTAAAAATCGAAAAAAAACTAAAATTATGGCAGACATCCCACAACGTCCGAGCAACCTTTAGGTCTTATCGGAAACTCAAACATTTGAATGATAATAGCCAGTGAGTAGGCTGTTTCCGAGGAACGTAATCAAATGTTCAGAAAAGACGTGAGGAATGGACGAAACTGGGGTAGCGTTCCCTTCATTGTGATAAATAACCTTGCCGGTAGTCCCTCGTCTCCTAATTATGGGCTGTGGAGTGTTTGCCGCCTGACCCTCCTGGTGCAGATGGACGAGAGGAAGAGCCACGTGCACAAACAGACGAGCCTCTCGCCTCCTGGCCTACGCACTCTGTAAACAGACAAGTCCACCCACGGCAGTAGCGAGACTTAGTGGTCACGTGTGCTCGGCTCCTTTCATCTACTCCCCTCTATCAGCGTGTTACACACTAGCTACTACATTAAATACGACTGCTCCTACGGCCTCCAACCAGCCTCTGTTTGTGAGATGAGATTCTGTCGAAGATAGTCTTCCATCGTTACTGTTCCAAGGTAAAATGTGGGTTAACTTCTATCTGCAATACAGCTTTTCAGCATTGTTTAAAAACATTGCAATTAGTTTAATTAAGGCAGTAAATTACAAATCAGCTGCAAAATATAAGTTACAGTTTACTTAACACGTAAAAGCATAGCATAGTTTACACAAAATTAGCATATATCGGTATAACGGACTTACTCCTTGAGGGTGATAACTCTAATAATACTCTAATAATGTCGTAATGAAATACAAAGGTTGTAAAAAAATTGATTTTAAGAAAAAATACGACTCAGATAAGAGTAAAGAGAACTGAGGGTGACAAGCAACAAGGAATAACAAGAAATGACGATAATGTTGTGAACATTTGAATAGAAGGTTGTTGAAAACGGGAGAGAAAGTCAATAGTGGACTGTTTGTAGTATGGTAACGGTAATATAAAGACTTGTAATTGTTATAGAAGTACTGGTTTCATGCAATCCTCCATCCCTTCCTATCTGGTGTCAACCTCTTCATCTCTACATATCCCCTACAACCCACGTCCTCAATTATCTGCTTCATATATTCTAATCTGTCTTCCTCTACAGTTCTTACCTACGACTGTTCCCTCCACCATCAAATTAACCAATCCAGCATGTCTCAAAATATGACCTACCAACCTGTCTCTTCTTTCTGTAAGCTTCTTCCACAAACTTCTTTCCTCAACCATTATTTCCAAAACTCGTTCATTTCTTACTTTGTCTTTCCACTTAATTTTCAGCATTCTTCTGTAGCACCACATTTCCAATTCTTCAGTTTTCTTTATTTCCGGTATTCCTAAAGCCTATGTTTCGCTACCATAAAGTGCTGTGCTCCACACATAGAGTTTTAAAAAGTTTTTTTCTTTCCTAGATCAATATTTGAAACTAAAAGATTTCTCTTTTTCATGAAGGCTCTTTTTAACCGACTTCAAAAAAAGGAGAAGGTTCTCAATTCACCTCTTTTTTTTTTTTTTCTTTTATATGTATGACCAGCGATATTTCACCAATTTTGAACCGATTTAAATGAATTTTTTTAGTGGATAGGGTATACCTCCAAAGTGGTCCCATATAAATTTGAGAAACCACCCCTTCTACCCCCCTCCGCCCCCTAATTTTTATACAAATTCACATTTTTATTCGATCTCGATGATACTTTGGACATATATAGCCAAAAATAAAGAGAAAAATACTAGTCAACTTTTGGTTTAAAAAAATTGAACCCCTCTCCCCCTAGTCCACCCCCTTAATTTTTGCCAATTTTCTTTATTCAAAGCTACAGTCGACACCATTTAACTGATCTCCATTAAAGTTGGCAATTACATGTAGTTTTTCATGGAGAAGGATTCTGACCAAAAAAATCAAAATAAAAAACCACCCCTCTCCCATTTACACCCCTTAATTTTATAGAAACCTACATTTCTTATCTGATTTTTACTGAACTTTGCCCATGTATACTTTAAAACAAAGAGAAAAATCCTGTCAATATTTGGTCTTCAAAAGTTCAAACCCCCCCTCCTTCCACCCCTTTAATTATTGTCAATGTTCTTCATAAAAAGCTACACTCGACACCGTTTGACCGATTATCATCAAAGTTGGCATATACATGTAATTTTTCATGGAGAATCTGACCAAAAAATAAATTATAAAAAACCACCCCTCTCCCCTTTACACCCCTTAATTTTTATACAAACCCACATTTTTTATCCGATTTCGATGAAACTTTGGACATGTATAGTAAAAAATAAAGAGAAAAATACTGTCAACTTTTGGTTTGAAAAAAACTGAAGCCCTCTCCCCCTATCCACCCCCTAAATTTTTACCAATGTTCTTTATACAATGCTACAGTCGACACATTTAACTGGTCTCCATTAAAGTTGGCATATACATGTAATTTTTCATGGAGAAGGTTTCTGACAAAAAAAAATTAAATAAATAAATAAACCACCCCATGTCTCCCTTTACACCCCTTAATTTTATAGAAATCTACATTTCTTATCTGATTTTTATTGAACTTTGCCCATGTATACTTTAAAACAAAGAGAAAAATCCTGTCAATATTTGGTTTGCCAATGCTCAACCCCTTTCCTCCTTCAACCCCATTAACTTTTGTCAATGTTCTTTATAAAAAGCTACAGTCGCAATCGTTTGACCGATTACCATGAAAGTTGGTGCTTATATGTATTTTTTTCACGAAGAAGGTGTCTGACCAAAAGATCTAAAAACCACCCCTCTCCCCATTAAACTGCTTAATTTTTATACACAACCTCAGTTTTTATCCGGTTTAGACAGAACTTAGCAAATTTTTACTATAAAACAAAGAGAAAAATGATGCCAACTCTTGGTTTGCAAAAAATGAACCCCTCTCCCCTTTTCCACCCCCTTGATTTTTGTCAATTTCTTTTTAGAAAGCTACAGTCGACACCATTTGACCGATCTTTATTAAAGTTGGCACATATATATGTAATTTTTTATGGATAAGATCTCTGACCAAAAAATAAAAAAAAACTACCCTAGCTCCCCTTCCCTTAATATTTGTACAAAACCCACATTTTGATTCGATTCGGTGGAACTTCGCATGCGTATACTTTAAAACAAATAGAAAAAGAAAAATACTGTCCACATAACTTTCACAAAAATGCAAACCCTATCCCCCTTTCTACCCCATTAATTACTGTCAATGTTCTTTATACAAAGCTACCGTTTCTTTCTGATTTTGAAGGAAGTATGCACATGTATACTGCAAAACAAACAGAAATATACTGTCTACATTTGGTTTCGAGAGTCCAAACACCGCTCCTTCCTTTCCATCATTTAATCTACAGTTTCTATCCGATTCTGAAGGAAATTTGCACACGTATACTTTAAAACATACAGAACAATTTTGTTTAAATTAGGTTGCTGAAGCCCAACCCCTCTTCCCTTCTACCCCCACCCCTCCTAATTTCCAATGTTCTTTATAGATACCCACAGTTTTATCAGATTTCCATGGACCACTGCACATGTACTTAAAAAAAAAAAAACAGAAAAATAGTGTCTATATTCTGTTTACAAAACCCTACAACTCACTCCCTTACCCCATTTAATTTTGGCAAATGTTCTTTACACAAAGCTACAGTTTTTATCTGGTTTCGATGGAAATTTGCACGTGTATACTTTAAAACAAAGAGAAAAATACTGCCCACACTAGCTTTACAAAAACCAAACTACTCTTCGTCTCCACACCCCTTAATTGTTTTTTTTATACATACCTACAGTTTTATCTGATATCAATAGAAATTTACACACGTATACTTTAAATCAATCAGAAAAGGCAGTCTACATTTGGTATACAAAAGCTCAATCCCTCTTCCCCTTTACCCTCACCCCTTTTAATTTCCAATGTTCTTTACAAAAATCCACAGTTTTAAATCCCGTCAAAATCAGTTAAGCTATTTTTAAGTCATGGCATAATATTTATAAAATAAATGTGTCGTAATGTCTCAACATGTACTTCAGATTTCAACTTTGATCCCAAGCTTTCACCAATTAAAAATCTATATTTTTTGTGTGATGCCGGAGCAAACAGATATATTCCAGAGAGATTTCTGTATGTGGTATGTATTAATGCCCAGATGTTACATGTTTGGTTATCGAGCAGCAGCTTTAACAGATGTTATGATAAGATCGAAACATAGCCTGACATTCCTTAACACAACGCCCAATTCACCCCGTTCTGGAAGTGGTTGTGGTATATAAAGACAGAATTCTTCTTTGAAAGCAAGCGCTTTAATCTCTGAGCTACCAGGAAGTTCGCAAAATGGGAACTGCTGCGGCATATTTAAAATACCAAACGAAGTATAATACCACTAAAAATTTAAAAATAAAATAATTGTTTTAAAAAACATAAAAACCGCCTTCAAAATAAAAAACACTAAAAATTTTAAAATAACTTTATACCTTGCTTAGGAAAAAGTAAATCTAAATAGACAACATTTTACATTACTTTCATTGAAATTTTGACATTAATTAGTTATTTTTGGAGTCGGTGCCAGCGAAAGCAAGAAAAACAAAAAGATAAAAACAATAAGGAATAACAATAATACATAAAAAATCATGTTACTGCTTACCTACAATTAATGCTAGAAACATGTTTCAACAAAACTGAAACATACAGATGATACGCCGATATTATACTCTGTAAATCGTTTACTGCATGATGCAACCTACCAACTGACACTGTAGCGCCAGAGATATGCCTGGATGACCAATAAGGCCAAGCCACAGATTAAAATACTGTTAATTTGTTTCCCTAAGCTGTCTCCCACAATAACACTATCTGCCTCACGACATGCTGTAAAATATTGGGAATTTTTGTTCGTACTCCCCGTTTCGCCTCTAACGCCAAAAGAAGTTCAGTAATTCGATCTTCGCGATGTGACAGCTGGCACCGACTCCAAAAATAACTAATTAATGCAAAATTTCAATGAAAGTAATGTAAAATGTTGTCTATTTAGATTTACTTTTTCCTAAGCAAGGTATAAAGTTATTTTAAAATTTTTAGTGCTTTTTTTTTAAGGCGGTTTTTATGTTTTTTAAACAATTATTTTTTGCTAGTGCTATTCTGCTTTTAATATCATTCTTGCTTCGGCCATCGGTTGTAATTTTGCTTCCTAAGTTTAGAGTTCTATAAATGTAAATTTTATCAATAAAGAAGTGTTTAAATGTGGCTCAATCTGTAATCACTAGTAAACAGAAAATGGAAGACAAGATAGTATATAAAATCAGAATTTTAAATATACTGTCTGACAAAAGAAGTGAATAATTCAGAAAGCGAGGAGGAGACGAAATGAACCTTCACGAGGAGAGAGGTTATAAGATGAACTGTTGTAACTGGCTCTTGATATCCTGGATACTGG
The DNA here is from genome assembly GCA_031002005.1 of Vandiemenella viatica. NCBI lineage: Eukaryota > Metazoa > Arthropoda > Insecta > Orthoptera > Morabidae > Vandiemenella > Vandiemenella viatica. The sequence goes on along the minus strand of JARYHS010009186.1, from coordinate 171,135,300 downwards.
CGTTGGGAGGAAGTTGAAGTCCGAACTGGTCTCACACATGTTCTATCGGGGATAGATCTGGGTATCTTGCATGCCGTGAGAGTATGTCAACATCAACTCTTCTCGATACCATATAGTTTATTATCACTCATTCCATACCTCATATAATTTGTTAGCAGTACTGTAGCTAATTGTTGACTGCAATTATTGATGAAATGTCAGGAATATTGACGTACTAGCAATGGCTTCTTTTGTAACTATAGCACAACAGTTTGAAACAAGCCATAGACAAGTAATTTTTTGTTTCAGAACACGATGCTTCCACACGTATCACTGACTTTCAATATATTTTCATTTGTTGCGATGTTTTTTTGTGTTTTATGGATAACAGAAAATTCCATGATTTGAACTTAAATGTTAAGATGTTTTTTGGTAGATTTATGTAATTAAAAACAAAGTTGTATGAACCATATGAAGTATTAGGTGAGAAAATGAATGCATGTTCCGGCTTTAAAGGAGGATCTAGTATGGTCATAATAGGTGAGGACTTAAATATATTAAATATGGAGTGGAGGACACTAGGATTAGTTTAATCTAATTTAATAAGGATGGAACATATTACCGGCGGCAATTTCCCCAAACACCTACTTTTCTAATTCATGTTTTACTTTATTTAAATCTTGGAGTGAAATATGATAACCCACCTACTATTGTCTATTTTAATTTCTTTCAGAGTTTCTGGTACCTTTTTCATCATGTCCTTCGGTAATTTATTCCAGTCCCTTTCACCCGTTCTAAAGAAATAAACTTTTCACACTCTTTTGCATCAACTTTCGGTCAAAATCATCCCTTCCCTTCTAGGTATTACTCCTAACTTTTTTCCATTTTCACACATTGAGGAATATTATAACAGCATTACATTTTCCTATCATCAGTGATAGAATTACAGTAAACGCCACCTGTGAGATTTATGGCTGCATTAATAGTGAAATAATTTGTTGATTTTTCTCTTTTTTTTCTTACGGCCTTTACGCCTCGTCGACGTCGAGGTGTTTAGAGGCGAGATGGGACTGGGGCAAGGCACGTGAGGGAATTCGGCCATGGACCTTTTGATGGAAGCATCTCGGCATTCGCCTGAAGTGATTTGGGGAAACTATGGCAAAACCCAAATCCGGATCCCCGGACGAGGACTCGAACCGGCGTCCTGCCGAAAGCGATGTTTCCTTGAACCTTATGATAAAAAATAAACACATCTCTCTTGAGTTTATGAATTATGAGAACTGTTATAGATTCAATGATACTTTATCGTTCAATTAAAATGAAAGCTGTTAATATTATATTATACGTGGTATTAAATACTTAAGTTTAATAACTTAAAATTTTTCGATTGCCCTCTTGCTATCACACAGTTTCACATACTAACTTTCGAACACAGAATCTCTGCAGACACTTAGTACAAGAGTAACTTGCGACGTTGAATAATCCTTCGCTGGTGTACCTTGCAGGAACTACCTCTAAAACACTTAATGCCGCAGTAATCCCCTTCCCCCTGCTGGAATGGATCTCCCCGGATACAAGTTTCCCACTTAAATCTTTGTAGTAGAACAAATTAGGCAACAATTTAAGGGGCGCAAGGACTATGTGGCCTTGTGAATGGATTATAAATAAAGAACCTCCCATCGCATTAGTACACTCCAATATTATTCCACGAAATAAGAAATTAGGAATTAGTGGGTGCAGCTTTGTAACGAAGCACAAGGGTATTCTGTTAATTCATTAGCCGGATTAGGCTTTTTAGCAGTTTGGTTCTAATTGTCATCTATCACTCCAAAACTGAAATAACTTAATATCACACTGAATTTCTAAATACTTACAACTGTTTACGACCCTGTATACCATTCCATCATTCACAAACCATCTGAAACTGCTATTGAGGTTGACCCCAAAATGATTTATAAACTTTTGGTGTAAGAAGTGGTGATATCACTTTTAGTTTTGGGAGAGCAAACATAATGTCAATATAATTGAACCCTTCGCTTCTACGACGATATAATGCGCTTGACCACTCCACATTAAGATGTATGCATTTAAAAAATCTGTGCTGAAACTCGATACTCCTGGATCATTGCTTTGACGCGGTTGTATCGTGTTCATGATATTACAACTAGCACCTTGCGTTAAATACTGTGATCAGTACTGTACAAATGAGTTTTATTATCGAAGTCCAAAATTTCTTTGGAAATTTTGTTTTTAGAAAGCGATCTGCAACAGAAATTGTTAAATTCTTATCACATCGCATTTTTCATTAGTTGTTTCAACTCATCTAATCATACTGGGTCCCTCATGTCACTTGTTATTTTGGTATATGCGGTTTTTATCCTTCGATTTTTGAATAGTTGTTTCAATTCATGCGTGTACCTCGGTGGATGGTTCTATAAACTTTTTACTTGGGGATATGCCTGATACAGACAACCACAAAATTTTGATAAGTACGGTATACTCCATCACAAAAGACTATCATTTTACACAATTCATCAAGTGTTTATTGCAAAACAGAAGGTTTTACGTCACCCTACACAATAAGAAGAGTCGATAGAGAACTCAGAAGAATGGCCTCCCTCAGGGTGGTGTGCTGGCATCGCTCTTGTACGACATATATACAAATGACCAGAGCATTCATTTATGCTGATGAAACAGCAGTTGCAGCTCAAGTCACAACCTTAGAGGCGGTGGAGGCGAAGTTGACAACAGCTCTTGAGTATATGGCCAGGTATTATGAAGCTAATCACTTGAAGCCCAACCCTGGTAAAATATAGGTCTGTGAATGCCATCTGAGAAACAGAGAAGCCAGAAGGAAGTTGAACATCAACTGGAGGGAGCAACAAGTTCTACACTGCGATACTATAAAATATCTAGGAGTGAAGCTTGATCGCTCTCTTACATTCAAAGCCCATTGTGAGGATCTGAAACTTAAAGTATCCGCCCGGAATAACATAATCCGAAAACGTACACGTACCTCCAGGGGAGCACAGTGATGTGCTTCGTACATCTGCCCTGACACTTAGTTTCTCTGCAGCAGAATACTCAGCATCAGTTTGGCAAAACTCGGAACATGCTAGGCAGGTTGATATAGCATAGAATGATACTGGTCTCATTGTAACAGGTAGCCTGAAACCAACTCCTGTTAGTAAAATGTACCAAATCATGGGTATAGCACCACCTGACATTCGTAGGAAAACAGCTGCAGAGATGGAGAAGAGAAAACAGGAAACAGTCCCCAGACACCCTTTGTTGGGACACTAACCTCAACCCACAAGGCTGAAGTCAAGAAAGAGTTTCGTACAGTCAACTACAGCCATAACATCTGCCCCTGAAGCACGCCGTCTAGACCTATGGCGAAATTCGTTGCCTGAAGAGCCGGGGAGGATCATCAAAGAGGCACCTGCTGCGTGGTGTAATCAGCCATATGCTATATGGAAGGCTTTAAAAAGATTAAAGAACTGAAGTGTCGCGATGTAGATCTAATGTTAAAAATGGGGTTACACTACTGACAACGATCTATGTGAATGTGATGAGCTTCAGAACCCACAACATCTTCTGATATGCAGGAATCTCCCTGAAACCTGCACTATCGACGACCTTTATAGGGCAAACGAGAAGGCCATCAAGAATGCGGAATTCTGGTCACATTACATTTAATTATGTTCTATAGTGTGATATTAATTAATTAATTAATCTTATTTTTTTTCAACTTGTAATGTTATGTCCTGGACACGAGAAATAAATAAAGTAGATTCGATTATCCGATAGGGTTAGATGGCTAGGAATTAGGTGACTTAAGCAACCGGTGATAAACAGGATCATCCTGATGATACATATAAAACTGATCCCAGAAGTGCATATTCGGGGTGCTGTTGCTCAGCTCCTTTCTTATTGTTGTTATATACAGGAATCAAAGGATAATCCCGCAACCGCAGATATGTCACATCACTTCATACTATACGACAAAAGTCTCACCATTTTTGAGATATTGAATTTTTTAAATATTTTTTTCGAAACATGTGACTTTCTTCAGTTTATTCAATGCCATTTCTACAAATTTCGAAATTCTAAAACAATTTTTAAAATTACTCAAAGATATTAGAGTCATTAAAAACAATGACCTTTTTTTATAAAAAGGTGAGTCTTTTACTAAAATAAAATTTTGTCATATAGTAAGACATGATGTCACCTATCGGTGGTTGCGGGATTATACTTTCATTCCAGGACACCCTGTATACACTGATTACAATAGTCTGTAATTAACACAATAGTATCTGGTGTTTATGATATTACAATACCATCTTGCCTGTAAGTAGTACCATTAATTATTTAACAGTTTTTAATATGTGAAAAGTTTTAGCATACGTTGTAACAACAGCATTACATTCATCGACCCTCCAAAACGTTTGAGTTCCAATGATTGTTTCTTATACTGCACGTCCTATCCCAGGGGTGGCCAACCCGCTGTCCGCCTTGAACATTTTACTGGCCCCCGAGATTCATCAGACTTTCACAAAATATTTTTTATATTTCATTTTTAATGTTATATATTTCTTTAAAATGAGCATTATTATATTATCTATGTTTACATGTAAAAATAAAAGTAACACACAAAAATAATAACTCATTATGTTTCAATTTTTCACAACAAAAAATGTTTATACTGGGTCTAAATCTAATATGGGGATATATAATTTTATATGCGGCTCGCAGGGTTATGATGCATTTCCAAAGTGGCCCGCAAGATCATTTGGGATTGGCCACCCCGGTTCTATCCATTGGATGTACAGTGTTCCTAGAGTCGATATGCTCCACGCACGTGGCTGATCGCCGGCGGCAGAGATCAGCGGTGAAGTTTATCCCCCCAGGGATCTTCACGCTCTGGAGGAGTTCGGAGGAGCTGAAGAAACTCGCATCCCCACGAATCTAGCGCAGTCCGTGTATCGCCAGCATTACTGGCTTGAAGTTGTTATGTGTTCACTACATTAATAACAGAAACAAACTTTCCAATAAGTAAATAAGAAAGCTACTGAATTAATCGGACATAATACACAGAATTTATAAAACAAAAATTTATGAAACAAACTTTCCAATAAGTAAATATGAAAGCTACTGAATTAATCGGACATAATACACAGAATTTATAAAACATCGGAACGGATTCAGCAGTTTCCAACATGCCGATTAAAAAATCATATATATTAATTCTAAAAGGTGTTTTATTTGTTACAAGCCATTATCTCCCTTCATACCAAGCCGAAATCCATAAATGAGGTATCATTTTAAAGCTAAAGACCTTTGCTTTAGTCACATTATACTTTAAGAAAGTATTTTTCCCGATTCCGATCCTTAAAGGGTAATAGTATTAGAATTTCTAAAACATGTTTTTATTACAACCATATATTTATTTCCTTTGATACCTAATCAAAAACGATAAATGAGGTATTATTTTAAAGGGTAACGTTTCCGCTTCAGTCACAACATATATTAAGAAAGGATTTTTTCGGAATTGGACCCTTGATTTTTTTTTCTGTCACGAGACATTTATTTATTTATTTATTTTGCTTTTGGCCATCGCACAAAAATAATACAATTTAACATTAATTACAATTAAAATTCAAAATTAACATGGTGTAGCCAATCTAAAGTTTCATTTGATATGTTAATAAAATCTATCGGTGATCCCCTGTAGGCTCGAAGTGGGCAGTCAAATGTCACGTGACGGATGGTTTGTTTTTCCTTACCACAGTCGCATCTCTGTGAATCTCTCATTCCCCATGTATACAAAGATGAAGCAGATCTTCCATGACCAGTCCTAACTATGTTACATAACTGAAATTGATAAATGACGTATCATTTTAAAGATTAAGGTCTCCACTTAGATAACATCATAAATTTTACTACGAAAGAAATTTTTCAGAATTTTACACTTAAAATGCAATAGTAATAACTATGAAAGTCGCGCATATGAAATAGTTCACAGCCGAGCCACTACACAGCAGCACATATCGCAGAGGTACGGGTAATGCTGTGTGTATTTTGTTCAGGTTAGTTGTATTATGTTAAGATCGGTAACAGTTTGCCTTACATATGTTTTTCATGTCCAATAGTTGTCCTAATTGTTTCTTATTATGTTTTAAGTATTTTGTTACGTACCTGCTACACTAAACAAATAAACAATTGCTACAAATGCTGTGTGTATTTTGTTCAGGTTAGTTGTATTATGTTAAGATCGGTAACAGTTTGCCTTACATATGTTTTGTATGTCCAATAGTTTTCCTAATTGTTTCTTATTATGTTTTAAGTATTTTGTTACGTACCTGCTACACTAAACAAATAAACAATTGCTACAAATGAGACGGTTCTTCTTTTATCTGATTAAAAACCACTCACTATTCATAATATTCACGAAATTTTCTCATAAGTCATCTAGTTATTTATTATTGAAGTGCATTTTCTTTGTATGATTTTTACTATAAAGAATATTTTACTCCATTAAGTAGAGGTGACTGGAATGTTTGTGGTCAGTTCTTCAGGGACTTTAAAATCATAAAACGATATTTCTAATATGTTGTAGCCTTTTGGCAAACAGACTGAAGTAACAGAAACTCAGAAAGAATATGAAGGAATTTCGACAATAGGTACAACAAAAAACCACCAAATGGTTCACTTTGCTGCCCCTTAGTTTTTATTCAAGTGTGTTGCATGTGAAAAATTTCTTTCAAATGTTTCAGGTAAATGGATGGTTTTAAAGTCAATATTTTATCTAGTGTCTGAAGCGTATTGATGAAGATATGGAATTTTCATCAATACTTACCGATTCCATAACCAATAAAAAAAAAACGCAATCCACAGGGACGACAATATTCTTAATTTTTTTTTCCTCCTCTAACTGCGCTTTTAATGGTCCAAATAAGTTAATGCGACTCAAATTTTATTGATTAAAGATTAACATTTCGAACAACTTATTCAGTATCTCAGAGAGGAAAGAATACTGTCTGTTAAGAAATGTGTTATTTTCAAAAGTTATGTTTATCGATTTAAGTGAATTTTTCTTGAAATATTCCCCATTACGATTCCGGTGCAGTGTAGCAGAACGAAGGGTATTTACGCGTCATTACTGCATTCTTTTAAAATTCTTCATACTAAATTTAGTACTACGTCCATTCACTTCATTTGTAAATTAATTAAATAGTCACAACCTATTTTATACACTGATACAACCCACTATATCAAGATCTTATTTTGAACAGATTTGCACGAGAATACAAAATATTTTAGCGGACACAACCCTTGATCTCCGGGTAATTCTAGTAAATACAACGAACTGGTTGTGTAACCGATGTGAAAAATATTTCTCTACTGGTTTGAAAAGTAGCCGTATTTTGAATGCAGATGGGCCTTTAAATCGGCATGAAGTAAGATGTTAACTAGTAATGACAAAAAACTGAACAGTTAGTAAAATCTGGCGATGAGAATTGTTTCCAACTCTATTTCATCACATCTTAGAAGGAGTGAATGTATTCATTGTCCTTGATTGGAATGATACTATTATTTAAAAGGTTACAGTTTTATGAGGCTTAATATAGTAACTTCTAATATAAAAATAACTGAGAAAAAATAATAGAAGAATATCTTTAAAACTATTGATTCAATCAGCGGAATGCAAATAATAATACAGCAATCGCTCGCTTGAAGTTAACTAAATTGTTATTCTCCCATTTCCACTCTGTTTTCTGACAACTTCCACATTTATATCGTTCAAAGCAGAAAAAAGGGAACATTAAACAGATTCAAAGAGCACCATTACATTCGAATCAAGAAACAAATTCGAATTTAATATTTGAAAACATCTAAAGTAGGATTGTGGCTTCTTAACGATGGTTTCTCAAAAACTAATTCTTTCCAGTTTGTGTTAGTTCCGTTGGAACGTTACTTGTAAACCTCATTGTCCCTGAAATTCTACATCGAGTAAGTCCTGAGGGAGTTAAGCGCAGTTTGCTGACCTAATCTGATTCGTAAGCTAATTAGGACCCAAGTTCTCTGTTACGTAAACCGGAATTCCCAACCAGGCGGATAAACTAGGAGTCGTACTTATTTCCCACAAAGACCATCTTAGCGTCATTGGCACAAACCAGCGGTGCAGTTATGGAACAAACGTATCGGATATGAAATTAACATCTATTTCTTTTAACGAATTTCGCTATTAGAAAAAAATGGTGTTTCTTCTGATGAAATTCCTCGTGGAATCAGTTCGTTTACAAATATAAGTTGGAAAAGTTTAGAAAAGTTTACTTTTATTGTTTCCATTCGTAAGTACCATAACCAGATCCCTCTATCTTAAAACTGCAGCTATCAAGGTGTATTAATATTTTATAAATATGGTTAAATAAGAAAGGAAGGAAAGTGCATAACAATCGTTTACTCGAATTGTTTGGGATGTTGTGATTCATTGTTTAATAGTGACTAAGAATGACTTTGTGATTCAACGATAAGGATTTTCGACACTATTTGGAGCTACTGGTAAAGCCAATTTGTTACTTACGGTGAACGTAATTCTATGAAGGAATAAATTAGTGTCAACTAAGATTCTTAATATTTAAAATAAACTTAATACAATTTCATTCATCTATCATTATTGTGTCTGTATATTTAATCATAACTCTGTATGTATTCTGTAGTGTATTTGAGCTACGAAATGTGTAAAATCAATTAATATGTACTTGTGGTGCCTGATTTTCTAGTTAAGGAAAACATATACATGTGCATCTGTTACAGAAACTGAAATACAGTTTAAACTTTCATTATCAATAGAAATGACTTATCATAACAGTTTCTCGTTGGAATTGAATTTCTTACATTTCTCTTTACTGATTCAAGTAGCAAGATTGTTTATTCTTTCGTTGCATTCGTCTATAAATTTTTATCAGTCGATTTAGAATCGGATATAGTTGGTGTCAGATATTGCATTACATTGTAACATATACTAATCATATTTTATGATACACGGAACGTTAAATTATGCCTCAATAAATTCTGCTTCCAGTGCATCGTTTAAACTGATTTTAGCTTCCTTAATTAATGTTTCCTAAAACAATTTCAATGTAAACAGACATTAAATTTATTACTTAAGTATCTTGGGATTAAAAATGATGCATCTATTATCAGACTAATAAAAGCTTTTTCTCTTTAAAACAAAGTTTACTGAGTTTTGTAATAAACTCTATAATTATGGTTACCAAAGTTTGAGAGTAGACAAGACCACTTTTCACAAATCATGACACAGTCTGATTCAGCATCAAAGTCGAAAATCGATGGTCACTAATGTTTCATCACTTCATGACTAAAAAAAATTATGATCTCGGTTGTTTTAATTGTTTGATCTATTCATCTATGAAAAAATCACAGTGGATCCAAGAAATCAAAATTCTTTACGGCATGATACGCAGAGCAGATTTTGAGACAGCGTTAAATATCTGTTAAATGACAGAGTTTTACACTACATGTAATTTATGAATCATTTTATCCAGTGTTATCCAAGTTCAGCTGATACGAATTTTCAATTATTTGTTTTTAAACTTTATATGAATATATGTCAAACTTAGCACACAGTAATAAAGTTGTTTTTGTCGGTGAGTTGTATAAGCTACAAATAATGCTAAAAGGAATGTTATAGGAGCTTTGAGTTACACAAAATATTAAAGCTAATAATTACATACGATCATTCGATTAAATTTTTACCATTATAAAATTTATTCAAAATAATATGCCTGATTTTTGAACAGCTCTGTATTTTTCCAGCGATAATTAACGTCAAATAGAAACTAATTATTTATATACTCTGTAGTAAATTCGTATTATCATTTCTCCCGAATTTCGGGGAAAAATCTCTGACCAAATATAAAATAAAATCAAACATTTATCCGGAAGCTATATTCGCGTCTCATAGGAAACTGGATATAGCTATAAAGCAGGATCAAGGTCGTAAATTGTAATTATTGTTTTTCTTGTTTCTATAATTATTTGAACTAACTGGAAGAAATAAAGAATAAATTAAGATCGTGAAATTAATAGAATTCATATTGCTTGAAACTGTTCAATATGTTTTTACAAATTTGTTTGAATTTCAAACCTGAAATGTTGTACATCTGATTATTTTCACAACGACGATATTCTCAGTCTTCAGTTAATAATTAGCCTGCATCATCTTTTGCCACATCCAGAGGTGCTACCAATAAAAAACCAACACTGAAACAGTCACGAACCTCTATTTAAGCTCAATAGACTGCTAAATTTCTGAAGTGTCAAAACTTATTGATGCAAATACCCTCGTATGTTGATTCACATTTGTCAGCATTTAGAAATTTTGCATAGTTGTATCATCAAATATCGGACAGTAAGAATTTAATATTACTGTATCAAGATCTGTGAAACGTAACTTATTGGCTCCGACTGAAATCTCGGCAATATGAACAAAACAAAATCTAAATCTGTTCGGTGTGACTATTTCGACTTCCATGCCCGCTAGTGCTGCGAAAGTACCTAAATCATGAAGAATATATATCCTTACTCGAACGTGTCATTAGTTTTTAATGTTATTCAGGCACTTTAATTTTATACTTAAGTAGAGCTATAGTCTTATATCCGGGAGCCACTGTTAAGTTCTACTAAAAATTGGTAGAACAATTTATCTCTATTGGAAATTTTTGTATTAATATTCAAATAATAACACCTAGTTCCTCACTGAAATTCGCACACACTACTTTAATAAAGAAATTTAAATCCTATTAGCTTTTGGAATTGATAAATGAATTTTTATTTTCAAAGACAATTAATTCAGTTTATCGTCTAATCAGAATTCGTGCTGAATTCATCATGTCTCACAAGATGGTGAGTTAGAAAAATTAGTTTCCTGATAATTACCCTACGGAATAGTGAGACACTGTTACTGGAAAATCACTTGTTAAGATTGCAGTTGGCGTTATATATAACTGATACTTGCTGAATGTTGTTATCTGAGAACAAAGAACAAAACATTTAACGAAAACAAATTGAGCCTCATTTGAATATTTGGGGTAAAAAACAATCAACGACTATACTTTTATTTCACTAGATCTACTAACATTCGAAATTCGAAACACTGTGTCCTCGCATTCTGGTGGACGCGGGTTTGAATCCTCTTCCAGCCATCCAGATTTTGGTTTTCCATAGTTTCACCAAATCACTCCAGGCGAATGCCGGGATGGTTTCATCGAGAGACAATGGCCGCATCCCTTCCAGTTCCTAATCCCCTGCCAAAAGTAAAAAACAAGAAAGAAAAAATAGCTTTCAGAAAACATAAAAAAGAAGGTTGCAGCTTAAAGCAAATTGTAAAATATAACCCGGTGCCTAAGCCGGAACTGTAGAGATAAGTAGAAAAATCATACATAATTCCTGTCAAGCGAGTCCAATTACTGCCTTATTAAAGAACGGTTGAAAAGTCACCAAAGACATTCCGTAAAAATTAAAAATGGGTTGTATTCTTTAAACATGATCAGTACATCATTGGGTAGTCAGTAATTTTTTTTTACGTCATTCTGTATTTTATTGCTAAATATACGCAGAAATTTTAGTAAAAATAAACATTTTTTTGTTTACAAAAAGCGACGTTCATCACATTTTCGAGAAAATTGTTTGTTGGTTGTTTACTGACAGCATCTCCACCTATTACCACAGGAAACTTAATAATGCAATGCTCTCATCAACACCTTACCCTCTGATTGCTCTCTGCTCTTCTGAAAATACCTTTTCAATTGATTCGTATCCTCTCCTGCGGGACTGGAGTGTTTCAGAATAACAGCGTTAAGCGTATTATTCCTCCCAGGAGAGAAAATAAGGACTGCCTTGTGTGGCGAGGTGTTGAAGCGTGGATCCCTCCGTGCAGTAACTATTTCTGGATCACTGCGCGATGATTCGCAGATCGGATTGTGGATCGTGGCGTACCCCGCTGACATATTGGACGGCAGTGGGGTGGGGAGAGATATTCGGCCGAGTGTCACAGATTTAATCCCGTCCGGGGGCTCTGCTGCCATTATTGATGAACCACGAGCTCACTGGGGAACAATCAGGGTGGTACCGCACAGGGTAGCAAGGACTCTGGCCGTATGCACAGCATCCACCTGCGTTGAAGCTACCAGGCATCGTTTCATTATCCAACAGATGTGGAAACTTACCAAATTGCGAAGAACCAAGTATTGCGTAGAATATATGGCAAACAAGTAAAGCAGTTAAAAAACCGCTGTAAATAAAAAACTAAGTGTACACACGATGACGAATTTATGAAATTTACAAGTGAAATTACTGTAATTTTCTTAATGGAGATTAGTACTAAGATTTTAAGTTGTAATTTCTGATAGTAGCGGTCAGTGTTCTTTAAGCAACGGTCAGTGTACTTTACCAGGATATAAACAAGGTTGAAAAATCAATAGATAGAATGTTCTTATGTTCTTCCAACCATAACAACATTACAAAAGCAGCAAAAATCTTCCTAAATAACCTACACACTTTTTCCCGCAGCACAGTTCTACAATTTATGCAGAAGGTCAGCAACACAACCACGCCTAAAATCATATCGCCTTCCTCAAGACATTGTAAGAGAAGACGAGCAAAATGCCACATGATTATTTTTTAACTTTGTTAAAAATTTCAAGAGATTGCAATCTCAACTTAAAATTATATTATTGCTATACTTAAATAACTTTGCACTTACGTATTTATTTATATTTTTCGTTCAAACTGATTTTAGTCATGAAATGAGAACTATACGTACAACATTAAGATCAACACCGATGGAAAGATAATACTACAAATCTTTAATTCTAAATACCGATTTCTTATTCTGTATCAAATGTGTTGTACGTTTTGACAGTGCTAGTATATATTAAAATTTCTATTCTAATATATCTCAGTCGTCGAATATTTGCAGAGGAATTCAATTGGATTTCCATCAAACCATGCCACGTAAAATTTTCACAGGTCACTGTTATAAAAAAAAAAATCTGTGAAGCATTTGGTATGTGCTGATCTATTTTATTTAATAAATGCAATAATAAACTAAAAAGACTTCACGTGTATCTCAATAGAATAGACGGACATAAAAATCCAAAACTCTCATTCCAAAACCTTTTAAAATACAATTTTGGGCATATTCTACTTTAGTTTAAGGGTTCCTGCTGAATCCTTCAAGTATAAGTATCATTTTGGAGCATGGACGTTGCCAGGTTGGGGCAGGGTGGGGCATTTGCCCCAACATGGCTCCCTCCCTCTAGTAGTTGGGCCAAAAATAATAAAAATAAAAATTCCCACTTTTAATAGTGAAAAATATATATATTTTTTTTTTAAATTTAGCCAGAACCCTCGCAGAATAGTGCTTAAATAAGTTAAATGAGTGTTTAATTTTTTTAAGTAAAACCATTTTCAACAACTATTTTTATTAAGTTTCCTTATTTTTGAAGCTAATCCTAGTTATGTTCTTGTTTCGGAGCTCCCAAAGTTTGAAATTAAATTAATAAATAAGTATCAATCATGACACCAAGGTTGCTAAGCGTGTCAATGCAGTACACTATGTCGTTGCTGCCAAAAACTATAATATATTTTATTATTATTATTAATTAAGCAGAGAATATTGAAAGATAATGTAAATCAATAAAAAAATCTGTTTCTTGAATTTCCCCACTCTTTGCCACAATTTGGATCAAAGATAGTGTTGCTGTATTGGAAAATATAACTGTTTATCAACAATATGATTGAAGTTCGAAGTCACGGGGATACAATTCAAATGTTTCAACCTGTTCCACGCGCTATTGTGAAACAGTGGAACCATCGGAGTAAACTTTACAACTAACCGAAAGTAGTTAACCACATACCCTCTTTTCCATCTGTACTTAGCGCTACTATTATTATAGACTGCTGAGGGCTGACCGCGAAGAGATTATTTGTGGACTGTTTGAAGACAAGAGATCTTAATGTTTGTTCATTTCATACCTGGGGTGATACGAATCACGTATTCACTGTTTCAAATTCTATAAATCTCTAAATTAAATGAAAGACCATACATTGAATTTATTACAATGAATAACTTTTTAAGGGGAAAAAAAATTTTCGTCTTTTTCTCCAGTTTCATTCTGAATGCGCCTGAAACTAGTCCGGAGAATATCATGGAGTATAGCCTACATTAACTGCTGAAGTTACTGACATCCGCAAATAAAGAGCCTTGAGCATTTTATTAGAAAATAACCCATGATTGAGATGTTCTACAAACTTAAATAAAACATGCATTGACTTACTTTATCGTCCTCTATGTATCTACAGTAGTCCATAGCTTTAATTAAAAAACTAACTTAGTCCACAACCCGAATGTTGGTTCGATCCTCCCGAAGGAGGCATACTAAGTCATTGTGTCAGAGGTAGGATGGCCAGTTACTTTCTCCTGGGACCTACAGTTTAACGTGGAATCCGAGCCACGGAGCGACATGGCATATCTCATATGATCAAACACACAATTCTTAAAAATTCCTGCGCCTGCCGGGACTCGAATCCGTGAGCGGAGCAACGAACTTTTTTAAAGCAACTACTGAGCTACCAGACAGCTGTAGCTTTAATTTTTTTACGAGTTTAATAGTTAGTCCTCTCGCAGTCGTCCATTTTCATTACTTCGCAGCATCACCTATGCAGGACCAGCATCTTACTGGGCGGAAAACGAACTGTAATATTTCATTTGTGATATTGTCATTTGCTATATATCTAGATGCATTCGTTTTATATTGACGAATAATCTGTATCTCCTTATTGCAGTTAAATCTAACATCCTACTGTTTCTTCTAGCGCCTATTGTTACTCTACAACTATGCCATCCAATTCTCGTTTAATTGTCAAAGTCTTTGTTTATACCATGGAAACTTCTAACAAGGGTGTGTCTATATGTTTTCGTATCAACTAAACTACTGAAAAAAAATTGTGAGATTTCCACATTAGGAAAATGAGACAAAATGTAAAGTCTGCATTACGATGTTACGACACTTGATTCCGGAGTGAGAAATTAAAATCTATTCTAAACACTCGACTTATTGGGAAAACTACTTTATTTATTTTGACGCCGTTTCCATAGTTAGAAATCATATTCGTAGTAAAGGTATGTGTAATCACACTACATAACACATAAACAGGAAATCAAAACCTCATCTGCGCGGGAATTTCTTTCACGTATAATCTAATTTAATTTAATTGCGATGGTGTGCAATTCTCCGTTGACGTTTTCCCCCTTTGCTGTACCCGCCTGCTTCCTCCCTTTAGGAACTTTTATTTTAAATTCTTTCAGCGTTTTGGTAAATTATTCACCACTTCCATCGTTAATTTATTCCAGTCCCAGATTTCTTACCTAAGAAAGAAAATTTTCCCACACGCCTGAAATCGAGTGGCAGATTGAAGTTGTGGTCATCTTTTCCCTTCCATGCACCAATATCTTTCCACTCCTCGTCACCAATATACACCCCATTCTCTGCAAGCACACATTTCACCCTTCTCCTGCCTTCCAATAAATCACGTTCCATCTCCTTTGTCATGTGAGATACTGATTCCGTTCTGCAGTAATATTCAGGGAGAACTTTCGCTGCCCTTCTCTGCATCCCCTCCCACTCCTTTATCCTGCATTTGATGTAAAAAATGTGGATCCCACAAAACACCATCATATTCAGTCAAGTCTGTGTGAAATTTTTAACTCCATTCCCTCACTTGTCTGATATTATCACATGTCATGTCAAGATAGTTAGGTTTCAAGTCTTCAACGAGCAATTCCTTCCAATCCTACAATCATAATAAATCTTTAGTTTATTGCATCAATGTACCTAATAAGCTGACTTTCGCTTTGTTAGTATCTTCGTCCCATGTTGACCAACACATCTAGCTATCCTGTCTATGACTTCCTGCAGCTTCTCCCGTTTTTATCTTACTATATAACATTATGTCATCTGCAAAAAACCTACCTTCTGACTGAAAACCATTAACGTAACTAGAATAAGGAATAGCAATGGCCCTGTGGCATTTATCACTTCCTTTGATACTATATTGCCTACCCTAATTAATATTAACAATTCTTCTGATATGTAAATGGAGACTGGCAACCCTCTATACACGACATTCGAATTTCGGAGGCAGCGAAGCCAGTCTGTTTTTGTGATTTTGAGAAGAAATAACCAAAATAGACCTGATGAAGACAACCGAGCAGGTTGTCGAAACGTCGTCGTTTTATGACACCATCCGGCTGGACTCCGTAGAAACTTTTATTGAACAATTCTTCTATCCAGCAAATCATTTTTTCGTTGATTCCAATGGCTTTTACCTTATTTATCACCATTTCATGGCTCACTCTGTCTCCTACCTTAGAAAGATCTAACACTACTCTATCAATATGGCCTCGCTTGTTCATATCTTGCGAAATATGCTGGATATAACCCACTAACTGATATTCAGTCTGGCATAACTTGAAATCTACTCCACAAATTCTTACGTGTTTTCAACTCATTGAAAACCTATGGCATGCTCTAAAATTTTTCGACTGGTATCATCACATATCCATATTGGAGGCCGGAGCAGAAAATTAAAACAGTATCTAAAAAATTTGATTCTGCCATAATACCAAATATCGTTTTTTTTGTGTAAGTATCGGGTTTTAGGCCACTGAACCCAATAATGGCCATAACTTAGCGGGTTGACAAAGAACTTTGTTGGATCTCAGTAAAGACTTAACGTGATACTAATGGCTAAGGTGAAATTTGTAGTTGGATGACAGGGTACTGCAACGAGAGCTACATCTAAGGAAGAAACAATACCACTTACGCAGTATATTCATCACATAATTAGCACCAAATGTTAAATAGAGAATAGTGATAAAATAATAAATTATTTAATGAAAAATTTCATTCCACTGTTGTTGTAGTTTTTGTATACTTTGGAAGCAGTTTGTCCCTAGTTGATGTATCGTCGGCGATCCTATGTTATCAGTAATATGTTTACTGTTTAAAAACCATGTAGATGGGTGCAGGATAGAGGGAAGATGGAAGTGTAGGGAAATTGCTACCAGAGCCTGTGCTCCATTGCAATTAAATTAAATTAAAAATAGTACAGACTGCTCGATTGAATTTATTTAAATCACATTTATGAATAGGTGTTACATTCGTCGCCGGCCAATACTCGTTTCAGAGTTTATATTTCTCTCTTGCAGCCATTTATTAATATGGGCATGATATAGGTTTTATAGTGTAATTGGAATTACATTTATGTCGTAAGGCTTCGTAGCTGTTCACTTATTCTTTCAACCAGAATGTCACTTTTAAAGTTGTACATGATTAGAGCGATTGTAGGCAGATAATCACTTATCTGGTGGCGCAGAAGCCTAAGGTGTGTGGGTTGCGACTGGAATTTTTACGGCTCTTACACCTCACATTTAACTCTGGTAAAGCTTTACTCTGTCAATATGAAAATGCGGGGACGCCCTGAGGTTCGTATTCGACGTTAAACTATAGATCCGCTTCATCTGGTAGGATTACCAGTTCTTTGAGATCACATAAAATTATTTACTATCACGCCACTTTTATGTTGCACTGTCATCAAGCATTATGATCTTAATAACTTCCAAGCCCCTCAATAATGACGGGTGAAAGCAATGTTCTGGCTAATCATTTCTTTATGGTTAATAAATAAATAGAATTATTGTTATGTAATGCTTATAAACTTATTTTGTAATGTGGTACATATTTCAGTCGCAGTTTACACAGCAATACAGTTTCACCCTGTAATGAACTAACAATGTCAGAATTAGGGAAACAATGAAATTAAAAATAAATTAGGAATCCCAAAACCTTATGCTACATCGCGTGATGGCTTTTAGTGCTGGTCCAGGTCTCATGCAGCGCGATAAATACGGATTTCCGTATGAAATAATAACTTGAGTGACTCGGCGTTTATGAAAGCAGTTTTAATAATTTATAAAACTAAATTTTGTGCCAGTTTGTCATTCTGGTCCTGTCTCCATTTCGACCTAACGATAACTTATACTAATATTGCTATTATAAATTCATAGCTTCTATTACCCGTGTTTGAATAAATTCAATGTAGTGCGATCTAAATTTGACCCACTGGAAATGTTTACATGTGTCTGATATAGTGTCATCAGTAATAAAAGCAACTAATAATTAATATATTAATTTAAACGCAGTACATACTTATATTTCAGTGTTTCGTCAAATCATTTCTCGAGTATATGTATTATAACAGCGACTTAAAATATCTACATCGGATAGAAATATATTGCAACCTGTTGAACAGGTATTTTAGCAATTCATTTCTTCGCTGGGTACAATTTTCATCAAATAACACTCATAATCTTGAAAATGATGTAATTTAGATAGTTCTTACCTTTTTACGAAGTACACACTCTCTTCTTTTAGTGTGCTGGCAGCTCATTTATTCGTGGATGCTCAGAAAAATAGAACTGTTACTAAACAACGCGCATAACCTCGAGCATCTCCGGTCGTTGTTGGCTGGACAGCGGAGGCGAGAAACATGACATCATGACGTCAGTGTGGCAGACATAATGACCAAGACTGGAATTTTATAGGTGTAGATAACTTCAAAATTTCACAGTTGTTGCTGTAGCACTCAACTTTTCATTTCCATATTCGTGTTTTCTTCTGAATTGTCTTATCTACATGTAAGTAACAACCATAGTTATTTGATAGTTCATATTTTGATCATAACTGGGTTGATTACTGGTACAGCTTCTATCAAGAAGTTGTAAAATTAGATACGAAAGAAAAACAAATAGTGGAGACAGTTGTGCAGTAAGAGCAGGAAGTCCTGGGGGTTGGCTGAATCCCTGTGCAGACGCAGCCGGGGCGGATCGTTTGGTTGGAGAGGTTGCGGGGGCGGACGGGGGATGAGAGCAGTGTGGTCTCCGAGAACGTCGCGCGCCGTGGCCAAAGGATTACAACGGGGACTCCAGAGTATTTTACATGGAAATGGACCTCGAGGAAGGAGTGGGCGCGTGGGGAACCTTAATAGAAAGTCAGTGGATAACATCGAATAGAGGAGCAATAACCGTGAATCACCGAGACTGGGCAGCCACCTCTAACAAGATTGGCCGGAAGTGGCTTCGGGGCTTGCGAGGCCTCTTCCGGGAAGCTCGTAGCAGAAGTCATCGCAAGAGCTACGTACCAATTATCACTTTGCTCATATACAACGTGAGACTCAACTGAAAATTATAGACTATTTTTAACAACATAAAAGTTGGGGGAACAACTAATCAGAACTTCAATTTGCTCCTAGACTTCAGCAGACGTTCATTTAGCATCAATACGAATAATTACCAAGTGTAGGTTGTCATTACGAGTGTTGATTAAAGCAAGATAATTTAAGGCTTTTTTATTGCAGAACAAGTACTCAGTCATTACTGTGTATCAGTATCACAAAAATCCTGCATTGTCATTTCTCATTTGATCGTCAAAACCTGTTATGCAGGATTAAAATAAATGCAAGTTTCTACCATCTAGTGTATCCTTAGAAAACGGTACTTCGTATATGTTTTGTCTTGGTGTACCTTATTCAAATAAATATTGTTGAACACTCAGGTTATTTTGTGGGCGAAAGATTGAATTTGTTGGTTGGAAAAAAACCTTGACAAAAAAAAAAAAAAAATTTACTTCTAATGTCTTCAATAAGTTCCATAGTTTAAATTCTCTTCAGATTGTTTTTTTTTTAATTTAATTTAATTTAATTGCAATGGTGCACACGTTCCGGTGGTAATTTCCCTACACACCCATCATTCCCCTTTCTTGCACCCACCTACATTGGCCCTCTATAAATTTTGACTTTAAATTCCTTCAACGTTTTTGGAAAATTATTCATCATTTCCCTTCGTAACTTATTCCAATCCCTGATACCCTTACCTAAAAGAAGAATCTTCCCACACTCTTGCGCCTGAAATCGAGTTCCAACTTCTGGTCATAGTCATCTTTTCCCTTCCATCTACTACTCAGTAATACCGTTGGGAAACTAGAAGGCAAGAAATACTTTAAAGGAATTGAGTAGCTCATATCAAACACAAAAGTAACCAAATTATAATATCCCAAAACAATATTTAATCCGTTTTTAATACTTGATTGTCAATACCATAAATGCAATAAGCGGATAAAAATCACATCTCTCTGTTGTGTTTAGGGAAAGAAACAATAGTTTTTCTGGCTGCTTGTAAATGTAATCTTGGCTGAATATTCAATTCACTAATACAAACACAGCTCTGTAAAAGTGTTACGTGTGAAAACGGTCTGTAAAAGTGCATAAAGTGCCGTTGAAGACTACCATGAGAAGATTAGCACAATATCTTAACTGATTACGCACCACGTCATAAAGAAGAAACGCTTCTGGGGAGTAAGAGGCATTCACCACAAAAGTTATTTGCGACACTTGTTTGTACACAATTGTTTGTAGACGATATTTTATTTATAAAATCTTTTGACTGTTTGTTTACGAATATTTTTTCTGGTTATACCCCACAACTTCTGTTGAAATTTCAACACGAACCAAGCATAGGCGATGGAATTAGGAGTTTTTAGCGCGCGCCCGTGATTTGACGGACATATGGACCTACTTACGGAAATTATAACAGATTTGTTTGTACGTAAATAAAGTAATTAACAATGAAACTTCAACGTGGGTGTCTTAATCCTATATATCGTAGAGCCAACAGCGAGTTACAAAAATTCAGTTTGGATTATAAACTTAAATTATCTGTAAAAGCGTAATGGATTTGTTAGTGCACATGATTTATGTTGCTTGTCAAATTACGTGCAGGTATAAAAAAATGATATCTTCGAACATTTCAAAGCCTCAGCGTTCCGCGATTGTATCTTACAAATTAAGCATCTTTCCTGACGCTGTATTTTCTTTTCTGGAAAGAATTTCACTTCGAATAGAATAAAATCATTTTTCTGACACTCTAGAGCAAAGCTGTTACGGTTATTAAGAATTCTTTGAATTGGCCAAATTTCATCACTGTGAATGAAAGGAAACTCTGCCCAGCAAGAGGATGACCAAAACCAGTAAGCTACAAGCAGGTAAAACAGCAGTAGTAACGGAATCCAAACCAAGCAGTCGACATGTGATGATGTGTTTCATTGACCCAAAAACAGATCCCTACACGAATAAACAGAATAAAAATTATAATATCTAAACATATGTGTAATAGAAGCAAGAAATTTTTTTTCGTAATCTGTAGATTGTGTTATCGCTGAACTGATATTACAAAATGAAATCAGTGTAATTTTGGAAAATTTACTTGGTTATTTCTCAAGATTATTACTCTACCACTGAACAACAGTGTGAAATTTCTATTTTCAAATCCAACATTACTCGCCCTGTTGTAGTCACATCAAGCAGCAATGCAACTAGCAGCATTTATGCTCAGTCCGCTGCCCACAGACATTAAATTTAATCCATTGAGCTGTGTTTCAAAGCACTTTGATCTCATGAAATTTAAGGTGCACTGTTTTAGTGTACTTTCGCTGTGGATGACGTCATGGCGATACTCTACCTCAGTGCTGGTGACGTCTTTAGACGTCCCCTGCAAGCCTCGTCTGACACGGCCAGCATTTGTTAACTTCGAAGCGGAAGTAGCCATAGCTGTTCGTATCACTTTATTATAGTGTAAATAAGCCTACTAATAACGCGAGTACGGTTTCATGAGCCAAAATGCGGCACCAAGAATGGCATGTAAAACAGCACGTGACGTTATCAGTGCACATGTTTTTTAAAAAAAGGACGGTAACTATTAACAATAAAGTGATGTACTGCATGCAAGTAAACGAAAAAATCGTTAAACTGGGTCAAATATCTCAATGCCACTCCCGCAGCTATAGATTTAAACCTCAAAAGTGTTCTTAACAACTAATATTTTAATTAAGCCTTAAATTCTGTTCTTCTGAATCATTAATCTCCAACAACTTTTGGGTCGAATTATGTTGCCATTTTAAATAAAAAATGTGATGTATTAAATAGTTTTTATGTTTTTTTTCTGGCTGCTAACTAGTGTAATGGGACTCATCGCCGAATCTAAAACTTAAAAATGGAAAAGGAATATTCATTTTTACTGGTACGACAATTTGTGGCGAAAGAGAGAAAGAGGCAGCCTGCGTCTCCATGCAGCGGAGGGTTTAATTGATGAGTTTAATCTGATTCAGGAAGGCAAGATATATTAGAGGATGGTTTCTAAAAATAACTAAGTGGATAAAGAAAATTATGAACTAGAAAGTCAAACAGGCCCTGAACATATGGCAGCAATTCTTTTTAATTTAATCAAGATTTTATATAAAATCTAAAATTTTGTTTCATTACCATAAAAAATTAAATGAGGGTATTTAAAACATCAATATAGACTAGGATTTTCTAAACTGATGTATATATATTTGGATTAGCTTTGTACAGTTTAACGCGCATCTTCAATTTTGAACCTAAGATTGATAATAGCAATTGAAAGTACAATTTTTGCTATGTACTCAGGTGTTTGTGAGTGTTTCTCGTAAACTGAACTGCTGTTTTTTTATGATAACATTGTTGTTATAGTTAAGGAACTACAGAACCATTTGCACTGAATATCACCTATGGCAAGGGCTGATGATACAAATTTAATCAGTAGTGTTTATCTAATGTTTGTTAAAAATTTGGGTAGGTAAGAGTGGGTGCTACATTTGCTACACAGTAAGATAAAATGAATAAATGGTGAAAAGAACTTTCTGCTCGTCTTTATGCAATTTAAAGTTAGATTTTTCTAATTAAAGGATTTGTAATTACCAAGCACAAATTTGAATATTTTAATAACAATTGTTGGGAACCTCTTTACGGGAATTACGAGATAAAAATTATTTGCTATTGTTCACTGACACTTCATACTTACAGCTGTAATTTCATAAAAATGATAAAAATATTATTATGCAGAACTACAATGTTATTTGGGTGATATTAAGTCAACATCTACGTGCAACAACGCAATATAGGATTTGACAGTCTGACAACTTTTTCCATCTGAATAATGTTAGAAATTGTGCAAATTCTACAGATTTGAAATTAATAAAAGAGCAGAGGTTGAAGATATTTTGTATTTAGCAATACAATCGTGGAAAACTCAGTACTGAGTCAGAGGAAAGAAACTGTACACAAAAAAAATATTTTTAGTTATAATATCACTTGCTCTTCAGTTAGAAATTTCTACTTAATAATTTAAAAATTCATCAGTTTTTCATTTTTCAGTTAACGAAAATTGCAATTGAAATCTTCTTAGGTAATATATAATATTCCCTATAAATAAAAGAAGATAAGGCAATTTTAAAGTTAGCAAAACATGTTAGAATAATGATAGGGTTACAACACACGATATAATTGCAATTCATGAAATCTGTAATTTGGTTCTCGTCTTATGTAAAATAAAGTCGTTAGACATGATTAATTAATTATAACATTTTACTGTGATTTTAAACATGATATAAATATATGTTCCAAATATAACTCCACGAATATCATTCAATTATGCGTTAAGTTATATTTTCAATTCAGATTTTGATGAAGCGAATTTTCAATAATATAATTACATGGGGGTAGTACTTATGAAACTTATAACGTTCTTATATTGGTGCAAATTTGATAATTAAAACATCGATTCTTGAGTAAACAAAAGGATATTAGACATTTATCCACTGAGAAATTAAACAAATTAAATCAGTTGTACCTTTAAGAGGTTTAGATTCTTTAAAATCGTAAACATTTTTCAATATAGAGCTGAATAATGGTTGACAGTGCGCTAACAGATTTCATTTTTGTGTATTATTTTTCCTTTTGTATGTTCCTCCGTATTTAATTTTACTACACAGCCGAAGTTCAGGAAATATCCTTTCAATCTATCTCATTGCTTGGATGAGGTATCAAATATTTGATCTCAAATCGATCATGATGCTTTTTAGTGACCCCTCAGTTGAACAATAATTTACTAATAATTTAAAACAAATTATAAAATAACTTTTTCACAAAATTATGTTTATTTTCATTAGGCCATAGCGTACTTCTCCGTTTATTGAGCAACATTAAAATAAGGTAAAAGTTCGCATTGCAGTGGAAAAACTGTCTACATGAACAGAACCAAATAAAGTGAACGGAAGGACTATCTCTGAAATGTGCTATCTAAGCTCAGCACGAGATTGAGTGACGTCAAAGATGGTACCAACTCAGCAGTCATTAGATACCCATGCGACGCCAAGCACCTCTGAAGCTCCTTCACTGCAAAGCCGAGGCGACCCTTCACAAAGATTGCAGCACAGTATGGCAAAGATGAGTTCGTAATGAAAACTCCGTTTACCGAGTCTTCCCCCTTCCACCTAATACCCTCCCATTAGACCCCCTTCCGTCCCGTTTCCGAAATTAATCCTGCGACTTTGCGAGCAGCTACCGTTACAGAGCCAGTTGCGCCGTCGGCCTCCGTATTAAGCATTTCCTTCATCCCCATCTCCCCGACATCCATTCACTTTATTGTCTCGGACGCGGCATTCAGGAGACAGGTCCCAATCCGGCGAGCAGGATCCCACCGGACCGAGCTCCCGCGTGCCTTTTACCTCGGTTATAAAGATAGCGCGAGTTAATGAAGCGCTGGACCAATAATTATTTTGGGGCTTAGCGGGCCTCGGTTCATCAGCGGCTTAGTGACGGAATGTGCGGCCGCGAACGGCCGATATTGCGCCGGCGGTGGCGCTGCCCGGCCCAGCCCGATAAGAGAGCGCTAATTCGAGGTAATTAAAGGGTGGCGGACGGCAACCAGCAATGCAGCGGAGTGTGGCAGGGAAACCACTGCAGGCGGGTTGCTTCTAAATACGACGCAAGTTGTCCATTTCTTGGATTTATATTTTCATTGTTAGCTTCATAGTCGTCTATTGGTTAATGTGGACGGCTGTCGAGGTTGGGGACAAACTAAAGTCTATTACAATACTTTATTTAATGTTAGATTGATCAGTGAGTGAGCGAATGTATAGCAAACTCGATTAAATTTGCTTGTGAATAACATCCAAACTAAGATCAGGAGGGAAACAAAATTTAATATGTTAGCTAAAATTGATGATATCTACGTATAAGAGAAATTCAAGACATATAGCATCTATAAGGTCGAAGAAATTAGGGTATAAAAATGCCCCGACTCGCTTCCAGAAATGGGTAGGCTGTGCCTCCGTTGACACTGCCGTTCACCCTGATGCATAAATTCGTAGTGTCTGTTCCCGCCGTAGCAATACTATATTTGGAATTTGTTACGCTGTTAAAATTCTGTTGGTATCAATAAAGTTAATACTCAGGATGGAGGGTGGAGTGACCGCACATCGAAACCCAGTCTCGCCATTAAATATTAACATAGCCTTAAAACGATCATCGGCTCCAAAAAAACCTCTTAGTTCTTAAGGACGCCCGGTGTTAGGTTTCAACTGTAAACTACAGGCTTTCTTTTCCAAGTAAGATTGCAGAGTTGGACCACGGCAAATGTCAGGGATCCTAGGCGGCCGAACCATCCTTCAAATATCTCGGTAAATTTTTAAAGAGGCTTTTGCTTTGTGATAGTGAATTTAGGGCAATCTCTCTAAAAAAAAAAAAAAAGAAGATAGAACGCTAGTGGGAAAACAAAACTTCCAAAATATTAGGCAAAAAAAAAATGTGGTCGTGCCGACTGATGACAGAGTTTAGATTTGGCCCGCATTCCGCTTTCTTTCTTTTTTTTTTTTTTTTCCTTGTGGCTTCATGCCTCGTCGACCTCATTAGAGGAGGGAAATGACTGTGTCAAGGATCGGAAAGTAATTCGGTCATGGTCTTTCGAAGCACGCATTTGAGCATTCGCCTAAAGTTATTTGGGGAAACCATTGAAAACCCAAATCTGGATAGCCGGACGGGGATTCGAACCAGCGTACTTCCGAATGTGAGGCCAGAGCGTAACCGCTCACCCACAACGCTCTGTCCAGATTCCGTCTCTGTGTTGCCTGAACCAACAGTTTAACATGGAGTCCGAACAACGGGACATCCTGGTGCAGCTCAAATGATTGCCCGGAAAACTTAAAAATGCACGACTCCGCCGAATTTTGACCCGAGACTTTGAATTTTTCATAGAAGCCGCCATAGCCACAGAGCTATCAGATAGGAACTCGCCAGTATTGATCAGTGAGCTAAGGCGCAGCTCGCTGGAAGGACTAATATAGTATAGGAGCAAAGTTAACGGAGCCACTGAAAATGCCATCCATCGGCATGTCTCCACAGTTAAATACTTCCATCATTTTAAAGAAGGCCACTTTGACCTGAATGATTCCCCACTTTCTGCAACGCAATCGTCCAGGTGTCATGGCTGTTAGCTTATTAAAACGCTCCAAGTCACTAAACTCTCTGTTGTGGGACATATAATTTACATTAACAACAACATTTTTACAGTGAAAAATTACAATCCTGAATTACCCAAATACAATCACATCTCGGTATCATAGAGAGACTAGTTCCATTACCCTTTAATTTGGACTATAAATTAAATTACATAATTTTATTGTATTAACAATGATTATAACATCTTTTTAGCTTCATAGAATGATTAACAAAGCAGTAATTGCCTCCTTATGTTAATTTTTTTTTTTTGTAACTGCTTTACGTCTCTTTTTAACATCGAGGTCTTTAGAGACGGGAAAGGATGGGGGGCAAGGATGGAGGCAAGGAATGGGAAGGAATTCGGCCATGGCCTTTTGAAGGAAGCATCCCTGCATTTGCTTGGAGTGATTTGGGGAAACCATGGAAAACTCAAATCTGGATGCCCGGACGGGGATTCGAACCGCCGTCCTCCCGAATGCTAGGCGAGAACACTAACCGTTACACCACCCCGCTCGGTCCCTTATGTTAAACCGAAGAGACAGTGTACTCGGGAACCTGAGATCTAAGAGAACATACCAGTTTCATCCATAATTTGATTACAAATTTGAGAATCTTTGCCGTAGTAGTCTTGACGAGGGTGGTATAAATTAACAACTTCACTGTTTAACACTGTACGACGTACGTAATCAGTACTATTATCTTGGCTACCTATGGCGAAAATGTCTAACACAGGACCGCTTTTCATTTCCAGGCTGTATGCAATTTTTGCACCCATAAATCTATTGAGTTCTTAATCCTCGTATGAAATAGAAGATTTATAATAAAATAGCAGAGTAATCGGTGTTTCCCGGTCTAAATTGGATTGATTTACTTGTCCACTATTTTTGTATTTTAGATGGGAATCATGTGTACCAAGCTTCATTAATTTAGCACCAGCCATATCCAGAAGTAAACTAAATATTGCTGCACCCGAACAATCGTATGCTGTGATACAGAAGGTCAGTTTACATTTTGGTCCAGGCACATACATCTGTATCTGGTACACATATGTTTGTTCCGCCATAACGCAGAAAATGGTGATTTTTAATGCGTTTTCACAACTTGAAACCGTTGGATACAAGATAAAATCTAAAGTACATGTTGGAACATTAGGACACAATTATTTTATGAACAATCTGGCATAAGTTAAAAACTGCTGAATCGATTTTGACGGGATTTAAAACTTTGGGTTTCTGTAAGGAACAATGGAAATTAAGAGGGGTGGGGGTAAAGAGTAAGAATGGTTAAGCTTTTGGAAACAAAATGCGGACTACTAGTCCACTGTTTTTTGTATTTTCGAAGGGAATCATGTGTACCAAGCTTCATTAGTTTAGCACCAGCCATTTCCAGAAGCAAACTAAATATTGTTTTTCTGTTTTTGTTCCTTCAAAATCGTTTAGAAACTGTAGCTTTGTGTAAAGGACATTGACAAAAATTAAGGAGGTGGAAAGGAAGATAGGGGTTGGGTTTCTGTAAACCAAATGTATACAGTATTTTTCTATTTGTTTAAAAAAAAAAAACCGTAGCTTTGTATGAAGAACGTTGACAAAATTTAAGGGAATGAAAAGAGGGAGAGAGGTTGAGCTTTTGCAAACAAAAAGTAGACCGTATTTTTTTGTTTGACTTACAGTACACATGTAAAAAGTTTGTAGCTTTGTATAAAGAACATTGACAAAAAAAGGTGGTGGAAAGGGGGAGACAAGTTGGATTTTTGTAAAACTAATGTGACTAGTATATTTCACCTTTTGTTTTTATTAAAAAAAAAAGTTTACAAGTGCAAAGTTCCATCGAAATGGGATAAAAACTGTGGGTTTGTATAAAAATTAAGGGATGCAGAGAGGGGGGTGGTTTTTTAAATTTCTTTGGTCAGAAACCTTCTCCATGAAACAATACATGTATGGCCGACATTCTTTGTTATCTTGACTGATAACTTATCAGCCAAATGGAACAGAATCCAATTAATCTATGATAATCATACATTTAAAATATAATCATCATTAAATGTAACAGCTTTTCCTTGCAAAGTTCATGGGATTATTTAACGATTGCACAAATCAATATGATTATAATTTATACCAACCTCTACGTTTTGTAATCACCATTATTTATATATATAATTAAACTTCCTGACTGCGAGAAGTAAGCAAGTTTCTCCTTACGTACGTTAATTAGAATACTGTATTCGTAAAGCAACCATTGGATGTAATGGTTGACCATCATTTGGAAGGCAGATGAGCACAAATTATGGGGCTTCTGCAATGCTTCAACCACTAAATCTTGCTGAATTTGATGACCTGTTTGGTGCTATATTGTTAATGACATTTCTGGTGATTTTAATACTGTTTTCTTGTATCTTGGGTAATACCTACTTATTGTTAGCACGATATATCCAAGTTAACTGTAATAGCATCTACACTTTGAAGTAATCAGCATTAAAATTATTTATCAGAATTGTCTGAGATGAACATATGATGAACACCCTACATCAAGATTGAAACGATAGATATTCGTATAAACATTTAGACTACTCTTCCTTGGAACCTGCTCTAAATCAATCATCTATCCTACTGACTTAATTGACCCTAATGATCTGATTGGAGGAATTCTGATGCTGCAGTGATGGTAGTTTCCATTTTCATAAGTTGTGTCTTGGGAATTGTTTGACGGATAACCACCGCTAACCGTGTTATGATTTTAACCCCCAAGGAAAAACGGTACAGAGACCTCCATATCCAACGCGTCTGTCTATCGCCATTCAGTAATTTTTCGAAATTATAATACAACATTTATTATTTATACAGATAATTTTTCAACCAAATGTAAACAGTATTTTTCTCCTTGTTTCAAAGGATAAGTGTGCAAAGTTTCATCGAGATCGGATGAAAACTGTGGATTATTATGAAGAACAAACAAACAGACAAACATACATACATTCATCTTTATATATATAGATAACGAAGATTATATTGCAGATTATGGCACTATAAACTAAAATATAAATTAAGAATACTAGTTCCTTGACTGCGGATATACTGTAGGAGCAAAGAATGTTTATTGTAAAATGTGATAATAGTTGGAACGGTATTGGGTTCCTCCATCTCACACTCGTTGTTGGCTGTGACCTGAAGTTCTCGCCAGACACTGAAACTAACTTTGCAAGTAAACAATCACAAAACTTACCTCAAACTTCATATGCTGCATGTTTTGCCTCCTTCAGTTTACCGACGTTTCGAACCAATTCTTCAATGCTCTTCAGAGAAGAACTTGAAATATTAACATTTTTGAACCGTCATTCCAGAGACGTTTATAGTTCGAAGGCAGAGTGTGTACATTTTTGAAGATGTTAGATCTTCGTAACGTTGCGCAATATCACTTTTCACAGGCGACTGTTAGCGCTACTGGAGAGAGGCATTTGGATAATTAAAGAGAATCATAATTACTTAGAACAAAGCCCAAAGCTGGCAGGTGATGAGGCCACTACGACAGGACCTCCAGCCATAACCACTATAACAGGACACCTAGGTGCTCCAACCAGGACACCGCCTCCAACGTTGCCGAATTTAAATTTTCTAGACTTCCAGGAAAGGCACGCAGTGGGCAGTCCTATATATTAAAAACACATGATAACTAGTCATATAAATTTTATATTTATACCAATGAATGTCTCAACTCTTCTTATTAATCATATGGATCTTCAATAACATAAACATTATATAGAGTCATAAAAGCAAATCGTGAAATTGACTACAGTTAACTGTATGTCAGTATAAGTTAAGAAAATAATAGAATATTTATAAAGGATAATTTAATGAACAAGCATCACTGACGATGAAAATGAAGTTGGTTTATATATGGAATAAAGGAAATTTTTAAATTGACCAAAGATGGCAAGTGATAGACTGTTGTCCTATTTCCATACCAGTTCTCCATCCTGTGCAATACAACTAGCAGTTCGCCATTTTTGACAGTGAATATAATATTTAGAATTAAGATATCCGCTTTTTGGCTACATTTTTCAGTGAGTGCCTTGTCATTTGATTTATACTGTAACAAGCGTGGTTGCCTATTCTGAGAGTAGGCCAGATCTCAGCGGCAAATTCTGCTACAAAATGGGTTATACGGGGAAGTAATATCAAGCGCACTTACCATATAGTTCATAATGTTTTATATTAGGATTGTGTTGGTGGATTATCACCCAGCATGAAAAGTGGTGTGACTGGATGATATAGAATAACATTTGTAAAAAAAAAATAAACACCAACAATCAGGTTATACACATACATTTTAACAGCCAATTTGTGTTGAAAACCAATTGCTACATTTTCTTCTTTTTCTCCTTAACCATTCAGGTTGGTGGGTACTTTTGTTTGTGTAATTTTGAAGCTGGGGAGATTTCCTCTTGCCTTCTACATTGGTGGAAGTATATTTAGTGTTTATTGTTTTGGTTTGCTGATTTTGAGGTATGTGTGTTCAGTGCAGTTTGTTTTTTGTTTTGAATGAGTGGAAGATGGAAGGAGGGAGACGGTGTAATTTGTTCCGGTCTAGTGAGACGTATTCTTCCGAAGAACAGTTGGGTGCCGCAACCCTTAACGGACACTACAGAGAGGTTTGTGTTTCTATTCAGGGCTTTGGTGTACGATCAGGTGATGAGGAACTGTGCATTACCAATTCTCAAATCCTGTCGGCCAATCCCGATGGCGAAAATTTCTTCCAATTTCACGAACCGACTGTCCCTAGTCTAGCGCCGGGATCAATTATGGTGTCGCAGTAAACTCAACCAACGCTGCGGGTATGTTTGATGATTAAATGTTTTCGGTTTCGTGAGTTCGATCGTTATCTCAGATACGTTTGCCAAATGTCTGTAATTATAATATAATCATTCCCGTATGGGACAATAATACACCCCTAGTTCGCAATTAAAATTCCCAAATGTGTTATTGCGCCGTGCTCCTCCTTGCGTTGGAATGCAAGGTAGGGGTAAAGATTTATGGCTACATTTGCCATGAAATGCCGTATGGATTTACTGCATTCGCAGATGAAGTTTTAGTTAAAAACTCCAAAAATGAAAGCAAGCATTTTATACAGCTTTCATAAGTTCTCTATTTACTAAACTCCTAAACATCCCTGAGACCTCTACAATGCGAGCAAATCCTTCAACGAACAAATTACAAGAGTATCTTCACCTATAAGACAGATCCTTCATATCAAGTGAGCAATAAGACTACGGCTGTCAGCTACAACTTATGTGTATCGAATGAATACTATGCTTTCAAACAAAAACCATTGGGTTTTCATGATTTCTGCGATCCTACGAACAAGTTCAATTGTTAAGTTCTGGAAACATTATAGACACAAAACATGGGATAGATATCTGTTTTCATTCTCATTTTGGAGACACTTTACACAAATAAGTCTCTGCAGAAATATGGCATGTTTTTAAGGTAATGAAAGATAATATATGATATTGGAGTTTGTTTCCCACATTTATGTAGTAGATGATAGTCCAGAGGGACTGATCGTCTCAGTAACTGTTACCTGCTTCCTTCAAGATTAACATTTTCTCACTTCAGCTTGAGAAACTGCCTCGCCACCTTAACCATGACAAAACCACAGTGTACGATTATAATATATTAAACCGTCTGGAGGAAACCCATACAATGTTTACGAGGATACTAACGAATCACGCCCATTCTGCTTTCATCAGGGCGCTCTTCAAGTTCTAGGATATTCGATCACCAGCCATGAAGATACTGTATGACCAGCTGTTTTATAGTGATTTACTAAGTAAAAGATAATTTTATTCCTCCATACTGTCTGATGGCTAAAGAAAGTAACACTACGACAGTCGGAATTTCAGTAAATAAATATGGGACTGTTCAAAGTTTACAATTTTCTGAGTAGAAATGTGTCAAAAGGAAATTGACTGCATTTCTGAATGCTGTTAACGGATACAATATTCAGCGGAATAAACGAAACAATCTGTTCATCCTTGTATTACCTATATACGAAGATAACCTATTTTAGTATAATGTTACTATCAGCTATTAAAACAGCTGACAGAAAATAATTAACCCACAAAATTATGCTGCATATTTTTTTTTTTTTTGTGGAAGTTATAACGGAGACAAATCTCTTAAAAAGTTTCAAACGCAAAAAAGTTGAATACTAAACGGAATTTAAATGGTGTAAGTGGATAGCGTTGACTTTGTGACATAGCTTAATAACAGGAGTTGTAAGATTAATGGCAATTCAGTTATTGATTTACTGGCTTAAAATTAATATCCGGAGTTTCTCCGTAACTTTATAGCGAATTATATTAGAAACTCAAATCTATAAGATTTACTTTAGAGTAATCA
This sequence comes from Vandiemenella viatica, assembly GCA_031002005.1. Taxonomy (NCBI): domain Eukaryota; kingdom Metazoa; phylum Arthropoda; class Insecta; order Orthoptera; family Morabidae; genus Vandiemenella; species Vandiemenella viatica. Next base: position 171,102,427 of record JARYHS010009186.1, on the reverse strand, counting down.
AACAGTTCTAAACTTTTATTTCTTCTTCTCTTGAATGAGCGATCTCAGATGGCTGTGCTGTTTAAGTGGAGAGTTCGAGGCAATACGACACTGGTGAAAGAAAAAAAAACCAAAAAAAAAAACGATTCTTTTATTCGGAGAAGTAGACAGCAATTCCCAGTTTCTTTCTTCTATTATTATCATTGTGTATTTGGGCTACCTGTAGACTAAAGCGTAACAGCCGTGGAAACATTGTTGAAAATGAACGCGAAAAAATCGGCGATAGCCTGTATTGAAGAACTGGTGTGATTTCGCTAAAACAATGCAAAAAAAAATGGTGCCAAACCGAAAATCAAACTAGTGTTACCGTTCATCTATCAGGCTCGGTAATTAAGTTAGTAATATAAACATCACATCAATCAGGAACACTGATGTTCTGATAGGACACATGGACACCAAATGCTCTTACATATGCAATATGCTTTCCCCAAAATTACAAACACTATCAACCTCAACAAAACGCGTATCTAATTAAATAATGCGCGATTTGTGACTCACATGGCACTCAAATAATCGAACGAACAACCATACAAGGAAGCAGCTTTTTTCCTTACATTCAGTGTCACTGTTCTAAGAATGAATTATAAAGAGCAACAATGAATCCCCAATTCTTCTGTTTGGCGATAAGCTAGATGATACAAAATTCTTCTACCACCGAAAGTCAAATCATATTAATCCTAATCGAGTTGCAAGAGCTGCCTGATTTTCAGAAAATATTGTAATCATTGTTCGATTTCATTCTTCGATTCTTCACGAATTTGCAACCGGATGTTTCGACAATGGTCTTTGTCGTCTTCGTTAGTTATTTTGCTTTCGACAATTGAGAACTATTCTGACAGTCATCAGCGGAACTGCCGCTTCGCCGCGTGAAAGACGACTTGGGTTTAAAGATACCGGTGGTTTATAGCAAACTTTGTGAATTTGGAGACCCGTTGCGCTAAACATAAACTCAACCTTCGCCTGTTGCAACTTGAAAAGTCTGCAGTCACAGAACATGTCATTAACTGTGGCATAAAACAGATTTTGAAAATAATAATAAGCCCATCCACCAGATAATTTAAAAAAAAAAAAAAATGGCAATCATTGGAGACTGACGACAGAAGTGAAAACGCAACACGTTATACTTATTGTTACGGATATACTAAATAATAATAATTCCATGTCGACGTAATGACCTGATGAGAGAGTTTCTATTGGCTGTGCTTTCCGCCCCTGTCTTAGACACCTTAACCAACCCGGTAGTGCTACCAGGTACAAGCTTAACGTTGAATCCGAACCACGAGAGCGTTCTGGTGAACTTCACATTACACAGCAAACTAAATGCCAGAGGTGAAGTTCGAACCGGAAACCTTTCGGTCGCCAGCCAGACACGTTTACCACTGAGCCACCAGACCACAACGGATATACTGTTAACATTATCATGTCTGTAATGCGAACTGATAAGATTTTACCCATTCAAAAATCGCCCACCGTGCCTAAAGAAGTTTCCACTTCAAAAACTAAAAATCTAACTTAGTCCACAAGAAAACGGTACGTCGATTCTTCCCGAAGGAGTTGTACCAAGCTATGGTGTCAGAGACAAGAAGGCTAACTCCAATCTTTCTGGGCCTGCAGTATAACGTGGAATCAGAACCACCGAACATCCCGGCGTAACTCATATAATCAAATACAACTCCTAAACATTCATACTCACCGCAGGATTTGAACCCCGATAGGAGAGACAACATTCGCAAGTAAGCACCTTAACCGCTGAGCTACCAGACCGCCTTCTTTTAGTTTGCGTGAAAAACTGTGACAGAAATTAAGCTAGGGCAGAAAGGTGGGTTTAGGTCTTTGTAAATCGATAGTAAACAGTATTTTTATGTTTGTTTTAAAGTATACGTATGGAAATTTCCATCAATACTGAATAAAAACTGTGTGTTTCTATAAAGATTTTGCGAAATGCGTCCAACGCGCATATCATATGCATGATCGTCACGCTTGGTGACGTCCAAACACTGCGTAACGCGCCTATAGAAGTTTTAATTTAAAAAAACTATTGACTGACAGCAGTGATATTCTAGGATTCTCGACAGCAAGATACGTGATGAAGACAATAGAGAATGACTAAATCCGGCTGCAAATCCCTGAAGACTGTTTTGCGATTATACATTGCCTCTCGTTCCCTGAATTACGATGGACATTTCTATTGCCAGAACTAAATCTGACCAGTAATTCTTGCACGAGTTGCATTCACCGCTAAGTGAACAGTAATCTGTGGACACTTTAATCATGAGTCACTCCAGCTTTCTGACTTCACATCAAAACGAAACATATCCCACTTAACCCCCTGGTATGTGGGTTGTACATTTTTGAAACCTCATCATAACCCGAGTTTTTCGGCAAATTTCGCTCATCCAAACATACAGACAGAGCCGCAGTCAAAGAAACTTAAGCTGGTGCTCGCAGTAGAGGTTTTTGGGCCTGTAAATATCCAAATATGAAATGTATGTGAAGACATCCTCCTTGAAGTAGCCCGGTTATATTGCTCAGAGAAAAGACAACAATATTAGAGCCGATCCTAAGAGATCGTGAGTATACGAGAGGAAGATTACCAGATCGATGGAACTAAGACTTAATCAGGGTTGTTGGAGTTAACAGGCAGAGGATCGCCCAAGACCGTTCGACCTGCAGCCCTTCAACCTGAACTCGTAACTCTAAGAAGTCACATCATTTAATATAAATGAACTGACTGATGATGATACTTGAAGCTTTTCTAATTTCATCTGTCAGTTCTTTCTGTAAGCGTCAGGGGTCTTAAAGCATAATATGGACTTAGTGTAGCACCAGCCAACGAATAAATGAAACTGAAATGGTAATGACAGAAGATAAAATCAGTTGCAAAAATTAAAATAAATTTAATTGTGATTAATATTACGAACCACACTGTGCCGTCAATATCTAGGACCCAAAAATATCTTACATTGATCATAACTTCGTTTGTGCTTCTGGCATCTCTTGGTAATAATAATCATTCCGTGTGGTCATAATAACCTGGTGACAAGGTTTCTATCGGTAGCACATTCTGCCCCTGTGTTAGCCGCCTTAAAGTAACCCGGTAGTCCTACAGAGTACAGGGGACCTACAGATTAACGTGAAATCCAAAACACGGAAGCGTTACGGCGTACTTCACGTTACAGAGGAAGCAGTGCCAGATGTGAATCTCGGGTTAAGATCCTATGAAAATCCCCGGCGTGACTTGAATGTAAACCTGCGACTTTCAATCCCCAATTAGACACCTCAGCCACTGAGCTACCAGACCGCTCTACTCCTTACTTATTTAAATGTTACACAAATGCATTCGCTATTTTATTTCTACCTGCATTCATTGGTTCAGCAATAGATGACGCTACGTGTAGATTATATCGTGCTATAATTTTATTGATCATCGGATTTCAGGAACTTGTAGTTAATTCCAGCGTCAATAATTTCGATATTATCCTCGCCGTTGCGAAGGGGTCCTGAGTGATGAGTTTCAGCAACGTGTGATGAGAATGAGTTGTTCAGCGACACGGAAAATGTCCACAGTGACAACAAAATGGCGGTTAGAACACGCGATAAATCAGAGTTAGTGGCGGCGCTTCTGGGAGCCGAAACGGCCGCTAGAGGGACAAAGGCGGCCCTATTTGCCGCTGCCGCCAAACTGTTATTTACAATTGCAGTCCCATATGTGACCCGAAAGCGGATTAATAATTTATGGTTCACCCCCCGCCAACCGTCCTAAACACGCGGTAACAGAGCCACGGGCGGTCGTTTTATTTTTCGCTCCAAAAAACCGACGGGCTGGTTGGTTGGGCGCTCTTTCACCGCTCAATGCTGACATAAAGCGCGACTTTTTCCCTGCTTTTTGGGATTTGGGCCGTTTTCATTGCCATGAGCAAAGCGGACGTCTGTGGCGAGTCACATGCAGATATTTGTGACGTGGGACGACTGTAACTGACGATATGTACTCAACGTTTAATAATAAAGCGATCACACAGAACATTTTTCACCTCCATCAATGGAGTTAGAATAATGTCGTACTTAGATCATCTTCTGTAAGTAGATTTGTGCACACTAAATCTAGTTTACCTACTAGACACAAAATGAAATGCGAGTATGATCACTGCTATTGGAAGCCCCAAATCAAACATTGTAATAAACGGGTTGTTGGGGCCTTAATTTATACATATGAAATTAATTTTAATATCTCAGGTAGTAAAATCAATTATTTTGATTTTGTTGATAATTAAAAGGGTTCTTTCATTAAAACCCATGACGTCATTGTCATAATCTGGCCATTTATTCTTGGACTTTTATCGTCTCTGGAATTTGGCGTTCATACAAAAAATAATTGATCGTTTTATCGCGATGTAAGAGAATCGTAATTTTACGTAATATAACGACCTATAACACCTATTGAACATTGATACAATTACAAACTTGAATATAAATGCAGTTCCTTTAGCTTATTTTTCGTTACGATCAATTCTTCTAAAACCTTCAAAATATTATAGCGTATGTAAAGAAATAAAATAGGCTCTCTGAGTTATTTACATAATTTCAATGCATGTAAGTTAGTAGTCTGGTAGCGTTGTGGAAAGCTGTAGTAAACTTTGATCCCTAAAAATCGAAAATCCTGTAATAGAATCTCAATCTGGCTTGAAATCTTTAGAGGTACTTAAAGTGCTCTTTACCCATGGAAACACTTGCTTTGTGTATGTTATGTTCGCTGTAAACGCTCCATGGTTCTGATCCCACATTTAATTGTGCATCTGGACCGTCATCACAACATTCTCCAATCATTTTTCGTATTATTAATATTATTATTATTGAATATTTTTATTTCAATTAATTATAGGTGTGCTAAATAATTGCCTGTAACCCTATGTATATTATTTCCGGATTTCCACATATAGTAGTTTATATAGTAATGGGGATAGTTTTAGTTTTTTTTATATAAGGATTTGCATTGCACATTTTTTGGCCTCGCAGCTGATGCGGGAGTGCAGTGTTCGCAGTGCGGGCAAAGAGAGTTGTGTTGCACCGATTAGATAATTTCGCATGATGCGAGTTTGTGCTTCTCTGTAAGGAAGCTATAATAATAGTTTATAAATCGCGTTATAAACTTGCCTGACTGTAATATGAGTGAGTAAAAATGTGATTAAAAAAGCGGAGGTTATTCACTTTTGACTTCCTAACAATACCTCCCATTTACTGATGGTTATGTAATTAACTATACTAGCAAAAATTAACAAAGCTAACTGCTAGCAAGATTGAGTGATGATAAATAGGCCAAAATTATCCAAAAACACGCCGCTATCGCCGATTAGACAATATTAATAATCGACTTGTTTTTTCAAGGACAATCGTGACAAATTACGTCAGCGGGTTAGCAATACTAATTAGGTAAAGCTTTGAAGAAGCGAAATGCGAGATAATTTGGTGTTCTGTCACCCAGTCTTTGATTTTCAAAAAAAAAAAAAAAAAAAAAAAAAAACCTGCTCTTCATAAGCCGGGCAAGTAGAACGCTGGTCTGCACTGAAATCGTTAAATAGGTTAGGGTCAAACACTGCCTGTGTCATGGACAATTTGAAAAAATGGGGCTTTATGCAGCAGGTGCGGAAATTATGTGAATTCGGTGAATACCAGACAAGAAAGCTTGTGCTAAATTGCTCTGCCTATCCGTTATGCAAATTGACTTAACTGTGGCCAATGACCGTACATTCATCATGGTTAGATTTCTTATACTTGTAGTAAAAATATTAATTAAGTATTAATTTTAAACGCATTTTTTGTAACTCTTAATTTTTTTATTTGTTTTATTAATTGTGTGATGCTGATATGAATGAAGAAATATAGAGTTATTAAGAATCGACCAATTAACTTACTGACGAATGTTGGCGAGAAATGTATTAAAAGTTTCAGCCTAACATCGAATGCTGACATAATGTATAGTATGTCACTCATCTGTTGTAGTGTTCGATACGATCAGTTATATCTGATCGACGAAGTACATAACACTAGGAATAAAACTATCAACGAATGATAAGAACGAGAGACAATTTACAGGGCTAATAAAATATTTCCAAAACCTTACGTTCAATTTCCTTCTCTCTCTCTCCCTTTCTCTCTAACACACACACACACAGTAGAGAACCAGTCGCTCTCAGTTCAACCTAGAGTTGTAACGGAGCTCCACCTCCTCACCTGCAAGTGTGGAAGTTCCACCCAAAATCGTACCTCTGCTTCCGCTTCCGTAAGTCTTAAAGCGGAGGTATAACGGTAGGGTGTAATAGTTGCATGTGTTCGTGACAGAATTAAATCTTTGCCATGTGATACTAGGCAAGTTTGTGCTATTGACCAATATGCCCAAAAACAAAGCAGTTCCGGCTACGATGTGACGGAGATAAAATTATTCGTGGCCAGACAATATCTGCAACGAAAGAGTGAAACCGAATGGTAGGAATTTTCTGTAGTACTTAAAAAACACAAAGAATTCTCTTCCAGTAACAGTTCAGAGGACAATGCCCATAAAATTTAGAACCACTGACAGACTCAACGCCGCTAAACCAGCCAACTCTCTGATATTAAAGTGCTCTGATTCACATTGCCAACCATGCACTCAAATTTAATCAAGAGGGACAAATTTATTTTAGACTTAATAATCAACAGAATTGTGTTAAAGGATACTAACTTAGAATACATAAAAATTGCTGAACATAAGTCATCTAAAATTAGGAAACGTACCAACTGATTTTTTTTTTAATGACTTTACGCCTCGTCGAGGTCGTTAGAGGCGGGAAACGATGGGTGGCAAGGAACGGGAAGGAATTCGGCCATGGTTTTTGGAGGAAGCATCCCGATATTTGCTTGGAGTGTTTTGGGGAAACCATGGAAAACCCATATACGGATGCCAGGACGGGGATTCAAACCCGCGTCCTCCAGAATGCGAGGCCACAACGTCACCGCTTATCTACCATGAGCTTTTTCTTCACGAATAACCACATTTTGGATGCACGAAATGATTTTACTCTCAAACAACTTTCTCTTCAAAGATTTATGAACATTATTTTAAAGTCTCAACAAATTTACTCGGAATCAGGCGAAAGTTTATCTAAGAAATAATCAGTGAATCAAGCCTGTGATCGGTCATTGTGAAGTAAATGTATATTGTTGATTTCTGTCATTTTAACTAAGCACTAGGAAGAACCTTTGATACACATTGAACTGACTATTTTGTAGACGCCGGGCCTATATTCAATGTGTTTTAAAGTAACCCTAAAGAAAGTTACTTCCTTATTGGAAGGACCGTTTCTAGTCAATGGTATTTCCGGGAACTGCCGGACAAACAAGTCCAACTAAATTTTTGCTATGCCATTCTGTTAACGAAGTGCCTGTGAACTGCGTGGCCTTAGATATTTCTCAGAAACAGTGACTGAATAGAAATTGAAAAGGCGTGTGCTGGCTGGTTATGAAAGGCAACAGCGCAGCGGGTTCTATAGAGATACTCGCAAACTTACTAGGAACAGATCATCACAGAGTTGAGAGAAATTTTTGAGGGAGACTTCTGAGATAGTTAGAGACTCCTAGATTTTTTTGCAGACATGTGGGCACTGAGAAGCACGATCAATGCTACGGTGCTCCTACAGCTATGCATCTCGCACTTTAACGACGCTTCTTTTTCTATAACTATGCTTATAGCCAGTGGAGTCGCACAAAACAGTGAAAAGTGTTTGACGCATAGTTGCGGCAATGGACACTTGCAGCCGACCAGACCTTCGACATCAGCGTTCACTGAGATCGACTACAACTGACATGGAAGAACGCTACGACATAGTAACCGTCGATTAATGCGTGATACCGCGTATTATACCACAACATGCAATAAGCGGCCACGATTACAGTTTCTTATTCACCAATAGACTAATATAATAAATACTTTGCTCAAAGCGACCTGGTCAAAAGCCTGTCGAAAAATGGTATGTACTTTTTCTAAAAGGTGGATTTCTTGACAAGCCATCCTTTTCCCTTCATACTTCACGAAAATCAATAAATGAGGTATTATTTTAAAGATTCTCAGCTTTGGTTAAGTCATTAATTAAGACTGGACTATTTCGAAATTAAAATCGTAAATTACAAAATAATGAACAATCAAGGTCACGGGTACGTGATAGTTCAAATTCAAGCAGCTGTCGGTAAGGAGATATCACAATACAGCTAGATAGATGCACCGCAAATCATAAAGATACTGACACACAGCGTGTGCTTTCTAGAGGAAGGAGCTATCAGGATACTGATAAACAGTGTGTGCTTTCTAGAGGAAGGAGTCATTAGAATACTGATAAACAGTGTGTGCTTTCTAGAGGAAGGAGTTATTAGGATACTGACAAATAGAGTGTGCTTTCTAGAGGAAGGAGCTATTAGGATACTGGTAAATAGTGTGTTCTTTCTAGAGGAAGGAGCCATTATAATACTGATAAACAGTGTGTGCTTTCTAGAGGAAGGAGTTATTAGGATACTGATAAACAGAGTGTGCTTTCTAGAGGCAGGAGCTATTAGGATACTCATAAACAGTGTGTTCTTTCTAGAGGAAGGAGCTATTAGGATACTCATAAAGAGTGTGTGCTATCTAGATGAAGGAGCTATTAGGATATTTTATTTCTGTTAGGGAAACATTTCATCATTAATAATTAATTCTTGAGACGTTGTAAGTATTTTACTTCATACCTGTTTTAGTTACTAAAATAAACAATTGTTGCAAATAAACCTTTTATTTTTTTCATTCTGCTACAAACCACCAACCTCACTATTCATCGTATCTCATTTCCAAAAGTTTCGCTTAGGCCAAATGGCTGTACCAAAATCTGATTACCTAGACTCATCAAGAAGAGGTGTCGTTCGGATTAAAATTTCACAGCAATTAGAGGACTATAGTGTCAAAAAGAAGAAGAGAAAAACACTGAAACGATCCGTAAAAGACCGGCCTGATTCTACGGCTACCTCAAACGGATGGAGGAGAACAGACTAATAAAAAATTCTTTAATGAGGAGCGCAAACAGGCGCATTCAAAACGAATGAAGGTGTGTTGGGCCCAAAAGAAAATGAAACTCGCTGCCAAATGCACAAAGGCTTAACGTGGTCCTAGTTGGCCTTTAGAGAATAAATATAAATAATAAAATTTAAAAAATCACCGTGCACACATACCAATAGTCTCATAAAAGATTCGTCAAAAGGGGTTAAAACTGTTTAAAAGCTTCATAACCTTTAAAATCTCAGACTTTTAATTTTTCCAATTTCCCATACTAAAAAAGGTGTTGTAATAATTAATGAATAAACGAATAACGCCTGTAGTTGTCACACGAATAATCCCCTCAACACTACTTATGAACACGATATCGGATAGCCATAGCAGACTGCAGTGCACAGGTAGGCTGTTACCCCCTCATTAGCGCAGGCTGAGTTCTGGGTTCCATCGAGACAAAATCCAGCTGCAGCGGCGGCAGCTGCTGGCCACTCCGGCCGGCGCCACTTTGTGTGGTAATTCTGCCACGTCCATATTTAGAGGCGGTGGGGTCCAGAATGCTGGCCGCATTTCCCTTTCAAATGCACCCGTCTACTGATGCCCACACAGTTCTGCAGCTAGGGGCGAATCGTCGCTACTGCAGTCTGCTCTACCAGACATCGCCAGTGTCTTAGCAATAACTGAGAGGCAGGCTTTAGAATAACTACATCCAACAATAAACAGGCCGAGGATCGTAATATGAAAGCTTCGTTGTTTGTTGATAGTTTCACTGTGGGTGGAAATTGTGAAACGTTGATATAAGTACAGCTCTGATCCATCACAGCAATTAATATCATAGAGAATGCAATGCTCTGTAGAGAAGCAAAATTGTAACCACAACTTGTAACATTTTGTTACATTTGGAGGTTAGAAGGTGAAATCTGTAAAATACTTCAATTATTTAGGAAACGTGACAAAACAAAATAGAACAAATGAAGGAAAAGCAATGGAAGGGCAACTAAAGTATTCAAAGCAGGTGGGGAGACTGATATGAAAAGAGGAAGTGCCTCATGTGCAAAGTAATAATTTAAAGGAGTTATTGTTTGATTTTAAACAGGGTGATTCAGGAAGAATAGAAAATATTGAAGGAGTTGGTTGTACGAACAAAATTGAGTAAAATAATTCATATAAACATGTGTCCGGTTTTCATTCGTTTTTGAGATACAGCTGCTGGAATATTACGCATAAAATAAACCTCAGAAAATGATCAAGAGCACACAAATAATTTATTCGAGTATTTTATTCATGCAAAAAAAACATATTTTAAAAAAGTTTAAAACAAATATTCGAAAATCTCACTATCGACTTCTATACACAAATTGCTTGAAGTCGACAGAAAAAAAAAGGCTGAAGTTGTTACGTTGTGAGGTACACGGATGAAATCTGACCGTAAAATGATACAAAAAATTTAACACTGAGGGAAATGTGGCTTAGAATTCGTTGGAGTAAAACAGCTTGTGATTTGCTAAATAGTTTTATTTGAGCTATAAATATCTAACGCAAATTTTGCTGGGGATTTTGTTTTCAGTTCCTTATCTTTACATATATAAAAATCTCGTGTCACGATGTTCGTCCGGGATGAACTCCGAAACTACATAACCGATTTAGATGAAATTTGGCTTAATGTGTGTGATTTAGTCCAACTTAAAAGATAGGATAGTTTTTATCTGGATTATAGACCTCAATATTTATTATTTGCGAAATAAATGTTCAATAAATGTTTCTCATAGGACAATGGTTTGTACTTATTTGTAAGCCACCAAGGCTAAGCGGTCTGCTGGCTCAGTGGTTAGGGCGTCTTACTGGAGATGGAAAGGTTAACGGTTCGAGTCACTGTCTCGGATAGGATTTTTATAGACACTTAACCCGGCATTAACCCCCGGCGCAGCATGCTGTATGAGGTGAAATACGCCAAGACGGTACTGTAGTTCGGATTCGACGTTAAAATGTAGGTCCCCTGTACCAGGCAGGATGGGCGGGCTAGGTAAAGGCGGCTACGACAGGGGCAGAATGCCCAGCCAGTAGAAACCATGTCACCAGGTCATTACGACCACACGTAATTATTATTATTGTTCCATAAGTTTCTAACAGATGGCGATGTGTTAACTTATCTATACAACACTTGGTTAGCTAAGTTGGGTAATCATCCAGTAGATCACGTTCTGTTTCAATTTATTTATGCTACAGTTTATTCCTAACAGATGGCGGTGTGTTAATTTATCGAACCATCCAGTAGATGGCGTTGTATTTCGATTTATTTATGCTACGGGTCTATTCCACGCCACATGTGTGAGTTTCTTCCATTTTAATTGTGCTGTGTAGTGTGTTATAATTATACTGTATTGTTGTTCATCGTTTTTGTGTCTTTATACCTAACGACAAAGTAATTACACACATGAATATAACATTGAAGAAAACGTTACGATAAATTCGAATCGTATAAGCATTTCTCGCTAACTTATCATTTTTCTTCTTCTTTTTGTTATGGTCAGCTAGACTCCACGTGTCAATTTCAATTCCTCTCCTGTTGTTTTTTCTTTCTTCCTCCCCAGTACTCCTTCATTATTGCACTCCTCTCTACCTTTGAATCCTGCCATATTCAAAGTCTGCTATCGAAAAAAATTTCTTTCCATACGGTTCACTGGTATTATTTCATTTCAAATCTTTCTAAACCTCTCGAAAGCCTGGTGTCATCCATGCTATAAATATATCAAAAAATATCATTCTTCTTTTTCTGTTATTTTTTTGAATGTTATTTTATATTTCCTCATTAGTTCTTAACTTCCATTTTACTGTATTTTTCAATGGACCCAAAAATTCCGGTTTCACCACTGTATTATAGTGTCTTATTTTAAGGCTTTCAGAAAGGCACTTTTTGTTATAATTCAAATATTTTTCAGTGAAATGTCGCCAAAGAATCTAACCTCGACAATGCGTGTAGCAGAGAGGCAAGACGCACTACGAAAGAGCTCACCAATCAGCAACACAAATCGCGGCAAGTAAGGAAGTTCAATGAATCAGGACAGCTGAGCATCGTATACAAGAATCTCAAGAACAGCGTGATGAACGTCTGTGACAGAATATATCGAGAACAAGAGCGGCACGAGAACAGCACATAGCTACATTTAGAGCAAGAGAACGAGTGAGACAGTAAATCAGCCGTACTTTAACACTTGTATCATTTGTTCGTCTTGCGTTCCAATATGCACCAGCCATTGATTACTCTGCACATTCAAAAACAGCAATCGGTGCAGTGAGCAAAATATGCCAGTATTATCAGGCGTTGAAATTCCGCAATGAAGCAGCCGGCATGTGTTGTGCATCAGGAAATGATGTATTATTACCACTACCCAATCCGCCAGAACATTTACAATCAACGATTCGAAATTGTTTTCTGCGCAAGACACGCAAAATTCAATTCTTGCTTCCAGGTGACATCTTTTTGGGCAACAAAAATTTGCGATCTTACATCTGATGGACGTCATTTTGAAACTAAATTCAAAATACAAGGCCAGGTGTACCATAAGATTGGGTCGTTGATACCGATGCCAAACGATGACCCGAAGTATCTCCAAATCTATTGGAAATTGTGAGGAACGCTTGAAAACTAGATGCCAGTATAATTTCATCGAACAAGCAGAAGAGAGAGCAATTGTGGTATTGTTGGAAAATTGGTTTGGAAAATAATAATCAACTTATTAAATTGTGTCGCCACAATTAAAAAATGACAACTATCAAATTGTCATCAAGCTGACAAATTACCATCAGGGAGAATACGCTGGCAGATTCAACGCGCCAACCGGAGATGAAGTTGCAGTTTTTTATGGTTGGTGACTTAGTTGATTAAAGTCACTCGTCAAGATAGAACTGTTAGTATAAGTTCGGATCTACAACCGTTCGTATGACGCACTCCAGTATCCACTGATATTCTGGCAAGGGCAGAATGAATATCACATCAACATCAAACGGCGTGATCCAGTTGCTGGTAAATTTAATATTCAACATTTAATTCGTTATTTTATTAGTACAGTAGACCCGCAGTATTCCGACCAGGGGCCGGATTATAGCGGGCCCACTATATTGATTTCTTATTCTTTTTTTTTTACTATTTAATTATTATTTTTTCAGGTAATAAAACAAATAAAAAAGTTACTTCAATGAAGTACTACGCCCCCCGATTGATGATTAGACGTAATTAGGATAACTATATCCTTCGATATCGTCAACTGTGCCTTCAATATGTCGTGGATATGTACGCCAAGGTTGAAAACAAGCATTTGCGATTTATTCGATACAACCAGGTTAAATTACGATCGGAGGAATACATCCTCTTACGAGATACTGTTATCGGCAATATTTATGGAAATTTTAACGCCAATGATATCGGTAATGCATTTATTTTACCTTCAAGCTACATCGGCAGTTCACGGAACATGCAGGAATATATACAAGATGCGATGACTTACGTACGTCATTATGGTCGTCCAGATTTGTTTATTACATTTACATGTAATCCGAATTGGGAGGAAATACAAACTTTGCTATTACCAGGCCATCAATCAATGCATCGTCATGATGTCACGGCACGTGTGTTCAAACAAAAATTAAAATCATTGATTGATTTAATCGTAAAAAATTCAGTTTTCGGTAACACACGTTGCTATCTGTATTTGATTGAGTGGCAAAAGTGAGGTTTACCTCATTCTCACATTTTGATTTGGCTAAGTTAAAATCCGTCCAGAAGAAATTGATCAAATAATTTCAGCCGAAATTCCGGACCCATTAATTGATCAAGAATTGTTTGATATTGTTGCCAGTCCTCGATCCACGGACCGTGCGGTGCTTTTACATGACATCGCCATGCATGGAAGGTGTAAAATGTAAGAAACGTTTTCCAAAGGAGTATACGAATGATACTATTACGGATATCGATGGTTATCCGTTGTTTTCTCCGCAGAAACGCTGAGAATGGTGGCCAAACATTTACAATGCGAATGTCAAATTCTAGAAACCAATTTGAAATTGACAATCAGTGGGTGGTACCATACTCACCATTGCTTTCAAAAACGTATAAGGCTCATATTAACGTCGAGTTTTGCAGTTCTGTAAAATCCATTAAGTACGTTTGTAAATATGTTAATAAAGGCAGTGATTTGGCCGTTCAAAATGTAAATAAAAATTACGAAATAACACGATACCAAATAGGTAGATTCATCAGCAGCAACGAAGCTATCTGGCATATTTTTAGTTTTCGCATCCATGAATAGACCCATCCATCCAGCATCTTGCAATACACCTTGAAAACGATCGACGTGTATATTTCACCGAAGAAAATATTTTCCATAGAATACTTGAGCCACCAAAAACGACAAACCACAAACTGAATTTTTCACATTGTGTCAAAAATCTGATGTGTTCCGCCAATTCGCAAAACATTATTATATACCGATGTACCAAGCTATTTTTCATGGAACAAATTAGGTAAAAAATGGTAGCCACGTAAACAAGGAGAACCACATCCTTCGATCGCAGGCATATTCAAAGCAAAGACTTTGCATCCAAAACAACGTGAATGTTTCTTTCAGCGTTTGTTATTGGTGAATGTCCCTGGACCAGCTTCTTTCGAATGTTTACAAACAGTTAATGGTCGAGTGTTCAATACATGTCGAGTGTTCACTACATGTCAAGATGCATGTCGCGAGTTGCAGCTGCTGGTAGACGACAATTATTGGGACCTGATACTTGGTGATGCAGCTTTGACTGCCACGCCGAATAGTATTCGTCAAACTGTTTGCAATTATTTTGACAACATCTTATCCAACACAATCTTCGAGTTTGTGGGAAAAAATATAAAAACAGAATGACTGAAGATATAACTGAAATTTCAGTTTATATAAATAAATAAAAAATACTTTTTTTTATAAATATCAATTTTTATATAATTTCAATTAAGTAATTTGTAATGAAATGTAAATTAAATTTTTTTATGATCGTTTGTCCTTAATTTCAACTCTCCGTAACTCTTTACCAATTACATTTGAATTCCAAATCGACTACAATGTTTTTGTCTTTATTAGTGAATATTAATTTGACTACTTGAGGAAGTTTAAAATAACATTAATCCAACGTACTATAATTAGTAAGTCACAGCAACGCGTGACCGGGTCAGCTAGTTCTTAATAAATCTGACCGCATTGAACATTTTTGCGGCCCCTTTTACAAAATATATTTATTTTAATTTGCCCAAAGTAGTGAAAACCAATGTATTAACAAAGAATACATTATTTGTGATTCCATATATTCAAAAATTAACTGTCTAAATAATGAGAAAAATTTAATGTTGATTTTAAAATAATTATCATACGAATATATGTCAAATATTGCCTGTTTTATTTATGAGTTTACATTTATGAATTCGCAGAATAATTAAATTATATTAATTCCAGAAAAAATGTCTATAGTAGGTCTAAATCTAATATCGGGATATACTCGTATAATTTTATATGCGGCCCGTGGAGTTATGATGCATTTCCAAAGTGGTCGTCCAGATCATTTGGGTTGGCAAACCCTGCTCTACACGATGATCTAAAATTTGGAGGCTTAAATAGGTAATATGTGAAAACTTTCATAGTACTTCTACGATATTCCTCATTGCTTCAACAAGATGATTAAATGGTACCGAATTAAACGTAGAGATCTCTTAGCTGCAATGCAACTTCCAAATTTCGAAAATTCGTAGTGTTAAAAGGTAACAAATCTGCAATTTAAATGTAAACTGAATAATTAGAGGAAAATAAGAAAAAGAAGCAATGTTTGTATATTGCTTCAAAGCATCTTTCCGAAAGTTTTTAAACCGTTTTCAAGAAGCGGCAGAGTAAAGTAATTAGAGAATCAGTGTACATAGCAAGCTGAAAAACAGAGAAAGAAAACGATAATTCCCGGTGAACTTGCTCATTTTAAGAGTGCTGGAATCGCTGAAGCAATTACACTTGTCAATCAGGATATTTTAATAACACAGAGATAGGATAAAACTGAATAGCATTTGGACGGAAACGCTTTAAGCATTTAATGATTTTCGGAACGATACACTCGTATTAGACCCTCGTACAGTCTCCATACACGCTTTAATCACATGTAAAATTAGTCAGCTATAGAGGAATGACACTGATAGTGAGCCTATAAAACAAGAACCATTTGTCTATACCACTCGTCGACATCAAGGTCGTTAGAGCTGGAGAGGAAGGAGGGAATGATACTGGAAGGAATTCTGTCATAGCCTTTTAAGGAAACAGATCTGTTTACGCATCGAGTAATAACAAAAAAAAAATCTTTAGTTGCATAAACTTTCACGGCAGTGTAGTAGGTATAACATAATATTTGTATTATGGATATAATAGATTTGGACATTTTGACTTTGCTGCTTAGGTATCTGCAACTTTTACTTTAAAATTTGAATAGCGTAGAAATTAGACTGAAATTAGAAAATAATAAATCATTGGAAGACAAAAGACTATTAAAATAAGGATACTGTCCGTAATTTGAAGAAATCCGCCAATCTGTTTGTTACATGAGTCGGTCAATGGGAAAAGATTGAGTTTTAATAGTCATCAAGCAGTTCAAATTTAATTTCGAATGTCTGAGACGAACAGCGGAACGTTTGCCGAACGCAAATATTTTTTTCAGTTCCTTTGTAGATTTCAAGTGAAATCCTGATCGTAATACACGTCCCTAATGACTAATCGTGAAACAAAAAAATAAGAATTATTATTATTATTGCGCTCGCCATAAATTTGTTTACTTAATTAAATCTGTGTATTGATAGATGATAATTAAAGATATTGTGTAGTGTGTTTGAATGAACGTTTCAGAGCTACTAGTTGTTTTTAACTAATTTTGGTATGTAACATGTATGTGATTCTGTATCAATTCCCACACTTCATTTAATTTTCATGGGTTTTAAATTCTGGACTATATTGGAAGAACTATCAAAATTCTTTAAAATGATTTAGGATTAAAGAAGGTTTAATTAATTTTAAAGTAATATCTTTTCTGGGTCGTTATTCCGGAGCCAGCAGGGGTGTCTTTGTGATTTTGCAAGTTTTGCATCTGGTAAATAAAATCCTCTGGGCGCCCTCCAGTGAAGTTATTCGGGAAAACAGTTAATGCGGATCGCTCATTTCTGATACGATTCCCCTCTATTATTCTGAATGTTTTCCTTCGAGAATCGTGGAAAATTAAACACATATCTAGTTTATTCAAATATAGAACTACTTTGTTATTAAATTTATGAGAGAATTATTAACTCTATTGGAAGAATATACACAGAACCTATAATTTTTTAAATAACAAATAATTAATACTGTGGTGACTGAGCATGGTGGTTGAGCGGTTAACGCTCTGGCCTCGCATACGGGAGGGCGCAGGTTCGAATCCCAGTTCGGGCATCCAGATTTTGGTTTTTCATGGATTCCCCAAATCATTCCAGGCGAATGCCGGGACACTTCCTTTAAAAGGCCATGGCTGTATTCCTTCCCATTCCCTGCTCCAGTCTCATCCCGCCTCTAATGACCTCGATGTCGATGAGACGACGACGTAAAGCCACAAGTATAAAACATACTGAGGGAAGACTGGATCTTTCCCAGCCTTATGTATCCCGACTACAACGGAAATCTTCCATGCACTGGTTTGTTGGAATGGTATTGAAGAGACGTGCCAAGTACTTCCTGACTTCTGGTGGTATATTTTGGAGTGCCCGATTGTTGGCTTGTTCGTGTCGCGGAGGCTTTCGTTGTTGCAGTTCGACGGTGAAGATGGTTAGGGGGCATCCACAAATTACGTGAGGTGTTTTTCCGGATTTCTGGACCCCCCCTCCCCCCATGTGAGATTTCGTGAGATCTGGCCGGACCCCCCCCCCCCTGTGGTGAGATTTGGTCCGTTGGTCCGTGAGAACCCCCCCCCCCCCCCTAGAAATCGCCCTGGAAACTTTTGTAGAGCTTTTTTTTTCCTTTTTTTTTTTTAGGTCATAGCCTCACTTTTTGACGCCTAAAATCGATTTTGGCACAAATTGTAGACCTTTTTTTTTAGATACTGTCCAAAAATTTTTCGCAAAATCTCACGTGAGATTTCCGTAGACCCCCCTCCTCCCCCTTGGTGAGATCTGGTGAGATTTCGGCGGACCCTTCCCCCCCCCCCCCTATTTCACCTCACGTAATTTATGGATGTCCCCTTATCCCCTGCGGTCCAGTCTCGGTGACGTCATATTCATCGTCAGCTGACAGTTACACCTCCGCAGACTGCGACGTATTGGCATCGATGTGGCGGTCGTCAAAGTAGTCGTAGACAGGCTGCAAGTTTTTCTCAAAGCTCGTCTTCCGGATGTAATGCAAATCCGCGCTCGTCACGGAGAGGTGGTATCAGCTTCCGGGTGAGCGCCTAGTTCCGTGCTGCCATTGCCTGGTCGCAGCAATGCAACACGTGCGGACCACACACGGTTTCTGTGGTGCGTTCAGTTTTCGCTGTATTTGATTGAGGAAACAACGGGTAGTACGGTTTCTCATTAGTTCTCAATTTTTGTTTGTGATCTGCGTAAGCTGGCAGACACGCTCCATAGTGCGTGAATCAGCGATACGGCGTCTCTTGTAGCATCATTCACGGTGCTGGTTGTAATACGACGCCTCTCGCCATACTACATTCATATGTATTATTCAGATTATTTATTTATTTATTATTTTTTGATCAAATTAGTTTGGTACTTTAGATCTTGGGCTGGCCAAATTGTTAAATTAATATGCAAGGTTGCTCAGGTCTGAGGAGACAATGCATCAACCATCGAATATACAGTAATTAAATATGGTGCTTACAACTGTGGTACGTAAACGGATAATCCAGCGTGTAGCTTGGGGCCAGGTATCGTCCCACGAATTCCCGTTAGAACGGCCCACCACGCTGTCGCCACAGCGGAGAAAAGAGAGATGGGGTGACCTCCAGCCTCTCCCCCAGGTTCCGTTAAGGTCACTATACTGCACTGAGTGGCAGTAGCTTCGTGAAGGAAAATAACAATCGGCCGAATATAGCCGGACGTTTCCGAGCCACGCGACAGCAGCGTCGAACCGGGGTCGCAAATGAAATAAGTGTCAGGAGACACGTGATTTCAGCTACCAGGCCTTCTAGCAATCATAGCGAAATCACAAGGCACATGATTTAAAAATGCGGGTTTTTCTCGGTCCCTGCGTATCGTTTTCGACAACGGAGGCGGGGCGAGAGGGGACTTGATCGCTGAACGTAAGACGGAGAGGATCTGGCTCGCCTACGCTTGAGGTGATGATGGAAGACCACCACCTCTAACTGCGTGCGGCACACGTCGCCAGTCATCACATCTACGGCAAAGTGTTACTCAAACCAGGCCTACACTAGTTTCATGAGACTGTTTAATGAACCCGTAAGTGTTCTGGTGACAAGAGGTCTCTGCTCTTTGCATCTTGTTTACAACTGAGCTAGGCGAACATGTGTCACAGACTATTCTAGTTCCTTGCAATTTTATTTAATAATTTCGGGATGGTAACTGTCCCCTTTCCGATGGCGCCCGATCTATATCATTTTGATTGTTTAAGAAAGCGTTTTATAATGCGTGTTTGACTGATCATATGTTCAATTTCAAGGTTGTTCATAGAGTAAAGTTAAAGGCAACGGTTATAGATTAAAAAAAAAAAAAAGGCTTATTGTAACCTGGGTCTTGCTTGATATTGATTTTTAACATGTTTATAATAAGATAAATGTGCCCAGAGATGTATATGCCACAGTAAAGTCTGATGTTGTTTACCTGTAATCCCGCACAACTCGAGATTCTTGCTTGCTCTTAAAAATTTTCATATTAATGTAATTAACTTCTAAACATCAATTTTAATAAGAAAAGTAATGAGAAACAACCACCCAATACATGGTGAAGGATCTTATTGTCTTATCAACATTCCCGTCCGCTGTAGCTCCCTCCAGTTCGGTCGCTACAACTTCCCTAACCGGTCCCAGTCGGTCCGCTTGTAATGCGGAATCGATCGACTTTAGCTTCCGCTCCACAACGTCGACCTCAAATGGCAAATAACGCAGGTGAGTGGTCAGAAGAAAGTCTATTAAGACAAACACTGAGATTCGCTTCATTATAGCAATTTCGAGTAGTTCATTTACAGAATGATGTTTTGTTTCGTTAGGTTGTGGCGATGGGTGTGGGGTAACGATATAAATGAACGCCATAAAAAGTGCGAATAATTAGGGAAATAAATGAACACATTAAAAGTGCTAATAATCAGGAACTTTAAGATCTAGAATTAAAAAGGTAATAAGAAATTAATTAAGAAATCTAATTTTGCTGTAGCGGGAGTGAGATTGAGCATATTTGTGAGCCATAAGGAATATTTTATTATGAATTTAAGGGCGCTGCTGAATAGCGGCCATTGAACGCGCGGAAAGTACTTTTACTCAGCTCCCAACGTCTGGCTGGCGCCAAGTGAAGGCCAACCAATCCCACGGAAACAAAAAGTTAGCCTGTAGGATGTGTAAGACACATATTTTCTTTGCAATCCAGTATATTCCTCCGTAAGGCAGAGAGGTTGACAATAGCAATATAAATGCAATACGTTGGCAGCTCCAACCGCAGGATGACAGAACATGATACACGAAAGGTATTTAATCCCCACCACATACAATAGGAGCCCTCAGCGTCGATCTATCACCTTTAAATTTACTCAAATAGAACATAATATGATTTAAATTGTGTTGATCATCAATCCATTCATAACTTACTGTAAAAATTCCTGCCATTTACTCTTCGGTCAATAAAAAATCATCTTTCATTGAATACATTGTTTAGTATGAAGTCCGATTGTTGTAAATTAATAAAATTATAAAGTCAGAGGGTAGGAATGTTACGTGTACATGGCACCATAGAGGGTTTCCAAATGGTTTGGCAGTTCTGTCTTGTCAGTGTTGATGATTCGCATTGAGCCTCAATGAGGATCTTACCAGAAAGAGTAATAAGTCATTGTTAATGAATGGCGTTGACACTCCACACGCAGAAAATGAGGCTACTTAGGGGTGCACTCCTAGTCTTGGTTGCGTGGGTGGATTAATGCAGTAGCATGTAGAAATAGATTTCTAGCTTCTGCAAGGATATCTGAGCTATTAAGCATGCACATTATTTTGGTATCACACCAGGTGTTGGCCTCAATATTTTTACTTTTAAAATTAACTGTCAAAATCTAGCTACTTATTTCTAAATCTTGTTTCCCAAATGTGTGTCAATATCATTAAAGCATTATTTTCTGTAACTATATCGTCACTATCTCAAAAATTTTCCGATGACTTAAACTGTTCTTAATTTTCACTCTGATTTTGTTTAATGTAATTACAATGGAGCGCACATTCCGGCAGCAATTTCTCTACAATTTCATTTTTCCTCTTTCTTGTACTAGTCTACTTTCACCCTCTACGAAATTTAATTTTTTTACGTTTTTAGCGTTTTTGGTAAATTATTGAACACATCCCTTGATAATATATACCAATTACTAACTGCATGAAAAAAAAACACCTTTATGTGCGAGATTGAGGGCCAGCTTGTGGTCATTGTCATCTTTCCCTTCCACCAATATGTTCCCACGCTGCATCATCAACATACGCGTTGAACACTCCCCCATTCTCTTCAACCCTCCCCAGTCATCCAATCAATCCCATACCAGCTCATTTATCATATCAGGTACTGATTGTTTTTTGCAGTAATTTCCAGAGGCAAATGAAAGAGCCTTTCTTTGCATTACCTGCAACTCCTGAGTTTAAAACTCTAAATGTGGGTCCCATACTACACCACTATATTCGAGCAACGGTCTGACGAAAGTTTTGTAAACCCACTCTCTTACTTCTCTGATACATTCCTCATCGCATTCTTCGATAAATGAAGGATTTTGAAACTGTACCTGCCATCTGCCGGATGTGTTCTGCCCAGTTGAATTTATTATCAAATTTTATGCCAAGTTATTTGGCGTTTATAAAAATATCATAAATATGATGATATGTCATAATTTTGTTGTTTCATAGGTTTGATTGGAGCAGTTATTCGTTCAAACAGTTCCATGTGGCTTAATCCAATCATATGTAGATTATTGAAGATTTAATCACGTTATCAAAAAAATAATAATAAATAAATAAACAAAAATACAAGTCCCAAAAACGATGCGCCTTACATACCGTTAGAGGGCGTTAATACATTACGTGAGGTGCTTTTTCGGAAATACAGACCCCCCCCCCCTCTTCCCTTTGGTGAGACAGGGTGAAATCTGGTCTGATTTCCCCCCCCCCTTCTTTTACTGTGAGGTGAAATCTCGATCGAGCGTGTTGTGTGAACGGTTAACGTTCTGGCCTCGCATTCGGGAGGACACCGGTTCGAATCCTCATCCGGGCATCCAGATTTGGGTTTTCCATGGTTTCCCCAAATCACTCCAGGCGAATGCCGGGACGCTTCCTTCAAAAGGCCATGGCCGAACTCCTTCCCGTTCCTTGCCCCCATCCCTTCCCACCTCTAATGACCACGCCGTCAATGAGGTATAAAGCCCAACCAAAAAAAAAATATATCTCTAGAGGGACTTTCCACCCACCCCCACCCGCACCCCCCCACTTCTTGGTAGACGATCTCGTAATTTTGGGGACCATTTTTTTACGACTCCTGTTTTTCAAGAGCTGTGAATAAGGATCCTCTCCCCCTAACGTCGTGATTGACGTCTCCTGCTCTTCAAGCAATTCAAAAAATGACGTGAGATTTCTGTGTCCCCTTCCCTATTTGTGAGATTTCGCAGGACTCTCCCTCTTTTCTATTTCACTCCAGGTATTTCATGGACTCCCCTTTATCCACCCCAGAGTCAAATCTTCTGCTCTGCAGATTTATGTGTTTCAAACTGATACACTCCAAATCTTACTTGTATCGGCAATTTTTCGCAGTTGTGGGTCTGCAGAATGTTCTTTGAAAGAAAACTTTGTAGGTAAGCCGCAGGAGAGTATCTGTTGAAATGAAGTTGAACGGCTGGCAGAGCGGGGTGCTCCCGGTGGGCCCTGGTGAAAGCGTCCATTAGAGAAGGGCCTGCCCCGCCGCGGCTGGGCTGCACTCGTCAGGCTTCCTTCCTTCCGCCCACCGAGTGACTGCCGGCGTGCTCGCTGCTCCACAGCTTTTCTGCTCGTTGGACACTCCGAGGATTTTCTCCCCCAATTTTAGCTAAAAATAAATCGTGAAAGAGGATAAAGAAAGGAAAACCTTGCAGCTGAGCGATTTGACACTTCCCGTTCTTACTGGTACTTAATGCAGGCTGTCTACTGCGGCAATTAAATCATTCTCAAGTTACATAAGAACAAAATTTCGGAGTTGAGAATTTATAAAACGTTCTAGGGTAACTATCGGAGTTAACGAAGCGTTATCACATGAAATTTCGGCGATCACATAAACTGCCGCTATCTTGGCACTTCACCAGATGGTGACGACAGTGAATGTGATCAGAAAAATTTCGTGTTACAACATTTCGTCAACTCGGCTAGTTTCCCTAGAACGTTTTACAAATTCTCAAGTTGTTTCAAAGACGTGGTGACGGGATTTCTATATGACGCACATTTCTCCTATAATTGTATTGATTGAAGGTAGGATTCAAACCCGCGCTCTCCCGAATGCGAGGTCAGAAGATTATCTCTCATCCATCACGCTCCGTCCGAACACACATGGTCTCATGCTGAATTCGAGTATTTCGAAACATGTGCCACATGCAAAAAGAATCTAGATAGACCTCAGAAATACAAATAAAAAGTGAATACAACAATACAATATATTCATTTTCCATTGATCCCAATATAAGAGACTGGCTCTGTGGGATGTGGAAAGTTGTCAATCCACAGATAAACAGTTGCATAACAAAATAATAAGTACACCAGTAGATGTACAGTCATAGCATACATGGTACATTAAACAATTTCATAACCAAATAGTACATACACCAGAAGATGTACAGTTATAGCATACATGATACATTAAAAAATTCCATAACAAAATAATACATACACCACAAGATGTACAGTCATAGCATACATGGTACCGTAAACAATTGAATAACAAAATAAATACATGCACCAGGAGATGTACAGTGATAGCATACATGGTAAATTAATTATGTAAATTACATTTAAACAAGCTATTTTTTAGATACCTTAGAAATAAATTCTTCTACAGAGTAGAAGGGGTTGTCAATTAAAAATTCTTTCAATTTTCTCCTGAATTTATTCTTCTCATCTGATAGACATTTACTATGTGTTGGGAGCTTATTGAAGATATGTATCCCTGAATATCGAGCCCCTTTTTGAACAAATTACAATGACTTGTAATTCTTGTGAAGATCATTTTTACTTCTAAGTGCCATAATTGTGAATTTTACTATTTGTATCAAAGCAATGGATAATTTGTGACTAAAAAGGACATTAATGTGTATATATACTCAGATGCTAATGTTAAAATGCCCTAACTTCTTGAACAGCTCATCTACATGAAGTTTTATTGCTAACCCCACACGTAATTCTTATTACACGCTTTTGGGCTCTGAACACTTTGTCTCTATGTGTAGAATTGCCCCAGAATAATATTCCATATGACAATAAGGAGTGAAAATAAGCAAAATACTCTAGCTGCCTCATTACGGAGATCACCTGTAAGCTGAAATTGTACGAATTGCAAACTGTGGCTGCTTCCCAATCGCTTTAAGTAAGTCAGAAACATGTACTTTCCAATTTAAATTATGATCAATATACAAACCTAGAAATTTGACACTATCTACCTCTTGAATGTACTGGCCTGCAAATTTTATGTCTATATCTGGTGTTAATCTGTGTGATGTACTGAATTGCATATACTGAGTTTTATCAAAGTTTAAAGACAAGCCATTAGCTGTAAACCATTTATTAATCAGTTCAAAGACATAATTTGAAATATATTCCATAGATATATCTGGAGTATTTTCAATTCCTTTGTTTGTGTCATCTGCAAATTGGACAAATTTTGAATTTTTAGATGAAACACAGGATAGATTATTTATATATATTAAAAACAATAGTGGCCCAATATGGAAACCTGAAGTACTCTACATCTGATTAATTTCCACTCACAAAACAGTGGACCTCTGATCAAATGTGTACAATTGGTGAAGATGTGCATGTGGTATTAAATTTTTTAAATGAAAAAGTGTCCTTTGAACAGGGGGCAACAGCAAGTTGATTGTAAGTTTTATTTCAAAAGTATAATCATGAAAGAACTTCTGTTTATAAAAGTACTAACTGTTAGTTGCGACTTTGCATTCGTGAACTTAGAATTTTATTCCTAGAATTGAATACAGGAAGCTGCAGGAGAAACAAAGGCAGAGTGAGAGATATAACTTTACAAAGGCTTGCACACGCTATCCGTCTCTCTGTCACCGTTTGGTTAGTATTCAAAATTTTATGACTAAATATGTCATTCATCCCTAAAAACTATAATATGTCCTTCTCACTAATAATACTTTTATTTCCATGTCAAATTTTACTAAGTTCGGTTTAGCTGTATAGTTGTGAAAACATGATAAATAGAGTTACTTCCGCATTTATAATATTAGTACAGATTAAAAATTTCAATAGTAAAACGTCAACTGTTTGCAATGTAATAAAGAACGAGACAGGAAAATCTGTTAATCACTCAAAATACATTAAATGACAATGGAATGTGCAATAAATTTTTTATATAAATAGTCACTGCACGTGTATTAATTAACAGAATAATGAGGTGAGCTAAAATGTTCAAAATCCTTCCTCCGTCAATTTTTATTAACATCTTTCATTGTGCTTACTCTGTAAATATTCTGCTCCGTGATCTTGAATTATGGATATTTCGCATTAGTTATAAGTATTTAGCGTCTTGAAGCGTAAGCAGTCGACGTAGAGCGTAGCCCAAGGACGTTGTCCGCGCATCGCGAAACCAGCTCATAAATGGCCGCAGCAGTCGTATCACCACGAGCCGGCACATAATTAATATTTGAGGATTAATGACTCGGCCAGCCGTTGTCCCAGCGACCAAATTTATGGGCGTCCGTGAGGCCGCATCTCCCCTGCCTGTGTTCTGTGGACGAACTTCACAACGACAAGAGGGACGCTTACAGTTTTCTAGTAGGGTTAGAGTTTTATTATAACAAGTTGTAAAACGCTTATATTTAAATTCGAATTGTTAACTCAAGCTTTTCGCATACTGAATTACAATAATTCCGAATGAAATGTGTGAATATTTTCATTTACTATAAGTTTCTCATTCTTGGTTGATAAAACTCACATATATCAAAGTAAAATAATAAAAAAAGATAATTGCTCACTAATGCAGTCGAAGTAAATAGTTAGTTTTTAATTTATTTTGGTATTGATAAACTTTTTTTGAGAGTAGATGTATAACAGAATATAATAATGCTGTAGTATAAATTATCCACTTGGTTAGTCTTACGAACTAAAAAGAATGAGATCAGTGTAAACTAGGAAACAAAATGATATTCATAAACTATTGTAACTTCGGATAGCGAATACATGTTTCTTCGATGATGTTTATGGGTTAGATGCCAACAAGGATGGAATCCTTACAGATTCTCTCATTTGTCCGTCTGCCATACCCACATACCTTCTAAATGTCTGCATTAGGAAAAGATAAACCTGTATATAAACACAAGCACTGGTACATTGATAATATGCCGGAAACTCAGCACCGCTTATAACGTCGACATATATTCTAACTACGAACAATTATTCTCGAACTGACCAAGAGGCACAAACCACTTATATTTCGCGCAAAGACCACACCATAGGAGTGTGCTTTCACGCTACGTACAGCCCTCACCCAGGGTCTCTATCCTGGCTCGTAAACTGTCCTAGAATTATTTTAAACGTGGCTTTAACTTTAGTCATTTGTAAATGTGCAATACTTTAGTGCTTACTAATCTGAAAACAAAACAAAATTTCAAAAAATCAGGGGGATACGGTAAAAGTAAATATGGAGGGGCTTTAGTTTGGAGCTGGAGAAATGGCTTTCCTTTTGGATAATCTTCATGGGTATTAAATGGTCGATAGAAACTCACTGTTTATGAAAATTTCGATTTTTTTTTAAAAAATTTCGCGATTTTGTGGAAGTTTTTGCCGAAAAAACCAAATGAAAAACCTTTTACCCCTTCTCTTTATTTCCCAAAATACTGGTTCGAAAATTCGTTCAAATCTAAAGATCTATGTTGTCTCTTGAAGTTTACAGAAAAATATAGCGATGTATAATTGTATATGTGGCTCACGATGTTTGCAAAATAACTAAATGAGTGATTAAACAAATTTGGTCACACAACATATAATTTTTACACAAAAATCATTGGAACCTTTTTGCGGAGCGTCTCATGAAGCGGGTGGTAATACAGTTATAGTATAAATGCTATTCTTTTAATTTTTTTCAAAATTTGTTTAAAACCAACAGTAACATCTTTCTACTAATGTTATGTTCAATACGTTATATGTGGCAAAATGTATGCCAGTTTATTTACTTTTTTGTTTCAACGGGGTGTTGAAGGTCACTGAAAGCAGAAAATTGCGGCAATTGTCGCATAAATTGATAAAGAAAACTTATCAGTTTATCACTGACAATCATGTATAATTGACGTGGAGAAGAATCTAATGCGATAGTGATTGCCACATTGTAGTGTAAATATAAGTCGAGCATTTAATCATCTTGAGGTATCGCGAATCGACAGTGACAACCATGGAAAACCCAGATCTGGATGACTGGCAGGGAATTCGAATTCACATTCTGCTGAATGCTAGGCAAGAGCATTACCTGTCACCCAGAACGCTTTGTTGTATTATAGGAATGTGATTTCATGTTAACAGTGCTTCTCATCCAGGTACGCAGTTAAGTCTCTAACCTGGATCGTAAAGAGTGCTATAGTTATTTTAAGCATGAGTTAGTACCAAAAAAACATTTAGTGCTATCAATAATGTTAGCTATTTTGTTTCTGACATTTAACACCGGTATCACAATAATACTCCGGAACTGATGATTTTAGCTGATTTGGCATGGTCGGATTTTTTTTTCAACCTCGCATAGCAATAATCTGAGTAGCCCTTAGACTCGGAAGAGTGTTACCTAGTTTTAAAGGCTCTCCACCAAATAAGCTTTTCTAAAGATATGATACTCCCCATTTGCTGAGATACGGTGAGATGCATTCAAGCAAAACGAAACATGAACCATTGAGATTTCTCATTCCAGGACAAATTCGTGAACTATTTTCTCTAGTCGTCTATGAAGGAAGTTGAGTTTTCTGCGTTACCGGTCATGTGGGAATTAAGAGGAAACTACCGGGTGTTTCAAAAATGACCGGTATATTTGAAAAATCAATAAAAACTAAACGGGCAGCGATAGAAATACACCGTTTGTTGCAATATGCTTGGGACAACAGTAACTTTTCAGGCAGACAAACTTTCGAAATTAGTTACAATTTTCAATAACAGATGGCGCTGCAGTCTGGAAAAATCTAAAGTACGATATTTTATACCATTTTTTCACAGCAAACTTGCAGTCTGTGAACAGCACACGCTTACAGTAGAAAGACGACTTACAGAATGGTGAACTCACAGACTGCGTTTACTTCCATTTCTTTTAAATCTCCTGCAGCGCCATCTGTTGTTGAAAATTGTAACTGATTTCGAGAGTTTGTCTGACAGAAAATTTACTGTTGTCCCAAGCATATGGCAACAAACGGTGTATTTCTATCGCTGCCCGTTTAGTTTTTACTGATTTTTCAAATATACCTGTCCTTTTTTAAACACCCTATAGGTAGCAGAAGCCCGATTCTAGTTATCTTGCAATAAGGTGATGGACATTTTTACAACTCTTCCAAAACCGATTGGATGTAGCTCTGGGTGCTCAAACACACGGCAACCTTGTATCCTGCCGGATAAGGGGAATAAGGTTATACTCATCTCCTTAGAAAAAGGCATTGTCCCTTATTGTATGAATGTCTTCTTCAGATAGAGAATTCACTAAAATATGATGTAAAGTATCATAGTAAGGCATACCGTTAATTCTCGTATATTCTATTTTAAGTTGAGGATTGATCTAGGAATAAATAATGTCTAGGTGGCCTGTGCCAAAATTTTGCGAATGATATCCGATAAATAGCGACGGTTGGTAAGTTTATAGTAGGATAAAAGAAGAAACGGCTGATTTGTAGCCAATTATTTATTTGTCAACTGAAATAGGTACGTAACAAAACACTTACAATGTCTAACGAAACAATTAGAAATGCTTCCCCGAACAGAAACAAAAATATCCAAAAAGCTCCTTACCCTATAAAAAATACATAGTTGATCAATATCTATGTGATATGTAGTAGTACTCCTTATAGACGCCAGCGAAGTCTAGAGGCTCGATTCTGAACTATCGCATATCCATTTAGGGGTTGAATTTCAAAACAAACAAAAAAAAATCTTTCTTACTTATGACGTTACCAATGGGTAAAACTTTATATTTACACCAATGAAGGTAGAAAGCTAGATGGCTTGTCACAAAAAACACCTTCTAGAAACAATGTATATATTTTTTCCGTTGCTTTGAGTGGGGACGTTGTCAATGTTGATAGAGGTTTCGTTTAATTTTTTTTTTTAACTTATGGCTTTACCCATTAGAGACCCAAATCTGGATGCCCTGACGGGGATTCAAGCCGGTGTCTATTATTTTCAAGGAACTGTCGTTGTCGTTGTCACTAGCGATGTAATATAAAGTTGACTAGATCATTATAAAGTATACATCATTTGGTGCAACGAGAAAAATAGATCAAATAAAAGTGTAAATAATTATAATTAGGGAATCTATGGTAGTATTAAAAAGATAATAAGAAATATAATTAAGGATATTCAGTTGCCTTAGTGAAAGTAAGGCATGGGTAATTTTATTTTTAGGAATCTAAGCACGGTGGTTTGGTAGCCATTATGACAGCATGGTGAACCTTAAGGAGTCGTTCAACGGCGTGATTCCGCCAGCTCATCTTGGCGTCAACTACCTGGTCCCTGCCAACTTCATCGAACCTCACGAGCCCACCAGGGAGAGGTATTATCTATGGAATTTTGAGTGTTCATTCATAAGGTAGAGGGTTTGGAAAACGGTAAAAGAAATTCCAGGAGTCAGGGTTGGTAACAAGGGCGTCAGAAAGACATAGAACGATTCAAACTACAATTACGGTATTTAAGGGCCACTGAACATAATAGTTTTGCTCAGTGTGATCGATTGCTGTGGCTGCCTGAACCGGAAACCTGCCCAGTAATGAGGTAAGGCCTTTTTTCTCTCTCGATGCCTCTGTACTAATGCTCACTCTTGCTACGGTATTTGAAAAGGAATTTTTGGAAAATTTCTATGAACTTAATGAATTACAGATGTGATTGGAAGTAATTGTGGCAAGGATTTAAGTGTAGAACTGTTGGTTACTGAGCAATTTCTATGAACGTGCTAAGTTGGATACGTGTTCTAGTATATATTACTGAGCTTTCTATCTCATTTTCCTAAATATAACAGACTTTGCTTTGAATAGTATGGCATATTATCAACTCAGTATTTTCCTTTTCTAATTGTTCCTGCCGTCTACTACCTCGCTGTTAATAAGTAATTTGCTGAAAGTGAATGCACACAATCTCCGAGAAATGAAGTCTAAAGATTAATAAATTAGCGATAAATATTAAAGGTGGGGGGGGAGGGTGTAGGAATATTGCAATCAGTAGAACAATATTTGAATGACTGACTGTAAGGAGTCGGTCAAACCGCAACTGAAACAAGAACACAAAATAAATAAGCTAAACATATAGCTACGTTTAAGGAAACCAGGATCCGAAAGGTAGACAATGTTCACAAAAAAAGGAAATGAAATATACAATTCATGCAAACAGAACTTCAAATTATCTCAAAACAGGTTAAATGAATATAAGTGAACACGAAAACGTGATAAAACCTACGGCGATATGACAATATTTCTGGAACAAAACCGACCGAGTGTGGTGGATGAGTGGTTAACGCTCTGACCTCGCATTCGGGAAAAAAACAACAAAACCTTTTAAATCCTGTACTCCATTACTCGAATGCACAATATTCTTTGTAATTTCGAAATTGTAATCAAGACGGGAAAAAAATCCTATTTTTTCTGTGCCCTAAACTGAGTTATATATCTAATCTCTTTCGTTTTTAAAAAATAAATAAATAAATTATCTAACGCTTATATACATGTCGGTTTTCTAAACTCGTTGCTTCACATATCTTCCAATCTTCGAGCTCGTACAGAGCCAGCGATTACTGTATGTGTTGGTATTTAAGTCACAAGCACAGCTCCCAGCTTCAATCCGCCCTAATGATCCTTTGAGATCAACCAAGCTCGGCCAGTCGTATTGTCGCACAGCAGCCGAACTTCTCTGTCGCCAGATCTGAAAGAAATGTTTGGGCCGCGGTCTGTAAAAAAGAGAGACAAAAAAGTTTAAGCCAGCCCCATTGTCGAATTCCTGTCGCCACGCGAAAAAAACATTGCTCAGCTCTCTTGCTACCCTCCTTTTAACGCAATGAACACAGGACTTTATTGTAACTCTGCATGGGAAAACGGAGGAATAGAGGGCAAGGCAAAACAGAGAAGAGAGCTTGAGGGGGTAGGGGAGAGGTTAGACCGGTGAAAGTGCTGCTGGTGTTATTTCGAGCTGAAAACCGCGGCACCGCCTTTGTTACAGATATTGCGTTGCTGTGTACCCCGTCTGTGTTTGCGCACATAGTCTTTTGATGTCGTCGAATACAATGCAGGTTCCCACTTCCCTCTTTCCCTCTTCTCGAATACTGATTAACTGTGCGGACTGTTTGTCGACGGTACCAGTAATAACTCTTTTGACTGTAATAAAGAACAGTGGCGATCAAATTAAAAGGAATGTCCAAAGCCTCAGGAAATAAATATAAAAAGGAAATTATTATTGTATCTGAAAATAAAGCAATGAGAAGGAATAATTCTTACTGTTTCTGCCATTTTTAAGCATGGAGATAATGGGTTCGTCAAATTTAGTTGTCTGAGGCCTACATTATTCTGACTGCAGGTGATATCTAAAGTAGCCAACTAGCTACTGGTTCAAATATCAATTCTCTTTTCTTGTTGATCATGAAGAATCATACAAAATTCTGCACATTGTTGGAGAGAGTGCTGAGGGGATGTACGAGAGAAGTAAAGGAATTTTGCGTATCAAATACATGAGTTGGAGAGGGTGCAAAAAAAGACTGCTAGATTTGTTTCTGGAAATTATCGCAGAATGCAATCAGTAACAGATATGATAAAGGAGCTGGAATGGGATTCATTGCAAGACAGGAGGAGGATGAAGAGGGTCATGAGAGTGTACAAGGCATATACTGGTGATGAGACATGGAAAGATATTGGTGTAGGTATGAAAAGTAGTGCATGGAAGGGAAAAGATGACCATGATCACAAGCTGGCACTCAGTATCAGGCACAAGGGTGTGGGAAGATTACTCTTTTTTAGGTAAGGATATTAGGGATTGGAATAAGTTACCAAGGGAATTATGAATAATTCACTGAAAAAGTTGAAAGAATTTAAATATAAAATTTGTAGAGGGAAAATGTAGGTGGGTGCAACAAAGGGGAAAGATGGGTGTGTAGGGAAATTGCCACCGGAGCGTGTGCTCCATTGGAATTAAATTGAATTCTTACTTGTGCTTCGATACAGATTTGTTGTCTTCTTTAAACATTATTTGTATTACTAAGTTAGCCGGTCCGTTGGCTCAATTGGCTGCGGCACCGTGATAGTGTCCCGCACTGACACGACTTTAGATGGTTCTAGTCCTGGTGATGGAGGAAATTTTCGTCACAGGGCTTAACCGGCGAGGTAGGAGAGGTGGTGGTGCACAATTTTTAACCTCCAGATTGTGCACCAAAGTTCTGAGTTAAATCCAAAACCTCCCCGCAGTACGCACGGAGTTAGGGCATGCTACACTGTTGATAATTAGTGTGAGTTATTTTAACAATTTGAGTACTACCTCAAATTCATTACTTGATTTTAATTTAAACACTTATTTCTAATTAATCATATATTTAATACAATATATACAAATATCGATATTATCTGCTTAAGGCGGCCAATATCTGTCTGGTATCAATATAAATAAACATATATATTTTTTTATATTGAAATCGAATTGCACTCCAGACAGCACTGAATATGTCAATGGTATTCAAAATCAGCTGTTACACGCGACTTCGTACGCGTGCACTTATATTTTTATTGCTTGAATTGGATATAGAAAACTTTATGTTACTCCTTCGAGTCAAAGTAAAAAAGAAGACAAAATGTATTGATGCAAGAAACTTTTAGGTAACCACAAAATAGTAGTCTGGTGCAGTGTAAATAATAACTACATTTATACTACACAGATCATACACAAACTTACTGTGAGAGACACAAAACCTGAGTTAACGATGAAACATTAAACAAGCTATCCATCTTTCTGTTACCATAAGGTTGGTTTTCAAAATATCATGACGTTGTATGTTTTTAATCCAGAAAAAAGTGTCCCATGTCCTTCATAGTGATACATAGTGTTTCCTTGTCAAATTTCACCAAAATCGGTTTAGCCATTTAGTTATGAAAACGTAACAAATAGGCAGAGAGACCGAGTTATTTTCGTATTTATAATATTAGTGTAGAATACTGACGAACTCTAGGAGTATTTTAATAATTTATAGCAGATTGTAACTGAGGCGCAGACTCACGGAAGGTTGCCTGTGCCATATTCAGGTACGTGTTGGAGAAGTAATAGTTCTGTCCGTTGACCGTGAACGTCAGCCACTTGGCGAGCCGGCCTGGGCAGCTTCTATCGATCCAATTACGGACTAACGAGAGCTCTGCCTGCAAGCCCGTCGGAAGACGGATGGCTAGGAGGCGGGGGAAGGGCGTGGGTCGCGACCCGACACTACGTCTCGGATCATTTTCCCACCCGAATACCATCAACACACAGCACGACGATACGAGCTTCATGCGTCGGTAGTAACCCGTATTTTTCCACGAACACCTTCCATCTGAACAGATATAACCAAATATCATAAAATTTTGTTGCATATTATTGCTATCTACAACTAGTGCCTGATAAAATTTAAAGACAAGAGGTTCTTATTACATATTTCAAGATACTGGATAGAATTATTAACGTTAGGATTTTTTTGTTGTTAAGGGGGGTAGATACAGTAGATCAGGTTTCAAAAAAATTATTTGTTTCTTTCGATTCACAAAAATAGTTTTGGCTTTTGACTTCATGTTGATGAAAAAAAATCATTTAAATGTCTTTGACAGTGTGGGAATTATGCATGATTAAGCAAAGCCCTGAACGATTGACAGCCATTTAAATCTCACTGGACTTGAAGGTAATAAAAATCTTTAACCTTAAATATCTCAAAACAGCAATTCATCAATTAATTTTAAAGATAACTTTTTTCCACATGCATAGTTCTTTTTAAAACTTGCAGGACATGTTCTACACACTAATTAATGCAGTCCCTACCATTACTGTTTATGCAACTTTTGACAAATGGAAAAATATACCTATACGTTTAAACAAAAACAAAAAAACCAAAAAAAAATTTTAATTTCTTGAATTGTTTTTATTTTTTTATTCACAGCAAATATAAAGTTAAATGTGTTATATTATTGGTTTAACTAATTGTCTCGATATTAGTTTACAATTTAAAAACAAAAATTTCTGCAAAATTTCAAATATTATGCTTTGTATCATTAAATACCTTACTGACGATATATTTTTAACTGTCAATTTCTATGGTACATTAACATATTGTTAAAGAATATTTTTATTTTAAACATCAATTTATATATATATAACTATAAGATTTCTATGGAGCTACGAAATTTGAACTTTCAAATATGAATAGATTTGGAGAAAATGAAATTTCAATTTCTACAAATAATTGTATGTGTTAGCTGTATCTACCCCCTTAAGCATCCATGCATTAATGAGATTCGTCGCAAGAACTCAAAGGTGTTTTCCTTTACATATCCTTTCGTATTTTAACCAGCTTTCATATTCTGAAATAAATTACTATTGACGGCCACTAAAGTTAATATCAAACGAATGATTCCGCTATGCAATTATTTTTACTAACTTATGCAACATGTCAGAAAAAAAAGAGCTAGGTTAAAGAGTGGTTGCAAAAGACAGAACTGTAGACTTATTTAAATCTTCTTAAAGAAATAACTAACTGATGAATATGACTATAAAAACTATTTCGGGATTGGGGAAAAATATTTTGACGATTTTGATTCTGGAGTGAACAAATCGTTGGTACCGGCTACAGATCATTTTGAAACGGTAATTTTTTTCAGTTCTCGTCTACAGTTGGATATAAGGCTACTAACTTTTTAACGGACATTGTTAATAGACGTTTGTGGCTTGATTTTCTCGTTAATCTCTAGCAACTTTTCGTAACCAGATTGTCGCTCGTATTTGTTTGTGTATTGTTTATGTTAGGCATTCCATAGTTCTGGTTAAAGATGATGAAATCTTTTTCTATTTTAGGAAACGAAGGAGGCAACGACAATGGAGGGGAGCGCGTGTCATCGGCGTCAATCTTCAAAGAGCACACAGCGTGGACTGACGCGATCCTGCGACTGTGTCTTCAGTCATGATCACGATCAGCTGATCTCGATCTTCATTTCAAAATATCTAAATATTTTATGATCAGATGTACCAATGCGTCAAACTACCTCATACACAATCAATCTGAATCGTGATCATCATTAATTTTTAGATTCAGATTGACGCCTTACTGCTACCCTTTTAGTCTTTTCCCTTTTTTGTCTCCTTTTTCGCGATAAACCAAACACACTGAGGAGGTACCTCCTAACAGATAAACAAGCACAGCTGTTACGCAGTAACTAATTTAATTATTAAAATATTTCTAATATCGTCGACCCTGGGAGCCAACACACGAATGTTTTGCGAATTTTGTAATTTTTTCCTGTCAAAATACCCGGTAATATTTGATTCAGATGTGAGTGTCACCTTATTTACATGACTGTTGAATCCCCCATTTCCACATGGAACTGCAAATGCGTATTAAACTCCTAACGTGAGGAGTGTTTCATGATTTCGCTGTTTATTCGTCATAGACCATAAACGCAAAATGTGAGACTAGATGCTTCCGAGATTTCTCACAGGTTGTAACATTTAACATATTTTAAACTTATTCTAGGGCTTTGCGCTGCAACTGTTAATGCAAATTGTTAGTGCAATAAATTTTTATATAGCTCCCGAAAAGAATGGTGATGAAAAATTGAAGAATATACCGGGGTAAAAAACGTTTCCGATTATCCAAATCAATAAGAAATGCGAATTGTTGTAAGCTGATTGGCAGCTGATTTTTTCCGAAGAGACGCCGAGGCACTGATCCGGGAGAGAAACCGGCGCTCAGATCTCGGACTAGAGAAGAACATCACCGAGCAACGCGCAGTTACTGTTTTCATGCACGGAAACTCTATTTTATTATAACTTTGTATACTGACTAAGTAATTAAAAAAAAGTAAACCATTTGAAGTAGATGCGACGTTTGACGCCAATTTCTGACGTTCCTGGAAGCTGAAAAATAAAAACTGAGAGCGGCTTCAAATTTTTTTCATCCACATTACAAGCTCTCCCTGGAGGAAACACTACAACATACTATAAAGCATTCATTTCATTTGTAATAATAATAAACTCGACCTAAGAATTTTAATTCACGCCTATTAGTAATGCATACCGATACATTTTCTATTTCAGTTTTAATAGTTAAAACCAGCTGTCAAAACAACAAACTACATGAAGTGTTATAAATACGCACGAAAATCAGGTTCAAAACACTCTCTAGATACAACATAATACCTGAATAGATTCCAGTCTCCCGAGTTGATGCCATATCCTTACATTAAATTACCAATTTTTCGGCTAACTTCTTCGTCTTCCTTCATGGGCGAAAAGTACTTAGATGTGTTCTAAACGCACTATTAAAGTCTTCTCAGAGGTTTGGAAAATTCGGCCGATACGTCGGTAATCTAATACTATGACGCAGCACCATCCCGGAGAATATTTATCCCAGATTATGAATGAATAATATATTAAATAATCCAATGGTTTCGTTTGATCCCAAAACTTCACTGTAGACGTACTTATATATATAAAAAAAAACATCTACCTTCAATAAGTTCAGACACAAATGGGCTGATATCAAGCGAACGGCAAACATAGTGCTTGGGACGCAGAGAATTATGAAAGGAAGCTTTTAACGTTTAACTACACTTTTTTCCTTAGCATTAAAAGTTTGTCTAAACGTTTTTAAGATTCAAATATTCAGCGATGAAGAAGAAAAAAACTTTTGCCGCTCCTGTAACCATATTTCTTAGGTCGGACGCGAACGACTTTGAAATTCCCTCTTTTAGTGCCTTCCTTTTTTGACTGCAGATCTGCTTGCAGATGAACTGAACAAAAGAAGTACTCTTGTTAGAAAGAAAAATGTTCTATAATTCAATATCTCTAGAAATTGCTTCAATTAAATACCTTTATTTCATTTTTTTCTTAAGTATTACGATTTCGCGACCCCGAAGTATTGAACATGTAGACCACCTATACTTGGATGTAGACATTCCTATCGTCTTTTCACACCCTCCATGCAACAATATTCACC
The DNA here is from genome assembly GCA_031002005.1 of Vandiemenella viatica. Classification (NCBI taxonomy): domain Eukaryota; kingdom Metazoa; phylum Arthropoda; class Insecta; order Orthoptera; family Morabidae; genus Vandiemenella; species Vandiemenella viatica. Next base: position 171,064,499 of record JARYHS010009186.1, on the reverse strand, counting down.
TTCAGTTTGTACACATAGCTTTCTGACTTTCTGAAAGTTTCCTGTAACATACTAGTCAATGTGAGTACAGTCAACCATTTTTTATTGATGTTATTACTGTTGCTGAAAGGATATATGTGCACAAAACTTCCCTAATAACTTAAGATGATCTTAGATGCGTCAATTACAATTTAAAAACTCCTTCGTTTTGTGAAGTCTAGATACCGATATTACCATAAAAAAACTGAACCAACGACGATCGATAGCTCCTATGTTGATTCTGACATTACAGCAGTAATTCATAATGAAGAACTGTTACTAGTATAAGAGTTATATTAATGCATACATGTAATATTAAGGCTTTCGGAGAGAAGATAGCAGACTGAAAGGCATAGCAGCCAAACATTTTATTTTGTTGGAAATAGTGTGTTAACCCTAGGATTATGGTGCCAAGATGCTCTTGAAGTAGGAGAAACCTTGCAGAACTAAACATATTCAAGGTTGCAGCGCAGTATAAGCTAATCTTTGACTTCTCTACAGGAGCGCCTACAAAGCCAAGATATCTGATATTTACCCTACAGAGGGTTGATTACTGAACTGAGAGAAAAAGCCATGATAGTAACGTGAAGTTGAGGTTCCCTTACTTGTAAGTATAAAACCACGTTAGTGACAGAAACGGGTATATTCCAACAACTGCAATATATTTGTCCTCGTTGAATCTGCTTCATTGTTTACGAAGTTACAAAACGTTGAGATTCTGATTGTGAGGCAGTTGCCTTTGTTTTTTTAAAATGCGTAACTAAGTCATTCAATCTCTCTCGCACTTTCTCATGTTGCAAATAAAATAATATTTCATAAGTAATATCATTCATAAAAACTGTCAGTGCTTATATGTGCTAAGCTAGAAAAGTGTAATGCAGTGGACTTTTCGATATTTGAGAAATAATATCTTTCCGGTATACTGAAAATAACACCAAAAAATGTTGAATTATTTAGAACGAAATATTCAGTGGACTACAGCGTAAGACGAACTAACAGTCCACCTTTGGGTATAAAAATAATATCTTAAATAGCTCCTTTCACATGTAGCCTTGTTCCCAAATTTATTAAAATCTTTAAAAAATACGGTCTACCAAAATCGAACGCAGACAATCTGCATTTTAGAGTCCGATGCCACATTAATTAACAGTAGCTGCTTATTAAGAGATTACTAAGTTGACGACTTGGGAAGTTTAAGAGCGCATGAGGGTAAAAAAGTACCATGATACAACCAAATTTGAATGTCATAAACGAGTTTTGTTTCATTGTGGCCCAATAAATTTAAAAATAGCCACATGGAACAATGAAGCAACGACTAGAATAATATTTGTCACTAAGCTGCAATCCTCTAAGTATAGTGTTACAGATTCAATATTTATCGGTTAAAGGCTCCATTTATTGTGAAATACATTGATGAGCCAAAATATTATGTTCACAGACCACCCCTTGATTAAATGCCGCCTGGTGACATTGCAGGTACACTATGCGGCTAGGAAAGTACCTACAAATCAATTAGACCAGAAGAGACTGGTTGCAGGAGAACTATTCTGTAATATCATCCGATTTTCAGCTCATGAAACATCTATATCAGATAAATGCGAAATAAAATGCAACATTAAAAACGTGGCAACAGTCTAGTTCAGGATAGAAAACCATGCTCAAAAGAAGCGATAGAGATACTGTGCATTAGTAAGTTGAAACGGAAATCATAATTAATTAATTAACAAATATCGCTTTTACGGTATTGTTAATTCAGTGGTATGAGTAGGTCAGCGTTTATTGCCCGAAGAGGCAGCTGAATTTTCCGCTGACTAAAATCACCACTTGTAGCATGTCGATATGCCAAATACACGTCGACATAAAAATCAAGCTGTCATTCTTTATTAAATTATACGCTGAAAAATTGATATGTCAGGTTTGCTGATGGGACTATTTATATATCCTGCGCGTAACTGGTACCAATGCCTCAAGCCAAGTTGAGCTACAATTCCAAATCCCAAATTCGTCGTTTTTACATGAAAAAAATCCTCAAAGACAGAAATGTCCGAACCCACTTTTCTCGTTGTATCAATAGGTGGATTAGATAAAAATTTGACTATAAGAAACAACAATTTGACTATATCAGAGCTTTCTGAAATAGATTCCAAGAAACTTCGTTCTAACAGAGGAACTAATTTCAGGATGAGCATAGTGGGTAAAAGTAACGTTCTCGTCACGCATTCGGGAGGAATTGGGTTCGAATCCCCGTCCGCGCATCCAGATTTGGTTTTTCCATGGGTTCCACGAAATACTCCAGGCGAATGCCGGGATGCTTCCTTCAAAAGGCCATGACCGAATTCTTTCAGTTCCTTGCCCCCGTCCATTCCCGCCTCTAATGAACTCGACATCGACGAGACGTAAAACCATAAAAAAATAGGATCATTGTTGCTTCTCACTACCTTTTCCAACAGAATATAATGCATTGTCAATTAGACTTGAAGAGGAGGGCAGAAGATAGCAACACAGATGATGATGATGATGATGTCATGTTGTTGATTTCAGTTGAGCATTCCCGTGAAATGCAAAGACTGAATTCTAAACATTGGACTAAGTTTGTGTAACAGCCACAGAAATAAAATACAAATTTTATGGTATTAATTATATTTTTAAAAAAATACTGGATGTAGTTGTTGTGAAAAGAAATTCAGATTATATTTGTTTTAATTTTAAGCAAACAGGACTCTAAAGCTATGTCACTAAGGGGAAGAATTGGGGGGGAGGGGGAGGGGGTGGGGGGGACGGCTGGCAAACCGGGGTGCTTGCCCCATCCGGAAGCTCCAGGGAGTTAGAAAAATATTGTTCGAAGGGTCTACAATCTCACAGTTTTTGCCCTGGCTCGGAAAATTACTAGATCTTCCACTGTCTCTTAGGACAAAAATCTCCACCCGGTTTTCTGAATAAGAGGGCTAGTCGATAACGTGGATTACGATGTAGTTATTTACATGTGATTCTGAGTTAGTTTGATAATTTAAGTAGCCATATTGCTCTTTATCCTTCTGTAATGGATACGATCAAAGTTTACTGGCACAGAAGGAATTATTATGTTCCTCATTAATCGACGTTAGTGGAAGTTGGTTAATTCTACCACCAAAATATTTCAAATTATTAACTCTGAGAAGTTCCATGCATGCATGTTGCCCCCATGTTTCCAGTTCAATATAGACAGAAAGTTTTTTTTCTTTTTTGTTATGCAGATATCATTTTCTTTTACAAAAAAATAGAAATTATTTGTAATGATCTTGGTTATAACATTACTCTGGGTCTCGAGATGTTTTTTCGAGTTCCTGGTCAGACTTAGTACTAAACAATAGTAAAAGAACCTGCATGTAACGCTATGAAAAGTATAATCAATGAGTTCATTTGATATGATACCTAAGACCCGCTTTTGCCGTAGCCACCGTCTGCTTATATGTACACTACCTGATCAAAAGTATGCGATGGACACTACGACTGGAAATAAATGCTTTTGGCTGTCAAACGTTTGACTTGATCGATTTCTTTAATGTAATGATATTGTGCATTAATAAATATGTAATACTTACATTTGCCACTTGTTCCATTACTGTATTTTTTCTCGCTTATTACACTATCCCCATATTATACGTTTTCTTGTCTATACCATTCGACAGAGTTATAACAAAGTATTACTGCATAACCTCTTTACAGACATACGGCAGACTGATACTAAAAAATACATAACTACTGAGCGAACACTATTTATGCTATTTCGGCTGCCAGGCTTTGTTTTTATTAAATAAATAACTAGCCTACTGACCGTTGGAATAATATAATAATTTATTACTAAGGCAAACAAGAGTGAATAAATGATTTAACCTCAATTACGTTAATATTGTATGTGTAAGCTGTTATGCCGCCCCGCAAACATTTATTATTTTATGTGATTATAATTTTCACTCACGATATTATTTAGCAAATGCATTTAGAAACAACTTCAAGAGAGAGCTCCGAATTTTATGATTTCAAAGCATGTGAACTTCAATTACTAAAATCAAATTTATGTCATTAGGCTTATTCCATTCTTCTTCCTTGAAAAAATTACCAATAAATTTTTTCTACAATTTTACATCATAGAAAAAAAATGCCAAGGTCATTGGTTTCGGTATTATGTTTTTCAGTAACCAATAAAAACTTCATATTTCTTTGGTTTAACTAAGGAAGTAGGGTAGACAACGCACATTTCGTGTAAGCTCATGGGACTAGAAGTATTTACAAAAAACGTTTTAAGGGATTGTGTTAGCTAAGACGTAAAAACGAACAAACGACATTAATGGAAATGAGTGGGTTATCCATAAAATCAGTCCCAGATTTGGGAACATGTGGCGAGTAGAACATGCCATGTGCGAACGGTTGTGCACTGCCTACGGATCATTATACGTGTTTATTATCTCGAAGAGAATCGGTGTGTTTACGAGTGAAATACGGTTCGTGAACCGTCTCATGAAAGCCAGAAACATTAACTGAAATCCACCATAAAATATCCGATGTTGATGGAAAAGAAGTAATGAGTGGTTCAGCAGTATTAACATGATGTGACATTTTAATGGAGTACGCAAGATTATGCACGACGATGAACGGAATGGTCGATCTCTTCATGACTTTCGACTGGGAACAACTTTTTTCACGATTTGGAATCCTTCAATGGTAGTCACGATTTCATGACTGTGGCGAGGCCAAAGAAGTGCGATTATGCGTGGTTCCGATTTTACGCATCGAATTTCTTCGACCATCGTATACAACGCTTGGTTCCGTACTACTTAAAGAGTTTGAATAAATATTGAAACTGTGTGGAAAATCACTTTCAAGTGTGTAGTGTCCCGGTCTATACGCCTCGGAATTTATTACTTTATAAACAGTTTTACTGATTATCACAAATAAATGATTAAGGGCGGGGTTCTCTTCCGAACTGGTCCTTCACATTAATACAAGTGAAACATAATATATTAAAAAAGAAACATAGAGATTTTATTGATTTTATACCTATAAAAAATTTATTCGATTAAACAATTACTTGAATGGGCAAATGGTTGTTCCCTCTCAGGTAGTGGAATTACAGTTCTTTAATTTTGTTGGAGCTCGTTGTGGTCTCTGTAGACGATTGCGTTACCGTAATGTTGAGCAGCGTAGGCCATGCGATGCGTCGTGTCGGTGACCCACGAGGAGAGCTGTGTCGAGCCGATCGGGCGTGTTTCCGGCAGGCCCCAGGTAGTCTCGTCAGCTGAGCCGGGGTGGGCAGAGCGTCTGGTGTCTCTCATGTCAAACAGCCCCGTTGTCGGTGTCCCAGGAGGCCTTCAGCACTGCGCCAGCGATGATGCTCGCCTCGTCTTGCCGCGCCGAAAAACCAAGTGTCCCTCCGCCGGTCTTACATCGAGTGTCCGTCTCTGTCCATTACACCTCCCTCGTTGACTAGCCTTGGGTGGAGCTCGTTCCTCTTCTCTATCCCGATTGACCGAACATATAACAAACAAAAAAAAAACACAATTTATCAGCAATCAGCGGGAATGAATTCCATTGGCTGGTATCTGTATCACCACCTCCGGCACTTGGGAGGGTGTCCCCTCCAGACTGTCCCCTTTTGGCTCTTTTCAATGGCTGCAATTCTTACGTACAAAAAGTTTATTGTGAATGAGTGTTTCTTTGCCAGCGACGTCTGCAAAGTCTAACAGTTCAGCGCTGGAACACTTTTGAAAGGAAGTCTTTCATTCGTCGACCATCCAAACAGGCGAGCTCACAATGTCACACTGTGTCCATTCTTTTAAATAAACCCGCACCATATTCGAGAAGCTCTCCATCACTTCAGTAAATTAATGACCCAAAACATTCGGTAACACAAGGGAAGTTCTTTTGAATGTCAGCCAGACCTCAATAAAGTACATTCTTTATTAGTCCCTAGCCTGTCCACTAGGTTACAACCATTTCCCTTTCTATGACAAGTAATAATATTAAACATTCCTTATGATAACCTTGTTGGTCGAGAACCCCATTCAAATCAAATCAAACGAACTTATATAAATTAAATACATTATGGCAATAAAACTACTCAATCTAACAACAACATTTCTTGTTACTGATAAACAATGAGATCTACAGAATGGGACATCTCAAGTGTTTACTTCAAAATTCAATAATTTTTATAGCTGATTCCTTTGTTTCTTTTAATGGCCTATCGATCTTACTTTCTGGATATCCCTTGTATTAATTGGAAGTATTCCTTTAGCTGTCCACTCAGGCCGAACACGTGACAAAAATTCGACTTTCGTGCGGAACTCCCTACCAATGTCGTCCTGTGTGACAGGTTTCTATTAATAATTCCCTCTTTGATCGCTAGAGCGCGGTGCCGTCTGTGAGTTTCATTTTATACACAAATTTTCGAGGGTAGCAAGCAACCACTGTTGCAAAAGGAAATAAAAGGAAACCCTCGAGCAGCCTCCGTCTGCTAGACCAACCCCATTATTCGTCTTACCCCCTTTACGACTCTTGTCCCTCCTCCTACTTTTCGTGCGCTCGTCGCTCCGGAATCAAATCAATTTAATGGAAGAAGCTCTCGGCGTCGTGCCCTCAGTTCGCCGGAAGTGTTCGGCAGACTGGTGCAGCGCGCCTATATTAAATTAGGGCGCGCTCCGTGAGGCCTCAATCTCGCCGGACAGCGCCACATTCCCCTGACGGGTCGCAACCCTTGTTATCTCTTGCCGCGCCGCTTCTCACCCCTCGTTCTTGTATTGGGAAGGATTCTGTACCAGAACGAGCGCAAGAGACATCAGTGGTAGCAAAAAGTGCCTGTGTAGTGCAATATTTTTGACAACGCTACAACTCAGTACGAAATTGCTCTGTTCTGAATCATTGTTGCAATGCGCTTGTGACTTCAGGTACCACGACAATTCGTACCGGGCGAGGGAAGAGTGAAGGAGGGTTTCAATCAGTTTCACTTAGTACCTTACATAACAACCACAAAAACGTGAACTTCTGCGAAACTTCAAGAAATTTATGAAGCAGGAACAGAAAAGCTAGCAGTTATAGATACATGAGTAAGTTTCTTGGCCTGTTTCCAGAAACCAATGAAACATTTTTTAAACTTGTGGTGCAATTGGTGATGGAGAAATGATTAAAAACCTATAAATATCGATTGAATATAAATGAAACTTGCCATTAGATGTTACTTTTCCATTTATCAAAATGCGTGTAGTAAATTTTACTGTTACGCTGGAAAAATAATCTAGCAATATGTGATGAGATTTGAAACCGTATCACATTATGACGGCAAGGATTCTGTTCACACAGTACCAAATGAACGAGAAGTCATTTACAATCGATTATACTGAAAAAGAGATGGACCACCAAGTCACAATGCAGACTTCTATGGAAAAACTCGTGAAAACTAAAACTCACCAAAAGATAAAGTTAACAGTTCCGCATTATTAAATCGCTTCTCAACACCTTACAAACTACAAATATCGATTAAAACATTAAACATTAACTGCTGTTATCTAAAGTCTCTGGATACAACAACATTAATGCAAAATAGACTACCTAAAACTGAAAACCATAACGAAATACGTTTGAGGATGCTGATAATCCCACTTTGCTAAATACAACTTTCCAAAACATAATTAATAGCAGGCGAAAATTCACTATTTTTTTAAAAAAATATTACGATTACGAATCAGAGGTTCCCTAAAAATTCGAATTTTAGCAAAAAAGACTGTAAATATACATTATAAGTTGGCAATTAGACACCTTGCATGTAATAGGTAGTTAATTAGAGAGTTTAAAGCTTGGCCGAAGCAGAAAATGTCGTAATACAAATAATATCTTTATTACTCGAGAAGGGCAATTTTACTAATATTATGGAAAAATAAAAATAAAATCGTAATTTAAATGAAGATCAAAGATACCAAGTATGAGCCGAAAATCAGTTGAAGTGGTAGGAGTGATAAATTACAATAACAGTTCGTGAAAGTATACTAACCCCCAAGAAGTAAGTTTGAGAATCATATATGTAACATAAAGTACATATTATCTTTATTTGTCTTTGTGATGCCACAAGACATAATTAGGAGATAAAATTGTTAATAACTATAATTAGGAACTTTCAGAGATAGGTCTAAATAGTTAATAAGAGATAGAATCGCAAGCTGCCATAGTGAGAGTGAGCCGGGTGAGTTAGACATTTCAGGACGTTGCTGGGAAAGAAAAATATGACACACAGGCCACGACTACGTTCCCGCTCTGAATTTTGGCGCGCCGATCCACGAACACCAAAACTCGCCTCCTCAGATTGGTATTTTCAGTGGATTCGTCCGTAAGGTAGAGAGGCTAGAAAAACAGAAGGGAATTCGGGAATGCAAGATTGGTAACAACAAAATGGAAAAAAACATCAGAAAGTAACAGTTTCAGTAAACCAGAGTGGTATAACAGAGCCCTCAGTTTTCTCAGTGTTGCTTAGTCATGACCCAGAGTGGTGCTGCCATTTATATTTCTCTCTCTCTCTCGCTCTCTGCGTGTCTGTCAAAGAACTCATTCTCGATACAGTTTATAAATGGAAGTAAATTATGAACATTAAAAGGAAGTGTATAATGGCCTTGTGTTTCGATAACGCTTATGAATTCCTAATATTTTGTGTCACTACCTAGAGAACTGTATAGACTTGTTTGATTGCTTACATGTGAATCTTAAGTGCAGAAAAATTGTTTAGGGGAGACTGGGTACGGGTTGTGCCAGGTTACGGTTGTGACAGTCGTCATATTTGCCAAACTATAAGGAATACCGGGATGGGGAGGGGGCAAAGAGGAGCAGCGTGCCTGATTGAACGTGTTTCACAGTATCGTCTCAGACATCGCGTGACATTAACAATCGTAGAGGCCTACATTACTTTTTAACAGTGAAAAGTAAGTACTTTTATTAGATTTCTTTTAATAATTGTTGTTGTATGTGTACTGGTAGAGTAATCAGTGTTTTTCCTTGTTATAAGTTATACATTAGTAGTTAAATAGCAGTGATTACTTTGGATGTAGTTTATTTTGTATTGTCATGGCGACTGTTGTTTTGCGAAGGAATGCGTTGGGGACGGTTGTGACATATTTTATGGGTACGGTTGTGACAGTTAATTTTTTGTTTTGATTCCCAGAAAACGCTTGAGGAATACCGACAGCTACGAGGCACATTAGTCACTGTTACTGTGCCTTAGGAAATACTATCCCTCCTTTATTTCCACGGGTTAGTTATCACGATCATTTTTCTAGGGATCAATTGGGACTGCAAATTGTTCAGGCTGGATGCAAGGTGCATTGTTCTTAGGATTTCTGGAACTTTTTAAGAAATTTCCTAATGCTTCTCCAAAGCATAGTCTTGCTAGTGTTGGATAACCATTCCTCGCTTATCCACATTAATACAATTGATTTTTGTAAAGAAAATGCAATCACTTTGCTTTCGTTTCGTCCACACTGCTAGTACAACGTGCAGTCCTTGGATCGACCTATCTTCGGACCCTTAAAAAATCTGAAAAACTACTTGTGACGAATAGATGCAGAGTCAAAATGACAATCTACGATATACCAGGTATTATAAAAATGATCTATATCAAAAAATTTATAATAACTATTGATGCTACAATGCCTTATTAGTTATAAGCTATTAAGGTGTTCGCAGATTAATTTCTATTGTCATGTAAAAAATAAATTTATCCAGAAGAAGATTATGTTACATTATGTTTGATATTATTTGAAATAAAAGTGATTTTAGACCATTTTGTTGTATTTTTTAACCTGTCACTACTGACCCCAAGCACTGTCACAACCGCCCCTGGGGTGTGGTCGGTTGTGACATTTTTTCTTGTTTTTCTAATTTGTTGCTGTTACTTACCTTTGTACTTAGGGACAAAACTTTAGTATTTATATGTAGGAAAATGTACATTTTACTATAACAATCAACTTCCTTCCAGATAACTGGCATACTAAGAAAATTATGAGCTATCAAATGAAAATTGTCACAACCGTAACCAGTCTCCCCTAATAGACAAATTTAGAAACATGGTTGAATGCGAGTTCCTATTTAGAGTGTAGACCTTTGTATCAATGGACAGAATATGATATGATTTTGTGTGGTTCATTGTGTATCATAGTATTTTATTTTTGTAATTGGTCCCGTCCCCTACTACTTTGCTATTGCTGGAAGAAAATGTGGTTAATCCTCGGGAAACAGGATTCCGATAATAAATAAATTAGCTAAGAAATATTAACGATAGAGTATGGGAAGGTTGCACCTTTAAAAACCTAATTTAGTAAACATTCAAGGAATTTACTATGTGTTAGTGTTTGCAGATTGCTTCTGGGTAATTGGAGGTTGCAACAAAATAAACATCAGTGGAGGAGAGGACTGGCAGAATTTGAAGGATTTGTAAATGTCATTTACCTGGAATGAAAAATGTAACGTATTACATCACTGAGGCAACAGTAACTATGTAAAATATTATTTTTGACATTTCATATTTAATGTAGAGCACTTTAAGCCGGTATCTTCTCGTTATTTTAGTTATTGTGCTTTGAATATCTGCATTTTAAAACAGCTGCAATGATGGAAGGCCGTGCAACTTCAATGCGCCGGAACAAACACATGGGTGGAACGACGGGTGGGCAATTCTAACACTTTAAAGGACGTTACGTCACCAGTCGTTCCTATTGGAAAGAATTACGAATAAACGTTCATACAAAAGAAGGTAACTTTTTGTCTACTACTGTAAATTTTTTTAAAAAAAACGTACCTTTTAGTTAATATTTTGATTCAAGTAAAACTAGTCTCAAGTGATTTATACTTTCGCCGAAGTAATTCACTTAATTCTTAATTACGTAGATGCAATGATGATCTTGGAAATTAAATATAATTTCTTTTCCTTAAATTTAAAATTTAATACATATTTCAGTTCCAAAAGATAACATAAAACGTTAACTTCAATTGAATACAGAAACATAACACTATATAAGCCTACTTGACTACTGAGTGATGATTACGTTTCAAAAAGATGATTGACTTTATTCGTTTACAAAATGAGAAACGTAGATTCACCTCGTGACACGCGGAATACCGGTAGTTCTTTAAAATGGAATATTCAATAAAAACAATCGAGGAAACCAGCTATTACTACTTTACTCTGAAACTTCGAGAGATTTGACATTGATTTAAGTTCAGCTGAACAATATGTTGTTAATTTCCTTTATAACAATTAATCATTTTTGAATGGTGACAGAAGCAGTGAATAAGTGATTCCAAAACATGAGAATAAATTATTTGAAACTAGTTTTAATTTAAATGCAAAACCGCAGTGTTTCTCAATCGTTTTTAACCCGAGGACCAGTAAAATTTTAAAAATAATTCTACAGATCACTAACTAAGATGGGCCTAGTTTTTACCATTGTGTATATTATTACGTCTTAACCTATGAATAGTCGCTCATAACACAGTCATTAACTTAATCCTCGAGTTAACGCCGCTCTCTTTTATACAGACTGGAAACGTATTTTATTGTAGTAACAATGCAGTAATATCCTGAATATATCCGATTATATCCTCTTCGCTGAAATATTCGTGCTTTGATAATTTTGATTTACAGGCTTATGGCTGTAGGCTTGTAGGCACTTATAGCCATATATAGTACGAGTACGGTATCCATTTTATGTGAACAATTATTTTTTTTTTTTCACCTGAACGTGAAGTAATCCGGCCGCAATCCTGAGAAATATTCAGCTATATATATATATATATATATATATATATTCGTTATGTATCATTCCTACAGTTAAATTCCACCTGTCCCTTCTTTGCAGACCACAGGTGGTCCGCGGACTGCACTTTGAGATTCATGGACATTAAATGATGTGAAATATCACCTGCTTCTATGGAGTTATGATATTGCTGCTTTAATTTTTTAAACACAATTTAAGTTAGATAGAAGTCTTTGTTCCATTACCATGTTCTAATGTCCTAAGTGCTGCGGCTGTTTGGGATCTTTGTAAGATTTATATAAATGAATATTTGTCTTTGCCATTTTTTGTGTATCGTATAGTTTTTTGAAAAAAGGGTGCAAACAATCACAGCAATCGGCTACGTGACTGTGGAAGCCTTAATCAGGATGCCCGGTGCGACTTAATTTAAATTTGACCCTCCACCGATGGTTCCAGCTTGCGTGCGCTTTAACAAGCATACAGCCAAAATACCTGGTGAAATAGTAGCTTAAGCAGGCAGTAATTTAGTGCAAATTCTGTCAACTGGAGAACTCGTTGTAGCGCTTTGAGGTCGGCCAAATAAGCATTTCCTTCCGAGTCCTTGAGCTGATAACTAGACCCTACCTTTGTAGCTCGTACTGTGTTAATTAGGTGTCACGTGTTTCGATTACGTTTATAAAAACTTGTTCGCGGCATAGGGTGCCGATAACTGGCGCCCACAGCCGGCCGGCCGCCTAATGGAACGAGGGTTCTGATGGGAGCGGCCAATCTGCATGCAGAGTACCGTCGTGGCTGGCTCCAGGTGGATATGCAAATACTAGCCCGCTAGACCGCGTCAGGCTTCGTTTACATCCAAACTACGCCTGCGGCGCCGGAGTTTGCCTCTGTCCACGGCGCTGAACGCAAAGTGGGTTAACCTGTTCGCTATCTGTTGGGTGTCTCGTCTGGGGACTGCTTATCTTCTGCTTGGTAGACGCGTCTGAGACACTGAGATACAGCTCACGTCCTTCACTCTGCTACCGCAGATGTTCGGGATTAAATAAAGCTTCCCAGATATCCCCTCCCTTTCCTCTTCAAACAAGTAGCTTTATCTGAACATAGTTCTCCTACAAACCACCAATAAGTAAATAGCCAAGGGGATCAGCCTTTCTGCCGGTTTTATTGATATTATGTTAGGCGCCATTGACATTAATACATACAACGTGTGACGTAGCAGCTCTTTAGAAAACCAGTAAAATTATATATTTATACTGATTAAGGCCAAAATATTGGTAAATTAAAAGTTAGAACGATTTATATATAAAAAAATATAGTTTAATAAATATTGTTTGTTCAGAGATTGCTTGAATGGATAGGCTCTCTGGGAAAAAAAAGAAGGAGAAGAGAAGTTAAGAGAATTGTTGGGAGAGAGGTTGCGAGAGAAAACAGCAGGGAATCTTGAAAAATAATACTTGCGAAAAATAGCTTTGATAAATCTTGTGTAGAAAACGAACCTGCAAATCTTCGGATATAGTGACAAACACGGTCGTTATTGGTATCAAGAGGATTATTAAGCAAATAAATGAGATAAATAAACTGCAAAAGTTCATAATAAAACTTCAGTCTACAATTATCTATTTATTTATCTATCGCTTGCTCGAATACATATTTATATGCGACAAACGCAAATAAACATGAATCAGTGAAATTGTTTGAATAATTTTTCGTGAACAAGAAAAATGTGAAATATCTTAAATGTTTTCTTACTATTCAACTATAAATCAGTCAATTATCATAAACAGACTCTCCGCATAGGAAAAAATGAAACTAATTTGAATCTACTCGATTAGATGGTAGTACTGACAAACACTTGTTTTTTACTAAGGTTTTACACCTCGTTGACGTCGAGGTCATCAGAGACGGGATGGAATTTGGTACAAAGTACGAGAAAGAATTCGACCATGTCCTTTTGAAGGAAAAATCCCGGCATTCGCTTAGTTTCATTTGGGAATACCAAGGAAAATCCAAATCTCTGGATGGCCGGACGGGGATTCGAACCCGCGTTCTCCCAGTTGCTGTGCCAGAGCGTTACCGTTCACCCACCACACTCGGCATTGGCTAAATACGATTGAGTACTGTATTAAGGCACGGACCGTGCTGTGATGTCAGATATAATCGAACAAGGACTACTTATTTTTATTTACAGATTCAGCGTCTTAAGTTAAATTGTATTTTCGACCCAAATGCCAAGAAAACTTACATAAGGTCATTGATTTTGAAAATTGTAATGATATCTAAAAAAAAATGTTACTATATAGCAAAACATTGTAGAAAATGATATTGCAGAAAATATAAAATTCAAGAATTTAAAAATTAAACTTGTATGATGGTGCGTTTCGTAAAACCATTAGTAAAGTGAACAGAATTCAAAGACATCGGTGAATACATTATTAAAAGCATTTAATGCGAACATTTTATTATTGTTATTTTTATTTATTTATTTTTTAATCGTTGATACCGGAATCTGAAGCATAGTGAGACAAATTTGAGAACAACGAATTTTTAAGAAATACCATACCATACCTATTGCAACCTTACCCCATTAACATTATAAAACTTTATGCGAAGCTAAAATACGGGAATATAGTAACACACATGTGACAATCTTTTATGAATAAAGTGGGTTTGGAATACTCAAAGTATCTATAACCCAGTTAGTATGATGTCTTTAACTTGCAAGCCATTCACGGAAGACTTGAAGTATGGAGTAGGACATACATTATAATTTGAAATACAGGAGGATTCCATTGTGGAAACGCCGTAGCGCAAATTATAAGCCAAATACGATACTCTTGATTGTTGAAACATATCCCACTTGTTGTTGCTCAGTGTATGTCGATTCCGCGTAATGATACACCTGTTCACATTTGACACGGTGTACGTGACCGTCTTAGTCAGACTTTCCATGAAAAGTGTACCGGAAGAGGTATTCACTGTGTTCAGTTTGTTACCTTTATACGATCCACTTGATTTTTCTAGTTCGCCCATGTTATGAGAATATGGAAACTAGAGAGGCTGAAGAAAATCTTTTGACAAGACTTCAACCTGCCTTTCGTCAGAACAACACACGTGCTGTTCCACTGGGTACAGCAGAACTAAGTGCCACTTCTTAATGTTTGCAGTGAACATGGGTGACGCAATTTTTTAACAACTGCTATAAACGAAATTGCATATTGTAGAAGTAGTGTAAACAAATAAGATTATTACATCTACAAAGAGTCGTTAAGATCTAGTAGTCCTCTTCCATAGGTACCCAAAACTCGTTTTCGAATCAATGTTTCTTATCTCCAATTAATTTATTTTTCTTTCTCCAATGTACCTGGAAGTTTGCACCATTTATACGGAAGCACCCTCCATAATGATGTAAAACACATGAAACTATCAATGGTTAAATTTGAATTAGATGAAAAGAAGGACCAAAAAGCAATCAGAGGAAAATAAAGAAGAACTAAGGCGAAAATAATTTTTATTGAACCATCAGAAGAAGATGATAATCTAGTGTATTTAGCTATTTGTAATTTACAAGTCTTGGTAAACATACAGATGCGTCAAAGATAATATTTCTTAAAGCGTATTAATCTCGAATGCCTTGTACTAATGCTCTAAGATATTTTTTTAAAAAAAAAATCATGTGAGAAAGTACACCTATTCTGATGCGGTAATTTACGCCTTAGATTTATAGCTTGAACGAAGAAAAATAATCATTTTTTATACCATTTTCAATTAAGGTTGACGCGTAGTCAAGGAAACAAGAAATACGGGAATCTTATAATAGTTCTGCAGTGTAACATTAGTTAGGTTGGGAGTTCCTGGCAAACTGGAGATGGGCGAAAAGTGTGTTGGGTATGTATTCGGCAAGGGGCCTGTAAGGATATCACTCCATATTTATAAGAGTGTGATATGTCCATGACCCTAAATTAGCACTCGATATCAGCCATAAGGCAGTCTTAAAAATTCCGTTTGAAGTTAAAAGTGCCAGAGCCATACTAGCCGACATAAACAATTACGTTAATTATAAGTAAAAAAGTGTCGAAACATAGGTAAGGGAGTTAAAGGTGTTCATGATAGCGATGAGGTTACACTGATTTCTGTTGAGCATGGTCGGGTGTTGTTGGTGGGCCTGCTCTGGTAGCTGCACCAGGCCCTGCAGTGTCCGGGGCTCGGCAGCCAGGGCTGCAGGATCGCCTCGATTGAGATGCAAATAGCTCGCGTCTCGCGTGTCGGGCCGGTCAGCCCACTTAGGCGACCGTCGCGCTCTGAATGCAGTGAGGGCTGAGTTGCGTCTGTCGGCTGCCGGCTCGGCGCCACAAGTGGCCTCCGTACGTGACGGACGATCGCATCGCATCGACCCGAGTCAACTCCTGCAACGGACTGCTAACACCAACCAGAATGTTTTAGTCCAAAATCAGTGGAACTTTCTCCTTCATTATCTCCATTCACTGTACCATCTATTGATTTCTTTCTGCATTAAACGGCTGTATTCAGATTTTACATCGTAATATGTTCAGAATTTCATACACAATGAAGAACTGACCCTAAATGACTCTTTGAAAGTAAGAGAGCAAGTTACAAAATTTAAATTTGCATGTTATTTATGGCATTGACTAAACACTGAAAGTATCTTTCAAAACTGTATGAATTTTATCCTAGGGTTATTCCGAACATGTAAAGGCGCTGGCCAAAAATTATTCTCCCCTAGCATGTTAGGTCTGGGTACTTATATCGCGTCATGTAGAAGACTAAGATATATTTAGTAAGATAGTAGTTTTCGATAATGGGATTATCACACAGATGTATCACCCAGTTAAAGAGGAAGAACAGTGGAAGAGGAAAATAAAGTAAATGAAGAACCAAGGGACCTGTACCAACAACCTGATATAGTGGCAATAATGAACGGACAAAGACTATGTTTACATGGCCACATTAATGGGAAGGGATGAGAATTTCATAAATAACGTGATAGCAGGGAAGATACTTGGTGGAAGACCTAACCTCAGATGGCTGGATGCAATAAAAGAAGACACAGGAAAGGCAGATGGACATCCCAGAGTAGGAGAAGTGGAGAGACGTATCTCTATGGGGAAAACTAGTTGGTGAGGCAATGCCACTGCAATAAGTAAGTACGAGTGTATATACATATATTCAGATTCATTCTCCGGAAAATATAAAAGCAGCGCCTAACGTATGCAACTTCGAACCATTTTGGCGTCCCGGCAAATCAAAAAAAAAAAAAATATCTATAAATGTGAAATTTTCATATACCAAATTTAAATACTTCATATTACTGTCGCAACTCACAAATCAAAGTGGAAGAAGAATCATTCTTTTGTTAAAGCACAAAAGTAATTACCAAGGCATATGTAACTAAATAAGCGTTTCACTGAGTACCTCAGCTAGGAGCGTTTTACACACACAATGTGAGATATTCCTGTTAATATTTCAAAACGATGATAAACAAACGACTTTAGGTAAAGAATAATATTCCTGGTGGAGTCAATGAAGTTGTGAAAGTCATACTAAAACTGATGTGGTATAAGCGTTACATTTTAGTCAAGTGTTTTTTATTTGGCATTTAAGAAAATTTTCATATGTATTTCTCACCAAACATAAATTGAAATTATTCAGTTCTTTTCTCAGGCAACGTTTAAAACACCACATGCAGCCATCCTTATGGCTAAACCATACAAGTAGTATATTAATTCGAACCAAGATATGTTTCCTAACGTTAATGCTTTCGGCAATATACTAAAGAAAAGTAAATATTAATTACAGTAGAAATTCTCACCATACATACATGATCACCCACCCTAGAACGTACGGAAAAGTTGGATCGTTTGTCGAATACTCCACAACTGATGTCGTGTAGTTGACGAAGTAAACATCAGTATGTCACTCAATAAATAGGTTGAACAGAAACTATAAATAGTGATAAAGTATA
This sequence comes from Vandiemenella viatica, assembly GCA_031002005.1. Classification (NCBI taxonomy): domain Eukaryota; kingdom Metazoa; phylum Arthropoda; class Insecta; order Orthoptera; family Morabidae; genus Vandiemenella; species Vandiemenella viatica. Next base: position 171,046,733 of record JARYHS010009186.1, on the reverse strand, counting down.
ATCGCAGAAATACAAAACGCTAATCAAAATGGAAAGAGAAAAGAAAATCCTCAAATCGAACTGTATTTACCGAAAAAAATTTACAATAATAACGGTGTGAAAATTATTTTTCTTCCAAAAGCCAAGTAATATAAAAAGAGAGACATGAGGCTAAAGGAAAAAGTACTAAAAGTGGGTGTTAACAGTTAATTCTTTTGATACCACATAGAGGAGACCATAAACAAACGTAGTTCCCACGGTTCCAAACATCATGTCAGGGAAGTGGCATTCAATGCCACACAACCCTTAGAACAGTGAACAGAAAACGACCAACAACAAGTCTTCCAGTCAAGACTAATCACTTGTACATGGGCAATCTTAAAACTACTGACTACATGGTAAATACTTTACAATCCTAATGCTGAAAGAAGTTAGACAGATTTCAGGTTTCTAGGTGCTTAAAGAATTGCTTGATGGGATTACGTTTTTTTATAATATTATAAGAGAAAATCCTTCAACAAGTATCTTTTTCTTCGATGGAGGAAATTCCATAATATTAGTTAATACAATTCCTAGCGAACTGAATCAATTAACAAGTCAAAGGCGTGGTTACTGAAGAAGCTGTAGTTGAATGTACAGCTGAGTTTTTACTGTAATTATTGCCGCTACTCGGTTAGACAAAACCCTGCAGTTATATCAGTTCAGTGGTTTGAAAAAGCGAAATGGGGGACGGAGGGGAGGTTCGTAGTGCACTGTAGCATAAGGAAAGGGGACCGCAAGTAAGCTTTCCTTCCAGACTAACGACTTCTGACTCCAGTGACAGTAGCCCAGAAATTAGTGTCTCCTTCGTTACTAGAAATTCAGTGTGCTTATTTAGAGGGAAAATTCATTCAATTAGAAATACAGCTCTTCCAACATGTTCCTCCCTACAGCAGCTTCTGTCTGCTGTAAGGGGAGCAAGTCAACCAGAGGAAGAGACCGGAGGGCAGCGGTAATTTATTCCGGGTCGGCTGCTCGCTTTATCTCCAGGCCCCAACAGTTGCGATGGAAATGTTGCTGCAAATGTCAACAATTGGCAAACATATGGCCATTCTTCATACTGTCAGGCGAAATTGCGTCCTCTCCGCTTTACAGATACAAATGGAATTCAGGCAGGATTGGAGAAACGGTCCGTATGCAATCGTGAAAAGATAGCGCCGACGTAGTTTGAGTGAAATACGGGCGCTTGATTATTTCTGCTCCTTGTTTCGTCTTCCTTTTGTTTTCTTCAAATACTTCTGTGCAAAGAATAAATGAATGCAACAGCAAACTCTGTGGCTCATTGGTAGTTTAAAATGTAAATATGTGGTTGGGTTCCATTATGACGAAACTTCTTGCTGCCGTATTTCTTTGTCTGAAAGTAGTATTTTATTAGTGTTTTGTACCGTATACAAGGAAGTGGTAGTTAATGTTCTAAGGCTATATAAATTATAGTCTCAGCTTTATGTCTCCTTTACAGTAATATGTAACTACTTTTTAATTTAGCGTATTTATTTATATGGAATTCTAATTAGTTTTTTTTTTTTTTTTTACACCAACGGACTTGAAAAATTCATTTCTGCTGGAAATATCTTGTAAACAAAAGCGGTGAAAATTTTATAATATTAGTAAAAAGATAGTAAAAAAATTGAAACATCGTGCGCTACGAAATATAATGACATAATATAATATATTGTTTCAAATCGGGCTTTCAAATTTAAAATGAATTGATATGGCAGTAATTGCTGTGGAAGTTATTGTTTTCTGCAATCTCTTTCTATATTATAATATTCACAAACTTCTGACATCTCTCGTAACATTTTTAGGGAGTATAATCTCATGCGCCAATAACTCAAGAATGCGCAACCGGTGAATAATTAGCATTAAACTGAATCCTTTCAGAAGTGTTATTTACCAATTTTCATTACCTTTATTAACCTTCATGATTCTCTGGTTGGGAGAATTATTGGTTTTTATAAAGAATTTCACTCACTGGGAGAGCAAAGTAAGAGACCATTTGCAACAAATGTTTTACAGGTTTTTCTGAATAAATTACTGCGAAACACTGTCAATTATGATATATATTTGCCACTCTTTTTGTAACACAGCAGTCTCTATCAGGCCCAGACAATTTTTTTTATGTAAAAGAAGCTTTGAAACCGAAATCCTTTAAATTCAATTTTATCTTAAAAAACTTACGTGATCCAAAATCTACTATGCGTATCGACTTTTTTGTCATATATGTGACGAAATTATCAATTCATAAACGGTTTTTTATTTTTTTGACAGCAAGTAGAAAACATAAAAAAACTGCAACTTTTAATGCAATATGTGCCGCATGTATTTAGCTGAAGGTGTACTTGAGTTATTGATGTTTCGATTTTTGAAATGTTTTATCGGTCAACGACAAAACCCTCTCTGACATCTGCGTATTGCGACATTAAAAAATAAATTTCATAATAACTATTTGTTCAGTGCATTGGAGGACCACATAAGAATGAAATGATTAAAATATGTATTGGAAAGTACAGATACCTGAAACCATGTAAACATAATTTCTGGTTTACTAACAGCAGTCGTAGAATACATTTGCTTTTATTATCATTGCTAAAAAGTTTACGAGAACCACCGTAAATCCTAATAGAAGGCTAAGTTTGGTCACTGTGACATCGTGTTCGTAATGGTGACGTCACGATTCCGACCGTTGGCGGGCTACAACGGCCAGAGATGTTATCACCAACTTGAGGCTATGCACGTTATTTACTAACAGTTCTATTTAGTTAAGAATCTGCGAAGGAATAAGTTGCCAAAACAATGAAAGAAAGGTTTATTACGTTTAAATTAATTAGTCGCTTTTTATTTTCAATATTCATTCGATGTAGATGGTTTCGTTAAATTCTTTGCCATAGATATGTAAGATCTTCGAGCATCAATTTTATTGGAAGTTTAGACTGAAATTTAGCCTGGACAACTTGCATTTAACGTTGCTGCAGGAGCTATAAGTAAGTTAAGTTTTTGTAAAAATGATTTAATTTGTTTCTATGAGTGCCATACATTATTTCATGAGTGTAAAAGTAGTTTCACATTTATCGCGATCTACGCAGCCCGGACCAAGGTTATAACTAATATTAAACAACATGATTTAACTTGTTAAGATTTATTTTGCTTGCCTTCACAGACACAATATTAAGACATTCAATGTTATTTCAGAAGCGTGTATGTAGTTCCAACTGTATCGCGATGCAGATTACATACTTCATAAGGCGTTGTGAACCATCACTGCAAGCAATTTAAAAAAAAAAGAACAGAGCCTGGAGATCTAGTCCAAACTGATTGTCCACTGGACCCAAAGTAAAACCTTCTACAGTCATGTGAAATTCTAGATGGTGTAAGACTTTTCAATTGGTCGATTGTACTTTTCACTTCTATCTTCTTCTTATTCTTAGTATTAATCCCGTATAGCAGGGTCTGTTTAGCATGACTTATGCTGATATTGCGCATCTTCAGGTGAGGCAATGACTACTTGCCTTTCCTCCCGCAAGGTATCCATCCAGCCCTTCCTGGGTCTCCCTCATGGTCTTCGGCCCTCCGGTCTTATGTCGAGTTCTGTTCTCACCACCGAGCCACCTCACTGAGTGTACTCACTAGCGAGCTGTAACTGTAACCGAATGGATACAGTAACGAGATTCTAGTGTCTACGCTCACTGTAACCGAACGACAAGCCGACTCTATCCGCAGTGTTCGTTTGGAGCTCCGCGATGTCGAAGTGTCTCTCGCTTGTGCAGCATACTTACTTTTAGATGCTTTACTGGATGAATATAAACGGCCACGAAGAAGGCGTATTGATGGAATGTATCGAGAAAGAAGTGATCTAATTGTTCTTTTAAGAAATCAACAAATTAGTGGTCATTACAAAAATTACACGAGAATCTCTCCAACTGATTTTGAATATCTAATAAACATAATTGGGCTCAAGATAGAACGAAGAAACACTTCGTTCCGAGAAGCAGTGTCGGTTCACGACAGATTAGCTGTGACGCTGAGATACTTAGCTACTAGCGATTCTTTTACAAGTTTACAATACCTGTTTCGCATTTCCAAACAAGCCATAAGCTCATCTGTCCCTGAAGTGTGCTAGGAGCTGATAGGAGCATTAAAAGAACAAATAAATGTAACCCTTTACTCAGTAATAAAAAAGAAATAACATAATTTATTTCAAAAAATTCATATATAATTTTCTAAATTTATATCAGATGAATACTAGCTATTGTTGTTGTGCGGAGAGTATGTCAGGTTCTGCAGAGGAGTTTGTTGGTTTTGATTTTGGGAAGAAGTGGAATGGCGAGCTATATCTCGATCTATACTGGAGGAAGAATCTGAAGGGTGTGACGCTTGCGTAGTGGAGTAATAACGATAATTTTGTATGGAGCTGTAATATCCTTGATCAGCACGCTTGATCATCTGAAAAATTTCATGTTGAACTGAAGTTTTTTTTTCCCTGGTATAGGTTTTCATTTTTCCCTGTATAAAATCTAAGAAAGATCATAGTTCCGTTTCCCGTTTCGGTTTATCTGCCGCATTTTTCGGTATTCAGAAAGCCTCTTTCAGTATTTGTAATTTGGGATCTGTTTTTAGCTTTTTACTGACTGGTTCACGTAGTGCAGCGTCACTGTCAATTTTTGAGTTACCCCTTAGGTCCTCCACCCAAAAATAAAATATTTTGTTTATTAATGATCAATAATAATAATTCCCTGGTAGCAATCATAATACCTCCGATTCTGGCCCAGGCGTCATCTTTCAAATGATTTTTGTAGTAATTGTTTTTGGGGTTCCATAGGACACTGCTTTCGTTGTGGGCGTATGTCAACTTAAGATCTTCCCTCGCGACGTCCACGAACACAATGCGAGCGCCCTTTGATTCGCAGCAGAAACCGACAGCCGTCGGCTCGCTGCGAATGCAACACGTTCCGCTCGCGGCAGGCTCGTGAGCCACGTACACACTATCGTATTCGGCAACAGTAACGTGCAACGGTTACATTTACAGCTCGCTAGTGAGTACGCGGCTTAAGGAGCCCCTGCGGCCAGGGAATCATCTTCATTTCATGTTCAAGTCTTTACGTGACTGGCCAACATGCAATGCCACTGGTAGAACGAAGGTTCTGTAATTCTTTGATTTAAGATTCATTGGCACCTTCTGGACTCCTGTGAGCTGACACCACTTCAACCAGGCTTCGTTGACTCTGTTTCGGACGTCTGGGAACGTCTGCCCAGCCAAGCATGTACTATTACAAATCTGTAAGTGGTTTGTGTCTGACTGTCTATGGTGTTTTCACAGTTTTAAAGCTTATAGTGTAGCTTATGTTCTGCGATACGTTTTATGGCTGTTGCCCGGAAACATAGCAAGAAATAATAATTCCTTCAAACCAAAAATAGGTAAGCGCCACTGATCGCACTGCATGTCAGATGGGCTCTCCTTCACGAGATACCCATAAAAGTTCATATCACAAATAAACAATCTACCTTTCGGAATCTGTGCTATTGTTTTTTGACTAAGTATCTTTCGTTATTTATTTCTTTTGTTTTCTGTAACAAAATATGTTAAAATAAACAGAAAAATGTATTTAAGACTGGAGGTTTTCCGGCGTTGAAGATGAATCAAATCTTGTTGGGTGACTCCCCGTGTGAGTCCATCTATGAAACACGACATTTCGGCGCTCATATACTCTGCCGCCATTGTCAAGTGACTGACTAATGTTTCATATGTAATATAGTTCTTGATCATATTACATATAATTTACACAGTTTCTCTCCATAAAACAATGTTCATTTACAGGACGAATATACACAAATTCACAATTAATCACACACAAAAATATACAAATACATAATTAATCAACTTCTAGTTTGTTGTATATAATTCTTACAATAACATTTCATGAGGGCTGTTATAATGTATCTCAAAAATTAATAAGAAAGAAAATTGTTGTTGGCCTCTCTCTGTCTGTTAGAGTTTGACTGTTACATTTGTGTTTAGGGAATGGGCGATTTTTAATCGATTGTTCTTCTTGTGTTGCCTTTAACATTATTTATAACGACACCAAGAAAGTTTGGAGGCATGAACCGACCTGCAAGAGAAAAAAATCTTTGAGCCAGATGAATGCCAGCACGGGCCCAATACCATTTTATTAAAACAAAATATAAACTGCTGTGTCGTGCCGGGGGGCTGCAGTTGTTAAGATAAAACACACAAGCCTCAGTGAATCCAGAGGCGCAGAGAGCAAAACCTCTTGTTTCTGTTCCTCACTGTAGGTATTAAGCGTTGTCTTTGTCGGTGTTTTACCACCGTCCGACATCCGTGGTAGCAAACGGCTTTTCGCTGTCCGTAACCCCTTTTTTTCCCTCTCCCAGTCCACGGAGATTAAACGTTCATTTAAAAGCGATTACAGCTAAATCTCGGAGGGAAATCTGTGAGTAGGAGACCGATCCTAGCCGAGTAATGAGGGTTCCTGGTGCCCGGAGCCAATTAACTTGGTCCGCAGAGGAGGGCCGAAGACAGCGATGGCTCAGTGCGCTGTACACTGCATGGCCGGGTCTCCTCTAATTAGGAGCGAGTGGCCATCATCCGGCCGCTAACGAGCGAGAGCGCCCATCACTGCCCGATTAACCAACTTCGGCTCCTATGTCACAATTAATCAGCGTTCATCCGGCGGCGCCGTCGAGTCGGAGCAGTGCGGTCAAGCCACAATACTCGTGGTCAATGACCTCAAAGTTCTCTATAGTAGCCTACTCCAGTGGCTTACTTCAAAGAAAATGTGCTGGAATAAAATCAATATTTTTCAAAAGCAAAACAGACGATGTTTAAAATAGCAGTATTTTATTTGAAAAGAGTACTTAGTTTCGTCGTGACCCGATATTACACTGAGAGAAATGAGATTTTTTTTTGCTGTCGTCAGTCTTTCGACTGGTTTGATGCAATCTTCCATCCCTTCCTATCCTGTGCTAACTTCTTCATTTCTACATACCCCTTACAGCCCACGTACTCAATTATCTGCTTCATATATTCTAATCTCTGTCTACCTCTACAGTTCTAACCTTCAACTGTTCCCTCCACTAACAAATTAACCAATCCAGCATGTCTCAAAATATGACCTACTAACCTGTCCCTTTTTTCTGTAAGCTTCTTCCACAAATTTATTTTCTCACCCATCATTTCCAAAACTCGTTCATTTCTTACTTTGTCTGTCCACTTAATTTTCAGCATTCTTCTGTAACACCACATTTCAAATGCTTCAATTTTCTTTCTTTCCGGTATTCCTAAAGTCCATGTTTCGCTACCGTAAAGTGCTGTGCTCCACACAAAGAGCTTTAAAAAGTTCTTTCTATTTCCTAGATCAATATCTAAATCTAAAAGAGTTCTCTTTTTCATGAAGGCTCTTTTTGCTAGTGCTATTCTGCTTTTAACATCATTCCTGCTTCGGTCCATCGGTTGTAATTTTACTTCCCAAATAACAGAGTTCACTTACTTCTCCTATTGCATCTGATCCTAATTTTATATTTAATCTACTAGTATTGGTATCATTTCTGCTACATTTCATCACTTTTGTCTTGCTTTGATTTATATTCAGTCCAAAATCATCCTTCAGTATTTTGTTCATGCCATTCAGTAACTTCTCAATATCCTCAGACCTCTCTGATAACAAGAAAATATCATCAGCAAGTCGTAGCATACTGATTTTTTCTCTCTGAAAACTTATACCACATGGAAATTTTTCTTTGACTTTCTTCATTGCTTCTTCTACATACAAGGTGAATATTAACGGGGATAGACTCCAACCTTGTCTCACACCGTTTTTAACTGATACATGTCTTTCGAGATTCTCTACTTTTATTATAGCCATAGATAAAATACTGAATTTCTATTGGCCGATTCCAACAGAGTAGGGGTTAGTGGTTTTTACTATGGTTGTAACGGTGATAATCTTTGTGAATGCGGATGTTCAGTTATTAACATCCGTGGAAGCGGATGTTTTGCGGAAGCGGGTGTTTTGCGGAAGCGGGTGTTTTGCGGAAGCGAATGTTTTGCGGAGGAGGATGCGGATGTTTTGCGGAAGCGGATGAGGATGTTTTGCGGAACCGGATGAGGAGGTATAAAAATAAATTTATAAATATTTAGATTTTTAATATTATATCAAAAACAAACTTAAAATCAGTATATTTTTACCACAAATTCTATGTTTTTCTAAGCAAAGTCTATTTACATCTAATATTGCCATATTGATCAACTTTTTGGCTCATTTCTCAACAATCAAAATCGTGGGATGATTTCACGAGTGAATTAAATTATTTACATAACTACGCGCGCGTCAACAAAACAATCTTTTTCATATGAACTTTTCGTAGTTTGCGGCTTGACTAATTCAAGCGTTAAGCACAAGGCCACGCCACCGCACTTCTCCGCGCCCGCCACCCGCCTTTCCATGGCTCTAACAGCCCATTCAAGGTCCAGTTTGTAGCACCTACTATAATCCTATTTTCCGATGCATGACTCTTGTTGGGCAGTCAATGGGATGCAGTAACACATGCGGGAGGTGTTGGTTGTGGTTGGACCCCCAGACATCCAACACGTCTTCCTGACGACCAACAATCTAAAGCATGGGATCATGATTTACTTTACATACAAGTTAAAACTTGTAAATTCGTGCTTGGGTAATAACACCGTTCAGTCCATTGTAACTTTTATTACAATATCGTAAAAAAAGAGTCAACAACTTTGTTGTTAGCTAAGCTACGATCGGAGATTCTAGTACAAAGAGAAAAGAATATATCTTTCAATGCAATCAAAAGCTCCACGGATTTCATACGGTAGTTCCACACTTGCGTATGCGGAGTTCCGTTTTATCCCTTGTTTTGACTATGGTTTGTGTTTATGTGGGGTCGTTTACACCAGTTGTTCCCAAATAGTGGTCCGCGTTTCCCTAGGGTTCCATGGAAGGATCACAAGAGTTCCGTGTTGCGTCCGAGAATTAAATAAAATGTTCGGTGAAAAGAGTCATACTGGCGCCGTGAGAAGGCTATCATGGTTCTGCTTCCGTTTATGACGACTTACTGATGCGACACTGGTTTTCAGCTTACGCTTATAAAAATGGGCATCAAAATTCATCGATTCTGCACATTTCTAGGATAAGGGTTCTGAAATATCATTTTGTGCATAATTTTGGCACAGTCTTTATTCCTTACAGTTACTTTTCTATTTTCAACATTATAATAAATCTTTGAAATAATACGCCAAGAATAAAATTAAAAATTAACCATCATTTTACTAAAGATTATAAGATTTCCTTTCCGAATTAACAACAATAATATCAACTTCGTCACATATTTCTTTTATTCTGCAGATCTGTAGTCTTCTAATAAGAGAATATAATTAATTCCTTCTTCTGATAATGTTAGAGGACTATTTTAGAAATGCCTATCTATCAAATTTATTTAAAAAGTTATTTTTGTGATCTTTAAATTGGACGTTCTAAATCCACATCCATTGAAGTGATCTTCATGAATATTGATAATCTGAAATACCTTTATCATTATTCAGCCAATCGCTGTTAATTTCAGATGAACTGTTTGGAGCAATCGACGTTAAACCTAACAAATGACTGTAGTTCGCCGTTTGTCATATTGGCTCAACTGGCTGCTGGCCGTAACTCATCTCTTGCGCATTAAACAGTTCGAAACTCGCAGTTTCGGAAGTTACTCTTCAACATAAACAAAAGGTTTCATCATTTTTAAGGAATTCCTGCAGCATTACAGTATTACTTACAAATACAGTACTTGGAAATGTTGACAACAAATCTACATGAAGTTCTAACTCTAGAAATAACAGCGCAGGAGTCACAGAAGATACAGTGTTTCTGTATACAATATTGTACAAACATGAGAAAAGTTAATGAGATTATAACAAGTTAAAATAAACAAAACTATACTATTTTTATAGCGTTTGATACCACATGACATGGTCAACACCGTCTTGTAATACAAGAATGTGCAAGGAGTAGACTTTTTCCTGGAAATTCAACTATTACATCTGTAAAATTTGAAAGTGACTGCATTTTACCAAAAACTCCAGTTATTGTATGCAGTAATGTGGATTTAAATGAAATGTTTCTGACGAAAGGATTGAAATGATTTATTGGGTAAATTGAAATTGTAGAATATATATTTACTGAATACAATTTATTGTAATACATGTAAATTTTTAAAATTGGGCTCGGCGTGTAACTAGATTCACAAATTTAACTATACATTTGTTTTGATATTTATTATCTGAGTGTATTTCTATTTAAATATTCTACTTCCAAATTAATCATTTCTTCAATGTATCTCTTTCTTTTTTCGCAATTTCTTCAGTAGTAATTGCTGCAGCGTGCACTACTCCAATTTACTTTCATTTACTATATTATAATGCAGCTAATGTCAGAAGGGCAGTATTGTGATATATGATCGATGTCACCCATTTTTTTAGCGCCACCAAGGGAGCACGTCTAGCTTAAGGTTTGCTAAGGACGCTGGTAACTCTTTTCTCCACAGAACTACACATGCGTAGATATAGGTTCATAAATATCGTTTTATAAAGACTAAATTAAATTAAATTAAATTAAATTGCAATGGAGCACATGCTCCGGTGACAATTTCCCTAATAAATTTTTTATTGCAAACACCTCTTTTCCGTAGACGTCCTATGATACTTCGTGGATATTTGTGCTCTTATAACAATGTTTCATTCGACGCATTAACTATTAATGTGTAGTTCCACCTGAGAAATATAGATATTGAACGGAACTGAATTACCCTCAGCAGTAATACACTATCAGAAGAGAGAAGGATAAATAACACAGTTTCTTGAAAGCAATCTAAGCGATAACTTTATGTGAAAATCAGTGAAATAGCCCTTCCAGATATCTTAGTGAGCACAGTACTTGTTTTAATAGAGTCACAGAGTATAAAAGCACAAGCTGAACTAATGAAAGTATACGCAATCGGAATATGGCAGTACCATATTAAGATTATTACTGTGTAACTTTTTATAGTGAGGTTTTGATAGTTTGGTAGCCAATTTATAGTAGTAATTAGAAGAAGTTCCGAAACGGTGAGGATGGCAGAAAACTTTCACGCTTGTTTGTTGTCACATGAGTACTTTCGTCAAGAACACAGTTGCAGCAGTTTCTTTGGGAACCGACGATACCGTTTGGATACAGAAACTAATAGAAGAATACCTCAGCCAGCAAATCAGGATTTCTCGCGTACTGTACACGTGACTCTTCAGCGAATAGCTGCCGATCCTTCCCCTCCGAGCGCTAGTAATAGTCTTTTAGGAAACTTTTTACAGTGAACGTCGTATATTCCGCCATATTTCATAAGAAATTGTTTCCGAAGCTTGTTAATTCTCTACAGCCACCGATATACCCTTCATACGTTCAGTCAGAGGCTACTTATAATTGTTACTTAGCCACGTAGCATTTCCTGATAGGTAGCAGCGTACAGCTATTTATTCCAGACTGTACAAGTTATTGTATCATTCAGCTGCCTACTCACAAGTTCGCTGTAAATTCCCGTTAGTTTCATATCTTTTAATCATTTCAAGATTTTCCTCAGATGTCAGTAGTTAAGCTGTTAGAATTTTCTTTCTCTGCCAAAAGTCTGGTAGACGATGGCTGAACAGGTGAAGACAGTCGAAGGTAAACAGCTATGGCGAACTTGAAATCCCAAAGGGTAAGTAACAATATTCTACGCTCGGCCACACGCGACATTTTGTTGTGCTGAGAAATCCCTAAAGCTATTTTCTAAGAAGTTTTTAACCTTCCCAGATCTGATACGTGGTTAATATACCGTAGTAGAGACATTTTTTAAACGTTGATAATAGGTATATAATGTTAAATAGTACGTATTTCCTTAACACCAAGTCCATTTCAAGATCACTTTTTTTTTTGTTCATGGAATTACGCCTCACGGACATCGAGGTAACTGGAGGCAGGAAAGGTCTGTGGGCAAGTATCGGGAAGAAATTCAGCCATGGCCTTTTGAAGAAAACAGTCCAAAAATTCGGGTGGACTGATTTGGGGAAACCATGGAAAATCCAAATCTGTATGTCCGGACATAGATTCGTACCCGCCTCATCCCAAATGCGAGGCGACAGCATTACTGCTCACCCACCACTCTAGGTTTCAAGATCTAAAACTTATGTATAGGTACGAACACTTGGAACACCACTTCTTCGCATATCCAAGTACGGTCGCCATTGGAAGTAGAGAGATATGGCGTGGTGTCATTCCTCTTACATCTACGTTCGCGGAGATGCACAGTGCCAGTGAGTTTCTGTAGCAATCGTCAAGATGCTGCGGCCATCCATTCATTGACAGTATTGATCTAATACTTCAGTCATGACATGGCGTAATGGGAGAAATATTTTGTGCCCCCTGCAATACATTTGTAAACCATTCGATTCACTATGCTAGCAAACAACCAGCAGTGTTACACTAAATTTTGTCTGCTTTCTCATCACGTTATTTCATACGAATATTTGATTCGTTTCTTTCTTCCCATTATATTCCACTGATTAGTGGACTCAGTACATTAGCACATCAGACATCTCTGAACAGTTTCACTATACCAACGATTTGTCCCACAAAAAAGAACATTCTTTAAGAGTGTCATATGATCCGTTTCCACCAAAAAAGCCGTAATTCTTAATAATGTTATTCTGTGATCGAATATTATGCAAATGAAACTAGTAAAATGGAGATACGTATTTAGGTTTTTTTCGGGGTAGCTTGCTTGTATACATCCATTCAGGCCATAGAAATAACTCAGATAGTCCTACCAGAGCTCAGAAAGTTAACACACGGCAAACAAATTACAATTTACGGGATTTTGGGACTTATTTTAAAGCAAAGAGATTAATTTGTTGAAGTTTATGTTAACTCTAAACATGAAACTGTTGTTGCTGTTTTAGGGCGCGTCGACATCGAGGTCATTAGCACCCTAACGATTACCAGCTATAACTGTGGCTAAAAAATATACTAAAATACTGTCTGCATGGTCGACTGTAAAAGGGTCGGCCATACAGACAGCAAATAAAATAGTTCACAAAATAAAACGTAGCTTTAAAGGGGCCACCAGGACCTAAGACTGCAGAACACCTTGATGGCTGTAGAGGGGCCAAACAGGTTCGCAGAAAAATTAGAAACCACTACATGTCTCGCTGACTGTATAATGGCCAGCGAGACAGGGATTATAACCATATAAAAAATATAAATACACATGGAAGGGTGGCTGTAAAGAGGCCACCCATCCATATTAAAACTACGCCGATCTGCTTAAAATTTTAGGCACTAGACAGGCCAAAACACAAACTTTTAAAACACTCGCCATGCTGCTGGTCTCGTTGTTTAAAATAAGGGACAGATCGTTGTCCAAGCCAACGTCTGCACTTAAGTCTAAAAACAGTACACAGTCTATTAAAATGTTGCGTACCGTCAAAGGTACGCCACAAGCATCACAATCCGGTGGGTCCTCCCGGAACATGAAACTCTTGATGCCTAAAATATCGTAAAATATAAAGAGAAATATGAACTATTTCCGGATACACCAGTTCTTACTGCATAGTTCTATTTTAATTAATGTCTGATTATGTATGTTCTTGCCTATTGTAAGGAGAATGTAAGACTTTTAATAAACAGTTTGTGAATCAAAAAATAAATTTTCATACATCATTATGAAACTCACGTCATATTTGGAAGTAATTACGTTCAGGGTATGACGAATTTCCATAGACTAAATATTAAATTCCTCGCAGATTTTTAAATGAGTTATTAAAAGGAAAATAATTTACCAATTTCGACATGATTTCTATTCGACTTTGTTACTTCATAATTAAATTTATGATTATTGTTTTTAAATAACAAAAGTGCAACAAATTATTAATTAATTAAGTTCACATTGTACCAAAATACTGTATTTAAAAAAAAATAAGTAAAATGATGTAGAATTTCTAAAGAACTATTTTAGCTATTTTTGGAGTAAGTGCGAATGACATTCTCTTTAAATTCTCTGATGACCTCACTTACCAGCTCAAATGTGTTTGCTAGAAGCAACAACAGATTTCATAAACTTCTAGTCATGGGTTACCCTGCTATTCACAGCAGCCTGCAGGGTGCCATATTTGTAGACACCTCGTCATGCTTAATCATTGCACCAAACTGACAGACGTTATAATCGTTGAATTCAGCATAGTCAGCGTGATTGCTATACAGAAAAAAGTAAATAAAATATCACACTGTGGAACACTTTAGATGCATCCAACGTGTCACAAGTTCTTGTAGCATATTTCATATTTTACAGGCGTTTCTGAAACCTTTATTTTGATCTCCATGCCTATAAATACCAGCAACGAGTTTCAGATTCAACTTTTAATTTAATTGAATAAAAAATCTAACTTGTGGCAACTCTTAATCAGAAATTAACCTGTTAAACATGAATAATTAATACTCAGATTATGACTTCAAGAGCTATTCTACAGAAGCAGGAAGTAGCTGATATTACCAGTGTACAAGAAACTGTAACTCCTGTTTAGAATGTTTTTGTAAAATTAACCACATTTTTTAAAATGTCTATTAAACACAATTTAAGTTAATTAGTCCTTTCAGCTGGAATATTAACCGGAAGCTCAGAGCAAAATACACTAACTTAAAATTTTAAAATTATAAACATGATTATCTTAAACCGAATAACAATGAAACTTCGCAAATTCTCACACATATATGAAATTTCAAATAAAAGTGGTCGTTATTATTCGACACTATTTCGAAATTAGGAATATGCAGGTATACTAGAACACGTGTACTATCACAGAGACGCTAATAAAGGGCATTAAAGATGAAAATATTTAAAATGATTTAAGCATGCCACGACATGTTGGGTACCAAAACCTTACTTGGGAGTATTTGCGTGCCTCGCAGCAGAAAATAATTGAAATAGGATCAGTTACTCGAAGAACACCTGAGTACAACTATAACAGAGGACGTTTTCACACTACCTACCCTACGCCTCCTTTACGTGGAGGTCATTGGATACAGGAAAATACTGGTGGCAAGGAACGGGAAGGAGTTGGGCCATGGCCTTATTACATATGTATACTCACACTTGTGATCTTATAACATGAGGGGGCAGCCAAATTTATCGTTTGACTTTATGTTTTCTCAATTTTAATACATGATATCCATATCCACCGTTGCATTTAACAACGCCGTTTCGATCTTTCTAATGGAAATACTTGTTGAGCTCTCGCATGATTTATATGCCGAGGATTGGTGCAAACACGACCACTTCCACTGGACTGGTGATGTGTGGTTGTTTACTTAATCGCTCAGAATTTATATCCCTCAGCAACCTGTTGACCTAAGCAACTAAAATGATCTGTTACAGCGTCCTTCGACACAATAAACTGAGCGATCCGTTTAAATAAATGACTGCTTCAAGCACTGCCCTGGATGGTAATAGGTCTCGCAAATCTAAACTGCATTGTAGGCATAATTGGGAAATTAACTATCTGCA
The DNA here is from genome assembly GCA_031002005.1 of Vandiemenella viatica. Classification (NCBI taxonomy): domain Eukaryota; kingdom Metazoa; phylum Arthropoda; class Insecta; order Orthoptera; family Morabidae; genus Vandiemenella; species Vandiemenella viatica. The sequence continues at coordinate 171,031,130 of JARYHS010009186.1, read as the reverse complement.
TAGCAGTGAGTAATACGTGATATACTGTACTTCATGGTGCGGTAGAGTGGTATGTATCATTGCTGTACAAAATAGTGTGTTACAGACAACTAGTGACAAAGGTAATGTTTTTCACAACATATTTCCACGGTATAGTTTAAAGTTAATAATTGCATTTGCATTTTACTTGAGGATTTTGTCATCAGCAAATAACCAAAGCATTAGCGAAATGACTTGTTGGGCTTCTCTTTAAACAACTAAAGTAAACTATGCTATTTTTTATAAATGCCTTAACCGATAAGAAATTAGACTATCATGCATCCAAAACGTGTTACATCCTCTGTTGCGTTCGTTATGAGATTACTAGCGTGTGACTGGAATAATAGTGTGTTATCGCGGTCATTCTGTTTAACGCGTTTCATTTCAGACTAAATACGCTTTATGACTAATTTTTTAGCAGTTTTGTCATTCTAAAGCAGCACATGCTGTTGAAACATCCACAACTACTTCATTTATGGAAGGAATAAAATATTACGAACTTATTAGAGAGCAACACAGACTTGCTTCTACATTGTTATTATTATTTATTATTATTTCTTTGAAAGCAGATAATGTTTAAACAGAGTAAAGTTGTTTTTCATTAATACTTTTAGGAGGTGTTAAGTTAAATAACAGCTCCACACACATTCAGGAAGCATTTATATGAGACAAAACATTGGACGTGTATCAGCGTGAATTTATACCGAAAATTACAAACAATAAATCTCACTAAACTGAGTCTTAGATTTCGTCCACTGAGGTAAAAATGTTTCAACGCAAATATACAAAACTGCGATTACTTGCGCACCACCAATCACCAGTGAAGCTTTCATCGTGAATCGTCACAAATAGTCGAACGAAAATCTAATTCAGAGTTTGCTTTATCCTACCACAAACAGCGTCCAGCTCAAAATATAATCCCCCCTCCCCTGGCACAATCGCTCTCGTTGTTGCCTTGTCCGCATATAAATTGCCACAAATCAGAGCGGCGACAATCCGCGAACGAGTGCGCGGGCGATTGATGGTCCAACTGGAAAATGCGCTCTGCTACCGGGCTCGCTCCGAGGCCCGATACGCGCAAACATGGGTCGCATTATCCGCCGACTACAACACACAGCTTCTGCCGCCGGGGTCGCCCACCCGTGTTAAATGGGCGCACGGGGGTCGCGGGCCAAACCCGTACATTGCCCGCACGAGCCCTCGGAAACCGCTTCCTCCGCACAACGTGCAAACACGATTACGCGCGCCGCTCGCAGATTGAACGCTAAAGTTGTCGCGTAAACAGCGGTTATGAGGCGCGCCGGGTGCTGAATGGCTGGGCGGTGGCTGCCCTGACCACGGGGGACTCCCCGCTCAATTACCACACCTCGCCTGCCCCGACAAAGTACTCCCCCGGCGCAGTGTAGCCACCTGAGCAAATGCGCTATTTACGAGTCTGAAAACCAGCGCCTCTGTTAGTTATTCGAGCTCACTGAACTTCAAATGTCAACAAGCCTTCTTATTCGACCCACAACTTCTTATTGTGTCATGCTAGAACTAAACGCAAAAGTAGATTTACTAATTCAAAACTAAAAAGAAAAAAAAAGAAAGAAAGACAAATGAGATAAAAAAGAAATACATTTTGTAAATATTGTGCAATTGTTTATTAAAATTTAGAACATTCCGAATGATGATATACTGTTTGACGCTTTTTTCCTCCAGAAAAATAAAAATAAACAGCTAACGAAACTTGTTTTACCCTATTGTTTCATTGTAATTTGAGTGTCTCTCTTACGTTATTTGCTGATATCATATAAGGTTTTTTTTCTTTTAAATGTTGAAATAACTTCATTATTAATCTAAAACTCCTTAATTACTTTCTGTATTCATGGCTAATGAAAGTGACTTCTATCTTAATATCTGACTTGCAGTTTAATTATTGCTACATTTACTCTATGGAATAAATTTACATTTAATCACAATTAAAAACACATGGTCAAGTGACTTAATTGGTTAAATAAATGAATGAAGATCAGCATGATCATACTGCATATCCCTATATCAGTTGGAATTTTTACGAGACCTTAAACTGATTTTCTCTTGTGGCAACGCTTTTCTTTGTTTGTGTGGGGTATTACAGAACGCTCCATTCTCCGGATTTCTGCTAAATCTGTAGTCCCCACGTATCTTGTGGGGTTACTGGGTTAGGTCTGTCTGCCCAGAAAATTAAAATTCTGTCGCTGTGTGGCCAAACATTTTGGCGATATAGCCGCCAACAATGCAATACGCATTTAGTTTATTACAATTATAAGTTCAATAGTTTATATGAAAATCGGATTATTAATAACCAAAGCACAGAAATTCTCAAACAAAATTAATTGCACGTAAATAGTATTACAGAGAAACAAGAAATACGTGCTTAAAAATTTACCTGTATCTGTTATTTGAATGAAACCTATTGGAAGAAAGCAGGAAGTGAATGTCTGAGAAGAAATAAAGGGAAGGCTATAAATGACTATCGGCTGTTGGACATCTAGGCTGAATAACTAGGTTTCGATCCCGTAGGAATACTAGGATTTTGCTTATAGCCGAAATTTTAGAATGACTTCTCAGGCATAGTCATTGTACTGTACAATGAGTACTGGAAGATAAAGTCCCTATATCTCCTACCTCAGTGAGTTCATTCCTCTGTGTCTTGTCGCGAGTGTACCTTATTAAATGATTGATTGAAAACCCAGGTAGTTATCGAGGGAACTCGTTTAATGATGTGCCAAATGTAACAGAATTTTAATAACTTGGTGGAATTAACTAAGAACATGTTTGTTACATATGGAAGTTATAAGATCAAAGTGATGTTGTAATTCTGAGATCATATTGGATTATCGCTTTGTTGAGAGATCTGGAAGCTAGTAGTTAATGTGATTGTCCCTTAGCTTGAAGGTCGTATATCGGAAAACTATAGGTGGACAGAGGTGGAAAACACCCCAACTCTTTCACCGGGTCGAAATACTACATACATTTCCTTTAGCCGTAATCTTCTTCTTCTTTTTTCGTATAGGCCATCTAAGGACCACGATGTTCAAATATTGGATTTGCGGAGAGCTTTGATGTTTGCCCAGTGGTTGCTCATCGACTGGCTGTGCTACTCTTTACTGTCTTCTTCTTTGGAATTATTACTGTCCTGCGACTTCATTTGCTTTAGCATCCTCCTGAGAGATTTTTAGTCTTGCAAGAAGTGTTAGTTTATTAATAAAGTAGATTTTTTTGTATCTTAATTGATTTTTACTAAATTTTGCAGCAAAATGTAGCAGTCCTTTAATGAGATGAAAGTTTTACGTAAATTCCCAGAAGCAACTTAAATCAATTAACCTTCCAATAACTAGACTCAGAATTAATACTGGGTAAAACATTTTACCTCAACTCCTGGAATTACTTCTTACTTAACCAATATTTAATTTATTCGTATCGTTTTTAAAACTCCGATAATGGGATGGTATAAAAACTTGTCAGAATTTCTCTAAAATATATAAAAAAAATTGTGCTGTCGCGAGAAATCAGTGAAAGCAATCACTCATGTGTTCCAAAGTGCTACCACCAATCCAGCCAGCACGATGACTCTGCGTCGGGAGTTTAAAAGAATGGGGTACAAAGGTCCAGCTGCTGTTCATATGACAAACTTTCTGTTGTCAGTATTAAGCGATGGTTGAGGTGGTGTAGAGAGCAACGCTAATCGACAGGGTACGACTAGAAACGAATCGTTTGGATTGGTGAATCACGTTATACTCTTTGGCAATCCGATTAATGGGTTTGTGTTTGGCGAATGTATGGAGAATGTTACCTGCAATCAATGGAAAATGAAGTTCGGAAGAGGTGATGTTACGGTATAGAGGTATTTTTCGTGGTGAGAGTGTTGCCCTCTAATTGCACTTTATAAAGTTATAAATGCGAAAGAAAATTGTATTGACTACTTCGGAATTTGGATTTTTTAACTTATTGATCTACTGTACTGGTCATCATACCACAACTTTGGCAGTGATTACAATTATTTATGGTTTCAGCTCACATGATACGTCATTTAAGAATATCAAAGGAAAATTGAAAAGAGTTCACAATATTTGAGAAGTAATTCACATTTATTATTTCATTATATTACCCTTGCAGTAATAAAAAGTTAGAAAGTACTGTGCAGTTAATTTGTTGATCCGCCTAAAGTCTCAGTGGAAAGCATTATTTGACTCAGGGTGCTATGAACGGAGGGATTGCAAAGATCTTTCATTGGTGGGTGTAGATTTAGCGTACTTTACGTGAACCGCCCACCATATTCTCTTCTCTCATTCGCTGTGCTCCTGTTAACATTTATAACCAACAACAGTATCTAGAACTAAAATTATCTTATTGATTGTTCGAATATCCCCTCTTTTTGCCATGCCCTGAAATACTTGGAACTTTAAACGGCAGGTCGTGTGTGGTGGTCGTAATTCATCAGACCCCTCGCTATGGGTAGTAAAGTCTTTTTATCTTGGGCCGTATTTGGCTTAAAGCTATCTCCGGGCAGCTCGCAGTTTCTTGTATTCACCGCTCCTCGGAAAAACATTCGTGCGCACGGTCGCACAACACAATGAACAGCAACACTACTTCCCTCCAAGCATCCCTCAGCCGGCGAATATGCCACGTATTTTGTGACTCATACTGCTAAGACGTGCATTACAACTTAAACATATTTTAAACCATTGGGTACTGCGTACGGTTGAGGTAAAGTTCGGAGACGATGAGTGTTTGTATCAGCATTGCAATACACGCTGCCATAAAGCTGTATCTATAGGCCAAGCTAGCAAGCTACATTCCATCTAAGCAACAAACAAACATAGTGTTCAGAGACCAGATGCTGACGTATAAAACTACTCCAAAATACCTGGATATAGCATTAGACAGGTCTCTCACTTACAAAAGACACCTTCAGAATACAGCTGCCAAGCTTAAAAGTTGCAATAATCTACCTCAGCGGCTGGCAGGAACTTCATGGGGAGCTGATGCGAATGCATTAAGAAAAACAGCCGTAGCCTTGCTTTATTCCACAGCTGAATACTTCTCTAGCGTATGGTGTATGGCTTAACAGCTGTCACGCCCAGTTGGTGAACGTTCAGCTTCGCCAAACAATGCGCATTATAACTGGCACGCTCTTACCTACACCTGTCCAGAGGCTGCCGGTGCTCAGCAACATTAGAAGGCAAACGTTCTATTTAAACTATGGTCGAGTATTCTGAACAACGAGGCTCTTCCCATCCATGGAGATATTAGGGAATACAAAACACGGCTTAAGTCACTTCACCCTTCCTGGAAGACTGCTGTCAGTCTAACACCTAACACGTTTAGTTCTACAGATAGCTGGACAGCGGAATGGGCATCGTCAACACCACAGGACATAGCATAAATTAAGAATCCCTGCTCAAAACTATCAGGATTCAACTTACCACTGTTAATTTGGTGTAAATTAGATCTTATTAGATGCGGTACGAGAAGAAACGCTTCATCTCTTCACACCTAGGGCTGGGCAGATTCTCCGTACTGCCACAAACTGTGTCGCACAAAGTGCAGGATTGCCCAATGCATGCCTTTCCTGGTAGTCTGGAAAATTTAAATTTTGCTACGCCGGAGGAGGTGGTGTAGTTGGATCACCTCGATGTCTTGTTATAGTGGTTATGGCTGGCGATCCTATCGTAGTGTCCTCATCGTCTAATAGTTGAGGGCCTTGTCCGCTCATCTATGTATCTATATGTATAATTATTGTTGAGTATTATAAATGTCATGTAGCATAACCCCCTAAATAAATTAAATAAAATCTGCGAGGCAATGTTTTGTGTACAATGACGCAATGGTCTGCACGAAGACCCGACGAGAACACAATGGAACTCTTTTGGAATGAGTTAGAACGTCGACTTGCCTCCAGACTCCATCGTCCAACACAACTACCATCCCTAGTTTCAGCTGCCATTCCTCCACAGGCATTCAGACACCTCACTGAAAGTCTCTTCAGCAGAGTTAAGGCCGCCATAAAGGCAAATGGTGTACACACCCCATATTAACGTCCAAAATAGAGAACACATGATGGGTAAAGTCTAAGTGCAGTTTCAGATAGGTGTCCGGATATTTTTCATGAGATAGTGTATGTTTGTTTTGGCACCATAACAATTCTTAGAGCATCAAATAAGCGGGCAATTGTGAGTCTAACAGAAGGTAGTCGTTAGATATAGAAATCAATGCTTAAAACATCTGTATACTGGGCAGCGGACTCAATCTCAAGGCTCCCATCGCCATGCCACTTTTATAGTAATATGAAATTAAAGTTCCACACAAAACACTTTTCAAAAAATAATATTAAGTTACAGCCAAATAATATCAAATTTCTCTAAACTTAAAAATTTTATTTTGTATTTTTTTTTTGTGTTTTTTTTTGTAACAGTTTAACGTCCCTTTTTAACAACGTGGTCTTTAGAGACGGGAAAGGATGGGGGCAAGGAATGGGAAGGAATTAGGCCATGGCCTTTTGAAGGAAGCATCCCGGCATTCGCCTGGAGTGATTTGGGGAAACCATGGAAAACCCAAATCTGGATGCCCGGACGGGGATTCGAACCGCCGTCCTCCCGAATGCGAGGCCAGAACGCTATCCGTTACACCACCACGCTCGGTTTTATTTTGTAAATATGTATAGTATTTTTGGCTTAAATCCAGGATCTGATCGATGTTGGGGATAAATTTCAGTTTCCAAGTAAAAATATTCTTGAGATAGACCCGATAAGAAAGTTGAAAATTTTTGACGGTCGGTTGCGTCTTAACTTTCAGATGGTTAAAGTCTTATTTCTTCGCTTTGCGAATTAGAACTGTGCACTTAACGTGCTGGTGTGAGAATAAATTTTCGCCTCCTTTATTTCTATGAAACCCCTCCGTACAATATAATGTTACAACATTTTAAATACAGTCTCGGTTTTGGTCAACTTACCACCGTTCATGAGCAATATCCAATTTATTCCGTCTAAAGAGGTCTCTGGCAGACAGACGCTGTTGTGATGAAGAAGCCAACATGCAACAACCAAGGGGTGTCCAGTAGGATCTATTATCCGAACTGTTCGTATGGCCTAGCCGCAATGCTTTCGGATGAGCACTTTCAAGAGGTAGAGGTAAGGGGTATGATCTTTACTTTTTACAGCCTGTACGGTTGAGAATTAGGATTGTATTCCTTAAGAAATAATAATTATACTTACTGTCAGGTTTTACATGACAGCGTTCACAAAATAAATCTTTTCTTTCAGAACTATTAACTCATTCAAGCAACACTTTATTTAAATATGTTCATCATACTTCTTCATTTGTGATTTCGCATATGCCTTTGTAGTAATCAGTCATTTCAATTACACGAAACTGTTCCAGGCTTACTAATTTGATTGGAAGCAGAATTGAGAAACAATAGCACTAAATAGTTTACATATCATAACAGATGAAGCTTTTAAACATTAAAACAACATTGACGTAGGAACTATCACAAAAACGTGAAATTAATTATGATCACAAGAAATTAAAAATCATAACGCTATTATAAGTCTATTGTTACGTCGCATCCGTCGTTACCTGTGTAAATTACACAGACGGAAAAAAAATCCCAACACCAAGAAAAAATTATTGTAGAGTAATGAAATTTGGACAGTGCATTTGTCAAGTTAACATGTTTAATTGATTAAATTTTCAAGATCACAGGTTAATTTAAGCTCAAGAAAATGCATTTCAAATGTGAAATACTGTTAAATTAATAGCCGGTGTAACCTCCAGAATTTTGAATGCAAGCCTGCAAACGCGAATGCATTGTGTCATACAGGTTTCGAATGTCACTTTGTGGTATGGAGTTCCATGCTTGTTGTACTTGTGCTGTCAATACTGGGACGGTCAGTGCTGGCTGTGGATGATGCTGGAGTTGTCGTCCAATGATATCCCATACGTGTTCAATTGGAGACAGATCTGGTGATCTCGCAGGCCAAGGTAACATGTCGACACTCTGTAGAGCACGTTGCGAGACAACAGCGGTATGAGGGCGAGCGTTATCCTGTTGAAAAACTCCCCCTTGAATGCTGTTCATGAATGGCAGCACTACAGGTTGAATTACCAGACTGACGTACAAATTTGCAGTCAGTGTGTTTGGTATAACCACAAGAGTGCTCCTGCTGTCATAGGAAATTGCTCCCCAGACCATGACTCCAGGTGTAGGTCCAGTGTGTCTAGGCCGCAGACAGTTTGGTTGCAGGCGTTCCCCTGGCCTCCTTCTGACCAACACTCGGCCATCACTGGCACCAAGGCAGAACCTGCTTTCATCAGAAAACACAACAGATCTCCACTCCGTCCTCCAATGAGCTCTGGCTTGACACCACTGGAGTCGCAAACGGCGATGGCTTGTAGTCAGTGGAATGCACGCTACAGGGCTGGAGTCATGGTCTGGGGAGCAATTTCCTATGACAGCAGGAGCACTCTTGTGGTTATACCAAACACACTGACTGCAAATTTGTACGTCAGTCTGGTAATTCAACCTGTAGTGCTGCCATTCATGAACAGCATTCAAGGGGGAGTTTTTCAACAGGATAACGCTCGCCCTCATACCGCTGTTGTCTCGCAACGTGCTCTACAGAGTGTCGACATGTTACCTTGGCCTGCGAGATCACCAGATCTGTCTCCAATTGAACACGTATGGGATATCATTGGACGACAACTCCAGCATCATCCACAGCCAGCACTGACCGTCCCAGTATTGACAGCACAAGTACAACAAGCATGGAACTCCATACCACAAAGTGACATTCGAAACCTGTATGACACAATGCATTCACGTTTGCAGGCTTGCATTCAAAATTCTGGAGGTTACACCGGCTATTAATTTAACAGTATTTCACATTTGAAATGCATTTTCTTGAGCTTAAATTAACCTGTGATCTTGAAAATTTAATCAATTAAACATGTTAACTTGACAAATGCATTGTCCAAATTTCATTACTCTACAATAATTTTTTCTTGGTGTTGGGATTTTTTTTTCCGTCTGTGTACATGTAGAATTGTTACGTTTAAAGAGAGATATTAAACGTAGGATTGAGGAAACTTATATATTAAACGATAGATTGGAGATTTATTTGTTAAACGTTGGGTTTAAAATCCCCGAACCTTATCAAATAAACATACGAAAAATTTACTAAATCTGCAATGATAATGTCATAAATTGTAGAAACTATGAATAAACGCTGAGATGTGTTGTTGAAATATATTATTGGGGTAAAAAAGCAAAAGCAGCGTAGGACTATGAATCGGCGAAACGATGTACACGTCACCGTAACAGTAATAGTCTATATAATCGCGACGTTAAATGTCATCAAATAAACGCCATGTACAGTTTAACGTGATAATATCGCTCAAAAAATGCTCCCGAAATCAGGGTAGATGATAATGCGTTGCCGTTTATCGACCCCCAAAAGACTAAAACACCGTCTATGTTTCGACGACCGCGTGGTAATGAGGATATTAATGACGAGCTTATACGCATTTCAAAGAGAACGAATCGGTTGCAGGCAATTAATGCGAGATTTCGAATCGCAATTATTGTAATATCATTAGCGATGGGGGCCGGAATGCAGCCTATCCGTGGGTGGGAGTGGGACATTGGGTTCTCGTTCACGGCCACCAGATGTCGGGCCGGTCGCCCCGGGGTGAATGCCACTGTTACTGTAATAACGGCGCAGTGATACCACGCGAACCCATCGCATGATAATTGCAAAACAAACAGGGTGCCCGTTTACCTCTTCACATCGCCGGCGATTACGACCCCTCGGGGAGTAACAAATAGCGTGGTCGGAATGGAGCGACAGCGTTTGGCGCGATTGCTGTCGACTCGTAAATATCGGCTGACTGCCGGCATAGTTCAGGGCTATGAGGCCGACACTGCCACCTGCTGTGAGTTAGGACAGCTACAAGCACTAAAAACTGATCGGTTCAATCACTACGTCAAACTTTAATCTTCCACCTGGCGTTTGCATGCACTTTTATTGTCGCAAAAGCACAGCACAAAATACTATTCTAATTATATCTGAAACGATATTTTTATGTCATCCTTCCACTTAGGACCCTGTTGATGATCGCCAGAAAGAATTGGCTACACTTTCGAACGTATGTCCAACGAATGTAATGTTAGACCGCGTATGTTTTCATATCAATTAATAGTAATTAGATCGTATTCTCAATGGGGTGTTCCAGTGTATATATATATATTTATATATTACTGGAAAACGTCTATTCGCTCGTTAAGTATGGTGATAGCAGGTCGAACTTTCTTGTGTGACAAAATACCGTCAGATTTGAATCGCTTATAACTGCGAGATTTATAATGCGTTAATAACGGTTGAGCTATAACGGGTAGAGCATGTATGTACGAGCTCAATATTTGTTTTGCCTGTGACGTCATCCGACTGGGGTGAGCGCATGTTGGCGATTGTTTCGAATTAGCGTTGTGTAAGGTTACAAATTAGTGTAGCGTGAAAACGCGTTCAGCTAAGACGTTGATTCAAGTGTCATTGTAAATATCTCGCAAAGCGCTACTAGGAGCCAAAGTGAGATAGTAAAAATATTCCTCAGAATGTATGTACAGATCGACATTAAATTGAAAATTACAAAATAATAAGGATGTTGTCTCATATGAGTCGTAAATATGCTCGGAATTATTGGAAACGCAAATTAGAAGAAAGCTCGCGTCAAAAGGAATCCAAGAAAACTAAAACATCCAGGACCGAAAAAAAGCGAGAGTTACAACAGCGTCGAAAATAAAATAAAGTGTATGTGTGCTACTCTAGCTACCATAGACCTCTGACACAAGCGATAAACTTGCAATTTATCTACTCTGTAACTGTTATACTACTCTATGGAATCACTGTATTAAAGAGACTGGGTATTAAATTAAATATTCGATTGACCGCACTACGCTGTTCAATATACTACGTGAATATGGAGTAGATAATAAAATAACTATTTTAATTCAACTAACTTTGACAAATACAACTTCAAAACTGAAATTTATGGGCGAAATCTCTGAATCTTTTAAATTAAAACTGGTGTAAGACAAGGGGATGGGTTATCACCACCCCTGTTCAACTTGGTACTAGACAAGATCATTAGCATATGAAAAAAATAAATATCTGGAATATATATGGGAACAAAGGATAAACGAATCAACATAAAATGCCTTTATTGTGCGGATGATCTAACAGTAACTACACGAACCGTTGAGGAAGCCAAACATGCTGTTGAGAAGCTTCATGAAATAGCTATCAAAACCGACCTCCAAATCTCTTATGAGAAAACGCAATGTATGTAATCCAAAAGCACAAACCTGAAGCCACTCGTGACCAAATATGGCACTGTCAAACAAGTTAAACACTTTAAGTACTTAGGAGAAATTATAGGGAATACTGGAACTGAGAAAGAAGCCTATAAAAACAGCGCGGAAAAACTGCAAAAAGCATATGCAATTACTTGGAATACTCACAATAAGAAATCACTTTCCACCAAAGCCAGACTCCATCACTACCACACCGTCGTTCTTCCAGGAGCACTGTATGCCACGGAGCCATCATCATTAACGGTAAATGTCAAAGGAATAGAAAAAATAGAAAGACAAATACTGAGAAAAATATTCGGCCACAAAATCCAAGATGGCATCTGGATGCGCAAAAGCTCAGAAGAACTGTATTCACTGACCGAAAGATTCACCTCACTCGCACGGAAAGACGCATGAAATTTTATGGACATATAGCAGGAATGGATGACTCACGACTTTTCCGCATCGTTAACGGTCCCCGACAAAACAAAGCACGCTGGTTTGTAGAAACCCAGAAGGACCTCGCAGAAGCCAGCCTTGGCCCACTGACATCAACACGCAGTAAATATAGACAATTGATCACCTCACACAAATTTGCTCCTAAGAGCCCAACATCAAAAAATCTGAAACTCAGAAATGCATGGACACAAGAGAGACGTCAAGCCCACAGCTAAAGGATGAGGAGGTTTTGGGAAAATAAGAAGAACAGGAAGAAGAATAAGAAGGACAATGCAAATTAATGGTTCCACGCACTCCTTAGTGGGCTAAACGATATAATAATAATAAACACTTGTTACGATTTTACCACGACGTTTTCATGAAAAATCTACTGCACGTACCCAAACTGCGGCTCTTTTCTTTAAGTATTTATCTTTTCTCGTTGCCAATTGAAGTACTGTAATTGCGCCTGGTAATCAACATAAGTCCCCCCCCCCCAAATTGGCTCAATCAACAGTGGGACCGTATTGGCGTCCGGCGCTGATACAGGGTTAACCGGTTCGAATCCCAATGAAAGAAGAAATTTTCACCGTCGGGACTTGGCCGGCGGAATGGGAGAGGTGGTGGTTCACAATTCCTAATAAACAGATCGTGCGCCAGAGTTCTTTGTTAAATCCGAAACTTGTCCGCAATGCGTATGAAGTGAGGGTATGCGTCACTGTTGAAGGGATTCGCCCGTCGGAGATGGGGACGTTACACCTGGCAGCCCCTAGGTGTCTTTGCTAAGAGTAGTCCTAACCCTTCTTTATCTTCCATTTCATAAAACACAGGGAACACTATGTACTGAGCACAACACTGTCACAGTCATCCACACGTACAGTAACACGTACGAACATACACTGAAGAAGGTAATTCGGGAAACCACCTCAGTACACCTTTCCATGAGATTTCCCATGGAGGATATTTCGTCTATAGTAACCGCCTACATTCGGAATCTAGCATGGTATCACAAACAGCAAAAATCGACATCTTGGGATCCCAGTCTTGTAAACACACTCATTAATCTGTTCTTCCCCAAACAGATAAGCGATGGTGTTGTTATGGAGGTCTAAGCTAAATTCCAAACCTTTTCTGATATCAAAAGTGGGATGTGATTTATAGAAGGGCACCCTTCACGAGCTAGCAATAAAATATATGCGTGAAGGAAGGTTAATCTGATAATACTACAAATATTTGTGGTTCATAAATATCTTAAAACACAAACTCCACTATAAACATAATTTAATTTACCGATAAAAGTGCAGAAATAGAGGATTTTAGAGATACGTAGATTACTTAAATTCATCCAATGTGTGCCTTTTTTCTTGATTATTCCTTACCTGAGTTTCCTTTAGTTACGTTTGCCGAATGCAAGTTGATTTATTTAAGACGTGAACAACAAATTAATACTTAAAGAAAAAAAGAAACACAATTTGACTGGTTCTTGGCATATGACATACAAGAAGCTTATTACTTATAAATAAAACTTTTAATTTATTTCAGACGTGAATTAAGTAACGAAAGAAAATATTAAAAAACTCTGTGCAATAGTCATCTAAAACATGTAATGAATAATTCTAAAAAAAAAAAAAAATACTGTACCAATATAGATGACTGAAACGCAGCAAGCAATTACAACGTTGGCAGTTTGTTACATTGTTTCTTAATATTTGCCATCGAAATTCACTGGATGACTTCGTACTAAGTACAAGGTAATCTTGAAATTCACTAACATATAATATGATTAATATTTATTGCGCAAGTCCTGTAAAGCTGCCAATCACACCACCGCCAAGTGAAATAACTGCTTTGCTAAAAATAAGAAAGAGATATTTGCAACTGATAGATTTCCTATTGGCTTTCCAGTTTGTCTCTATCACGTGAGGGTTCAGAAATTAAAACCATTGAAACTAAACGGTAGAATAATCTGGAAATTCTATTTTCAGATTGTTTGAAATAGAAAGAAGCAAACGGCATCTGCAATTAACAAAACTAACGCAAGAGGTATTGTAAAAGATATAAACATTGCTTTGCGCTCCACTTTTTTTAGTAGAGTTTAATTTCACTTAATTTAATAGCGGTTGTGCATATGTTCCGTGATAATTTCATTTCCCACCAACCTACTTTTGTCCTTTCCGAATTTCGGTAAATTTTCCAGTACCTCCTTGAGCTTTTCAACCATAGGAAAATTATAGGAATACATAGAAGTAATAAGTTATTTTCAGAAGGTGTAACTAACTTCAGCATTCGCCGAAACATGACGAGCTGCGTGTCAAACAAGCATTTTCAAATGAAAAACATCTAATTAGAACCCTTTTAAGTTCCGAGAAAGATTTTACTGGTGTTTCTTTGTGAAAGTCCAAGAATTATTAAATTACAAAAGATGCCTTACCTCAGCAATATAAATTGGACCTCTATTCTACGAAAATTAGCAGTGGAATTTCTCCAAGAATAATACTCTTAATAAAAGCAGTAAAATACCTCTTTGGAATACCAGCCATAACCTAGTTTCTAGAGATTAAAATAATGGCACTGGATACTAAAAGAACATTCCCACAAATAATATTGCATTATTACGAATTGTTGTATTACATTGGACGAAGTTTTGAAAAGAAACTATGCAACAAAACTTTGTTTGGAATTTCCTGAGCCATGCAGAGTAATAAGATTACAGTTTTTTTAGAATGAATGTATCAGAAGTAAATGCAATAAAATTTGATTGTTCGCCAGGATTGATAGAGTTTTAGTATCATATATTCTGTTTCAAACGATTGTTTCCCTTGGTACACAAACAAATGTAACGCCACTCATGAAACTTGTACCAATAAATCGACACAGCAGATAGTGCAATATACTGTAGTATCTAGTAGTTCTGCGGAGTACTTAAGATCGCCCGTAGTGCAAGGTCACAGGTAAGCCAGGGAGGGCTGATACCTGGTGGTTAAATCTACAATCGTTGGATTCTTTCAGAAAATTTGTTTTAAGTTATATAGTGGTACTCAAAGATGTTAAAACGACATGGCGGAAATATTTCCGGTTGCCGCCATCTAACGGAACTTTTCAAAATGTGAATAAATTATTGTTGATTGCCCATCACTTTAGCAGAGTACTTTTTCAATAGATATCATTGCCATGTTCTCTATTGGTTTACGATTTTTTTTTAAATAAAAAAATTATAATGCAATTGTTGAATTTTCCGTTAGTTACACTAACTTTAAAAACAAACTGTAATGTTAAAGCAACAGCTGGGAAAACGGTAGTATAAGTTTACGGTTATTTTACCCTATTGGACAGGTTTATAAACAGGATAATCGGTTTGAATGCTCTAAATTCACTCCAATGTTATGTGATTGTAATTCAAATAAACTATGAAATACCAAGTAAAATAAAATATTCTTAAATTTGAAGCGAAAAATATTTGTTAACGATACAAGTGATTAATACCCACGTTAAAATCAAAGCAGTAAAAGGTTCTGGTACCTAATCAAATTCTTTAATAAAAGAAAATATATTTTTGAAATAAGACCCCAAAAGTTGCCTTTAAACTTGTTCAGAATCTACGAGTCACCTGCTATACCCTGCTGATAGAGATGAATGAAGAAAGTAGAAAATTAAATAATAACACCTTTGTAATAGTGAGAGCCTGTAGAATCTTTTCGGGAATTCATATATTCTGTGTGAACGAAACAATTCAAACTAACTTATCACAAAATAAAAACTAAGTTCTGCTAGCGGCGAGACCAACGTTGAACTTTGCTCTAGAATTTGTTGAATAAAGGGTACAAGAGTATAAAGGCCTAAATATAATTTTTATTTATAACTTTGTAGGTTGCTTAGTTTCATTGAAGTTAGATCCTCATACTATAAATGCTGTTATTAATATCTATACTTACATAGTTAAATATACTGCAGTGTCACATTGTGTGTAATTAATTAATTAATTTTATGCGGTCTGTAATTAATATGCGTGACACATCATTAACGATAACTAATATGAATAAGTAACTGGGTTCAATTGAATCGCAACATAAATAACCCCCATGTTGCTCAAAATTAACAATTTTATGTAAAAAATTTACGATGACTCAAATGAATGACACAAACATTTCAATGCAACAAATTGGTATTAAGTAGAAAATATTTGAATGAGTTAGAGAGCATGGAATCAATGAGGCCTTTTGATACGGTTATTTGACTGTTTTTGTGAACAATTTTATGAGTGGCATAACATACCACTGCTGATGGAGATCAAACTGATCAATGCGCGGTGGACCGATTCAAATGTCAGATCCGAAGTGAAGTCCTCCTCTTCTACGGCGACCTGCCATGTCTGTTGGGTCCTGGTGAGCCCCTTCTTTCTTTTTGGAACTCATATCTCGACATTGAGAATCATTGGGTCTTCCAAGACTCGTTCAGTCATGCAACAAATATATATTAACATTACACACAGTTCTGGTAGTGGCTTGGCTCTCCCCTCCAATTAGACTGCTGAGAAACACTCCCTCACTCGATTGTACGTGCTTAGTCTTTGATTAGCCAGATTTTCACATGAAGTACCGCGCTTCGATTTGCCAGATTTTCACATGGAGTACCACGCTCAATTGTGAAAGAAATCCACTTATCTGCCGAAAGTCACATTCGTCGTCATCTTTATGTTCAGCCTCATAAACCCCCAGCGTCAACTGCAAGCATTACTCGATTCCATAGACAGGATACTGTTACATACTACTGCATGCGAAAATTATATATTAATAATTTCAGTGTAATAAGGTATAAATTATCTAATAATTTTGTAATGTTAGCGTAGAAATGTTTAGTATTAAGGAAATATGAGAGAGGCAGTCATCTTGTTGGCTTGGCGGGACAGGTGGCTCAGGTAGTTAGTGCCGATGCGTCGATGACGTCAGCCAACTGTGGAAAACCAAAAACATGGCGGGCAGCCGGTCGACTTATAGTTTACCGCTGGTCTGTCCACAGAAACTTCCGTAAGGCACAGGTACTGTTGGTGAACCTCTCGGGTTAAAATGATAAGGTTGGTACCATGCCAGGCACCTGAAGCTAGAATCCCGTTAGTTTTGAACTTATAAAGGGTCCTCCAGAACAAAAGGATCATCTTTCTGCTAGCCAAAGCGTGTCTGTACGTTAGAGCGTCACCGTAGGCACCACGTGGCGGCCAGAAAACAAAACATTATAATGTGACTAGTCAGTTGAGCAATTTTATCTCTATCTCTCCCGCCCGTACGTGGATAAACGGAAGTTTAATGAACAATATTCTTTTAAGATAACTGATTCAGAATGTATAAGACTCCGTAAATTGAGTTGTGAAGTATTCGAAAAGCAGCATCTAGAGCAACGTTTAATTGTGCTGTCGTGCAAGATGAATTTTATAATAAATGTAAATTATTTGTAATAGATTGCTCTATGGTGTAACCTGCTACTGATCTTATCGATACCTTGTATCTCCGTTATGAACGTAGACAATCTTTGGTAGCAAGTCCAGTAAACTATTAATTAACAGAAATAATAAGGAGAAGTTGAGAATTAACGGTGTAGGCACGAAGGTAGAATATTACAATACTTCAATATATATTAATACAAAATATCATATCAGCTGTTTTATATCAATATTTTGATTGTTATTGCCGTATTTAGTTTCCATAAATGCTAAAATCAGTGATAGTTGTCTCAAAAAAAAAAAAAAAAAAAAAAAATGTAACAGTGGTGAAAGCTGCTATTGAGAATATTGTAAATAATAACTTGTCATCCATTATATATAAAAAAAATTATTTGATCTTTGTAAATCTGTAAATTTTACAAGAGCACGGAATTAGTTTGACAGGGAGAAAAGAATTAGTGAAGTATAGAAGAACTTAATATTGTTTAAAACGGTTTTTCGGGTTACCGCATTTAAGTAATTTTGACTGCATGTGTTGTAAGAAGGTAAAAAGAGGTCTGTCCTCCATCATCGAATAAGCGAACGCTATACAGGCTTAATAATACAACTGGTTCTTCTGACGGTGTGTAACTGTCGTCCTGTCATGTTTGTGCCGGCGGACAGTCATCGAGTGCAGTGTACGAGTCACGTGGCAGCTTTACCTCCGCATGGTTTTGTTGGTTCTGCGGTCTTCGTGCACCAACAGTCATGAATTGCTCCCCGATCTGGATGCTAAATTGAGCAGAAGCGTTCACAGAAACACGTTTGATGTTCGCCCTAACTGTGTGTCAGCTTGAACTAAAACAGTCGAAACAGTAAACAGAGAACTTGATTAACACAAAGTGCAACGATTAGCGGCAGAACAATGATTCAAAAGCCACGAGTCCATTGTTTATGGAAGAACAAGCATGATATGGTCGATGTACAATTTTTTCTAGAAAACAAGGAATATAGTATAAAAAAAGGAGTTTTAATGTTGTTTCCCTTGTTATAGTAATTCCACCAATTTTTAGATAATAATTGTATTTTCCTCTCTCACGTTGACAAAAAGTTCCGGACAAATCACCCAGCAAACTAGAACATAACTATAGAACGAGAGGGTCTCCTATCAAATGATTTAAGTCTAGTAATTTAGTTTAGCGCTTTAGCAATAGTTTAAAATTGAATCTCACAGACATTTCTTTTTACTTTGTGATGCGGACTAATGCTTCTTCCGTCCTCTGAATGTGTCCTTACTTAGATTTCACGCATCCGTTTTCTCTCTTCCACTCCACATACAGGGGGCGTTTGTGCCAGCGAACTTCTATGATAATGTTCATACCTTGTACTTCTAGTTCCTTTCTTATGTAGACATTTATGATATTTTCTTGCAGTAAGAGTCTTTCTTTTATCACTAGATCTGATTTCTTAACTTTTTAGTAGTTCATGAATAGAAACCCAAGTTCCTCATTCGAAGAAACGTCCCAGTGTATTTTCTTGATTCTCGTCTTTTACGGTAGTATGATCGGCTTTTTATATCTCTGCTCTTTTATTACTTATTTTTATACTTTGAGTAATACAGTCAGATACTAATTCCAGTATTTATTTAGGATATAAGCATTATCCTTTTACTGACATTTTTCTCAAAAATGCAATTATCTGCGTTTTACACTTCTCTTCATTACTGTCACACATCTAGCTTAAACGAGTGTGAACTAGCTTATAGCCTTGCAGTGCTTCTACTGTTTCTTGAGTTTTTATGCTGTCTTCTGTAAACAATAAAACAGCTAAAATAATTCTTTAGTACTTGGATAGATTTTTTGTTTTCAATTCCATCATCTTTAACATAAATAGTAAATTGTAAGGACACAAAAGAAAGCTAACAAATGATTTTAAGTACATTTACTTTTTTTCACGAAAGTAGCTGTTTATATGTTACCCCCTATGTAAGCTGCCACTGTATTTGTATCAGTCGTCTGCTTTTCTCAATCGAACTTAACAGCTGAACGGTTAACGTATAGATGGACTAGAAGCCTTGCATTTTACTCTAGACGTTTTAGTAGTTGGAACTAATAAGTCCGAAGAAAGTATTGAAGTGTCGTTTCTGGAAAGAGCATAGATGGAATTTTCCGGGATACGTTACTCGAGGAATTGTAAAAACTAAGATTTCCGCCATGTTCATAAGTTTCCGATGTGTTTCATTCCATAAGTTGAAATCGCCGGCACCTCTAACAGTCAGCTATGTATTTAAAGTTGATTGAAGAATAACGTGTAGTTAAAACTAATTTTTCACTGTTTTTCGTAGCGATAATTGCTACCTCTCAATGGGGCAAGTATCACATAGCACAGTTTGTCTGTCTCCATTATGAGACATTGCTAATTCAGACTCATAGTTTGATACCGTCACTCGCAAAATAAAGCTTTTAATAAAAACTAAATTTTACATTCCAAGGAATATCATGTCTTTTTTTATTTAGACAGTCTCTCCAAAGATAATATTAGAGCCGATAGCAAATAGTTTGCCGTCGTTGCTGCCAATGAAGGTTCTTTCAGAAAATCATACTTTCTTTGGCTTTGGTTACAAACACCATACTGGTGGTGTATGTTGACCTTCGCTGAGTAGAGGAGTATGGGGTGGTGCGGGCACTGGCGGTGATCGATGAAGTAGATGGGTCCATGACCTCTCTGATGTAGTGGTGAATGTGATCCTGGCTCTGGTAGGTAGTAGCCAGTTCACTAGCTACAAGCAACACAATCTGCCGACAACGTTTTGCTCTATCTGTTACCACAGTACATGTTGGATAATTTAACTAAAGCGACATCCTTTAAAGACATTTAAGTTTCGATTATGGTATATTGTAATAATAGTATCTTAGTATAATAAATATTATCTTTTCAAATTATTAGTCTCACGATATTACCACACTAGGGCTTATAATTACTATAATACTAATGGTAAGATTAAGCGCCAAGAATTATACAGAGAAATATATTAGGTGTATATTGTTTTCGTAGTTGATTCACTGAATATATCATACATTCCAGATTCAGTAAGAAATCTAAATGATCTTGAGAATCATAAACAAAGATTCTACGACATGCCAATAAATAATAATTTTTAAGTATCAATATCCCAAAAAATTCGAGGGTAATAATTAGTAGAAGCTTGCATAATTAAATAAAACCTGAATTTACGCACCCTGTCCTTTAATGAAGACCGATCTAATTTTTATCAATGCTATTTAAAGACTCTTTATTGGATCTTCTTCGTTCGTTATGCTCAACTGAGGAGCGTGATTGAATTTATTTAGCAGAGATGTTTTTCTTATTTTTCCAAAATCTCTTCATCCTACATTCCTCTGTACAGGTGTTTCTTCTTCCGATGTACTATTTGTTGGAAAATTGATGGTTGTTGATAAATCTACAGTAATGTTTCAACTAGTGAAACGGACTTTTTAATACAATAACTACTAATCTTCCCGCTAACATTAAGATGGATGAACCAGAAATAAACCAAGTTAACTTTAATACTTGGGATAAAGAGGGATCCTATCTTTAGTCCAGTAATTAAAGGAAAACTACACTTTTGCAACATTTAATTTACACAAAAGGTTTTAATAATTACAAGGTCATCGTGGGTTCCATAACCAGCACAATTCTGATGCAAACAAACAATAAAACACATTAATATAAGTCAAAAAGTGACTGACAGTTATTCCATTAAATTTATTGTTTTCAGTCAAATACATGCCACGACTAGTTAACACGAACTGTCGGCGAGAGCGTAAGACCTCGCGCAATACGGCACCATAATGAACAGAATGATGCGGAGGTCATCTGCAATTTGTCTATGTTAACAGTCTCAGGGTATTTTCTGGACGGGGAAAAGAACCACAGTGGTCGCAGTATCACAAAGTTCACATTACCCGCTTGAGGCGGCAGTTGAGTCTGGCATCCTGGAGCGGCCGGGTATGGCGTCGTGGCGGATGCGCGGGAAGTCAAAGCACCAAACACTTTAACACAACAATCCGGATAGTCGGGGTAAAGCTATCACTGCAGGCGCGGCCGTCCCGTTTCTGGAGAGGTCGCGTTGTTTGGGACCGGTTGAGCGCCCTGTGGGAGCCACGTCGTCCCACGGCGAGAGTCGCCCGACCCGTGATGTCTCGTGGTCCTGCCCGCGAGGACCCGGCGGAGGCGGAAGGTCCCTATATTCATTCAAGTGAACCTCGGCATGGAACATCCGAAGCACACGCGTTAGTGGCGTGGATCGTAAGACTGTCGCCCCACAACAAAATAGACAAGGCCGAGATGCCTTCGGCGCTCCTGATAGGCTGGAGGGTTAGATGCGGGTGGAAGTCTGCTTACGCACGAGATCTTCCTTGCTGTCGCAACTCATGAGCATACAACAATAATGGCGTCGCTAGTCGTGGCCCATACAAATGTGTCTGAGGCATACTCAGCACACTATTGAATCTACCTCTGGCCTGTACGATATAGCTAGTGATTACAATTTCCTGGAGGTCCCTTTCAAATTCAAGTACCAAATTTTTCTTCACTTTAATTGAGATGGTAAGGTCGACAGTCTCTTGGTCAGTCTGTTGTTATTCAGTATGATAATTGTTGCTATAGAATTTCATTAGTCTTTTGCTGAATGTGCCTGAATTTCTTTCTGAACACTTATGAGTTTACCATTTCTTCCAATTTTGTCTTCTTCAAACTGGTTAAAAAATTTTCCTTAAAATTTACCTTTCTTGCTTTTCAGTATCTTTAATTAGTGATCTGCACCCAGTAATCAAAGTTTCCGATACGGATAATGCTTCCAGTTTGATTACTATACTATGTTGTCTTAACTCCTTAGTTCGGTGTATTGACTTTTTACTGTGTCTCTTACGGGTGTTTTTATTGCATTTTGTGATTTAAATATGTCTTGTTCTTTGCTTCTCCATTTACTCCTGCAGGTTGAATAATTTCTCGTAATTAATTTAATTGCTTGAGAAATATTGCAAAATCATATTTTTATAGGTTGTCCATCCTAGTACCAACAGGGTCTTACAATGTAGTGGGTTTTAGCATAAGAGATTTGGAGACAAGCTTTGGATGATATTTGATGGGGTTGATGAAGAGAATTGCTAGATCATCTGCAAAGGCCCAACGCCGTAGGTAAAGTTTATATTTGAGATTTTTTTGATTTTTTTATTTCTCTCAGGTATCGATTACTCTTCGATTACACTTCATTAAATTAACATAAAGAAAAAAAAACACAGTTTTTGCTACATAGCTTTCACAGTTTTCAATACATTTTTTTTTTTACATGATGGCAGATTTTGTATTCCTTGTTTATAGGAATATTTTTGATGAGTATATAACCAAATAGCATGAATTTGGGGAAAAAAATCAATTTTAATCTTAATCCCTCCTCCCACCCCAAAAAAATAGTCACTGCGTGAGCAATATGAAGTATTTGGAGACACTGCAAATGTGAAATGAGCGATAACCCTCTTAAACTAGCTCAACATTTCGCATTAGTAAGAAGCGTTGGAAGTTCGCCTGAAAACCGCCTAAAACTCTTCGAGAGTAAGATAGAAACACCAAATATTGAAAATATTCATGGAATAATTGGTTGTGGCCATGGATTTTTCAGCCAACTGACAAGCATTTGCTGCGTTGCGACGCCGTTTCTGACAATACTGGAAATTTCAAGCGCAGTTGATCTTACCTGGTTATTAGTCTGCCTCTACATTCAATCGTTCATTGGCCGAACGTATTCCAACAATGTGATGTTCCTGACCTCGCGCAAACAGTTTAAGGAGAATTACTGGTCGCCATTGCGGCAGAGCTTCCCTTGGTGAATGAATTTCTCCCGTGAATCTTTCCCTGCTTGAGCTTAAATCAATTCGTAGCAGTTCCAGAATACACACAGAAAAACTTATTAATTTGAATTTAATTCTATCTGATAACTACTGTTGAGTCAGCTGGGAGACCCTATCCCACTATTCGAGTTTTTTTTTAATAAAAAACACGCCCAATGATATTTATTGCTTTGTTAATTTATTTCAAATTTGCCTCAAGTTTCTCGTAATTTCAATCTAATATTTCATTAAGAGTGGTTGCAGTTGTGCAAAATGTTTCAGGTACTCACTCAATTATGTGATTTTCATAAACGTTATTCCGTAGTTTATTAAAATATTACGCAGGATTGGAATGTGATGATCAGGATACATCCACATTTAAACATAATGATAGTCAGTTAAGCATTGATTGTAATTATACGGGCACATAAACTAACGCGATGTTGAGTGTAGGGATTTATTCCCATAGAGCAGCGGTTCCCAACCTATGGGTCGCGACCCACTGGTGGGTCGCGGCGTGTGTTCTGGTGGGTCGTGGAAAAATCGAGGTTTTTACCACAAAAATATGTATTATTGGTTTTGAAAAACAAATACAGAATTAAACTATGTGTAAAAAGTGACTTAAGGTTAACATTAATCAGTGTTAACCCTGATATCGATGCCCTCATCAGCAAACACCAGTGCCAGAAATCTCACTGATTGTAAAGTTGTGTTTTTATAATAATTAAACATATTTTTCATTGTCTTTGTAAAAAAGCGGGAGGCGTCTGCACAAAGCATCGCCTCATCGAGTTGACGGCTGAAATTCCAGGATTAGTTAAAACTCCATTTGCAAATTAAAATGACGGATGTGGCAAGTCATATGTTGGTAGGAAACACCTACAAAAACCCATTTTAATGGTTGACTGGTAAGTGTGCCATTCTATTTTCCTACTCCCATTCATCTATATTTTCATACATTTGAGTGCAGTAAAACATAATGATTAAGCTACCAATCAATAAGTAAAATTAGGTCTGCAGCTGGTTTCCACGAAAAAGCGACTTGGCACACCAGTTGCATTTTAATATGCTGATCGCGTTACTTCTAATCGTGGAATTTCAGCAGTCAACTTGATGAGGTGATGGTATGTGCAGCCGCCTCCCGGTTTATAATATGTTTGTTGTTTTATGTATTATCAATCCTTGTTTTTGTTGATAGTATTTCCTTTGTACTAAATTTTGCCTTTTCGTAGGATAGGATAGTCGACAGCGTATCGAGGTAATACAACATTTCCCATTCTGATATTAGATAGACTCTCATATTAGGTGGGTCGCTAAATTTTTTTTACTTAAAAGTGGGCCGTGTACCAATAAAGGTTGGGAACCGCTGCCATAGAGTATGGATCCATTGCGGAGTCTGGAAGTGGTCATTTGACCTCCGTCGCACAAACAATGCGTGAGCAGGGGGCCTTGTTGAGAACTGTAAGTGCTCTACACAATGGCAAGTAGGCTCGCTAGCTAATCCTCTTCATGCCCGCAGGAAGACGTGGGCGATAGCTTTTCAGCGACAGTGCCGTCTCACTAGGGAGCTTGTTAGGAACAATGAAGCGTCAGCACCAGTATTCAGAAGGTTGGAAACGCACGTCACGTATAAATCAATATTTTGACTATATGAAGGACTGGGATGTTGTGTTCTCGACATGAGCCGTCGTTATGAATCAACCAGCATTGTGATATTGTTCCACTAGAATCCAGATCAATCGGAAGGTACACGTGTAAAATAAAGAGTGAATGAACGGGAAATAGTTTATGAATCTAAGCTGTTTATCCACATGACCAACGACTCGGAACATGGCTTCCTTCGGTTCGCCATAGGATAATCTCATTCTCCTCCCAGGTAATGGGAGAGCATGGAATGATCTGGGACTTAGAAGCCATTACCTTCGGGATACGGTGTCTGGTGCATGGGAACATTTGGCCAAGAGGTCTATTTAAACCTAGGCCTACGACTTGGCTCCGCTTAGAGAGCAGATGTGAAACAAATGTTAGTCTTGGCCACCGTGACACTGTATCTGCTCTTCGGCTTCACTACCTACGCAGAGGCAGACATGATCTGATTGTTCTATGCCGAATGTGATGGATTAACTTCACGCTTGAAGGCAATCGCAGATCTTTCAACTGATCACATCAAGATTCGGCAATAAACGTCGATAATTCAGTGTCCATTGCAAGAGTGTTTACGATACCAGTAAGCGACCCTGGTTGACTCACTCCAACAAGATTAACTCATGAACTCTCGATTTCATCATACACCATTTGCATTGTACCATGGTACAATCATATATCCGAAATATGTCTAATGCTCATTTTAAATGATATGTAACACTTGTGTTTGCCAGGACTGATTTTGTTTTGTTTAATCGTTCAATAAATCATAAATCTTTGCTGTTCAATTAATTTGTTACTAAATTCTCGGTTCAGTTGTATTCATTTCTGGTCATTTGTTTATATTCAGAATTATCCCTATCAATTTGTTAATGTTAACCAAATTATCAAACAATATTCTTAAGTTAGATATTAATGGTTGCAGTTTTTGATGAATAAACAAAGCTCCAGTTCGCATAACCACTTATTTTTTTATGCTGCGTCGTGCCAATTTGTTCATTAATGTATTTGCAAAAATTTAAAAATAAATAAAAAGTACAATTATTTCGTCACAAATAATCTATCTGTCTTCTAAAGCATTATCTCCAGATACGGAAGATTTACACTCATAGAATCAAAAAAAAAAAAATTATAGTATTGTCTGTGAAAAAGTTACAGTTCTAAACAGGAATTTGTTGATTAAAATATTAGGAAATGATTTGCGACTTAAAACCCTTTGAACATGAAATTTAAATACGCCTTTCATAATATGGTGGAAGAAATTACGTGGTTATACCACGACTCTTTTTATGCTTTATGAAGTTTAGTGCTCCAAGTTTCGTTAATTTATTAAATACATCGTTACATCACCTTCGTTTTCTCAGTTATTTGTTCTAATCTATTTGTATCTTACCAGACCTGCAAGTAGCTCAATGAATGTATATTTCGCAGTAACAGATATTCCGTCATATAATGACTGTCTATTTGTTATGAATTAAGAAATATGATTTGTATAAGCTGAACAGATAACTAGTGACTATACCTAAATGACGCCAGTAGACTGCGTATACTAAATATATATGACAGGTACAAAGGAGCTAGCTTCAAATTCCTGCTACGGCTTACAGGTCATCCCGGTTGTGATTTTTAGCCCGTTTCTCGCAATTGCCAAGCCGAGTGGGGGGGGGGGGTTGTCACCAATCTCCTTTCCATTAATTATACATTCACAAAAAACTACACTTATCATACATCTCATTTTAAGCTTTTCGCGGATAGAACTGTTAGAATAATTTCTCCCGTTGGATTCAGCAGAGTGGGAATAAAGACTCCGTCAATATGCATCGAACTATTAACATGGTTATACCTATAATGAAGGCCACAGGCACACTAAAATGTTGAGCTAAATCATAGTAGCCTATTAGAAGACAGCAAAAATATATAAGCTCAGTGAATAAGATTGTTTTTAGAAAATTGATGTCTAACATATTTTGAGTGGGAAATTGTATATGGAAAATGTCTTAGTTATCCATCTTTTATCCAAATGAAATCCATTTTTTAGGAACAAAGTTCACTGTTATAAAAAGCATGAATCATTGCTGGAAGAAGAAAAAATACAAACGTTTGGATATATTAAATTTTGATGTAATAGAGAGTGTGCTAAAAATAATGTAGCTCTTATTTGTTATTCCTGTCGAGTCAAATAAAACCGGGAAGAAAAAAATGGTATCAAACTGCAGTTAAAATTGTAGCACAGCAGAGTGTACTTTAATCACATCCTCGCGAAGCGAGCGTATTTATCATGTGCCAGCGGCTCCTTGCCGACACAGTCTCCGGCTTAATGCGCTGCAGTCGCTTAGCTTTCTGTTCGTTTCGTGGATATTGCAGTCTGCGCCCGTTTATCAGGCTCCTCGTTGCCGTGTGCGCAAATTGCGATTCATTTGTCAGCGGAAGCGGCAGCGCAGCAAGTGCTCGCGGAGCTCTCAGAAGAACTCGCGAAGTCAACGCGCAATCCACAATAGGACATGGAGCTGCATTCATTCCAACGCTGAGCAGCAAGTGATACAGCGAGGAACTAGCGTCCTAATGTGTCGGTTTAAAATTACACGATGACCATATGGTACTCATTTACGTGTGACCGCTAAATATCAGATTAAAAAAAAAAAAATAAGTTATCACAATTTCTTGGCAGAAAAAGGTGTTGCTTCACTTTGATTCACGATGAAATTACGTAAAAAGTACTCTTCCAAGACATTTGAGCTCTCATCACCATGCAGGTAACTTAGTTTCTTTAGATGATGCTAGGACCTTGTGTCAGATTAATCGTAATCATCGCTGATTGGTTATAGTACAGTTTATAACAATCCCTCATTATCTGGTATGAAATACATCGCCCAAGCGCCTGGAGGGCATTCACCTTGACACATTATCCACTATCGGAGGTATTATTGCAATAACAATTATCGATTAATTTTACGTGGCGTAATAGTCTATAGAGGAAAACAACCATATTGCGACTATTATTGTCAACATAATAACTGCGCTAAAGGCTAAAGCGCTTATGAAAACCTTCATAATCTGATTTTGATTGCAGACGGGACGCTTATGCATTTACGGTTATAAGTTTTGTTTAGTTCTCGAAATGCTGTCATATAAATCTATACGGATTTTCCGAATCCAGTTGACAGCGTGATAAAATTGCTAAATGATATTCAAGTAGAGTTGGACTGTTCAAGGCAAATTCTGTAGAGAGAAAGAAAGAAATTATTATTTTCATCACTGCCTTTCGATGAGAAGTGTGGTAAAGCACTATACCAGCATGAAATGTTATCCCAAATGGATTGAATACATTCATGTAAATAATCTCAATCCATGAAGTACAGAATTCCGGATTGAAGGCTCAATAGAGTGCATTGACAGTAAGTCGGAAGTTATGCGCCTTATGGATTTCATGTCCATTGATTTTTTTAATGTGTTTGGCACACGTCATGGTTACAACTCAAAATAAAAAAATTATTACCCACTCAGTTTAAATGTTTGTGAAACTTAAAATATTAGGTGGTACGCATTTGATACACATGTGAAAGATTATAATACTGTTCATTTTGATGGTTGTTTGATAATTCAATGAATAAGACATTTTGCTAGTATTAGTGACTTGCAAAAAAGAAATTACTGAAAATGCCATCAAAAGCCAATAACTGTAGCACAATTAAGGTTTAGTTGAGACAACATAATACTCCAGCATCCTTTATAGCCCTGAATGATAATGGTCGCGTTGTCACAGGTTGCCTGAAACCAAATTCTGTCAGCAAAATATAGAAAATCGTGGGTATAGCACAACCAGAGATTCAGAACTTCATTCAAACAACTACAGCCATAACATCCTCACCTCGACTCGCAGTGTAGAATTATGGTGAAATTCGTCACCTGAAGGACATTGCAAGGATATCAAAGAGGCACCGGCTGCGGGGTATATCAGCCGTATGCTATATGGAAGGTACTAAATAGACTGGGAACTGAAGTGTCCTGATGCAGATCCAGCATTAATAATTTTTGTTACACTACTGCAAACGAATTATGTGAAAGTGGTGAGCTGCAGGACCTACAACATTTCTTGGTATGAAGAAACCTACCTGAAACCTGCATCGTTGACCACCTTTTTAGGGTAAATAACAAGGTCATCAGGATTGCAGAATCCTGGCTTATAGATTCCATTTAATTTGAGTACTGTAGTTTATAAGCTTGACGTTAATTAATTAATTAATTTTATTTCTTTTAACTTGTAATGTCATGTCCTGGACACGTGAAGTAAATAAATCACTTAAGAAATCACCAGCTTCTATACATCAGGGTACAAGTTGATAAAAATATCGTCACTAAACAGTGTTTACATTATTTACGTTTCTGACAAATATCGAAGATATTGGTGTGCATTTGTCATCCGCATACGTCTTATCGAGGTAGGAGCGTCTAAAGTAGCGATGCAGTCTTTGGAACTTCTACAAAATGCGCAAATGCTTGTACAATGTACAAAAAACAAGAGTGACAAGTACAACATATACTCATAAATCTGACAGAGCCAGTCTTGGAATTTTACAAGTTTTTTTTTTTTTTTTGTATTAACTGCTCTGGGGTGACTAGCCGAGTCAATAGTGCGTTGTCACACGATATTTCGGCGACTAGAATCATTGCCGCCATCTTCTGGTTAATGTAATAGGTAATGACGATTTGGGTCATATTTACAAACCGTCTAATGTCTTATTACCAAAATTCCTACTCTAAAATTCATAACTGCTACAACAAACAGTAAACCGAAAATTATCTGAAGCAGGTTACAACGGTCACGCTATGATTGCGTCCTCCCCAAGGACGCACCGATCTGTGGAAGGAACCAAAATCATTTATGTGGTCCTAGGGTCTAACAGGTCTCTGGTTGTTCAGCTACAGTGTCAGCTAATGATGTTAGCTCTTAGATTCATTATTTATGTAGGTTCGGAAACATCCATAAAACGGTATTATACATCGTACACACTTCCAGAACACAGCACTCCTCCACCGCTCACTACCTTCTGCCCTCCACAAAAGCGTCCCCTCTACCCACCACTCTGCATTTCAACGTTCACACCTGACCCGTCAACAGGCACACGCGGCTAGGTCACTTACAAATATGGAGATTATATTAAAAAATTGTGCGCAATTAATAGAAACTTTTATATTTATAAGGAAGGTATAGCAAACAACAAATACTTTTTTTCCATAACAACACGTCAACTTCATGACCATTGCAGCCAGAAGAAGTTTGGTGGCAACGAAAAGGAAGGAATTTGGTCGTAGCCTTTACGCGATCGTGCCGGTGTCCTCCCGTGTTAACAACTCAGTCACAACCTGACTCGCTAAACCATTAGTCAAATATAAATCTCTCACATCACATTATTCTAGAAAATCTTTACAACTTAGCTGGAGCAAAGATAGTATAAAAGATTCTGGCATCAGAAATTAAATGATTCTAACAAACTACTTATCCAAAAAATAAAATAACGAGGTTCCTTACTTGCATACTACTTTGATTTAGTGAACACAAATTGATTCTCAGAGGTGAAAATAAGCGCTAGGGTAATTTCAGATTGAGTCGTAACGGAAACTGCATCACTAAATCACAAACAGAAGAAAAATTCTAACACGTCAGTATTGTGGAACCGTGCACTCAAGTAACGAACACGATATGAATACCTTAGGAAAAGCAAAGTGGGAAACTATGAACTCACTAAGTCATAAAAACAAAATTTAAATAAACACAGAATAAGGAGAAATTATCGTCTCTCACCAAAAACACGCCTTTAACTGACACAAAGATTTTTTGGAAGGAAAATCACGGCGACCGTGTAGCAGACTCAACATAAATTACAGCGTAATATCATCAGCCATTCCATCAGTTAATGTCATACACAGCACGCATAGCAATTAGGAATTTTACGACCCTTTGTTACTCAGCGAGTCGAGAAAACAAAAATTCCGCACAAGGTAGCGACAACGATCATCAATCAGTGATAGCTTTATTGCTCGCCCCCAATGGAAGGGCCATTAGAGGGAATTTTAAATTACGGATAGAAGACTAGAATCAGATCACACAGTACCACTGCTTACATTATAGAAAGATCCAACGCCTGGATTGATATTCAGAGATAAATCAGAACACAATGCGAATAATCAGTTTTAATAGCTATTGAACATCACACATAATTTCCAGTCAATTGGGTAAACAGCATTTGATACAGAAACCACTTATCTACCCGTACAATACATTGCAGATTTCCTCTATTCCAAGCTGAAACGAACGTATTATTGCTCTGTGTTTGTTTAAGTTTCATCGTCTGAGGTCAAGTTAATTTACAAAAGACAAAAATGCCAACATCTGCCCCTAAATATCATATGCTGTGTCATCTTTGTTGCAAAACATGATTATAGTCATGCAGAAAAATACGTAATTATATCGGGTCCAAGGAAAACAGATCTGGTTTTGCCGTTGCTTTTTAGCATTAATAGCAGAAGCAATTTTAATCTAAAACAGTTGCTCTACCACAACACGATGATGACATGTACTAAAAACGGACTTCATGTTACAACACATTTCTGCAAGAGAAAAGGCTGGTGACTGAAATAACGTGATACTTGCTGTAAGGTTCCTTGATAATTTTACTTAAAATAGTTATGAAATAGTACTCTCTATATTTTTTCGAACGGTAAACCAATTTGAAATTGTAACAGGGGAAACGCTCCTGCAACTAAATGGGTAGCCTACGTAAATACGGGAAATAAAATACTCGTATATAAAAATATAAAGACTAAACCATTATTCAAAACAGATGAAGAATTAAGCCACAATGGTCACATAAGCACACTTGACAAACTTAAATCATATAAAAACGGAGACATATGGCAAGGGGGTCAGATACAAATACAACTAACTGAAGCCAGATATGAACAAGGCCAGAAGAGCAATGGTGATTGCTTAAAGTAAACAATCGATAAATACGAGAAAGATTAATCTCTGGAAAAGACCTTACAAAGTAATAATAAACATTTAGATATGTGTATAAATAATAATTTGGTTCAGAAATATGTAAAATGCTAGGGGAATACCAAACTTCAAGGATACATTACTGAGCTAGTTCCCATCTACGCAGTTCTGAAGGGGTAATGTACGAGTATTTGAGTATCAGCGAAAACTCTGACAGCTATCTCGTATTATCATTCACTCAACAACTACCCTAGAAAACCTGACTGCAGCCCCATTAACATCACCCAGTTCTCTCCTGGTCTCGAGGCCATTAACCAGATCCATCGTCGTGAAAATCACTTCCTATGTTTCTTCCACGAATCAGCCAGAATATATTGGACCATAAATACTCAATTTCTACTTTTCCTAGACCATATAGGTCTTTCCCAAGCAATACCTCTCGTTGCAAAATTTCCAGGGTTCATCTGCAAACCTTTAATTATTCCAGTCTTTTCTTATTATTGGACATACCATTTACACAACTACACACCTCTTTTGTCAGCTTAATGGGATTCACTACACAACATCTTATGTAGGCATCAGCACTAACCAACTGTCCATCAGAATGAACGATCACTGACAAGGAGTTTACACTGACAACCTACACTATCCGGTCACAGCACATGCAAATTCCCAAAACATTACAGCCTCAACATCTTTTTTATAGTGATAACTGCAAGAGTATTTCCTGGTAGTACCCCTTCTGAAATGCGTAGATTGGAACTATTTTACATATCCTTGATACCACGCATCCCTTTGCATTAACCTCAGGTAAGATCCACCAGCAAACGGTTCACATACTGTCATTATATATAGGCTACTTTTTATTTGATGTATAAGTTTATTATTCAGTTTTCCTTGATCTTTTTACTAGCATTTTGTGCAACCTTCTTTCTGGTAATTATCAGTTGTCTATTTTTCCAACCACAATTGTTATCCCCACGATACCCATTTTGTTTAATCTCTCCCTTCAGTCACATGGTGAGACTCAATGTGTATACGTTTCGTTCCCTTCAGTACGTCCCACCTCTGTACATGTTTAAGGTGTAATGCAGTAAAGCGTTTGTCCATTGCGGTGGCCTTGCCTTCACGTGTGTTTACATTTTATTCTTTTTTTATTTTATTTCATTGCCACTATTATCATTACAAAACATGAAGTAGATAGATGTAGTCTCCCGAGAAGACTACATCCATTCTCAACGCCGAGAAAGACTTCGTTCCTCTACATGAAGTAGATATTTACGGAATAGGTAGTGAAAATCTTTTGGGCATACGACTGGTCTCTCAAAATGATGGTTTTTTATGAAACCTTTGGTGTCCGTTCTTTCTTTCAGCATTGTGGTAACAGTTTAATATCCTTCTTCTCCTAGTCATTTTAGAATTATTTTAATAAAGACAGCTCCCTGTCAGTCGCGTTAGGGATCTTAATGTACTGCAGGTAACTACGTCCCATAATGGAAATCGCGTGCTAAGGTGTGGATACGCGGCTATGAAGTAATACTAATACAGAGTCCTCAAACGCGCGCTGCACGTTGTGAGACGATTCTTTGCAGTCGACAACCACCATACCGTTTACATTCCAACGCTCTTGATCTATTTCCATTACTTGGCGGGTTATGTCTAGAGAGCTACAGGAAAATGCTCTAATTCAGAAGCAGGCAATGCGCCTTCAGTATAGACTGTTACCCTCGGTTTCACTCGTTACTCGTTTAGCACAGAATTATCAGAAAAAGGAGCCGACCCCGATAGCGCGTTGCTAGCGAGCTGGCTTCACGTTACAGTGGTCGCCGGTTCGAGTCCGGCCCAGGGCATGGGTGGTTTTAATTAAGTGTAGTGTCCGTTGTGTGTTGTCCTGTTACTTGTGATAATCAAAAACACGTGAAGATTCTATGAACACAATTGAGAAATAATAGAAACACAGTTGCTGGCTAAATGGCTACAAGGCCGAATGCCAAATAAAAAAATCAAAAAAAAAAAAAAAAAACAGAAAAGGTAAGAAAAACTAAAAAGTGAGATGATTACTTCAGAGATAGATCCGATGAAAGTGTCTAAGACAGAACCTTCGCACAAAACGCTAGGAGCAGGTAATTATGTGGAATGGATTACGATCTTTTTCGTTTATCATGAATAGATAGTAAGTTGTGTCAACATCAGGATAAGTAGTCTTAGATTTTTAGATGGAATCTGTACAAAAACTGATGAAGTTGGAGAGATGAAATGTAAAAGCCTTGTTGTTTTGCATGTTTGGAATCAGTATTAAATTCTCTCGTTCCAGAGTAATGCTGGCCTATTATTCATATCACGACTTTTCATACTATATTTCTGCAGTCAGTATCCATCCTCCTTCAGATTAATTATCATCCTTATTTTGTCAGATTTATATTTACCGTGTATTCTTACTTCTGATTCAAAAGTCTCACAGCTTCTATACTTCTCGTCATTTCGTTTTGTGCTTTTTATGATAGTAATTCTTGAAGGAAATACTGGAACGTAACTATGGTCTAGTCCACATACCACTAGACCTCACGTCACTTGCGAAAGAAAGTGCAGAAAATTCATAATATTTAGTCAAAAACATATCGTATCGAGACTGGGCAAATTTGTGCTTTGTGTTAACTGAGGAAAGTCCGTACCCCGTACCTTCTTTCCCTTCTTAGTATCTACACGGGAGTAATAAACGTAGCGTGGTATCACATTCAACACCGGAACAAGTTACTATTTTGCTACTTTCCTTCGCGTCTCTGACAAAAGACTGGAGCCGAGAAACTTCGGACGAAATTTTATGCACAGGAATAAACCTTAATCAAGTCTGCAGCTGGGGGATTTTTCGTGCTTCCGTGAAGTGGGTCGAGTTACAAGTTTTCCAAGGGTTAGAATTAGTCGTGTCTAGTATGGCTGACGTGTGACCATAAAGTGAAGGCGCTCCACGGGGATCAAGGCTGACTCGCTCGGGGGTGATCGTGAAATACAACCTTCTCCGCAGAGTTATGACTGGTCGTGCCGGTAAACTTGCCTAACCTTCCAGCCAGTCTTACCTGCTGCCAAAAGCCTAATAATGTCAGCTGCTTACAATGGTTTAAGCGAGCACAGTAGCTCATGGCGATTTGTAACCCATGTCAATATTTAGTTTATCACACAACAATTTCTGATATTGACTCATTAGACAAGTAGCGATCTGCTATAGCTGTTATAATGTAAAAATTATTATGATTTGGGAAATATGGTTTCTAATCAGGGAGAATTTGACAGTTAATGATTTCATCTTTAAGATATTAGCTTTACTATTTTGGATAAATATTCAACACCTAGTCTATTAATTTTATTTTTTATGTATTATAATATTTATATACTATTCCCCACCATTAATTAGTATTCACTTATCAAGAAGCATTTATTTTATTTCCTGCATGTGACATGTATTTAGACACGAAATAAAGCTACTTTTTTCCATCCTTGGAGCCCAGAAGCATCGTGGGGGGGTGCAACATTTTAATTAATATTGCATTATAATGAGAAAATGAAACTTGTAAACAACATTAATTATCTGGTAGAGCTTCATTCTTTTCATCTACCGCATAATTAGGGTTTTCTGGAGAGTTCCTTGCGCCACAATAATAGCCTACAGACAACTACGTAGCATGAAATTTTGAGGAAATTTTAATAAATGCTCTCTAGAATCAAACGTAAGCTCGTTATGACATCTTATAAATTTATTCAACATAAGTGAGCAGAGAATAAGCAGCATTCGTTGCTATAAATCTCTCAGGCCATCACTACTTGAAATGTAACGGACCGAATCGTTACTGATTAGAATTAATTCACTCTGTTTATGTGAAGTAAGATTTCGCCAGTAAAAAGCAAATTTTACACTAGCTTACTTAATGTGATCCATAGTATTCAATAATTACTTACGACCATTTTAATGAACAGATTACACATTTTTCAATCGCACAAGTGATGGTGTCTCCCGTCAATACCAATCCGGATACTGATACATAACCTCACATCTAAAGCATGACGCGACAGTAGATTTAAGAGTTTTGGTAATATAAATTCTCTTTATCAGAAGCGAAGGCCTAAAGCTCTTCCCAGTGTTCGATTACATATTGCACTAGACTGTAGAGATGTGGTAGCCAGGATAATAAACATACAAAATAAGTAGGACCCACCGCTAGACGTGCAAACTATTCTCCGTCAACTTATTCATCGCCGGCCTCGGTAGCGCAGGGGCTAGAGTACTGGCCCCGCGTGCAATAGGTCGCCGGTTCGAGTCCGGCCGAGTGCATGGGTTTTAAGTGTTGTATGTATTAATTTCGTGTCAGTCTTGTGGTATCCATATTTAGAAGCTGCAAAGTACTGAAGAAACTGATTCACTGAAAGAGTTATGATACATACATTGAGCTGGCTGTATGACATTGGTTAGTTAAATTGCAATGTTGCACACGCTCTGGTGGCAATTTCCCTAAACACCCATCTTCCACCTTTCCTGCACTCACCTACATTTGCCCTATACAAATTTTAACTTTAAGTTCTTTCAACGTTTTTGGTAAACAATTCATCATTTCCCATTGTAACTTATTCCAATCCCTGAAACCCTTACCTAAACAAGAGAATCTTCCCGCATCCTTGTGCCTGGAATCGAGTGCCAGCTTGTAGTTATTGCCATCTTTTCCCTTCCATGCACTACTTTTCATACCTACTCCAATATCTTTCCACGCCTCATCACCAGTATACGGCTTGTACACTCCCATGACACTCTTCACCCTCACCCTGTCCTAACAGCTCATTAACATAGTTAACTGCCTGTATGTACCTAATTCCTTGGACGTCTGTGACGTGAATAACTTAAAAGTATACTGACGAAGCTGGCAGTAATTTAGCTTCTCTTAAATACAGCTCTGTTGTTGTGTGCTAAGTTGGAGAAGCGGAAATACATACTTCACTCAATACCAGAAACGGGAGCGATGTAACGTTTGACTGCACTACACGAAAGCAAATGATTAAAGCATTCAACCTTCTCTACCTCCTAAAAAATGGATATGCAGCAGAAAGTGGAAAACTAGTCAAAAATAAACAGATTCCCTTCACTGCCCGAAGCTATTGACCGCGTGCATGCACTGAGAGAGAGTCCAGCAACCGCTACGGGTGATAATGGCGTCATCCATCTCCGTCACTGGCTGGATATCGTGATTCTACCGCGTGAAACGTGCATTTGTGACGTGGCGGAGAGGTCACACCCACTGCGCTCTGTTAGAATGTTTTGGTGACAGATGAAAGATTGTATTTCCATTTCAAGCGTAAGAAATTTAGGTTTTAATTCGTCGTGTATTCAGGTACACTCATCTGACAATAAAAATCGCATGAAACTAAATTTTAAAATGAAAATATATAAAATATTTCACGTTTTACTGAAATCATTATATTATCCTTGTGTTATTTTGCATTAACTATGTACAGAAAATTCAAAGTATGGATGTTTGTTTGCATGTTTTTTTCGGGTAAAAATCAACGCCGATTTCGATCAAATTTCACTGAGCTGATTTTCTCGACTCCTCACGTAATATTCCCTTCCTCATAACCCTTCATCATAGTCTTCCCTTCCGTAAATATTCACTAGTGCTGGTTGCATATTATGCAATTACTAAAGCTGATGCAAAGAGATAAGAATAAACATGATTTTAAGCACATTGAAAATTAGCTTAAAACAAATGCCGCACGCTGGGTGTGGAAAACGTACCAGGTGCAACCATTCAAGGACTTTCATAGCCTACATGACAGAGATAAAACGTGTGCTACAACATGAGATTGAAGCCGCCTGGCGAAGTTGTGCACAATGGCTCGTAACTTAACAAAAACTAAAAATGACATGCTTGTTCTCTATGAAACAAAATAATTGTTTAAGGAATTAGAAGGCATAATTTTTGTCAGACAACAATTGCAAATCATTACTTATGATGAGTATGCCAAACATTTCTAAGTTTTAACTGTTCAGTTCACTTTTGTTGGTTCTATGCAAAGCATTAACAAATTTAAGATTTAACGAAATACTGTTAACTCTTGTGACTTGAATTAGCAAAATGAAAAATTTCTGATATTCATACAAGTTTTAATAAAGGTATTATTTATCATTTCTTAAATTTGAACTATCAAGACGATTTTCGCTGTACAGTTCATGCGGGTAAAGTAAAAATAATCAAGTAGTAACGCTATCCGTGTTTTCGATCGTCTATCGATACACCGCCGAGTGTCGGCTATGTTTCATTCACTGAGACCTGTGAAATTCACAACTTAATAGTTTGTAACAGTACTGTTCAAGCGGAATTACAAAAGAATTAAAGGTAGAACTGAATTCTCACTTTCACAATACAGCTTGCAGCTTAATTAATTTATTGGTGTTGAAAATAAATAATTTTTTTCTAATAGTTTTACGACTAAATAGTCTGTGTACATTTTTACCTTAAAAAACATTTTAAAAAATCATTCCTTATTTTAGACACCCGTTTAAAATACAAGACTCTGACAAAAGAACGAACTCAAAATACATTTACCCATTAGTTGTAACCTTCCACTAATTCTTACAACAGTGCGAGACAAATAACAGGCTAATTTCCTAGCAGAGATCAAATACCGAATTTCTGCAGAATAGTTTATGATAATACTGCTTATAAGCAAACATATATGCAGTACTTGATACTTTTCCCGCAGGATAATATTTATCGATATTTGAATTCCACGGTGTCGGGACAGCATTTTGTAATAGCACAGATATATCATCATCTTATAACTTTATTTATTACGGACTGTTACTATAAAACTTACATGGGAAATTTGGTATTACAATTAATAGTTCATGAAAGCTAACATTGTTGGCAAGGCAGTTAAAAAAACTACTTATTTTGCATTATAATGAATTTTTCTAGTTATTAGCAAAA
The DNA here is from genome assembly GCA_031002005.1 of Vandiemenella viatica. Lineage (NCBI taxonomy): Eukaryota > Metazoa > Arthropoda > Insecta > Orthoptera > Morabidae > Vandiemenella > Vandiemenella viatica. Next base: position 170,992,387 of record JARYHS010009186.1, on the reverse strand, counting down.
ACAGTGTAGCATTTGAGAAGCTTGGTGAACTCTGTTGGAGAAAAATACTTCCATATTCTGACACATCAAGTAGCGGTAAATTGTTAAAAAAATTTAATTGGAATAAGTTACCAAGAGAATTGATGAATAGTTTACCAAAAATGGTGAAACAATTTAAAGTTGAAATTTGTAGAGGACAAAACTAGGTTCGTACAGGAAAGAGGGATAAATGGGCGTGTAGGAAATTGGTACCGGAGCCTGCGCTCCATAGCAATTAAATTAAATTAACTTTTTGAGTTATTTAGTATGAGTGAGTAATCTGAGAATGAAATGAATATTCCCCGTTACTTCAGGAATGGGCATTAGACCTAAGAAACAGTTCTATGGTTAAAGTATTCTCCTTCCTGTAGTGTCCGTGAGTGAAAACATAAAATCCGTGCACCCGAAGAGGACATATTCCAAAAATTGTTTTTAACCATATTTTCATTTCAGTGAGAAGTTCTTGAAACCGAAATAATGAATCACCTCGAAGAACGGACGTAATAAAACAGTATTATTTCATAACACACTCTACTCATTTATTTTTTTATTTGTTTTAATGGCTTTCGGCCTTGTCGGCTACTCATGTCACAACACTGTGTCAGCACGTTTTAAATATGTCTCTCATATGCTACAGCCGCGATTTTTAAGTCAAATAAATGATCACGTTCAGGTAATTGGGTTTCCAAGTTCAAATCTGATGAATCCTCTATTCAGACCAAGAAATCAAGCAAGCTTCCTGCACAAACATCCATACGAAAACTCGTAAATTGGTAAGAAAGATTAACGAGAGCATAAATGTAATCTAGCGTGTGATGCTATGTACTGATTTTTTGTTTCGAACAGGATTATTTTATAGTCTTTGCCTTAATGAGGGAAAACAGAGCAGCTGCCATACAACGGTCAATAGAAAACATCTGGTGCACTTTGCGCAAGTAAAGGAAGTTGTCGTTAAAAAAGTCTCAGTTACATGATTACGAAAGCTTGTGGACTTACTCGAGTTATCTAAGTCAAGCAAAAAATACATAATAATAATAATAATGCAGGGTTTAATAGATGCAGCTTACTTTATGATATAATCAAGTAGAGTTTTAATAATGGAAGCAATAAAAATGAGAACCTTCCAAATAACTCCGTTGTGATCTCACTAATGGTGACCGAAAGGTTATTAATAGAGACCGTATTATATGCATTTGCATATGGCATATGCATTTGCGTAATAAGCCCATTTTCACTGGTTATTGCATATTTTACCTAAAACCTAATGGTGATACATAATTTCGCTATATTTACAATATTTTTCGGTTGTGTATCTTGCTAATAAATTAAATCTTATGTTATAGCTGGCAAAACCTACTAGCAGCACAGCTATTAGTCTACGACGACTGCCTTATTCAGCTACGACCAACATTTGGGAATGTAAATAAACTGATTTCGTAAACAAACAAAGCGCTTGTCAATCCACGTTCTCGTAATAATGCATATAAAAATTAAATGCCAAACGTATCTTTACCTCCGGAACCAGTGGTAACTCGATGGGCGACGTGGGTTGAAGCTGTGCTGTTTTACAGTGAACATTTCGAGGCCATTAACGGTGTGGTAAACGACTTTGATAGTGGAGAGGCTATGACAGTTTGTAAGTACAAGGAAGCATTTAACAATTCTAGTATTAAAACCGTAGCTGTGATAAGCATTTGTTTTTTCTACATACTTGTGAGTATTAAAAAACTTGAAACTCGAGGTTTGACGTTGACTGAATCTATACAGTGAATGCATAAAATCCGCATTGCCAGAGGTATTCCTGTGTAAACTTTAAGTGAAGTTTGAAAACATTTTGAACAATAAACCAGCAGGTTTGTAACCTTTGTGTCAAATTGATAGTTTTAGTTTAGTAATGGGACGGGGAACTTTTTCCCGAAACAATGACTGCTAACGCAGCACCCAATTTCAAATACTGCCCAGTTACATCAATAAATGTAGAACGGGATATATCCACTTATAAAAATATTTAGAGGG
>JARYHS010009186.1:170966989-170989353 GCA_031002005.1 Vandiemenella viatica | reverse complement strand
CGGCACCGTCCGGACCCTGGGAACGCATTCACCTCGACTTCGCTGGCCCATTCCTAGGCCACCAGTGGCTCCTAGTGACGGATGCCTTTTCCCACTTCCCATATGTCGTCCGTTGCTCCACAATCACCACAGAGGTCACCATTTCAGCCCTCACGAAGATCTTTTCCATCGAAGGATTACCATACGCCATCGTCACAGATAACGGACCGCAATTTCGAAGTCGGGAATTCCTATCCTTCTGTACCGCCAACAATATCCAACACCTCCTCACCCCGCCCTTCCACCCCCAATCTAACGGGGAGGCGGAACGGCTAGTCAGAACATTCAAAACCCAAATGACCAAATACACCACAAGTCACAAACTCGAAGAGGCATTGACACTCTTCCTCAGTTCCTATCGAACCACTCCAGTGGGGGCCAAAAGCCCGGCGGAATTGCTGCATGGCCGCCAACCTCGCACTCTCCTCCATCTCCTCTTACCCCCGCCCAAAGTACAGGTACCTTCGGGCCCATTCCGTTTCACCCCGGGCTCCCTAGTCTCGGCCCGCGGGTTTGGCTCCCTGGCCGGTTGGCTTCCGGGGGTCATCCAGTGGCCCCGGGGCCGCCAACTGTTCGACGTCAGCCTGGATGGCCGGATAGTGCGACGCCATCGAAACCAACTACGTCTCCGCTACCCCACGGCACCGTCCTCTTCCACCACGCCACGGCCATCCACTTCTTCCTCTCCTTCCCTGCCACCTCCACCACTCCTGCCGTCTAACCGTTGCTCAGGGACAGTTACAGCGCCACCACCGACGCCACAACCTGTCGGTCGCTCCGACACCCTTCAGCCGCAGCCTCTCGACCACCTGCGGGGACCATCTTCAGCGCCCCCCGTACACCCCCAGCCATCGACGCCGACGAACCGATGCCGTTAGCTCCACAAGTACCTCCACCACAACCTGCACCACGACGCAGGTCGGCACGCATCGCCAGGGGAACAGCTCCGTACTCCCCCGGAGGTAGCCTTCATAGTCTGCTCCAGGGCGCCGCGGCAGACGACCTCGCAGACGTCGCAGACATCGCTTCCCCCCCCCCCCCGGGAGGGAGGTATGTTCAGTCTGCCAGTAAAGGCCCCTGCCAGGCAGACCTCACACACAACGCGCCTGCACGCCGGGATACATATACGACTCCAAACAGGCGCAAAGGCATCAAAACAAACCAGAAAAACAAATAGAATCATCTAGAGGCTAAGTGGGACTATTTCTTACAGAGGTCGCCGTACTACCACACAACGGAATTCCTGCGCCAGGCCGCCTATATAAGCGTAGCTGGCCGCTCCACCGCCAGTTCCGGCCTGACCGCGGAACCAGCTTCAACTACAGAAGACCACCGGAAGTTCGCGAGAAGTAGAAGCCGTCTCTCTCTACCCGGATCAGGACCAGGCTAAATTTCTCGACGGTCATCCGCTAACTGTACCACATTTGTTATTGTTACCAGTTGTTTTGTGTACATAGAAATAAACCTCAAGGAACCATTAAGTGTAGTTCACTTCAGGGCTAGAGCGCTAGCTCCGCGAGCCGAAGGTCGCCGGTTCGAATCCGGCCGCGGGCATGGATGTTAAGTGTTGTGTGTCTGTGTGAATGTCCTGTCCGTCCTGTGGTTTCTATACTTAAGAATCAGAACGTACTGGAGAAAACTAAATCACTGGATTAAATATCATAAGCACATTGAGCTGGCTAAATGGCTTAGTTGCCGAAGGCCATTTAAAAATAAAAAAAAGAGTCACACAGGCGCCGTGAGAAGGCTATCATTGTTCTGCTTCCGTTTATGACGACTTACTGATGCGACACTGGTTTTCAGCTTACGCTTATAAAAATGGGCATCAAAATTCATCGATTCTGCACATTTCTAGGATAAGGGTTCTTAAATATCATTTTGTGCATAATTTTGGTACAGTCTTTATTCCTTATAGTTACTTTTCTATTTTCAACATTATAATAAATCTTTGAAATAATACGCCAAGAATAAAATTAAAAATTAACCATCATTTTACTAAAGATTATAAGATTTTCTTTCCGAATTAACAACAATAATATCAACTTCGTCACATATTTCTTTTATTCTACAGGTTCTGATCTGTAGTCTTCTAATAAGAGAATATAATTAATTCCTTCTTCTGATAATGATAGAGGACTATTTTAGAAATGCCTATCTATCAAATTTATTTAAAAAAGTTATTTTTGTGATCTTTAAATTGGACGTTCTAAATCAACATCCATTGAAGTGATAGTGATAATCTGAAATACCTTTATCATTATTCAGCCAATCGCTGTTAATTTCAGATGAACTGTTTGGAGCAATCGACGTTAAACCTAACAAATGACTGTAGTTCGCCGTTTGTCATATTGGCTCAACTGGCTGCTGGCCGTAACTCATCTCTTGCGCATTAAACAGTTCGAAACTCGCAGTTTCGGAAGTTACTCTTCAACATAACAAAAGGTTTCATCATATTTAAGGAATTTCGGTAGCATTACAGTATTACTTACAAATACAGTACTTGGAAATGTTGACAACAAATCTACATGAAGTTCTAACTCTAGAAATAACAGCGCAGGAGTCACAGAAGATACAGTGTTTCTGTATACAATATTGTACAAACATGAGAAAAGTTAATGAGGTTATAACAAATTAAAATAAACAAAACTATACTATTTTTATACCGTTTGATACCACATGACATGGTCAACACCGTCTTGTAATACAAGAATGTGCAAGGAGTAGACTTTTTCCTGGAAATTCAACTATTACATCTGTAAAATTTGAAAGTGACTGCATTTTACCAAAAACTCCAGTTATTGTATGCAGTAATGTGGATTTAAATGAAATGTTTCGGACGAAAGGATTGAAATGATTTATTGGGTAAATTGAAATTGTAGAATATATATTTACTGAATACAATTTATTGTAATATATGTAAATTTTTAAAATTGGGCTCGGCGTGTAACTAGATTCACAAATTCAACTATACATTTGTTTTGATATTTATTATCTGAGTGTATTTCTATTTAAATATTCTACTTCCAAATTAATCATTTCTTCAATGTATCTCTTTCTTTTTTCGCAATTTCTTCAGTAGTAATTGCTGCAGCGTGCACTACTCCAATTTACTTGCATTTACTGTTTTATAATGCAGCTAATGTCAGAAGGGCAGTACTGTGATATATGATCGATGTCACCCATTTTTTTAGCGCCACCAAGGGAGCACGTCTACCTTAATGTTTGCTAAGGACGCTGGTAACTCTTTTCTCTACAGAACTACACATGCGTAGATATAGGTTCATAAATATCGTTTTATAAAGACTAAATTAAATTAAATTAAATTAAATTGCAATGGAGCACATGCTCCGGTGACAATTTCCCTAATAAAATTTTTATTGCAAACACCTCTTTTCCGTAGACGTCCTATGATACTTCGTGGATATTTGTGCTCTTATAACAATGTTTCATTCGATGCATTAACTATTAATGTGTAGTTCCACCTGAGAAATATAGATATTGAACGGAACTGAATTACCCTCAGCAGTAATAACACAGTTTCTTAAAAGCAATCTAAGCGATAACTTTATGTGAAAATCAGTGAAATATCCCTTCCAGATATCTTAGTGAGCACAGTACTTGTTTTAATATAGTCACAGAGTATAAAAGCACAAGCTGAACTAATTAAAGTAAACGCAATCGGAATATAGCAGTACCATATTAAGATTATTACTGTGTAACTTTATATAGTGAGGTTTTGATAGTTTGTTAGCCAATTTATAGTACTAAATAGAAGAAGTTCCGAAACGGTGAGGACGGCAGAAAACTTTCACGCTTGTTTGTTGTCACATGAGTACTTTCGTCAAGAACATAGTTGCAGCGGTTTCTGTGGGGACCGACGATACCGTTTGGATACAGAAACTAATAGAAGAATACCTCACCCAGCAAATCAGGATTTCTCACGTACTGTACACGTGACTCTTCAGCGAATAGCGGCCGATCCTTCCCCTCCGAGCGCTAGTAATAGTCTTTTAGGAAACTTTTTAGAGTGAACGTCGTATATTCCGCCATATTGGATAAGAAATTGTTTCCGAAGCTTGTTAATTCTCTACAGTCACCGATATACCCTTCTTACGATCAGTGAGAGGCTACTTATAATTGTTACTTAGCCACGTAGCATTCCCTGAGAGGTATCAGCGTACAGTTACCTATTCCAAACTGTACAAGTTATTGTATCATTCAGCTGCCTACTCACAAGTTCGCTGTAAATTCCCGTTAGTTTCATATCTTTTACTCATTTCAAGATTTTCCTCAGATGTCAGTAGTTTAGGTGTTAGACGATGGCTGAACATGTGAAGACAGTCGAAGGTAAACAGCTATGGCGAACTTGAAATCCCAAAGGGTAAGTAACAATATTCTACGCTCGGCCACACGCGACATTTTGTTGTGCTGAGAAATCCCTAAAGCTATTTTCTAAGAAGTTTTTAACCTTCCCAGATCTGATACGTGGTTAATATACCGTAGTAGAGACGTTTTTTAAACGTTGATAATAGGTATATAATGTTAAATAGTACGTATTTCCTTAACACGAAGTCCATTTCAAGATCACTTTTTTTTGTTCATGGAATTACGCCTCACGGACATCGAGGTAACTGGAGACAGGAAAGGTCTGTGGGCAAGTATCGGGAAGAAATTCAGCCATGGCCTTTTGAAGAAAACAGTCCAAAAATTCGGGTGTACTGATTTGGGGAAACCATGGAAAACCCAAATCTGTATGGCCGGACATTGATTCGTACCCGCCTCATCCCAAATGCGAGGCCACAGCGTTACTTCTCACCCACCTCTCTGGGTTTCAAGATCTCAAACTTATGTATAGGTACGAACACTTGGAACACCACTTCTTCCCTTATCCCAGTACGGTCGCCGTTGGAAGTAGAGAGATATCGCGTGGTGTCATTCCTCTTACATCTACGTTCGCGGAGATGCACAGTGCCAGTGAGTTTCTGTAGCAATCGTCAAGATGCTGCGGCCATCCATTCATTGACAGTATTGATCTAATACTTCAGTCATGACATGGCGTAATGGGAGAAATATTTTGTGCCCCCTACAATACATTTGTAAACCATTCGATTCACTATGCTAGCAAACAACCAGCAGTGTTACACTAAATTTTGTCTGCTTCCTCATCACGTTATTTCATACGAATATTTGATTCGTTTCTTTCTTCCCATTATATTCCACTGATTAGCGGACTCAGTACATTAGCACATCAGACATCTCTGAACAGTGTCACTATTCCAACGATTTGTCCACAACAAAAAAGAACATTCTTTAAGAGTGTCATATGATCCGTTTCCACCAAAAAAGACGTAATTCTTAATAATGTTATTCTGTGATCGAATATTATGCAAATGAAACTAGTAAAATGGAGATACGTATTTAGGTTTTTTTCGGGGTAGCTTGCTTGTATACATCCATTCAGGCCATAGAAATAACTCAGATAGTCCTACCAGAGATCAGAAAGTTAACACACGGCAAACAAATTACAATTTACCGGATTTTGGGACTTACTCTAAAGCAAAGAGATTAATTTGTTGAAGTTTATGTTAACTCTAAACATGAAACTGTTGTTGCTGTTTTAGGGCCAGTCGACATCGAGGTCATTAGCACCCTAACGATTACCAGCTATAACTGTGACTAAAAAATATACTAAAATACTGTCTGCATGGTCGACTGTAAAAGGGTCGGCCATACAGACAGCAAATAAAATTGTTCACAAAAATAAAACGTAGCTTTAAAGGGGCCACCAGGACCTAAGACTGCAGAACACCTTGATGGCTGCAGAGGGGCCAAACAGGTTCGCAGAAAAATTAAAAACCACTACATGTCTCGCTGACTGTATAATGGCCAGTGAGACATGGATTTTAACCATATAAAAATATAAACAGTACACATGGAAGGGTGGCTGTAAAGAGGCCACCCATCCATATTAAAACTACGCCGATCTGCCTAAAATTTTAGGCACTAGACCGGAAAAAAAATTAAAACACTAGCCACGCTGCTGGTCTCGTTGTTTAAAATAAGGGACAGATCGTTGGCCAAGCCAAAGTCTGCCCTTAAGTCTAAAAACAGTACACAGTCTATTAAAATGTGGCGTACCGTCAAAGATACGCCACAAGCATCACAATCCGGTGGGTCGTCCCGGAACATAAAACTCTTGATGCCTAAAATATCATAAAATATAAAGAGAAATATGAACTATTTCCGGATACACCAGTTCTTACTGCATAGTTCTATTTTAATTAATGTCTGATTATGTATGTTCTTGCCTATCGTAAGGAGAATGTAAGACTTTTAATAAACAGTTTGTGAATCAAAAAATAAATTGTCATGCATCATTATGAAACTCACGTCATATTTGGAAGTAATTACGTTCAGGTTATGACGAATTTCCATAGACTAAATATTAAATTCCTGGCAGAGTTTTAAATGAGTTATTGAAAGGAAAATAATTTACCAATTTCGACAAGATTTCTATTCGACTTTGTCACTTCATAATTAAATTTATGATTATTGTTTTTAAATAACAAAAGTGCAACAAATTATTAATGAATTAAGTTCACATTGTACCAAAATACTGTATCTAAAAAGAATAAGTACAATGATGTGGCATTTCTCAAGAACTATTTTAGTTATTTTTGGAGTAAGTGCGAATGACATCTCTCTATAAATTCTCTGACGACGTCACTTATCAGCTCAAATGTGTTGCTAAAAGCAACAACAGATGTCATAAACTTCTAGTCATGGGTTACCCTGCTGTTCACACCAGCCTGCAGGGTGGCCTATATGCAGACAGCTCTTCATGTTTAATCATTGCACCCAACTGACAGACGCTCGTATAATCGATGAATTCAGCATAGTCAGCGTGATTGCTCAACAGAAAAAATAAAATAAAATATCACACTGTGGAGCAGTTTAGATGCATCCAGCGTGTCAGAAGTTCTTGTCACAAATTTAATATTTTCCAGGCTTATTCTGATACCTTTAGGTTGATCTCCTTGGCTATAAATACTAGCAACGTGATTCCGATTCATCTTTTAAGTTAATTTAATAAAAAAATCTAACTTGTGGCAACTCTTAATCAGAAATTAACCTGCTAAACATGAATAATTAATACTCAGATTATGACTGCAAGAGCAATTCTATAGAAGCAGGAAGTAGCTGATATTACCAATGTACAAGAAACTATAACTCCTGTTTAGAATGTCTTTGTAAAATTAACCCCATTTTTGAAAATGTCTATTAAACACAATTTAATTTAATTAGTCCTTTCAGCTGTAATATTAACCGGAATCTCAGAGCAAAATATGCTAACTTAAGATTCTAAAATTATAAATATGATTATCTTCAATCGAATAACATTGAAACTTCGCAAATTCTCACACATATATGAAATTTCAAATAAAAGTGGTCGTTATTATTCGACATTATTTAGAAATTAGGAACATACAGATATACTAGAACACGTGTACTCTCACAGAGACGCTAATAAAGGGCATTAAAGATGAAAATATTTAAAATGGTTTAAGCATGCCACATGTTGGGTACCAAAACCTACTTGGGAGTATTTGCGTGCCTCGCAGTAGAAAATAATTGAAATAGGATCAGTTGCTCGAAGAACACCTGAGTACAACTATATCAGAGGACGTTTTCACACTACCTACCCTACGCCTCCTTTACGTGGAGGTCATTGGATACAGGAAAGTATTGGTGGCAAGGAACGGGAAGGAGTTGGGCCATGGCCTTATTACATATGTATCCTCACACTTGTGATCTTATAACATGAGGGGGCAACCAAATTTATCGTTTGACTTTCTGTTTTCTCATTTTTATAACATGATATCCATATCCACCGTTGCATTTAACAACGCCGTTTCGATCTTTCTAATGGAAATACTTGTTGAGCTCTTGCATGATTTATATGCCGAGGATTGGTGCAAACACGACCACTTCCACTGGACTGGTGATGTGTGGTTGTTTACTTAATCGCTCAGAATTTATGTCCCTCAGCAACCTGTTGACCTAAGCAACTAAAATGATCTGTTACAGCGTCCTTCGACACAATAAGCTGAGCGATCCGTTTAAATAAATGACTGCCTCAAGTACTGCCCTGGATGGTAATAGGTCTCGCAAATCTAAACTGCATTATAGGCATAATTGGGAAATTAACTATCTGCATAGCAGTGAGTAATATGTGATATACTGTACTTCATGGTGCGGTAGAGTGGTATGTATCATTGCTTTACAAAATAGTGTGTTACAGACAACTAATGACAAAGATAATGTTTTTTACAACATAGTTTCACAACATATTTCCAGGGTATAGTTTAAAGTTAATAATTGCATTTGCATTTTACTTGAGGATTTTGTCATCAGAGAATAACCAAAGCATTAGCGAAATTAACGTTATCTAAAAATAAAGTAACTTTAACTGTGAATTCTGGAGCCAGAAACATGGAAAAATATATGGGATTTTTGGGTTGTACTAATTTCTAAAATAGTTTCACCGACCTGTTCCTTACCTGCGCCCTACACTTGGTGCAAGAAATTCCCAATTCTCATCTATTGATACCAGATGCGATTACTTAATCCGAATATATTTCAGAGTCAAACAAATCTTTTGGTTTTAGACTAATTGATAATGTAGATTATATGAGTCTCTTTCAGTTATTATCCACGTATTTCGAAACAAACATTTCCCTTAATATTTGTCATATTTTCCTTGGTTTCTAAGTATGATTCTCATTCAATTAATGGAAATATTTTCTGCTGCCACTAACATTCTCACAAGGTCACATCTCATAAATTAAATATGATTGGTATTTATTTAAAGTGCCTCGAAACGAAACTGCTGTAATAAAAGTGACTCAGATCTACAATAGAAACGTTATGTGAGTAATTGCCATTGCATGTAATAAATAAGAGTTTTTATTTGAACCAAAACATACATTAATTTTCTATATAGTGCATGTGTCAGCTTAGCTTCCAGTTAGAATCACTATAACGGTATCAAGTAATAAAAGCCGAATAAGATGACGAATGGAAAAGAAATGACAACATTACCCTTAGTTCAGAATACAAGAATAGGTACTGTTAGAGACATGTAACATAGTTTACAACTAGCCAGCTTAGAAACCTTGTTAGATTGATGCTTATATTTGGCTGAAATTAACACACTAGTTTTTGCTCAGTTTATGAAGCAAATCTTTATATATAAAGATGAATGTATGTTTGTTTGTTCTTCATACAAATCCACAGTTTTCATCCGATCTCGATGAAACTTTGCACATTTATCCTTTGAAACAAAGAGAAAAATACTGTCAACATTTGGTTGAAAAATTATCTGTAAAAATAACACATGTTGTCTCATAACTTCGAAATACGGCGATAGACAGACACGTTGGATATGGACGTCTCCGTAATACTTAGCGCCCAACTGATTTACCTCTCCATTTTGAGATTGATTGCTGCTCTTTTTATTCTAAATTTGCGCCTCGTCAACTTCGAGGTAATTATAGCCGGGAAAAAAACTGGGTAGAAAGAACGGGAGGGAATTCGACCATGGCCTTATTGAAGGAACAAGCTCGGCTTTCACCTGGAGTTGTTTCTGGAAACCATGGAAAACTGAAATCTGGATGCGAGGTCAGATCGCTACCGCTCATCCAGCAAGCTCGGTTTTCTCGCTTTGATGTGCTTTTTTCCGACATGTTTCATTTTTCTTTGGCTGACATTTACTATTGATTTTCTGAATTGAATGTTTTATAAAGAGCGTTGATAATACCGCACATTCTGTTGAAGAAAACACTTAATTTGTAATTTGTCATATTTATCCCTACCTTATGAGATCCAATAGGTTTATTAATTAATTTTTTTAAGAATAACCTATTGATTACTTATTGATTATTGAAGTTGTATAACTGATGGCAGTATTCTTCTGAAAACATTATGATAGACTAAAAGACTTCGAACAGGGTAACACTCTCTCCGGAAATGTTAATAAAGATTAACCTAGAAAGAGAGACCTCGGTGATACTGGTAAGTCACCGTGTCTCAGCACAATCAAGACACCAGGCAAAATTTACAAGTTGATAAGAAAATTTGTTTGTTACTGGCGGTGAGGATCTCAATGGTACAGAATTTCGATTGTCACAATTTCCACAACAACGAGATGAAAAAACTTCAAAATGTGTCGACAAAGCATATTTCAAGATATTTCGTAACAAAATACGAATAGTTATAAGGATTGATTACGAAGGCTTCCGCGGTCACTGTATGTAATATCTTGGTTCTCCGGGTGGAGCCGCGTCGATTTGTTAAAACCTAACGTTTCTGCCATCTTGCTGTGGCTTTCATCAGAGGACTGCTTGTAAGTTTGCCGCTATCGCCTTATATAGCAGGAGCGCTAGCCGCCGCGGTGACGTCACCGCGCCCAGTGTAGGCATGGGCGCCCATATGATACTTTGTAGGGGGGGGGGGGGGGCCAAGACCTGATCGATTGGGGTATTTTTAATATCATACCTATACTGAAATTTGTTTTGCTGATTCCCCCCCCCCCCCCCCGCGAAAAAAAAATTAATTAAAAAAATTATTGCTTACTAAATTTTCGCTGTTCATGCGGTCAAACTTCAGCATATGCCATGACGTTTTAACTTATTACTTTTTAACTATTGACACACTGCAGAGAGTATCTACATATACTACTGAATGCTTCAACAAAATTACATCACCCCGCGACACATAGTGCAGGAATTAGGACGTGATAGATACATACACGCTTCAAAAACTATCTTTTGTTTACATTGGAATGCAGTAAACACAACATCATGTCTGACGTTTTAATTTATCACTTTTTTGCTACTAAAAGATATTCAAAACTTATTTTACATATGGCATATGTCAATGTATACGTGCATGCACCTGCACAATTATATCGCTGTACAGTAAATAGTTGAGGATAGATGATGTCATAAATAATGATATGCGCCAAAGACGTGTTTTTCCTAAAAATGGAGCGAAAATTACCCCTCAAATATTCATCCAGTGTTTCATTATGAGAGCACTTCCAACAAACTTTAAGCACAATTTCAGTAATGTTTCAAACATTTTCTCACTTACATGTTTATCATCAAGAATTGCTGAATTAGAGCGCGCCGCGCTATCCTATGTCTCTCCCTCTCTCTCTGAATAGGGTAGGCACTTTAGTTAGAGCCTATACGAGAAACCTAATTTAAAACACCATGACTGCGCCTCATGTGAAGTATTGCTCAAAAGTGCTCCTTTACGCCAACCAGGAGCAAATTGAGAAGTTACAAACAGGGCAATGCGAACTATATTGCATTGCGATATATATACACCAACGCGGGATATGCGTAACGTTTTAAATTATTTTTCTATTAACGAGCGAATAAAGCGATATATTTTAATATTTATTTTTAAAATGGTACGCGGAATAATAACTCCAGAAATGTGCGATCGGGTGGAATACGCAGGAAATCGGACAGGGAGAGTTACACAACAGAGCAATCATATTGCTCTGCCGTTTAAACGCACCTTGTCCAAAACAAAAAGTTTTGTACAAATTTTACTAGTTGAGAAAGCTAAATAAAATGATTTCTTTCTCTCTACCTTTTGTTTCTACTATTTTTGTTGAATGGGGAGACCACGTGGCCGACCTCGGCCGCGGCTTTATACTGGCCCTTTTATAACAAAACAATAACACGTTAAGTACTATACTGAAACCATTTAATATTTAGCAACATAAATGCAGAAGCAACTTTAATACAGAATGCAAACTCAAAATACACACCTCAGACGATTTTACACTAGTAGTGATTTAAAAAGCAAACTGAAATAAATTATTATACATTGGTTGGTTTATGGATTTAACACTAATATTTATGTGAAAAAGCAAACTGTAAATTTCTTTTCTTCTTGCCGAACATGTCAATCACTTTGTCCTGGAAACCAGGGTTTTCCGCTCTTTTCCTGTGAACACTAAGAAGGCACAAGCTGGACAGACGGCCCTCGCCAGTAGTACTTCTCAGCCATGTCTTCACTCTACGCAGTGTGCTGAAAGAACGTTCTATGGTGCAAGTTGTGGGGGGTATGGTCTGGTAGAATACAAGCAATCTCCTTACAGCTGGGTAAACCATAGTTTCTGCAAGTATATCATTGAGCTTTGTTTTTTCCAAACACTCCTTATTTGTCCAAACGTCAAACCATAATCTGGCTTCTGCTTCCAAGTTGTATATTTGGTAAAACCTTTCCAAACTTTTTATATCTCTCATGAAATCTTCTTTCTTCTCCTTTTTCATTAAATGTGGGTGAAGAATCCCACCTTTGAATGGTATGTCTTTGTCTTTTTCAAATCTTGTGACTTGTGATAAGTGACGTGATTATGGAATCCATGTACGGATTGTAAATTGCCACCTTGAAATAGTCTTGGGGTGATGAGTAATGGACATTCACATTGCATCTGAGGGTCTGCCTTCCAGTCAATCTTGGGATTTTTACATCTATGTCAAGTTCCTTACAATCTTCTTTCACTGCCTCGAAAATGTTTCTGAATTCGTCATCACTTTCTCTCTGCTTTTGAAAATTGGCTATCAAGTCGGTGTTGACGAATCTGTAAACTGTGTGGAGATCCATATCAGTACTCTGGAGTTTGTTCACTATTGGTTCCAGATATGAAGAATACCTCGATATAATGTGTAGACAAACGATAAATGTAGTTGATGATGTTGCACAATCAAGTTGGCTGGCACGTGATCGAGTGTCTTGATTGTATTCACTGTTATATGCCAGGTGATTCAGACTATACTTTATTACCAAGAAGTTTTCTTTGAATATCCTGATTGATTTATATTTATGGGACCATCTAGTTTCACAAAACAGTGGAATGTTAGGTATTGTTTTCCTACGCAATAGACTTTCTCTATAGAACCTAATAATAGGTATGAAAAGCAGTGCATGGAAGGGAAAAGATGACCATGACCACAAGCTGGCACTCGATTTCAGGCACAAGGGTGTGGGAAGATTCTCTTTTTTAGGTAAGGGTGTCAGGGATTGGAATGAGTTACCAAGAGAAATGATGAATAATTTACCGAAAACTTTGAAGGAATTTAAAGATAAAATTTTTAGAGGGCAAAATGTATGTGGGTGCAGGATAGGGGGAAGATGGGTGTGTAGGGATATTGCCACCGGAGCCTGTGCTCCATTGCAATTAAAATTAAATTTTAAAAAAAACTTCTTTTATCGTTCCGATTGTGTTACGAATTTCCTGGACACTGTTAAGATCATTGACAACTAAGTTCAGTCTGTGCGATGCACAATGAAAATAGACAGCTGAAGAATACTTCTCTCTGATCCTGGCCTTTACTCCAGTTTCATGGCCTGCCATTGTCGAACAGCCATCAAAGCCAAGGCCAATCAGCTTATTGATATTAAGCCCTAATTTTTCAACAAAATTTAAAATAGACGAAGAAATTCCTTCAGCATCCAATGTAATAAGCTCCGTAAACCCTAAAAATTCTTCTTTTACTGTAAAGTTATCTTTCTCGTCTACAAATCGTACTCCCACAGACAGTTGCTCTTTTCCACTAATGTCAGACGTTTCATCTGCCAGTAATGCAAACGCTGATGATCTGTTTACCTCATCAATAATCTCGTTTTGTATCACGGAGCCACATGTACTTATTAAATCGTTTTGCGCTCTTGTGATGTATATTTCGCTTTTCCACAATAGTTTTGCATATGATCCGCCAACACTTTGTCCCCCGCACTTACTCTAAACAAAAGTAAATCCTGAAAGTTTCCTTCGTTGAATTCTTTCCTCTGATGGATATGTCATAAGTGCCACAGAAAATTAAAGTAGCAAGAATTGATTTCAGTTTTTTTCTGTTGGTATTTACAAGCTCCATGATCCCACTATCTAACTGTTCGATCACATTTTTCTTTCTCATTTCTAAGGACTCACAAAAGCTTTAAGCCTTACTCGTAGATTCTAGATGCCAACTGCTCTTTTCATGGCCTCGAGCATCTTCATGAAAATGTTTGTAATCTTGATGAGCCTTTATCACGAAAGCACCAAATATTCCTCTTTTTAAAACAGGTTTGAAAAGACTTCAAAACTTACAAAGGCCCCCCTTCAACTTGGGCGAGTATACTAGCCACGAGTACTTTTGTAGCCAAGTTTTTTGAAAAGGCCTTTTGATAGTTTTTTTCTCATCAATGTCCATTTTGAAATCATAAGTCGTATTTAGAGCACGTATGTTTGTTATTAATTGATACTTGACTTCGTCTGACACTGAATCATTTATGTATTCACCTAAATCAAAGCTGTGATTAACTGTTAATGAACTACTAACGAACTCTGGATTGTTAACGGTGGAAACCGAAGCGGGCGGGTTGACGTCATCCATGTCAGTAGCATCAGGAGTAATGATATCAGCAGACTCAGGGCTAATGGTGGAAGGACATTGTTGCAACGTGAAGTCAGGAGTTGGTGTTGAGAATTTAGAAGTAGTTGTGGGACGCACGTTCGAAGGTAATGGATCTGGAACTTTTAATGAGTCATCAAGGTTCCTTTTCTGTGTAGCAGTATCACCTTTTTTTCCAAAGAAATTCCTGATATCCATCCCTGAAATAAATATTTCTGACTCGATTAGGTCAGAACGAGTGAGCCACTATTTTGCAAGATCAATGTGACAGTATACTCACCAAATATTGAGAGAAAAGGTGAAGCCTGATACTGGCAATGAATAAACATGGTGGTATTGCCGGTTGAGAGTCGACAGGGGCAAGATCAAGGTTGTGACGATGTCTCTTCCTTTCTTCAAACCACTGAAGAACGACTTTTGGGATATATAGCAATGTCGGTGTATATTACATATATGCACTCGGTGCCTCACGTCGACTGCGAGCGCGACGTACAACATAAAGTGTTTCCTAGCGTAGCGCGAAGGTATAATAATATTGCTTGATTGGTGGTTGATTTGAACCAGCATTATACGGCAGTTATGCTAAACTAGCAAGTAAATACTGTATTATTATATATCAGATTGACTAAAAGAATAAATAAAAGATAGTCGCTTGTATAAAACAAAATAAATAAAGCAGTTAATGTTGTAACCGTGAACACTATATATATTCCCCGAGAACTAGGGGGGGGGCCGCGGCCCCCCCCTGCCCCCGGGCATGGGCGCCCATGAGTGTAGGCGGTAGGATGGGGCCGTTCGACTTCGGTTTTTCTGAGCAAGTATGACCAAATATGGTCAAGTTGTAAACCATTGTCGGCATTAATGTTGTTGGGCTGTTTTTGAATTTCTATCGCTTCTCTTATGCGCCTAGGCCACCATCTGCTTTCAGTGGCTATAACGCTTGTCTTATCGAATAAAATTGAATGGCCGCTATCGGCTGAATGTAAGCGTTATAGCCACTGAAAGCAGATGGTGGCCTAGGCGCATAAGAGAAGCGCTAGAAATTCAAAAACAGCCCAACAACATTAATGCCGACAATGGTTTACAACTTGACCATATTTGGTCATACTTGCTCAGAAAAACCGAAGTCGAACGGCCCCATCCTACCGCCTACACTGGGCGCGGTGACGTCACCGCGGCGGCTAGCGCTCCTGCCATATAAGGCGATAGCGGCAAACTTACAAGCAGTCCTCTGATGAAAGCCACAGCAAGATGGCAGAAACGTTAGGTTTTAACAAATCGACGCGGCTCCACCCGGAGAACCAAGATATTACATACAGTGACCGCGGAAGCCTTCGTAATCATTTGATGAATCTCTACGAGGAGAATATTTTTAAATCAACCAGACTGTTTGCATCACTACGGCAGAAGAGGAACATGAGGCTTAGCCATCTAGCCTTTCTTTGTAGATGCCGTGATAAAGACGTCCTCCCAGCTTTTGTCATGATTAAGCATCATGTGCAAACGCCTACAGCTCGCCGCATTCTGAAGAAGAGCTCTCAGGCACTGCTCCGTGAACGTATCCACCAAACGCGACGAGAGTTAGCAGCATTGGAAGTGAAAATCTTCAACCTGCACTTATTCCTCAGTAACGTCTTAAGCGCCAGTGACTGGACCAAGCTAGATCAACTGTCGTGGAATCAAGCATACGACGCCTTTGAAAAAACGAGGAAGAGGCAAATCATGAAATTTTCGAAATTAGTAGATCAGCAGCATCCCCAGCAGCAAGCAAATGTTTCAGAGCGGTGTGTAGTCAACCTCACTGAGGAAGAATTAGACGCCGCTACCAGTTCAGTTCTCGCTAGAGGACTAAACTTCGCTATAACACCGGCCAAAATACCGACGGACGAGGTGATTGCTGCAGTGGAGTCCTCTGTCTCCTGCCTAACAGCTGACGATGCATACGAGATCCGAAGCGCCACGGCGAAGATTTTATCAACTGCAAGGCCACCTGCACCGAACATCACTAGAGAAGAACGTATTGCCCTTCGGCAGTTAAAAGAGAGGGATGATATAGTTATTTTACCTGCTGACAAAGGCAACGCTTCTGTTGTCATGTATTCTGACGAATACCATCGGAAGGTGGAGACGCTTTTGCAAGACGAGACGTATGAGAAATTAAGAATCAACCCCCTACAAAAGATTAGACGCCTCGTAGCCACCAAAATACGCGAAGCAACATCAATTGAACCTGAGGCGAAGAGAAGATTAACTACTTCCAACAATCTCCCTCCTAGATTTTATGGCCTTCCAAAAATCCACAAAGACGGTGTACCTCTGAGACCTATCGTCAGCGCTCTCCAATCTCCTACGCATCCATTGGCCAGATACTTAGCAGAAAAGTTGAATATCTTAAAGAACTCTTCCTCCACCATCAAAAATTCCTCCCACTTCATTGAAATCATCAGGAACAGACGACTAGAAGAAAATGAAATTCTTGTCAGCTTCGACGTCACGTCTCTTTTTACAAATGTGCCAGTAAACGAGGTCATTAATATAATCAGAGAGCGATTAGAATCGCTCAACATGCAACTGGAATGGGCTTCGCTTACGGACTTCTGCCTGAAAACTACCTTCTTCCAGTACAAGAATCAATTCTACCAACAGAAGGAAGGAGCCGCCATGGGAAGCCCACTGTCTCCAGTAGTCGCCGACTTATATATGGAAACCTTCGAAGATGAAGTTATCCAGAACGCCCCCCTGAAACCGTCGCTGTGGGTGAGATTTGTGGATGATACTTTTGTCATCTGGCCCCATGGAATAGAATCGCTTCACGTCTTCTTCGATCATTTGAATAGTGCCCATGATAAGATCAAGTTCACAATGGAGATTGAAAGCGACAACAAACTCCCGTTCCTGGATGTTTTAGTTACAAGAAATGATGATGGCTCCTTGGGCCACCGAGTTTACCGAAAACCAACTCATACTAATCGGTACCTCCACGCCGACTCTCACCATCATCCAGCGATCAAAAGTGGAATTTTAAAAACATTAACACTCCGCGCATCCGTGGTATGTGACGAAGAGAGTATGGCCACTGAAAAGAGAAGTTTAAAGGAGACATTTCTAGCCAACGGATATAGCGTGGCTACCTGTAATAAAGCCTTGGCATGCCTGGATCGCTCCACTTTGTCTCGCACTGCAGAATCATCGGCGGAAAAGAACAAACCACCTGACAAGGCAGTGGCCGTTCTGCCATACATCCAAGGAGTTACGGATAAAATTGGTCGGCTACTTAAAAAGAAGAATATCCGTCCCGTATACAAAGCCCCAGGAAATTATCCAGCATCCTGACCAGCGTTAAAGACAAGAGAGAACATTTGCAAACACCAGGAGTATATGAAATTCCTTGTAGCTGCGGCAAGGTTTACATTGGGGAAACCGGACGCACTGTTAAGGAGAGGCTCAATGAACACATCAGGCATTTTAAAAATAATGACGCAAGCAAGTCCGCTGTAGTTTTACATTCAGCCGATAGCGGCCATTCAATTTTATTCGATAAGACAAGCGTTATAGCCACTGAAAGCAGATGGTGGCCTAGGCGCATAAGAGAAGCGCTAGAAATTCAAAAACAGCCAACAACATTAATGCCGACAATGGTTTACAACTTGACCATATTTGGTCATACTTGCTCAGAAAAACCGAAGTCGAACGGCCCCATCCTACCGCCTACACTGGGCGCGGTGACGTCACCGCGGCGGCTAGCGCTCCTGCCATATAAGGCGATAGCGGCAAACTTACAAGCAGTCCTCTGATGAAAGCCACAGCAAGATGGCAGAAACGTTAGGTTTTAACAAATCGACGCGGCTCCACCCGGAGAACCAAGATATTACATACAGTGACCGCGGAAGCCTTCGTAATCATTTGATGAATCTCTACGAGGAGAATATTTTTTAAATCAACCAGACTGTTTGCATCACTACGGCAGAAGAGGAACATGAGGCTTAGCCATCTAGCCTTTCTTTGTAGATGCCGTGATAAAGACGTCCTCCCAGCTTTTGTCATGATTAAGCATCATGTGCAAACGCCTACAGCTCGCCGCATTCTGAAGAAGAGCTCTCAGGCACTGCTCCGTGAACGTATCCACCAAACGCGACGAGAGTTAGCAGCATTGGAAGTGAAAATCTTCAACCTGCACTTATTCCTCAGTAACGTCTAAGCGCCAGTGACTGGACCAAGCTAGATCAACTGTCGTGGAATCAAGCATACGACGCCTTTGAAAAAACGAGGAAGAGGCAAATCATGAAATTTTCGAAATTAGTAGATCAGCAGCATCCCCAGCAGCAAGCAAATGTTTCAGAGCGGTGTGTAGTCAACCTCACTGAGGAAGAATTAGACGCCGCTACCAGTTCAGTTCTCGCTAGAGGACTAAACTTCGCTATAACACCGGCCAAAAATACCGACGGACGAGGTGATTGCTGCAGTGGAGTCCTCTGTCTCCTGCCTAACAGCTGACGATGCATACGAGATCCGAAGCGCCACGGCGAAGATTTTATCAACTGCAAGGCCACCTGCACCGAACATCACTAGAGAAGAACGTATTGCCCTTCGGCAGTTAAAAGAGAGGGATGATATAGTTATTTTACCTGCTGACAAAGGCAACGCTTCTGTTGTCATGTATTCTGACGAATACCATCGGAAGGTGGAGACGCTTTTGCAAGACGAGACGTATGAGAAATTAAGAATCAACCCCCTACAAAAGATTAGACGCCTCGTAGCCACCAAAATACGCGAAGCAACATCAATTGAACCTGAGGCGAAGAGAAGATTAACTACTTCCAACAATCTCCCTCCTAGATTTTATGGCCTTCCAAAAATCCACAAAGACGGTGTACCTCTGAGACCTATCGTCAGCGCTCTCCAATCTCCTACGCATCCATTGGCCAGATACTTAGCAGAAAAGTTGAATATCTTAAAGAACTCTTCCTCCACCATCAAAAATTCCTCCCACTTCATTGAAATCATCAGGAACAGACGACTAGAAGAAAATGAAATTCTTGTCAGCTTCGACGTCACGTCTCTTTTTACAAATGTGCCAGTAAACGAGGTCATTAATATAATCAGAGAGCGATTAGAATCGCTCAACATGCAACTGGAATGGGCTTCGCTTACGGACTTCTGCCTGAAAACTACCTTCTTCCAGTACAAGAATCAATTCTACCAACAGAAGGAAGGAGCCGCCATGGGAAGCCCACTGTCTCCAGTAGTCGCCGACTTATATATGGAAACCTTCGAAGATGAAGTTATCCAGAACGCCCCCCTGAAACCGTCGCTGTGGGTGAGATTTGTGGATGATACTTTTGTCATCTGGCCCCATGGAATAGAATCGCTTCACGTCTTCTTCGATCATTTGAATAGTGCCCATGATAAGATCAAGTTCACAATGGAGATTGAAAGCGACAACAAACTCCCGTTCCTGGATGTTTTAGTTACAAGAAATGATGATGGCTCCTTGGGCCACCGAGTTTACCGAAAACCAACTCATACTAATCGGTACCTCCACGCCGACTCTCACCATCATCCAGCGATCAAAAGTGGAATTTTAAAAACATTAACACTCCGCGCATCCGTGGTATGTGACGAAGAGAGTATGGCCACTGAAAAGAGAAGTTTAAAGGAGACATTTCTAGCCAACGGATATAGCGTGGCTACCTGTAATAAAGCCTTGGCATGCCCTGGATCGCTCCACTTTGTCTCGCACTGCAGAATCATCGGCGGAAAAGAACAAACCACCTGACAAGGCAGTGGCCGTTCTGCCATACATCCAAGGAGTTACGGATAAAATTGGTCGGCTACTTAAAAAGAAGAATATCCGTCCCGTATACAAAGCCCCCAGGAAATTATCCAGCATCCTGACCAGCGTTAAAGACAAGAGAGAACATTTGCAAACACCAGGAGTATATGAAATTCCTTGTAGCTGCGGCAAGGTTTACATTGGGGAAACCGGACGCACTGTTAAGGAGAGGCTCAATGAACACATCAGGCATTTTAAAAATGACGCAAGCAAGTCCGCTGTAGTTTTACATTCAGCCGATAGCGGCCATTCAATTTTATTCGATAAGACAAGCGTTATAGCCACTGAAAGCAGATGGTGGCCTAGGCGCATAAGAGAAGCGCTAGAAATTCAAAAACAGCCAACACATTAATGCCGACAATGGTTTACAACTTGACCATATTTGGTCATACTTGCTCAGAAAAACCGAAGTCGAACGGCCCCATCCTACCGCCTACACTGGGCGCGTGACGTCACCGCGGCGGCTAGCGCTCCTGCTATACCGGGTGAGTTTTTTATCTTGAGACAACTAAATATCTCGAAAACTACAAATCCGATCAAAAAAGTGGGTAATAAAAATTGTTCGTCTCGACGGGGGACATCCGATGATACCAAATTTGACTCCCCACCCCCACCCCCTAGGGTGGGGAAGGGGAGAAAAAAAACTTAAATAGGAACCCCCATTTTTTATTGCAGATTCTGATTCCCCGGAAAAAACTACCCCTATTTGACCCCCAATTCGAGTCATTTTGGTCGATAGATGGCGCTGCATTTCTCAGAGTTTTCTCATTACTTGATGTACTTCCATTGCGTTCATAACATCTCTGATTTATTTACTTCGTTCTGTTGCACGTGTCAATGAGAATGCAGGCTATAACGTTGCAAGAAAAAATTGAAATGGTCTACATTTATGGAGAATGTCGCAAGAATATCGATAATGCTGTTGATCTTTATGCTCATCGTTTTCCAGACCAGCCTCGATCGCGCGCTTCTTTTTACCGTATTATCCAACAGTTCACTCAGGAGGGAAGTGTGCACACAAACAAACGAAAATACCATCCGTTCCATGTTTCGTTGCATCAAGAACTTCACGGCAATGATTTCGATAATCGATTGACATTTTGCCGATGGTCGCTACAGAAAATACAAGAAGAACCCCATTTCTTTGCTCGAGTACTGTTTTCGGATGAATCCACTTTTACTAACCACGGCACCATTAATCGACACAACATGCATTATTGGAGTGTGGAAACCCGCATTGGTTACGCCAAGTTGAACATCAGCGTCCGTGGAATGTAAATGTTTGGTGTGGGATAATTGGGGACAAACTTATTGGTCCACATTTTATCCATGGACATTTCAATGGGAGAAATATCAACAACTCTTAGAGGACGTACTGCCAACATTGCTTGAAGACGTACCCTTAGACGTGCGACAACAATGTGGTTTCAACATGACGGTTGTCCAGCACATTTTGCTGTAAGATCGCGGAAGTGTTAGATCGTCTGTACAATCGTCGATGGATCGGAAGAGGAGGTCCATGCCGTGGCCTGCAAGATCACCAGATCTCACTTCGCCTGATTTTTTTTTATGGGGATACTTGAAGAATGAAGTTTACAGTGAAGTGCCAACAACGCCTGAAAACATGATTGAACGAATTACCAACGCTTGTCAAAAAATCACGCCGGATATGCTTCTTAGTTGCGTCGAATCATTCCAAGAGCGGGTAAATAATGCATCGATGTCGGTGGTGATATTTTCGAGCACTTGCTTTAGAATTGTTGTTAGAAACAAACACGTGAGAGCGAGGGGACTCACCAAAAACAAGCACCCCGATGGTGAGAGGCGAGGGGACTCACCAAAAACAAGCACCCCGATGGTGAGAGGCGAGGGGACTCACCAAAAACAAGCACCCCGATGGTGAGAGGCGAGGGGACTCACCAAAAACAAGCACCCCGATGGTGAGAGGCGAGGGGACTCACCAAAAACAAGCACCCCGATGGTGAGAGGCGAGGGGACTCACCTAAATCTAGCAC
>JARYHS010009186.1:170873994-170965989 GCA_031002005.1 Vandiemenella viatica | reverse complement strand
CTACTTCGGAATTTGAATTTTTTAACTTATTGATCTACTGTACTGGGCGTCATACCACAACTTTGGCAGTGATTACAATTATTTATGGTTTCAGCTCACATGATACGCCATTTAAGAATATCAAAGGAAAATTGAAAAGAGTTCACAATATTTGAGAAGTAATTCACATTTATTATTTCATTATATTACCCTTGCAGTAATAAAAAGTTAGAAAGTACTGTGCAGTTAATTTGTTGATCCGCCTAAAATCTCAGTGGAAAGCATTATTTGACTCAGGGTGCTATGAACGGAGGGATTGCAAATGATCTTTCATTGGTTGGTGTAGATTTAGCGTATTGTTCGTGAACCACCCACCAATCAGTTCCTTCAGCAAACCATATTCTCTTCTCTCATTCGCTGTGCTCGTGTTAACATTTATAACCAACAACAGTATCTAGAACTAAAATTATCTTATTGATTGTTCGAATATCCCCTCTTTTTGCCATGCCCTGAAATACTTGGAACTTTAAGCGGCAGGTCGATGTGTGGTTGTCGTAATTCATCAGACCCCTCGCTATGGGTAGTAAAGTTTTTTTTTATCTTGGGCCGTTTTTGGTTTAAAGCTATCTCCGGGCAGCTCGCAGTTTCTTGTATTCCCCGCTTCTCGCAAAAACATTAGTGCGCACGGTCGCACAACACAATGACCAGCAACACTACTTCCCTCCAAGCATCCCTCAGCCAGCGAATATGCCACGTATTTTGTGACTCATACTGCTAAGACGTGCATTACAACTTAAACATATTTTAAACCATTGGGTACTGCGTACGGTTGAGGTAAAGTTCGGAGACGATGAGTGTTTGTATCAGCATTGCAATACACGCTGCCATAAAGCTGTATCTATAGGCCAAGCTAGCAAGCTACATTCCATCTAAGCAACAAACAAACATAGTGTTCAGAGACCAGATGCTGACGTATAAAACTACTCCAAAATACCTGGATATAGCATTACACAGGTCTCTCACTTACAAAAGACACCTTCAGAATACAGCTGCCAAGCTTAAAAGTTGCAATAATCTACCTCAGCGGCTGGCAGGAACTTCATGGGGAGCTGATGCGAATGCATTAAGAAAAACAGCCGTAGCCTTGCTTTATTCCACAGCTGAATACTTCTCTAGCGTATGGTGTATGGCTTAACAGCTGTCACGCCCAGTTGGTGAACGTTCAGCTTCGCCAAACAATGCGCATTATAACTGGCACGCTCTTACCTACACCTGTCCAGAGGCTGCCGGTGCTCAGCAACATTAGAAGGCAAACGTTCTATTTAAACTATGGTCGAGTATTCTGAACAACGAGGCTCTTCCCATCCATGGAGATATTAGGGAATACAAAACACGGCTTAAGTCACTTCGCCCTTCCTGGAAGACTGCTGTCAGTCTAACACCTAACACGTTTAGTTCTACAGATAGCTGGACAGCGGAATGGGCATCGTCAACACCACAGGACATAGCATAAATTAAGAATCCCTGCTCAAAACTATCAGGATTCAA
Source organism: Vandiemenella viatica (assembly GCA_031002005.1). Lineage (NCBI taxonomy): Eukaryota > Metazoa > Arthropoda > Insecta > Orthoptera > Morabidae > Vandiemenella > Vandiemenella viatica. The sequence goes on along the minus strand of JARYHS010009186.1, from coordinate 170,964,462 downwards.
CTTACCACTGTTAATTTGGTGTAAATTAGATCTTATTAGATGCGGTACGAGAAGAAACGCTTCATCTCTCCACACCTAGGGCTGGGCAGATTCTCCGTACTGCCACAAACTGTGTCGCACAAAGTGCAGGATTGCCCAATGCATGCCTTTCCTGGTAGTCTGGAAAATTTAAATTTTGCTACGCCGGAGGAGGTGGTGTAGTTGGATCACCTCGATGTCTTGTTATAGTGGTTATGGCTGGCGATCCTATCGTAGTTTCCTCATCGTCTAATAGTTGAGGGCCTTGTCCGCTCATCTATGTATCTATATGTATAATTATTGTTGAGTATTATAAATGTCATGTAGCATAACCCCCTAAATAAATTAAATAAAATCTGCGAGGCAATGTTTTGTGTACAATGACGCAATGGTCTGCACGAAGACCCGACGAGAACACAATGGAACTCTTTTGGAATGAGTTAGAACGTCGACTTGCCTCCAGACTCCATCGTCCAACACAACTACCATCCCTAGTTTCAGCTGCCATTCCTCCACAGGCATTCAGACACCTCACTGAAAGTCTCTTCAGCAGAGTTAAGGCCGCTATAAAGGCAAATGGTGTACACACCCCATATTAACGTCCAAAATAGAGAAATGATGGGTAAAATCTAAGTGCAGTTTCAGATAGGTGTCCGGATACTTTTGATGAATTTGTTTTTGCACCATAACAATTCTTAGAACATTAAAAAAGCGGGCAATTGTGAGTCGAACAGTTAGGGTTCCATACTTTGGTGGTAGTTGTTAGATATAGAAATCAATGCTTAAAACATCCGTATACTGGGCAGCGGACTCAATCTCAAGACTCCCAACGCCATGCAACTTTTATAGTAATATGAAATTAAACCTCCACTCAGAACACTTTTCAAGATATAATATTAATTTGCAACAAAATAATATCAAATTTCTCTAAACGTAAAAATTTTATTTTGTAAATATGTTTAGTATTTTTGGCTTAAGTCCAGGATATGATCGATGTTGGGGATAAATTTCAGTTTCCAAGTGAAAATATTTTTGAGATAGACCCGATGAGAAAGTCGAACATTTTTGACGGTCGCTCGCTTCTTTATTTCTTTGCTTTCCGAATTAGAACTGTGCACTTAACGTGCTGGTGTGAGAATAAATGTTCGCCCCAATTATTTCTATGAAACCCCTCCGTAGAATATAATGCAAGATTTTAAATACAGTCTCGGTTTTGGTCAACTTACCACAATTCATGAGCAATCTCCAATTTATTCCGTCTGAGCAATAGAGTTCTCTGGCAGACAGACTGATGGTCAGACGGACAAACGCTGTTATGATGAAGAAGCCAACATGCAACAACCAAAGGGTCCAGTACGCCTATTATCCGAACTATTCATAGGGCCCAGCCGCAATGCTTTCGGATGGGCACTTTCAGGAGGCATAGGTAAAGGGATATGAACTTTACTTTTTGAGAATTAGGTTTGTATTCCTTAAGAAATAATAATTATACTTACTGTCAGGTTTTACATGACAGCGTTCACAAAATAAATCTTTTCTTTCAGAACTATTAACTCATTCAAGCAACACTTTATTTAAATATGTTCATCATACTTCTTCATTTGTGATTTCGCATATGCCTTTGTAGTAATCAGTCATTTCAATTACACGAAACTGTTCCAGGCTTACTAATTTGATTGGAAGCAGAATTGAGAAACAATAGCACTAAATAGTTTACATATCATAATAGATGAAGCTTTTAAACATTAAAACAACATTGACGTAGGAACTATCACAAAAACGTGAAATTAATTATGATCACAAGAAATTAAAAATCATAACGCTATTATAAGTCTATTGTACGTCGCATCTGTCGTTACCTGTGTAAATTACATGTAGAATTGTTACGTTTAAAGAGAGATATTAAACGTAGGATTCAGGAAACTTATATATTAAACGATAGATTGGAGATTTATTTGTTAAACGTTGGGTTTAAAATCCCCGAACCTTATCAAATAAACATACGAAAAATTTACTAAATCTGCAATGATAATGTCATAAATTGTAGAAACTATGAATAAACGCTGAGACGTGTTGTTGAAATATATTATGGGGGTAAAAAAAGCAAAAGCAGCGTAGGACTATGAATCGGCGAAACGATGTACACGTCACCGTAATAGTGATAATAGTCTATATAATTGCGACGTTAAATGTCATCAAATAAACGCCATGTACAGTTTAACGTGAGAATATCGCTCAAAAAATGCTCGCGAAATCAGGGTAGATGATAATGCGTTGCCGTTTATCGACCCCCAAAAGACTAAAACACCGTCTATGTTTCGACGACCGCGTGGTAATGAGGATATTAATGACGAGCTTATACGCATTTCAAAGAGAACGAATCGGTTGCAGGCAATTAATGCGAGATTTCGAATCACAATTATTGTAATATCATTAGCGATGGGGGCCGGAATGCAGCCTATCCGTGGGTGGGAGTGGGACATTGGGTTCTCGTTCACGGCCACCAGATGTCGGGCCGGTCGCCCCGGGGTGAATGCCACTGTTACTGTAATAACGGCGCAGTGATACCACGCGAACCCATCGCATGATAATTGCAAAACAAACAGGGTGCCCGTTTACCTCTTCACATCGCCGGCGATTACGACCCCTCGGGGAGTAACAAATAGCGTGGTCGGAATGGAGCGACAGCGTTTGGCGCGATTGCTGTCGACTCGTAAATATCGGCTGACTGCCGGCATAGTTCAGGGCTATGAGGCCGACACTGACACCTGCTGTGAATTAGGACAGCTACAAGCACTAAAAACTGATCGGTTCAATCACTACGTCAAACTTTAATCTTCCACCTGGCGTTTGCATGCACTTTTATTGTCGCAAAAGCACAGCACAAAATACTATTCTAATTATATCAGAAACGATATTTTTATGTCATCCTTCCACTTAGGACCCTGTTCATGATCGCCAGAAAGAATTGGCTACACTTTCGAACGTATGTCCAACGAATGTAATGTTAGACCGCGTATGTTTTCATAGCAATTAAAAGTAATTAGATCGTATCCTCAATGAGGTGTTCCAGTGAAGAAATATATATATATATATTACTGGAAAACGTCTATTCGCTCGTTAATTATGGTGATAGCTGGTCGAACTTTCTTGTGTTAAAAAATACCGTCTGATTTGAAACGCTTATAACTGGGAGATTAATAATGCGTTAATAACGGTTGAGTTCTCAACGGGTAGAGCATATATGTTCTAGCTCAATATTGTTTTGCCTGTGACGTCATCCGACTGGGGTGAGTGCGTGTTGGCGATTGTTTCGAATTAGCGTTGTGTAAAGTTACAAATTAGAGTAGCGTGAAAACGCGTTCAGCTAAGACGTTGATTCAAGTGTCACTGTAAATAGCTCGCAAACCGCTACTAGGAGCCAAAGTGAGATACTAAAAATATTCATCAGAATGTATGTAAAGATCGACATTAAATTGAAAATTACAAAATAAAGATGTTGTCTCATATGAATCGTAAATATGCTCGGAATTATTGAAAACACAAATTAGAAGAAAGCTCGCGTCGAAAGGAATCCAAGAAAACTAAAACGTCCAGGATCGAACAAATGCGAGAGCTACGACATCGTCAAAAATAAAATAAAGTGTATGTGTGCTACTCTAGCTACCACAGACCTCTGACACAAGCGACAAACTTGCAATTTATCTACTCTGTAACTGTTATACTACTCTATGGAACCACTGTATTAAAGAGACTGGGTATTAAATTAAATATTCGATTGATCGCACTACGCTGTTCAATATACTACGTGGATATGGAGTAGATAATAAAACAACTATTTTAACTCAACAAACTTTGACAAATACAACTTCAAAAGTGAAATTTATGGGCGAAATCACTGAATCTTTTGAAATTAAAACTGGTGTAAGACAAAGGGATGGGATATCACCACCCCTGTTCAACTTGGTACTGGACAAGATCATTAGCATATGGAAAAAATAAATATCTGGAATATATATGGGAACAAAGGATAAACGAATCAACATAAAATGCCTTTATTTTGCGGATGATGTAACAGTAATTACACGAACCGTTGAGGAAGCCAAACATGCTGTTGTGAAGCTTCATGAGATAGCTATCAAACCTGGCCTCCAAATCTCTTATGAGAAAACGCAATGTATGGAATCCAAAAGCACAAACCTGAAGCCACTCGTGACCAAATATGGCACTGTCAAAGAAGTTAAACACTTTAAGTACTTAGGAGAAATTATTGGGAATACTGGAACTGAGAAAGAAGCCCACAAAAACTCCGCGGAAAAACTGCAAAAAGCATATGCAATTACTTGGAATACTTACAATAAGAAATCACTTTCCACCAAAGCCAAACTCAATCACTACCACACCGTCGTTCTTCCAGGAGCACTGTATGCCACGGAGCCATCATCATTAACGGTAAATGTCAAAGGAATAGAAAAAATAGAAAGACAAATACTGAGAAAAATATTCGGCCACAAAATCCAAGATGGCATCTGGATGCGCAAAAGCTCAGAAGAACTGTATTCACTGACCGAAAGATTCACCTCACTCGCACGGAAAGACGCATGAAATTTTATGGACATATAGCAGGAATGGATGACTCACGACTTTTCCGCATCGTTAACGGTCCCCGACAAAACAAAGCACGCTGGTTTGTAGAAACCCAGAAGGACCTCGCAGAAGCCAGCCTTGACCCACTGACATCCACACGCAGTAAATACAGACAATTGATCACCTCACACAAATTTGCTCCTAAGAGCTCAACATCAAAAAATCTGAAACTCAGAAATGCATGGACACAAGAGAGACGTCAAGCCCACAGCTAAAGGATGAGGAGGTTTTGGGAAAATAAGAAGAACAGCAAGAAGAATAAGAAGGACAATGCAAATTAATGGTTCCACGCACTCCTTAGTGGGCTAAACGATATAATAATAATAAACACTTGTTACGATTTTACCACGACGTTTTCATGAAAAATCTACTGCGCGTACCCAAACTGCGGCTCTTTTCTTTAAGTATTTATCTTTTCTCGTTGCCAATTGAAGTACTGTAATTGCGCCTGGTAATCAACATAAGTCCCCCCCCCCCAAATTGGCTCAATCAACAGTGGGACCGTATTGGCGTCCGGCGCTGATACAGGGTTAACCGGTTCGAATCCCAATGAAAGAAGAAATTTTCACCGTCGGGACTTGGCCGGCGGAATGGGAGAGGTGGTGGTTCACAATTCCTAATAAACAGATCGTGCGCCAGAGTTCTGTGTTAAATCCGAAACTTGTCCGCAATGCGTATGAAGTGAGGGTATGCAGCACTGTTGAAGGGATTCTCCCGTCGGAGATGGGGACGTTACACCTGGCAGCCCCTAGGTGTCTTTGCTAAGAGTAGTCCTAACCCTTCTTTATCTTCCATTTCATAAAACACAGGGAACACTATGTACTGAGCACAACACTGTCACAGTCATCCACACGTACAGTAACACGTACGAACATACACTGAAGAAGGTAATTCGGGAAACCACCTCAGTACACCTTTCCATGAGATTTCCCATGGAGGATATTTCGTCTATGGTAACCGCCTACATTCGGAATCTAGCATGGTATCACAAACAGCAAAAATCGACATCTTGGGTTCCCAGTCTTGTAAACACACTCATTAATCTGTACTTCCCCAAACAGATAAGCGATGGTGTTGTTATGGAGGTCTAAGCTAAATTCCAAACCTTTTCTGATATCAAAAGTGGGATGTGATTTACAGAAGGGCACCCTTCACGAGCTAGCAATAAAATATATGCGTGAAGGAAGGTTAATCTGATAATACTACAAATATTTGTGGTTCATAAATATCTTAAAACACAAACTCCACTATAAACATAATTTAATTTACCGATAAAAGTGCAGAAATAGAGGATTTTAGAGATACGTAGATTACTTAAATTCATCCAATGTGTGCCTTTTTTCTTGATTATTCGTTACCTGAGTTTCCTTTAGTTACTTTTGCCGAATGCAAGTTGATTTATTTAAGAAGTGAACAACAAATTAATACTTAAAGAAAAAAAGAAACACTATTTGACTGGTTCTTGGCATATGACATACAAGAAGCTTATTACTTATAAATAAAACTTTTAATTTATTTCAGACGTGAATTAAGTAACGAAAGAAAATATTAAAAAACACTGTGCAATAGTCATCTAAAACATGTAATGAATAATTCTAAAAAAATACTGTACCAATATAGATGACTGAAACGCAGCAAGCAATTACAACGTTGGCAGTTTGTTACGTTGTTTCTTAATATTTGCCATCGAAATTCACTGGATGACTTCGTACTAAGTACAAGGTAATCTTGAAATTCACTAACATACACAGACGGAAAAAAAAATCCCAACACCAAGAAAAAATTATTGTAGAGTAATGAAATTTGGACAATGCATTTGTCAAGTTAACATGTTTAATTGATTAAATTTTCAAGATCACAGGTTAATTTAAGCTCAAGAAAATGCATTTCAAATGTGAAATACTGTTAAATTAATAGCCGGTGTAACCTCCAGAATTTTGAATGCAAGCCTGCAAACGTGAATGCATTGTGTCATACAGGTTTCGAATGTCACTTTGTGGTATGGAGTTCCATGCTTGTTGTACTTGTGCTGTCAATACTGGGACGGTCAGTGCTGGCTGTGGATGATGCTGGAGTTGTCGTCCAATGATATCCCATACGTGTTCAATTGGAGACAGATCTGGTGATCTCGCAGGCCAAGGTAACATGTCGACACTCTGTAGAGCACGTTGCGAGACAACAGCGGTATGAGGGCGAGCGTTATCCTGTTGAAAAACTCCCCCTTGAATGCTGTTCATGAATGGCAGCACTACAGGTTGAATTACCAGACTGACGTACAAATTTGCAGTCAGTGTGTTTGGTATAACCACAAGAGTGCTCCTGCTGTCATAGGAAATTGCTCCCCAGACCATGACTCCAGGTGTAGGTCCAGTGTGTCTAGGCCGCAGACAGTTTGGTTGCAGGCGTTCCCCTGGCCTCCTTCTGACCAACACTCGGCCATCACTGGCACCAAGGCAGAACCTGCTTTCATCAGAAAACACAACAGATCTCCACTCCGTCCTCCAATGAGCTCTGGCTTGACACCACTGGAGTCGCAAACGGCGATGGCTTGTAGTCAGTGGAATGCACGCTACAGGGCGCCTGGCTCGGAGCTGTCCTTGAAGTAACCGATTTCTAACAGTTCGTTGTGTCACTGTGGTACCAACTGCAGCTCGAATTTCTGCCGCAGACGCATTACGATGCGCCACAGCTGTACGCCGAATACGGCGGTCTTCCCTCTCAGTAGTGCCACGTGGCCTCCCGGAACCCGGTCTTCTTGAGGCAGTACCATCCCTTGACCACTGCACCCAACAATCATGCACAGTGGATACATTCCGGCCAAGTCTTTCTGCAATATCGCGAAAAGAAAATCCACCTTCTCGTAGCCCTATTACACGACCTCGTTCAAACTCGGTGAGCTGTTGATAATGGCTTCTTCGTCTTCTTAAAGGCATTCTTGGCTAACATCAACTCACTATGTCAAATCTCAGCGGTAAATAACGTTCACAAACTTTACAGCGCGTATTTAAAGCAAACCTGATTTGCAAGCTCTGAGTAGCGCTACTAGCGCCACACTTATGCGCGAAACGCGAAATTTGAATCGATGTCATCTTTCAGTTGTATAAACACGCCTACCAAATTTCGTTTATCTAACACAAGTCTTTCTTGGTGTTGGGATTTTTTTTTTCCGTCTGTGTATAATATGATTAATATTTATTGCGCAAGTCCTGTAAAGCTGCCAGATCACACCACCGCCAAGTGAAATAACTGCTTTGCTAAAAATAAGAAAGAGATATTTGCAACTGATAGATTTCCTATTGGCTTTCCAGTTTGTCTCCATCACGTGAGGGTTCAGAAATTAAAACCATTGAAACTAAACGGTAGAATAATCTGGAAATTCTATTTTCAGATTGTTGAAATAGAAAGAAGCAAACGACATCTGCAATTAACAAAACTAACGCAAGAGGTATTGTAAAAGATATAAACATTGCTTTGCGCACCACTTTTTTTAGTAGAGTTTAATTTCACTTAATTTAATAGCGGTTGTGCATATGTTCCGTGATAATTTCATTTCCCACCAACCTACTTTTGTCCTTTCCGAATTTCGGTAAATTTTCCAGTACCTCCTTTGAGCTTTTCAACCATAGGAAAATTATAGGAATACATAGAAGTAATAAGTTATTTTCAGAAGGTGTAACTAACTTCAGCATTCGCCGAAACATGACGAGCTGCGTGTCAAACCAGCATTTTAAAGTGAAAAACATCTAATTAGAACCCTTTTAAGTTCCGGGAAAGATTTTACTGGTGTTTCTTTGTGAAAGTCCAAGAATTATTAAATTACAAAAGATGCCTTACCTCAGCAATATAAATTGGACCTCTATTCTACGAAAATTAGCAGTGGAATTTCTCCAAGAATAATACTCTTAATAAAAACAGTAAAATACCTCTTTGGAATACCAGCCATAACCTAGTTTCTAGAGAGTAAAATAATGGCACTGGATACTAAAAGAATATTCCCACAAATAATATTGCATTATTACGAATTGTTGTCTTACATTGGACGGATTTTTGAAAAGAAACTATGCAACAAAACTTTGTTTGGAATTTTCTGAGCCATGCAGAGTAATAAGATTACAGTTTTTTTAGAATGAATGTATCAGAAGTAAATGCCATAAAATTTGATTGTTCGCCAGGATTGATAGAGTTTTAGTATCATATATTCTGTTTCAAACGATTGTTTCCCTTGGTACACAAACAAATGTAACGCCACTCATGAAACTTGTACCAATAAATCGACACAGCAGATAGCGCAATATACTGTAGTATCTAGTAGTTCTGCGGAGTACTTAAGATCGCCCGTAGTGCAAGGTCACAGGTAAGCCAGGGAGGGCTGATACCTGGTGGTTAAATCTACAATCGTTGGATTCTTTCAGAAAATTTGTTTTAAGTTATATAGTGGTACTCAAAGATGTTAAAACGACATGGCGGAAATATTTCCGGTTGCCGCCATCTAACGGAACTTTTCAAAATGTGAATAAATTATTGTTGATTGCCCATCACTTTAGCAGAGTACTTTTTCAATAGATATCATTGCCATGTTCTCTATTGGTTTACGATTTTTTTTTAAATAAATAAATTATAATGCAATTGTTGAATTTTCCGTTAGTTACACTAACTTTAAAAACAAACTGTAATGTTAAAGCCACAGCTGGGAAAACGGTAGTATAAGTTTACGGTTATTTTCCCCTATTGGACAGGTTTATAAACAGGATAATCTGTTTGAAAGCTCTAAATTCAGTCCAATGTTACGTGATTGTAATTCAAATAAACTCTGAAATACCGAGTAAAATAAAATATTCTTAAATTTGAAGCGAAAAATATTTGTTAACGATACAAGTGATTAATACCCACGTTAAAATCAAAGCAATAAAAGGACTACAGTTCTTGTACCTAATCAACTTCTTTAATAAAAGAAAATCTATTTTTGAAATAACACCCCAAAAGTTGCCTTTAAACTTGTTCAGAATCTACGAGTCACCTGCTATACTTTGCTGATAGAGATTGCATCAATGGAGAAAGTAGAAAATTAAATAATAACACCTTTGTAATAGTGAGAGGTTGTAGAATCTTTTTGGGAATTCATATATTCTGTATGAACCGAAACAATTCAAACTAACTTATCACGAAATAAAAACTAAGTTCTGCTAGTGGCGAGACCAACGTTGAACTTTGCTCTAGAATTTGTTGTATAAAGGGTACAAGAGTATAAAGGCCTAAATATAATTTTTATTTATAACTTTGTAGGTTACTTAGTTTCATTGAAGTTAGATCCTCATACTATAAATGCTGTTATTAATATCTATACTTACATAGTTAAATATACTGCAGTGTCACATTGTGTGTAATTAATTAATTAATTTTATGCGGTCTGTAATTAATATGCATGACACATCACATAAAGAAATTTTATAGTTTATCGATAACTAATATGAATAAGTAACTGGGTTCAATTGAATCGCAACATAAATAACCCCAATATAGCTCAAAATTAACAATTTTATGTAAAAAAATTACGATGACTCTAAATGAATGACACAAACATTTTAATGCAACAAATTGGTATTAAGTAGAAAATATTTGAATGAGTAAGAGAGCATGCAATCAATGAGGCCGTTTGGTACGGTTATTTAACTGTTTTTGGGACAATTTTATGTGTGGCATAACATTAACACTGCTGATGGAGATTAAGCTGATCAATGCGGCGGACCGATTCTAATTTCAGATCCGAAGTGAAGTCCTCCTCTTCTACGCCTACCCGGCATCTCTGTCGGGCCCTGGTGAGCCCCTTCTTTCTTTTTTGAACTCATATCTCAACATTGAAAATCATTGGGTCTTCCAAGATTCGTTCAGTCATGCAACAAATATATATTAACATTACACACAGTTCTGGTCGTGCCTTGGCTCTCCCCTCCAACTAGACTACTGAGAAACACTCCCTCACTCGATTGTACGTGCATAGTCTTCGATTTGCCAGATTTTCACATGTAGTACAACGCTCAATTGTGAAATAAATCCGCTTATCTGCCGAAAGTCACATTCGTCATCTTTATATTCAGCCTCATAAACCCCCAGCGCCAACTGCCAAGCATTACTCGGCTCCACAGACAGCATACTGTAACATATCACTGCATGTGAGAATTATCTTTATACCAGCTGACCCGGTCACGCGTTGCTGTGACTTAGTAATTATAGTATGTTGGATTAATGTTATTCTAAACTTCCTAAAGTAGTCAAATTAATATTCACTAATAATGACAAAAACATTGTAGTCGATTTGGAAATTCAAATGTAATTGGTAAAGAATTACGGAGAGTTGAAATTAAGGACAAACGATCATAAAAAAATTTAATTCTCGTTTTATTACAAATTACTTAATTGAAATTATATAAAAATTGATATTTATAAAACTAAATTATTTTTTATTTATTTACATAAGCTGAAATTTCAGTTTTATAAATGAGGCCTATGAAGTTGATTTTTAACAGTTATTTTCATTATTTTAAATTATTATAATTTTATAATTTTAATTTATCTAAGCCCTAATTGGTGCACAATGTTTTTAGTTAGCCTGTCTTTTGCTAATACAAATACATTTAATGGTTTCCCTACACGTGAGGAGGCGACATATAGTTGCCCATGGGAGAAACACATATTTTCCAAATCCAAGCCGCAAACGGACATTGTTTGGCCTTGTGACTTATTTATTGTCATAGCGAAAGCCAAACGAATCGGAAATGGAAGCCTTTTAAATGGTATTGGATATTCTGACTGTATCATTGGAATACGTGGTAACAGGACGATTTCTCCTTTAAACATTCCAGTCAAAATAGTTGCTTCAAGAACATTTCCGGTGATCCTTTTGATCACCAAACGTGTACCGTTGCATACTTTAGGTGGATTCAAATTACGAAGAAGAATAGTCGGTGAACCAGTCATTAACCGGAGATTGTGAGGCAGCATTGCTCTTATATCCAAAGAGTTTAAAAACTCATTTGGAAAATTTACAGCTTCATTTTCATCTACAATAGTATCTATTGATTTAAAAGACATCAGATCACCTGGCAACAACTGTCGTATCTGGAAGTTAATTTCGTTGACATCAAAAATTTTTGCTGCCAAAATAGCACGATTACTGATCCAATTATGATCTAAGTAATTATTTGATATATCCAGTAACACACGCTGAGTTGGTTCATTTTGAGTGAACAACAGTGCAGAATTTGTCTGGCAATTTGATGTATTGTGTATTTCGATGTAGTTCTATTTCACCTTTTCCAATATCCAGTAATTGCTTACAAAATACTTGTGCCGATGGATCATTTTGCAACTGTATTCGCATGTTAATTGTCAATCAAAGTGTTTCGACATTCCGCCATAAACATACGTTAATCTCATCGGCAAAAGTAGAGCGAGGAATCACTGGTAATGTCTGTCGGAAGCCACAGGATTCTTGCATACGACGCTCAGCTGTCCTGATTCTTTAAACATCCTTACTTGCCGCGATTTGTGTTGCTGATTGATGAGCTCTCTCGTGGTGCGTCGTGCCTCTCTGCTACACGCATTGTCGAGGTTAGATTCTTTGGCGACATTTCACTGAAAAATATTTGAATTACGACAAAAAGTGCCTTTCTGAAAGCCTTAAAATAAGACACTATAATACAGTGGTGAAACCGGAATTTTTGGGTCCATTGAAAAATTCAGTAAAATTGAAGTTAAGAACTAATGAGGAAATATATAATAACATTGAAAAATAACAGAAAAGAAGAATTATATTTTTTTCGATACATTTATAGCATGGATGACACCAGGCTTTCAAGAGGTTTAGAAAGATTTGAAACGAAATAATACCAGTGAACTGTATGGAAAGAAATTTTTTTTCGATAGCAGACTTTGAATATGGCAGGATTCAAAGGTAGAGAGGAGTGCAATAATGAAGGAGTACTGGGGAGGAAAAAAGAAAATCAACAGGAGAGGAATTGAAATTGACAAGTGGTCTCTAGCTGAACAAAAATAAGAAGAAAAATGATAAGCTAGCGAGAAATACGTACACGATTCGAATTTATCGTACCGTTTTCTTCAATGTTATATTCATGTGTGTAATTACTTTGTCGTTAGGTACAATGACACACAAACGATGAACAATAATACGGTATAAATATAACACAATACACAGCACAATTAAAATTGAAGAAACTCGCACATATGGCGTGGAAAAGACTGTAGAATAAATAAATCGAAATACAACCCCATCTACTGGATGGTTCGATAAATTAACACATCGCCATCTGTTAGGAATAAACTGTAGCATAAATAAATTGAAACAGAACTTGATCTACTGGATGATTACCCAACCTAGCTAACCAAGTGTTGTATTGATAAGTTAACACATCTCCATCTGTTAGAAACTTATGGAACTATAATAATAATTTCGTGTGGTCGTAATGACCTGGTGAAATGGTTTCTTATTACTAGGCATTCTGCCACTGTCGTAGGCGCCTTTACCTAGCCCGCCCATCCTGCCTGGTACAGGAGACCTACATTGTAACGTCGAATTCGAACCACAGCACCGTCCGGGCCTATTTCACCTTACACAGCATGCTGCACCGGAGATTAATGCCGGGTTAAGTGTCTATAAAAATCCCCGCCGAGGACCTTTCCATCTCCAGTCAGACGCCCTAACCACTTAGCCAGCAGACCGCTTAGCCTTGGTGGCTTACAAATAATTACAAACCATTGTCCTATGACAAACATTTAATGAACATTTATTTCACAAATAATAAATATTGAGGTCTATAATCCAGATAAAAAATATCCTATCTTTTAAGTTGGACTAAATTACAAACAGTAAGCCAAATTTCATCTAAATCGGTTATGTAGTTTCGGAGTTCATCTTCTTTTTCTGTTATTTTTCAATGTTATTATATATTTCCTCATTAGTTCTTAACTTCAATTTTACTGAATTTTTCAATGGACCCAAAAATTCCGGTTTCACCACTGTATTATAGTGTCTTTTTGTTGTAATTAAAATATTTTTCAGTGAAATGTCACCAAAGAATGTAACCTTGACAATGCGTGTAGCAGAGAGGCACGACGCACGACGAGAGAGCTCATCAATCAGCAACACAAATCGCGTCAAGTAAGGAAGTTCAAAGAATCAGGACAGCTGAGCGTCGTATGCAAGAATCTGGTGGCTTCCGACAGACATTACCAGTGATTCCTCGCTCTACTTTTGCCGATGAGATTAACGTATATTTAAAACAATCGTTTTTATGGCGGAATGTCGAAACACTTTGATTGACCAAGAACATGCGAATACAGTTGCAAAATGATCCATCGGCACAAGTATTTTGTAAGCAATTGCTGGATATTGGAAAAGGTGAAATAGAACTACATCGAAATACACAATCCATCAAATTGCCAGACAAATTCTGCACTGTTGTTCACTCAAAAATGAACTAACTCAGCGTGTGTTCCTGGATATATCAAATAATTACTTAGATCATAATTGGATCAGTAATCGAGCTATTTTGGCAGCAAAAAATTTTGATGTCAACGAAATTAACTTCCAAATACGACAGTTGTTGCCAGGTGATCTGATATCTTTTAAATCAATAGATACTATTGTAGATGAAAATGAAGCCGTAAATTTTCTAAATGAGTTTTTAAACTCTTTGGATATAACAGGAATACTGCCACACAATCTCCGGTTAAAGATTGGTTCACCGATTATTCTTCTTCGTAATTTGAATCCACCTAGATTATGCAACGGTACACGTTTGGTGATCAAAAGGATCACCGGAAATGTTCTTGAAGCAACTATTTTGACTGGAATGTTTAAAGGAGAAATCGTCCTGTTGCCACGTATTCCAATGATACAGTCAGAATATACAATACCATTTAAAAGGCTTCCATTTCCGATTCGTTTGGCTTTCACTATGACAATAAATAAGTCACAAGGCCAAACAATGTCCGTTTGCGGCTTGGATTTGGAAAATACGTGTTTCTCCCATGGGCAACTATATGTCGCCTGCTCACGTGTAGGGAAACCATTAAATGTATTTGTATTAGCAAAAGACAGGCTAACTAAATATATGGTGCACCAATTAGCGCTTAGATAAATTAAAATTATAAGTTGTAATAATTTAAAATAATAAAAACAATTGTTAAAAATGTTTAAAAATCAACTTCATAGGCCTCATTTATAAAACTGAAATTTCAGTTTATATAAATAAATAAATAAATTATATAAATCAATAAAAAATAATTTATTTATTTATTTTATAAATATCAATTTTTATATAATTTCAATTAAGTAATTTGTAATAAAATGTAAATTAATTTTTTATGATCGTTTGTCCTTAATTTCAACTCTCCGTAATTATATACCAATTACATTTGAATTTCCAAATCGACTACAATGTTTTGTCTTTATTAGTGAATATTAATTTGACTACTTTAGGAAGTTTGGAATAACATTAATCCAACGTACTATAATTACTAAGTCACAGCAACGCGTGACCTGGTCAGCTAGTATCATATACATTCTTACACATTGTTAATTTAATTATGTAACTAATTTTTGTGAAATTTTATAAGTATATGCGTTACTAACTTGTTTTACATCCTGAAAAATATTTAACTATTATTTGCAAACTATAATTTTATCTTATGTACCTCTTGAAATATATTGGAAATATGGGCCCAGAGTAGAAACTAGGTGCTGGGCTATTATGTACCAGGATATAAAAATAAAAAAAATAAAAAAATAAACATCACTATCCTGCGTAGTGGAGCGATGTTGTCATCGGTTTGCAGCAGCGGTGCGCACTCTTTCTGTTGCAGTAAAGTACTCTGTGCCAAAGGATACTAGGCAACGTGATGGGGAGGTGGCAGCGAGGTAAGCTAGGGCTAACCTGCGGCCCGCGCTCGTCCCGACACTTCAGCTAATGGGGTCCCGTCCCGTCTCGCCTCCGTTACAAGAGATCTTTGGAACGCGGCTTAACGTACAGATACGCAGTGGCTGCAGAAAGATGATCCCTCTGTTCTGGAGGACCCTTTATAACTTCAAAACTAACGAGATCTTAGCTTCAGGTGCCTCACATGGTACCAACCTTAACATTTTAACCTGAGAGATTAACCAACAGTACCTGCGCGTTACGGAAGTTTCTGTGGACAGGCCAGCGAAAAACTGTAAGTCCACCGACTGCCTGCCATGTTTACGAGGTGGTGGGTGCGACCTCCCTCCCCTCCCCTCCAATGGCGGCTTGGCGGGCTTTTGAATCAGCGTTCACATCACAAGATGGCGGATCGTTAGTTCATTTGGAGGCCGCTAAGGGGGCAGCACCAGCCGGGCTTGCGCATACGTTAGTTCCTTGACCGGCCGCTAGGGAGCAGCATCTCCCAAGGGCTTAATTTCTTTGGGCGCAGATATTCCACACCGCCTACCCAACCCCTGAGGCAATGGTTATTTCTGTTCTGGAATGCGGACGTCAGACAAGTTAGGCTGTCGTGTATCGTGGCGACAAAACTATGGATTCGTCTATCACTTTAGTTCCTAGTGGTCATTCCACAATGAGACGTGTGTTGCGTATACCAATTCCACCTTTACCGAGTAACTTAAATATAATTAAAGTCTTATCTTCAAGCAGTTTAAATGGACCCATTGGTTTAAGTAGACAATGGACGATTAGTTCATCCATTAATCGGGAAATCGAGTATGATGGTCTCCATGATGTCACGAATCCACTTCCTCTAAGATGTATACTGTTTGATACAGAAGAGCTAGCTAAAGAAGTGGGTGTTGACGTCACTGCCGGAGTATAAAGACCATCACACCAGCCAGCTAGCCCTCAGTCCCCGGCCGGCGATCGTCAAGTCCAGTTCACTATGGCTAGTGAGGTTCTCCTGTTTTCAACATGCTACAAGTTAAACAGCAGTGACACCAAGCGGCTCACTGTTGGTTTTTCACCTAAACTGGAATTTAATCCAGTAGTTGTACTCGAAAATGTTGGGTACAATAAAGTCACTCTCACACATGAAGAGTGGGATGTACTGAGACAGCTGATCTATACAATTGGTGGCTTTTTCAACAACACTGAGCATCTGCAAACGAGTGTCTCGCTCGGCAACCAAACCATCTCGTCCCGAACAGTGGCTGGAGCGAAAACTATATGGTTTTACAACAATGCTGCGCCTGCCTATAGTGTATTTCTCGGCGAATCAATATGGGACAACATGGTCGACGCCCTGCCAACAGTGACTGGCGCCATCAACACCATGAAGCCCTGGAGTTATCAAGTTACCAAGTACTACAACGAGTTTGTGAATACGTTATCAGTGAAAGTGATTCGTGACTTCCCCCGTTGTTCTGTGAATGGCCTGATAGATTTGCATTTTGATAGTGTACATGTCAATGAAGTGTCATACAGCCCCTGTTCAACACTAGTCTATGAACGTTTAAAGTTAGAAATTAAAGCATTTAAAAACTGTTAGTGTATGACTATGTTAAGCGCAAAGTTGAGCAAGATTTAAAAGGAACAGATGTATTTAGCAGAGGCGGTGATGAAGTATGTGGTAATAATTAGTGTCACTCAGTCCGCTACGATGTGTCGTCAAGTAATGTTCTTCGCGTCTGTGTACCAGCTGAACACCAGAGATTCCAAGAGGCTGACTTTCGGCTTGTCACCGCAAGGTGATTTCGAGCCTGTTGTGGTTCTTGAGAGGGTTGGCTACAACAAAATCACCCTTTCGTCCGAAGAATGGGACGTCCTCGTCATGGAGTCGGACGCAGTCTCCAAAATGTTCACCAGCAGTGGCCAGACCAGCATCCCGCCCGTTGAGAATGCTGTATCCTGCCTGACGGTGTCGGGGGTGAAAATATTATGTTTTCACCACAGCACTGATTCTACCAGCGGCATTTTCCTCGCCGAATCTAACTGGCAGAACCTCGT
This sequence comes from Vandiemenella viatica, assembly GCA_031002005.1. Taxonomy (NCBI): domain Eukaryota; kingdom Metazoa; phylum Arthropoda; class Insecta; order Orthoptera; family Morabidae; genus Vandiemenella; species Vandiemenella viatica. Next base: position 170,946,808 of record JARYHS010009186.1, on the reverse strand, counting down.
CGACGTGCAGCCTGCCGTGACCGCATCCTTGTCCGCCAGGAAAAAGTGGAGCTACAACGCATCAGTTTACTACAAGGTATTTGTAAATGAGTTGGCGGACAAAGTGATGAGTGACACTTACAAATGTATGGATTCGGTGACAAAGTTAATCGATGTACACATCGGCAGCGTTCACCCTAGTCATGTGTCTTACAGTTCTACAATTGACTATATGCAACTAAAAAATGAAATCATTGCATACAAAAATTTAGTTGTACTTGATGATGTGAACAAATTTGTAACCAGAGAATTTCAATGTGAGTAAATAAAATCATTTTACCAGATTTTTCTTTTATCATTTCATGCGCAAGCCCGGCCAGTGCTGCCCCCTTAGCGGCCACCAAATGAACTAACGATCCGCCATCTTGTGACGTGAACGCTGATTGGCTGATTCAAAAGCCCGCCAAGCCGCCATTGGAGGTGAGGGGAGGGAGGTCCCCCCACCACCTCGTGACATCATGGGTTTTCCCGGTTTCTATACAGAGTCGCCTTAGTATATTTACTATCAGTTGCTGTTGTTTTGTAAGCACAACTCAGCCTGATTAGAATACTTGGCTGTGTCCTCCTCAAAAGTATGCTGGGTGTTACTTTTCTGAGGTGTTTCGCCCAGACACTGGCTGCATACCCTACAATTGAAGTTAATATTGTACGTATTGTGGTATATTCGAATAACAAGCGGTTAAAGTTGGAAACGCATTTGTCCCATACTGATTAATTTATTCATGACTGAGGTGGCTCTCCCACATGCTTCCTCCATATGGGCCATAAAATTTAGACTTTTGTCTAATTTCACACCAAGGTATTGACTAAAGGGACTTCTTCTTATTATAACTCCGTCTATTTTAATGGTTGGATTGCTCTGTAATCTGCCTTCCAGTGACATATAACAGGTTTTTGGAGGTGCTAATCTTAGTTTGACTTGTCTGCACCATCGACTGAGTTCACGCAGAACCTTTGCGCTTTTAGCCTCAATTTCGGCTCTGGTTTTACCCTCTATAATTAAGAATAGGTCATCTGCAAATGCAACAAGTCCCAGGAGTTCCGGCATTCTTTGCAGCCTTGCCATTCCCGGTTCAAGCCCAATGTTCCAAAATATCGGACAAAAAATGGATCCCTGTGGGCAACCCTTTGTTAGTTTTTTATCAATGGATACTCCAGGACACCTGAGTTTAATATATCTGTTCTTACAGTAATCTTTAATGGTGTTATACAAATTCTTTGGACAATTAAGTTCCTTAAGCCGTGCAAAAAGTGCTGGCCACCATAGATTACCAAATGCCCCAGATATATCGACAAGAATCCCTATCACGTAATTCTGATTTGAGTTCTGTATCAGATTCATTGTCCGGTTGATTGCATCTTCTGTAGATCTCCCCGCTCTGAATCCCTATTGGTTTGGATTCATCCCTTCCTTCTCCCAATGTTCTTGTAACCTCTTGCACAGCACCTTTTCTTGTATTTTACCCAGCACGTTTAGCAAGCAGGTGGGTCGATATGATTTAGGTAATTTTGGATCCTTGTCATCTCCCTTCTTGATGATTAATATCTCACTCTGCTTACAGATGTTTGGTACTCTTCCCTGATGAAGGCATGCATTATAGAGCTTACACAGAGTGGGGGCCACTGGCACTACCAGTTCTTGTACTACTTCAGCTGGAATACCATCCGGACCCGGAACTTTATTCCTGGACAAGGCATTTATTGCTTGTACTACCTCCAAGATGCTAATATCAGGAGTGTCGGTGGTACTTTGCCATGTTGGTCAATTTCCAGACGGAGCGCTCTGTGCTCCATCTCGTCATCTTCCATTTTATCATCTGGAAGGAGTTCCTGGAGTAACACTTCTGCAGTAGATTTCCAGCTCGTAGTCATGGTTCCATCTTGTTTCTGTACGGTAGACAGTGTAGTTGGGGGTTTTACCTTCCCTGCTGCAATTTTGTATGGGATACCCCAGGGGTCTGTACGCAAGTTTGTTTTCACAAATGTTTCCCAACTTTTTTGTTTACTTAGTATTAACAGTTTTCGGAATTAACTCTTAATTTGTCTATATCTTTCCAGGAGCTGTCCTCTAACGTTGTAGATGAGGCAACGTTGGTAATCTTTTCTTGCTTTGTGCATCCTTTGTCGTAGTCTTTGCAGTCTATCAGTCCAAGGTCTGTCGACTGTGCCAATGATTCTCTTAAGAGGAATAGATCTCCTCATTGATATTTGGAGTGCCCGGCTAAGGTCCTTTGCGGCTCGAACTACGTCATTATCATCTAATAGGATTTCTTGTTGTGTAAAACTTTCCCTCAGCCTGTTCCAGTCTGCCCGTCGGATGTTGTAATGCACCTTGGAAGTCTGCGCCTCCGATGTGTCAAAATCATTCCTCCCTCTGACCAACTCAAAAGTAATAACATTGTTATCACTGGTAGTTAAAAATTCTAAAACGTTCCAATTCCTCAATAAGTTCCCACCTCGCAGTTTGGTCAATGTTACATCGATGTTTGACCTAGCTCCTGCTCGGTTGCTATATGTGTAGGGTTTATGTGGTAAATTTCTTACTTCTAGATTCAGTTCACTAATAGATTCCACTAAAAGCTCGCCTCTCATATTTGTCTCCCCGCTATGCCAGAGTTCGGATCTAGCATTGGCGTCAGCCATTATCACTATTGGTCTGTTGTCTAGGGCAGTGCACACTTCTCTTATCTTCCCAATGTATGGTTCGATGGGATCACTATATTGAAAATACATGTTGACGAGAATTACACTACCCCAGTCAGCAATGAGCTCCACACATGTCGTATGTTCATCACAGAACTGCACTATCTTAGTTACAGTAACTTGTCTGGATAGCACTACTATTGCTGTCATAGGGTTTCTACCTGTTGAGATTATCTGTGACGATACCGGCATGTAAGGAATCTTCCCGAAGCATGAATGTGTCTCCTGAAGGCATATGACATCCCATTTATGTTCCTCTGACAGCTTCCTCACCTCCTGCAAAACCAACTTGCTTCTCCTGGCGTTTAGTTGTGCAATTCGTAGCTTACAAGACATTTTGTGTTTTATGGATGTCTGGTGTGGACGTTGCACTGTGGCCACGGGAGTTTTGAATCGAAAACTATACGCCCATGAGATAATACGTACTGTTTATATATTTGATCGGGATCAAAAATTTCATTCCTTCTTTAGAAGACTTTATGCACAAGAGAGAGAAGCCGAGAAGTCTCTGTAGGAAGATTGATGGATTTTAGATGTATACGATCAATCGCTTCTAGCTGAGGGAAGGTTACATATTTACCGGCCGGATGCGCTATTCGAGTTAGATGCCTCAGCGCCACATTGAGATTCGGAGCCTCTTCCAGTCGACCAAGTTTTAAATTAGTTTCAAAATCACTGTATATTGTTTTAGGGTTTATAGAACTGTGTCTGTCTGCTATGTTTCCAATCTTCAGCGGTTGTTCCACCAATTTTGGACTCGCTACAGGTCGTGAGTAATGATCAACCCAATTTGGTCTGTCTGTATTCCAACCCAGACCAATCCTTTTGACATAAGGGTTCCGGGAATGCCTGGCGGAACTCGAAGAGATTTCGTTAATCTGTAATAAGTGGTCGTCCGTCTGCGTTCCAGCATCTTGTTTCTTACGATTCTTCTCCATTTTTGTTTCTCTCTGAAGCAGGCAGCCCTTTTTGCATTCCTTTTTTGTCTTGTTGGGGGGTTTCCTTTCGTTTTTGTAGTCTGCTTCCCAATTACATCCTCAACTATTTTCCTAATTACATTAGCCAGTTGAGAGTATATGTCGTTTCCCATATCTATTCCTTGTAGTAAACTATCCATAATCAGTCCTGTTTACAGCTCGTTGTAGGAGTAATTGGTAGGTAGGACACTCTTTGCCCTTCTTGTTGCAGCTTTTGTCCTGTCTGTTACACGGTATGCATATTGAAGGTTGAGAACTTTTCTTGCACTGATCCCTTTGGTGGTTTTCTTCTCCACAGTGTGCACAAGAACTATTGTTCTTCTTACAATGCTTACTGACGTGTCCTAAATCCAAACATTTATTGCATTTTGGAACGACAACGCAGTCTTTCACTGCTATAGCAGAAAATTCTATGAAAACTTTCTTTTGCTGTAACAGAAGTTTCCTAACAGAAGGAATCACCTCCACAACCTGATGAACTGTTGCTCTTTCTCTAGGTCCAGTCTTAAATTTTGGTTGAAAACCATCCATAAATTGTCCTTTCTCTATTTTATCCTCAAGGTTTTGCTAGTAGACAGCATCAGCAAGGTTGTCTACATGAATTGTTATTGGTATGTCATAAAAAATCATGAGTGGCCTTCGTTTTCTAGGAAGTTCGCATCGCATCTTATCAGCCAGTTCCTTGTTATTTAGAATTTTTTGCGAATCCTCAGGAGATTCTGTTTCCACTATAATAGCATTGTTAGTTGTGCGAATTCTGTTGATTCTAATTTTATCCCTCCCAGGTTTTATGATTTTTGTAACTTGTTCAGCCACTTGCTTCGGGTTCTCCACCCCTTTGGAAGTAATGAAAACCGCACTTTTTGTGGACTGAGTGATTTTGGGATTCACACCAGTCGATCCTCCAGATTTCGCCATTGCAGCATAGCTGGGGACTATTTCTCCTCTATTTTGTTTGAGTTGCTCATTTTCTATTTTGAGTGTTTCATTTTCTTTTCCAAGCTGAGACAACTGGCCCTCCAAGAAGGCGATGCCCAACAGGCTAGCTTATCTTTTATTTCTCTAACTCTAACTTCAGTGAGTTTTTGGCCACAAATATCGTTTCGATGCTTGACTAGTTCCACATACTCGTTTCCAATTTTTTCACAACACTGGTTTAAAACCCTGTCAGAGTTTTCTTCTGGCAACCCCATGTTGGGGGCAGCAGAAAATTTGTTTACTGTAGTGACTCACCGCAGCTGATCGCCGGCATCAGGTGTCCGGCGCGGCGTGTGCGCCGCGCGTAGCCGCTGACTCGGCTGAGCACCGCTGGCAGGTTGGAAGGCGCCGACTCAGCTCGACGACAGCGCTCGCGGCGAGGAACTGTTTGCACGTCAGCCACGTACCAATCAATCTATTATCACTCGATAAAAACTCAACGTTTCGAAAATCTTTACATCCCTTCGCGCACAGGTCTTAGAATACTTTCTTAAACTATGAGTTTTATACCAAATTCTTAAAGTTTCGTTTTTCCACAAGTATCGCGATCAAAACCGAAAGCGACCCGACTGGCGACACGACGCGGCGGCCATCTTGTCTCTCAATGTTTACCGACACAGAGTGGGTAGCTGCGTCTCATCTCCGCTAGCAGAGGCGGCCTTGTTCCCATGGCGTGTTGTTGAGTATTCGTCCCGTCCCGTTCTGTCTCGCCTCTGTTACAAGAGTTCGTGGGAACGCGGCTTTAGAGAGTCGCCGTAGGCACCACGTGGCGGCCAGAAAACAAAACAGCATAATGTGACTAGTCAGTTGTGCAATTTTATCTCTATCTCTCCCGCCCATACGTGAATAAACTGAAGTTTAATCAACAATGTTCTTTTAAGATAACTGATTCAGAGTGTATAAGACTTCGTAAATTGATTTGTGATGTATTCGAAAAGCAGTATTTTGAGTAGACTAACGTTTAATTGTGCTGTCATGCAAGATGAATTCTATAATAAACTAGCCTCGTACCCGCGACTTCGTACGCGTGGATTAAGAATTTTTTTGCCAGAATTAAATATAAAAAGTTGTTGGTAACGAAGGATTGGTCCCAAACAATATCGAGTCGGCATAATATGACAGGAAAGCTATCACTATATCATTCTACCGTTGAACCTGCCTCTTGAAGAGAATCAATTTCCAACATATTTCTTTCACTAGTCGATAAGATTTCAAAATTTCGTGACTACAACTGTTAATCATACTGGAAAAAATATCCTGTGCCCTTCATACAGCTTTCCTTATAAAATTCCATCACAACGATATAGCCATATAGTCGTCAAAACGTAACAAAAAGACAGAAACTTACTTCCGTAATTATATTAGTATTACTGTGGTTCACACTCACACACTGACTGCGAAAAACACCTGAGGGATCATTATAACGTAAAAAAGTGTACACCTACAAAATTGCAAGACTACCTACGATTTGCCTAGCATTGCACCCCTAACTTTATAATATCTACAGTTTAACATTCAATCCAAATAACCTACGGCCCAGGCCTGACTCTTACGATGAAAAACAATTTTTAAAAATCTTAGCCTTTACGGAGATTTGAATCGGAGACCACGACGTTCGTAAGCAAGCTCTTTAGCCATTGAGCTGCCAGTTCACTACACGGAAACACGGTCTGGAGACGTCCACATCCAACGTGTCTGCCTATCGCCGTATTTGGAAGTTATGAGACAACATGTGTTAGTTATACAGATAATTTTTCAACCAAATGTAGACAGTATTTTTCTCCTTGTTTCAAAGGATAAGTGTGCAAAGTTTCATCGAGATCAGATGAAAATTGTGGATTTGTATGAAGAACAAACAAACATACATTCATCTTTACATATAAAGATGTAAATTATTTGTAATAGATTGGTCTGTGGTGTAACCTGCTATTGATCTTATTGATACGTTGTATCTCCGTTATGAACGTAGACAATCTTTGTTAGCAAGTTCAGTAAACTACTAATTAACAGAAATAATTAAGGAGAAGTTGAAAAATAACGGTGTAGGCACGAAGGTAGAATATTATAATACTTCAATATATATTTATACAAAATATGATATCACCTGTTTTATATCAATCTTTCGATTGTTATTGCCGTATTTAGTTTCCATAAATGCTACAATCAGTAATAGTTGTCTCGAAAAAAAAAAAAAAAAATTGTAACAGTGGTGATAGCTGCTATTGAGGATATTGTAAATAATAACTTTTCATCCATTATATATTAAAAAATTATTTGATCTTTGACAATCTGTAAATTTTACAAGAGCACAGAATCAGTTTGACAGGGAAAAAGTAATTAGTGAAGTATAGAAGAACTTAATCTTGTTTAAAACGGTTTTTCGGATAACCGCATTTAAGTTATTTTGACTGCATGAGTTGGAAGAAGGTAAAAAGAGGTCTGTCCTCCATCATCGAATAAGCGAACGCAATACAGGCTGAATAATACAACTGATTCTTCTGACGGTGTGTACCTAACGTCCTGTCATGTTTGTGCCGGCGGACAGTCATCGAGTACAGTGTACGAGTCACGTGGCAGCTTTACCTCCGCATAGTTTTGTTGGTTCTGCGGTCTTCGTGCACCAACAGTCATGAATTGCTCCCCGAGCTGAATGCTAAATTGAGCAGAAGCGTTCACAGAAACACGTTTGATGTTCGCCCTAACTGTGTGTCAGCTTGAACTAAAACAGTCGAATCATTAAACAGAGAACTTGATTAACACAAAGTACAGCGATTAACGGCAGAGCAATGATTCAAATACCACGAGTCCGTTGTTTATGGAAGTACAAGCATGATAAGGTCGATGTACAATTTTTTCTAGAAAACAGGGAATATAGTTTAAAAAAAGGAGTTTTATTCCACCAATTTTTAGATAATAATTGTATTTTCCTCTCTCACGTTAACAAAAAGTTCCGGACAAATTACCCAGCAATCTAGAACATCACTATAGAACGAGAGGGTCTCCTATCAAATGATTTAAGTCTAGTAATTTAGTTTAGCACTTTAGCAATAGTTTAAAATTGAATTTCACAGACATTTCTTTTTACTTTGTTATGCGGACTAATGCTTCTTCCGTCCTCTGAAAGTGTCCTTACTTAAATTTCACGCATCCGTTTTCTCTCTTCCACTCCACTCGTGTTTGTGCCTGCGAACTTCTATGATAATGTTCATACCTTCTACTTCTAGTTCCTTTCTTATGTAGACATTTATGATTATTTTCTTGCAGTAAGATTCTTTCTTTTATCACTAGATCTCATTGCGTAAGTTCATGAATAGAAACCCAAGTTCCTCATTCGAAGAAACGTCCCAGTGTATTTTCTTGATTCTCGTCTTTTATGGTAGTATGATCGGCTTTTTATATCTCTGCTTTCTTATTACTTATTTTTATACTATGAGTAAAACAGTAAGATATTAATTCCAGTATTTTTTTGGGATGTAAGCATCCTCCTTTTACTGACATTTTTCTAAAAAATGCAATTATCTGCGTTTTACACTTCTCTTCATTACTGTCACACATCTAGCTTATATAAAGGCTTGTAGTCTTCTACTGTTTCTTGAATTTTTATGCCGTCGTCTGTAAACAATAAAACAGCTAAAATAATTCTTTCAGTACTTGGATAGAATTTTTGTTTTCAATTCCATCATCTTTAACATAAATAGTAAATTGTAAGGGCACACAGGAAAGCAAACAGACGATTTACTTTTTTTTCATGAAAGTAGCTATTTATATCTTACCCCATATGTAAGCTACTGTACCTCTTCATTTGCATCAGTCGTCTGTTTTTCTCGATCGAGCTTAACAGCTGAACGGTTAACGTATAGGAGGACTAAAAGCCTTGTAGTTTATTCTAGACATTTTAATAGTTGTAACTAATAACTCCGAAGAAAGTATTGAAGTGACGTTCTGGAGAGAGCATAGATGGAATTTTCCAAAAAAACTTAACTCGAGGAATTGTAAAAACTAAGATTTCCGCCATGTTTCATAAGTTTCCGAAGTGTTTCATTCCATAAGTTTAAATCGCTGGCACCTCCAATAGTTGCCTATATATTGATATTTGATTGAAGAATTACGTGTAATTTAAACTAATTTTTTCACTGTTTTTCGAAGCAATAATTGCTACCTCTCAAGGGGCAAGTATCACATATCACAGTATTTCTGTTTCCAATATGATACATTGATAATTCAGATTCACCGTTTGATACCGTCACTCGCAAAAGAAAGTTTTAATCAAAACTAAATTTTACATTGGAAGGAATGTCATGTCTTTTTTGATTAAGACAGTCTCTCCAATGATAATATTAGAGCCGAAAGCAAATAGTTAGTTGTCGTTGCTGCCAATAGTGGTTCTTTCAGAAGTTGATACAAACATGCCGTGTAACCGTTCATACTTACTGTGGCTTTGGTTACAAACACCATACCCGTCGTGTATGTTGACCATCACTGAGTAGAGGAGTATGGGGTGATGCGGGCACTGGCGGTGATCGATGAAGTAGATGGGTCCATCACCTCTCTGATGACCTGGCTCAGGTAGATAGTAGCCAGTTCACTCGCTACAAGCGACACAATCAGCTCTATCTGTTATCACAGTACGAGTTGGATAATTTAACTAAAGCGACCTTCTTTAAAGACACTTAAGTATCAATTATGATATATTGTAATAATATTATCTTAGTATAATAAGTATTATCTTTTCAAATTATTGGTCTCACGATACTATCACACTAAGGCTTGTAATTACTATAATACTGATGGTAGGATTAAGCACCAAGAATTATACTGAGAAATAGATTACGTGTATATTGTTTTCATAGTTGATTCACTGAATATATTATACATTCCTGATTCAGTACGAAAACTTAATGATCGTGAGAATCATAAACAAAGATTCCACGACATGCCAATAAATGATAATAGTTAGTAGAAGCTTGCAGAATTAAATAAAACCTGAATTTACGCACCCCGTTCATTAATTAAGACCGATCCAATTTTTATCCATCATATTTAAGGACTCTTCATTGGATCTTCTTCTATCGTTATACTCAACTGAGGAGCGTGATTGAACTTATTTAGCATAGATGTTTTTCTTATTTTACCAAAATCTCTTCATCCTACGTTCCTCCGTACAGGTGTTTCTTCTTCTGATATACTATTGGTTGGAAAACTGATGGTTGTTGATCAAACTACTGTAATGTTTCAACTAGTGAAACGGACTTTTCAATACAATAACTACTAATCTTCCCGCTAACAGCAAGATGGATGAACCAGAAATAAACCAAGTTAACTTTAATACTTGGGATAAAGAGGGATCCTATCATTAGTCCAGTAATTAAAGGAAAATTACACTTTTGCAACATTCAATATAAACAAAAGATTCTAATAATTACAAGATCATCTTGGGTTCTATAACCAGTACAATTCTGATGCAAACAAACAATAAAACATTAATATAACCGGTGCAAAAGTCAAAATGTGGCGGACAGTTATTCCTTTACCGTTGTTGTTTTCAGTCAAATAAATGCCACGACTTGCTAACTCGAATTGTCGGCGAGAGCGTAAGACCTCGCACAATACGGTACCACAATGAACAGAATGATGCGGAGGCCATCTGCAATTTGTCGATGTTATTAGGCTCAAGGTATTTTCTGGACGGGGCAAAAGAATCACAGTGGTCGCAGTATCACAAAGTTCACATTACCCGCTTGAGGCGACAGTTGATTCCGGCTTCCTGGAGCTACCGGGTATGGCGTCGTGGCGGATGCGCGGGAAGTCAAAGCGCCAAACGCTTTAACACATCAATCCGGATAGGCGGGGATAAGCTATCATTGCACTAATACTAGCACACACACTGCAGGCGCGTCCGGCCCGTTCCTGGCGAGGTCGCGACCGGTTGAGCGCCCTGCGGAGCTCACGTCGTCCCACGAAGAGAGTCGCCCGACCCGTGACGTCTCGTGGTCCTCACCGCGAGGACCCGGCGGAGGTGGAAGTTCCCTAAATTCATTCAAGTGAACCTCGGTATGGAAGATCCGAAGTACATGCTTTAGTGGCGTGGATCGTGAAACTGTCACCTCACAACAAAATAGACAAATGCGAGAAGTCTTCGGCGCTCCTCATAGGCGGGAGAGTTTGCTGCGGGTGGAAGTCTGCTTAAGCACGAGATCTTCCTTGCTGTCGCATCTCTTGAGCATGAAACAATAATGGCGTCCCTAGCATACAAATGTGTCTGAGGCCTACTCAGTTGTTGATGTTGTTGTTGCTTTAGGGCGCGTCGACAGCGGGGTCATTAGCGTGCCTACTCAGCACACTACTGAATCTGCCTCTGGCCTATACGATATAGCCAGTGATTCCAATTTCCTGGAGGTCCCTTTCAATTTCAAGTAGCAAATTTTTCTTCACTTTAAATTGAGATGGTAAGGTCGAGAGTCTCTTGTTCAGTCTGTTGTTATTCATTCTGATAGTTGTTGCGTAGAATTTCATTCATATTTTGCTGAATGTTCCTGAATTTCTTTCTGAATGCTGATACAGTTTATAAATTTACCTTTTCATCCAATTTCGTCTTCTTCAAACTGGTTACAAGATTTTCCTTAAAATTTAACTTTCTTGCTGTTCAATATCTTTAATTAGTAATCTGCTCCCAGTAATTAATGTTTCAGATACGAATAATACCTCCAGTTTAATTACTGTGTTATGTTGTCCTAACTCCCTAGTTCGGTATATTGGCTTTTTACTGTTTCTCTTCCGGGTGTTTTAATAGTTTTTTTGTGATTTAAACGTGTCTTGTTCTTTGCTTCGCCGTTTACTCCTGCAGGTTGAATAACTACTCGTAGGTATTTTAATTTAATTGTTTCAGAAATATTTCAAAATCATGTTTTTTATCGGTTGTCCACCCTGGTATCAACAGGGTCTTTCAATTTAGTGGGTTTTAGCATAAGAGATTTAGAGACCAGCTTTGGATGGTATTTAGTGAGGTTGCTGGAGAGAATTGCTAGATCATCTGCAAACGCCAAACGCCGCAGGTGAAGTTTATATTTGAGATTTTTTTTCTTATTTCTCCTAGGTATCGATTACTCTTTGATTACTCTTCATTAAATTAACATAAAGCAAAAAAATACAGTTTTTGCTACATAGCTTTCACAATTTTCAATATATATATATATTTTAAACACGCTGGCAGATTTTGTTTTCCTTGTTTATAGAAATATGTTTGTTGTGTACATACTTAAATGAGCATGAATTTGGAAAAAAAAACAATTTTAATCTTCTTTAGTGGCTCAAAAAATATATATATATAAACGAGTCACTGCGCGAATAATGTGTATTATATGGAGACATTGCAAATGTGAAATAAGCGCTAGCCTCCTTAAACTAGCTCAACATTTCGCAATAGTAAGAAGCGTTGGCAGTTCGTCTGAAAACCGCCTAAAACTCTTCGGGAGTAAGATAGAAACACCAAATATTGAAAATATTCACGGAATAATTCGTTGTGGCCATGGATTTTTAATCCATCTGACAAGCATTTGCTGCTTTGCGACGCCGTTTCTGACAATACTAGAATTTCACGCCCAGTTGATCGTACCTGTTTATTAGTCTACCTTTACAATCAATCCTTCATTGGCCGAATATATTCCGACAATGTGATGTTCCTGACCTCGCGCAAACTGTTTAAGGAGAATTACTGATCGCCACTGCGACAGAGCTTCCCTTGGAGAATTAATTGCCCCGTGAACATTTCCCAGCGGGAGCTTAAACCAGTTGGTAGCAGTTCCAGAATACACCCAGAAAAACTTATTTATTTGAATTGAGTTCTATCTTACCACTACAGTAGAGTCAGCAGGCACACCCTATCCCATTATTTGAGTTTATTTTAATTAAAAAAAACGCCCACTGATATTTACTGCTTTCTTAATTTATTTCAAATTTGCCTCAAGTTTCTCGTAATTTCAATCTAATATTTCATTAAGAGTGGTTGCAGTTGTGCAAAATGTTTTAAGTACTCATTCAATCATGTGGTTTTCATAAACTTTATTCCGTGGTTTATTAAAATATTACGCAGGATGGGAATCTGATGATCAGGATACATCCTCATTTCAATATAATTATAATCATATAAGCATTAATTGTAATTATACTGGCGCATAAACTAACGCGACGTTGAGTGTAGGGATTTATTCCCATAAAGTATAGATCCATTGCGGAGTCTACAAGTGGTCATTTGACCTCCGTCGCACAAACAATGCGTGAGCAGGCGGCCTTGTCGAGAGTTGTGAGTGCTCTACAGTCTACACAATGGCAAGTAGGCTCGCTAGCTAATCCTCTTCATGCTCGGATGAAGACGTGGGCGATAGCTTTTCAGCGGCAGGAGCTTGTTAGGAACAATGACCAATGAAGCGTCAGCCCCAGTATTCAGAAGGTTGGAGACGCACGTCACGTAAAAATCAATATTTTGACTATATGAAGGAATGGGATGTTGTGTTCTCGACGTGAGCCGTCGTTATGAATCAACGAGCATTGTGATATTGTTCCTCTAGAATCCAGATCAATCGGAAGGAACACGTGTATAATAACGAGTGAATGAACGGGAACTAGTTTACGAACCTAAACTGTTGTATTCTTTTCTCCACATGACCAACGACTCGGAACACAGGCTTTATTCGATTCGCCATAGGATAATATCGTTCCCTTCCCTGGGAATGGGAGAGCTTGTAATATTCTGGGACTTAGAAGCGAGTACCTTCGGGATACGGTGACTGGTGCCTGTGAACATTTGGAAAAGAGGTCTATTTAAACCTAAACCTATGACTTGGCTCCGCTTAGAGATCAGACGTGAAGCAAATGTTATTTTTGGCTTCCGTGACACTGTCCCTGCTGCTGACAGGATAGTAGCTGTTCGGCTTCACTACCTACGCAGAGACAGACATGATCTGTTTGTTCTATGCCGAATGTGAAGGCTTACCTTCACGTTTGCAGACGATCGCAGATGTTTCAACTGATCACATCAAGATTCGGCAATAAATGTCAATAAATCAGTGTCCGTTGCAAGAATGTTTACGATACCAGTAAGTGACCCTGGTTGACACACTTCAACAAGATTAACTCATAAACTCTCGATTTTCATCATACACCATTTGTATTGTGCCATCGTACAAGCATATATCCGAAATATGTCTCATGCTAATTTTAAATGTATTTGCCAGGACTGATTTTTGTTTTGTTTTGTTTAATCGTTGAATAAATCATAAATCTTTGCTGTTCAATTAATTTGTTAATAAATTATCGGTTCAGTTGTATTCATTTCTGGTCATTCATTGATATTCAGAATTATCCCTATCAATTTGTTAATGTTAACCAAATTATCAAACAATATTCTTAAGTTAGATATTAATGATTGCAGTTTGTGATGAATAAACAAAGCTCCAGTTCGCATAACCGCATATTTTTTTATGCTGCGTCGTGCCAATTTGTTCATTAATGTATTTGAAAAAATTAAAAAAATAAATAAAAAGTACAATTATTTCGTCACAAATAATCTATCTGTCTTCTAAATCATTATCTCGAGATACGGAAGATTTACACTCATACAGTAAAAAAAATTATAGTATTGTGTGTGAAAAAGTTACAGTTCTAAACAGGAATTTGTTGATTAAAATACTAGGAAATGATTGCGACTTAAAACCCTTTGAACATGAAATTTAAATACACCTTTCATAATATGGTGGAAGAAATTACGTGGTTATACCACGACTCTTCTTATGCTTTATGAAGTTTAGTGCTCCAAGTTTCGTTAATTTATTAAATACATCGTTACATCACCTTCGTTTTCTCAGTTATTTGTTCTAATCTATTTGTATCTTACCAGACCTGCAAGTAGCTCAATGAATGTATATCTCGCAGTAACAGATATTCCGTCATATAATGACTGTCTATTTGCTATGAATTAAGAAATATGATTTGTATAAGCTGAACAGATAACTAGTGACTATACCTAAATGACGCCAGTAGACTGCGCGTACTACATATATATGACAGGTACAAAAGAGCTAGCTTCAAATTCCTGCTACGGCTTACAGGTCATCCCGGTTGTGATTTTTAGCCCGTTTCTCGCAATCGCCAAGCCAAGTGGGGGGTTTGTCACAAATCTCCGTTCCGTTAATTATACATTCACAAAAAACTACACTTATCATACATCTCATTTTAAGCTTTTCGCGGATACAACCGTTAAAATAATTTCTCCAGTTGGATTCAGCAGAGTGGGAATAAAGACTCCGTCAACGTGCATCGAACTATTAACTTGGTTATACCTATAATGAAGGCCACAGGTACACTAAAATGTTGAGCTAAATCATAGTAGCCTATTAGAAGACAGCAAAAATATATAAGCTGAGTGAATGAGATTATTTTTAGAAAATTGATGTCTAACATATTTTTTAGTGGGAAATTTTATATTGAAAATGTCTTAGTTATCCATCTTTTATCCAAATGAAATCCATTTTTTAGGAACAAAGTTCACTGTTATAAAAAGCATGATTCATTTCTGGAAGAAAAAAAAATACA
Source organism: Vandiemenella viatica (assembly GCA_031002005.1). Taxonomy (NCBI): domain Eukaryota; kingdom Metazoa; phylum Arthropoda; class Insecta; order Orthoptera; family Morabidae; genus Vandiemenella; species Vandiemenella viatica. The sequence goes on along the minus strand of JARYHS010009186.1, from coordinate 170,931,524 downwards.
AACGTTTGGATATATTAAATTTTGATGTAATAGAGAGTGTGCTGAAAATAATGTAGCTCTTATTTGTTATTCCTGTCGAGTCAAATAAAACCAGGAAGAAAAAAATGGTATCAAACTGCAGTTAAAACTGTAGCACAGCAGAGTTTACTTTAATCACATCCTCGCGAAGCGAGCGTATTTATCATGTGCCAGCGGCTCCTTGCCGAGACAGTCTCCGGCTTAATGCGCTGCAGTCGCTTAGCTTTCTGTTCGTTTCGTGGATATTGCAGTCTGCGCCCGTTTATCAGGCTCCTCGTTGCCGTGTGCGCAAATTGCGATTCATTTGTCAGCGGAAGCGGCAGCGCAGCAAGTGCTCGCGGAGCTCTCAGAAGAACTCGCGAAGTCAACGCACAATCCACAATAGGACATGGAGCTGCATTCACTGCAACACTGAACAGCAAGTGACACAGCGAGGAACTAGCGTCCTAATGTGTCGGTTTAAAATTACACGCTGACCATATGGTACTCATTTACGTGTGATCTCTAAACATCAGTTAAAAAATAAGTTATCACAATTTTTTGGCAGAAAAAGGTGTTGCTTCACTTCGATCCACGGTGAAATTACGTAAAAAGTACTCTTGCAAGTCATTAGAGCTCTCGTCACCATGCAGGTAACTTAGTTTCTTTAGATGATGCCAGGACCTTGTGTCAGATTAATCGTAATCATCGCTGATTGGTTATAGTAAAGTTTATAACAATCCCTGATTATCTGGCATGAAATACATAGCCCAAGCGCCTGGAGGGCATTCACCTTGACACAGTATCCACTATCGGAGGTATTATTGCAATTACAATTATCGATTAATTTTACGTGGCGTAATAGTCTATATAGCAAAACAACCATATTGCGACTATTATTGTCAGCATAATAACAGCACTAAAGGCTAAAGCGCTTATGAAAACCTTCATAATCTGATTTTGATTGCTGACGGGACGCTTCTGCATTTACGGTTATAAGTTTTGTTTAGTCCTCGAAATGCTGTCATATAAATCTTTACGGATTTTCCAAATCCAGTTGACAGCGTGATAAAATTGTTAAATGATATACAAGTAGAGTTGGACTGCTCAAGGCAAATTCTGTAGCGAAAAAGAAAGAAATTATTCTGTTCATCACTGCCTTTCGATGAGAAGTGTGGTAAAGCACTATACCTGCATGAAATTTTTCCCAAATGGATTGAATACATTCATGTAAATAATTTCCATCGAGAAAGTACCACAGAAATCCGGATTGAAGGCTCAATAGGGTGCATTGACAGTAAGTCGGAAGTTATGCGCCGTATGGATTTCATGTCCATTGATTTTTTAATGTGTTTGGCCCACGTCATGGTTACAACTCAAAATAAAAAATTATGACTCACTCAGTTTAAATGTTTTTGAAACTTAAACTATTAGGTGGCACGCATATGATACACACGTGAATGATTAAAATATTGTTCATTTCGATGGTTGTTTGATAATTCAATGAATAAGACATTTTGCTAGTATTAGTGGCTTGCAAAAAAGAAATTACTGAAAATCCCATCAAGAGCCAATAACTGTAACACAATTAAGGTTTAGTTGAGACAACATAATACTCCAGCATCCTTTATAGCCCTGAATGATACTGGTCGCGTTGTCACAGGTTGCCTGAAACCAAATCCTGTCAGCAAAATATAGAAAATCATGGGTATAGCACAACCAGAGATTCAGAACTTCATTCAAACAACTACAGCCATAACATCCTCACCTGGAGCTCGTAGTGTAGAATTATGGTGAAATTCGTCACCTGAAGGACATTGCAGGGATATCAAAGAGGCACCGGCTGCGGAGTATATCAGCCGTATGCTATATGGAAGGTACTAAATAGACTGGGAACTGAAGTGTCCTGATGCAGATCCAACATCAATAATTTTTATTACACTACTGCAAACGAATTATGTGAAAGTGGTGAGCTGCAGGACCTACAACATTTCATGGTATTCAGAAACCTACCTGAAACCTGCATCATTGACCACCTTTTTAGAGTAAATAACAAGGTCATCTGGATTTCAGAATCCTGGCTTATAGATTCCATTTAATTTGTGTACTTTAGTTTATAAGCTTGACATTAATTAATTGATTAAATTTATTTGTTTTAACTTATAATTTCACGTCCTGGACTCGTTATTAGATTGTTCTTGGTTTAATTTATATGATAAATATTCAGTCCACGATACAATTCAGTTTAAACTTGCGTTTATTTTCACAACACACGACGTCAACGATACTGTTTTCATGAATACATACAATCCAGTGATTGTAAACAACATTTCTTCAACAGACAATACAGTTCTTGGCCGTCGTAAAATTGAGACGGTGAAAACTTAGCCGAAAAAAAACTTTTTCTGTCTCGGATGTTTGCTTTATATAAGCTACATCGAAATTTCTAGAACACTTCAAAAGCTTCCGCCAAATATTTCTCGAACATTAACAATACTTAAACAATTGAAACATATTAAAAACAATCATAATTAACATATGCTCATTTACAATCAATACAAAATGGTCAGAAATGGAAATTAAAGATACTTAAACACAAAATTATTCACAGAAATCATTTTAAACTGTAGCAAATTGTCCTTCAGCATCGTAACTTGCATTAATACTCGGAATTACAAACATTTAAACTATTCTCTTGCACAATTCTGTTCTTAAACATATTAAATGGCCTCTAAATAATTTATCTTCATAAAACAAATATATACATTGATTTACAGGAAATTTTAAAACAAACCTACCAGATCATATTCAACCAAACTCTAGCTTACTATAAGTGCTTCATAAAATACAATTCCATTTAAGTTTAGGTTTGAGGGCTGTTACAACGTGAAGTAAATTAATCCCTTAAGAAATCGCCAGCTTCTATACAACAGGGTACAAGTCGATAAAAATATCGACATTAAACAGTTTTTACATTATTTACGTTTCTGACAAATACCACTGATCAGTATCGAAGATATTGGTATGCATTTGTCATCCGCATATATGGTATCGAGGTAGGAACGTCTAAAGTAGCGATGCAGTCATTTAAACTTCTACAAAATGCGCAAATGCTTGTACAATGTACAAGATACTTGAGTAACAACAGATACACATAAATATGACAGAGCCAGTGTTGGAATTTTACAAGTTTTTTTTTTTAATGTCATAGGTAATGACGATTTGGGTCATATTTACAAGCCGTCTAATGTCTTATTACCAAAATTCCTACTCTAAAATTCATAACTGCTACAACAAACAGTAAACCGAAAATTATCTGAAGCAGGTTGCAACGGTCATGCTATGATTGCGTCCTCCTCAATGACGAACCGATGTGTGGAAGGAACCAAAATTATTTATGTGGTCCTAAGGTCTAATATGTCTCTGGTTGTTCAGCTACAGTGTCAGCTAATGATGTTAGCTCTTGGATTCATTATTTATGTAGGTTCGGAAACATCGATGAAACGGTATTAGACATCGTACAAACTTCCAGAACACAGCACTCCTCAACCGCACACTACCTTCTGCCCTCCACAAAAGCGTCCCCTCTCCCCTCCACTGTGCACTTCAACGTTCACACCTGACCCGTCAACAGGCACACGTGGCTAGGTCACTTACATGTATGGAGATTATATTAAAAAATTGTACGCAATTAATAGAATCTTTTATATTTATAACAAAGGTATAGCAACAACCAATACTTTTTTCCATAACAACACGTCAACTTCATAGCCATTGCAGCCAGAAGAAGTTTGGTGGTAACGAAAGGGAAGGAATTTGGCCGTAGCCTTTCCGCGATCGAACCGGTGTCCTCCCGTGTTAACAGCTCAGTCACAACCTGACTCGCTAAACCATTAGTCAAATGTAAATCTCTCACATCACATTATTCTAGAAAATCTTTACAACTTAGATGGAACAAAGATAGTATAAAAGATTCTCGCATCAGAAATTAAATGATTCTAACAAACTACTTATCCAAAAAATAAAATAATAAGGTTCCTTACTTGCATACTACTTTGATTTAGTGAACACAAATTGATTCTCAGAGGTGAAAATAAGCGCAAGGGTAATGTCAGATTGAGACGTAACGGAAACTGCATCACTAAACCACAAACAGAAGAAAAATTCTAACACGTCAGTATTCTGGAATAATCCTCTCTGAAGAACGTTGTGGAACCGTGCAATCAAGTAACCAACACGATATGTATACCTTAGGTAAAGCACAGTGGGAAGCTATGAACTCACTAAGACATAAAAACAAAATTTAAATAAACACAGAATAAGGAGAAATTATCGTCTATCTCTCACCAAAAACACGTCTTTAACTGACACAAAGATTTTTTGGAAGGAATATCACGGCGACCGTGTTGCAGACTCAACAAAAATTACAGCGTAATATCATCAGCCATTCCATCAGTTAATGCCATACACAGCACGCATAGCAATTAGGAATTTTACGACCCTTTGTTACTCAGCGAGTCGAGAAAACAAAAATTCCGCACAAGGTAGCGACAACGATCATCAATCAGTGATAGCTTTATTGCTCGCCCCCAATGGAAGGGCCATTAGAGGGAATTTTAAATTACGGATAGAAGACTAGAATCAGATCACACAGTACCACTGCTTACATTATAGAAAGATCCATCGCTTGGATTGGTATTCAGAGATAAATCCGAACACAATGCGAATAATCAGTTTTAATAGCTATTGAACATCACACATAATTTCCAGACAATTGGGTAAACAGCATTTGATACAGAAACCACTTATCTACCCGTACAATACATTGCAGATTTCCTCTATTCCAAGCTGAAACGAACGTATTATTGCTCTGTGTTTGTTTAAGTTTCATCGTCTGAGGTCAAGTTAATTTACAAAAGACAAAAATGCCGACATCTGCCCCTAAATATCATATCCCTTGTCATCTTTGTTGCAAAACATGATTATAGTCATGCAGAAAAATACGTAATTATATCTGGTCCAAGGAAAACAGATCTGGTTTTGCCGTAAGAGTTAATTTTGTCACCGTTGGTTTTTAGCATTAATAGCAGAAGCAATTTTAATCTAAAACAGTTGCTCTACCACAACACGATGATGACATGTACAAAAAACGGACTTCATTTCTGCAAGAGAAAAGGCTGGTGACTGAAACAACGTGCTACTTGCTGTAAGGTTCCTTGATAATTTTACTTAAAATAGTTATGAAATAGTACTCTCTATATTTTTTCGAACGGTAAACCAATTTGAAATTGTAACAGGTGAAACGCTCCTGCAACTAAATGGGTACCCTACGTAAATACGGGAAATTAAATACTCGTATATAAAAATATAAAGAGTAAACCATTATTCAAAACAGATGAAGAATTAAGCCACAATGATCACATAAACACACTTGACAAACTTAAATCATATAAAAATGGAGACATATGGCAAGGGGGTCAGATACAAATACAACTGACTGAAGCCAGATATGAACAAGACCAGAAGAGCAATGGTGATTGCAAAAAGTAAACAATCGATAAATACGAGAAAGAATAATCTCTGGAAAAGAGCTTACAAAGTAATAATAAACATTTAGATATGTGTATACATAATAATTTGGTTCAGAAATATGTAAAATGCTAGGGGAATACCAAACTTCAAGGATACATTACTGAGCTAGTTCCCATCTACGCAGTTCTGAAGGGGTAATGTACGAGTATTTGAGTATCAGCGAAAACTCTGACAGCTATCTTGTATTATCACCAATTGTTCACTTCAAGAACTACCCTAGAAAACCTGACTGCAGCCCCATTAACATCACCCAGTTCTCTGCTGGTCTCGAGGCCATTAACCAGATCCATCGTCGTGGAAATCACTTCCTATGTTTCTTCCACGAAATTTTCACCCTTCTTGCAAAAATCATGTCCTCCGCACATGTTTCAGCGTACCAGCCAGAATATATTGGACCATAAATACTCACTTTCTACTTTTCCTAGACCATATAGGTCTTTCCCAAGCAATACCTCTCGTTGTAAAATTTCCAGGATTCATCTGCAAACCATTAATTATTCCAGTCTTTTCCTATTATTGGACATACCATTTACACAACTACTCACCTCTTTTATCAGCTTAATTGGATTCACTACACAACATCTTATGTAGGCATCAGCACTAACCAACTGTCTATCAGAATGAACGATCACTGACAAGGAGTTTACACTGACAACCTACACTATCCGGTCACAGCCCATGCAAATTCCCTAAACATTACAGCCTCAAGATCTATTTTATAGTGAGAACTGCAAGAGTATTTCCTGGTAGTACCCCTTCAGAAATGCGTAGATGGGAACTATTTTACATATCCTTGACACCACGCATCCCTTTGCATTAACCTCAGGTAAGATCCACCAGCAAACCGTTCACATACTTCGCTGTTATATTCTTTCTTTAGTCGTTCTTTTAGAACCAGAAAAATTCATATATTTATCTCAAATGAAGGAAGGCTCAGTTTATCATAATTCCATTTAATAACAATGATTCCTAAAGCTAAACCAACACCCGTCATACAATCTACATGGGTCGTTGTTTAAGACTTCCTTTACAAAAATTGCGGGTTTATTAATTGGTAATCTGATCTCACGAAGCGACGTCTACTTTTCCAGAAGTTTTGGGTTCATCTATTTTAGGATAATGACCAGCGAGTTGTAACGGGAAATCCAAAGCATGTATATTTAATGTTTTTCATTGAATTTTAATCTTTCATTGAACTTTCTTGAATGCTAAATAATTTTATTAAGTTATTGCCTTTTTGGTATATATCAGCCCCGTTATATAGGTAAGATCCACCAGCAAACCGTTCACATACTGTTATTATATATAGGATATTTTTTATTCGATGTATAAGTTTTTTATTCAGTTTTCCTTTATCTTTTTACTGGCATTTTGTGCAGCCTTCTTTCTGTTAATTATCAGTTGTCTAATTTTTCCAACCACAATTGTTATCCAGAAGATACCCATTTTGTTTAATTTCTGTCTTCAGTCACATGGTGAGACTCAATGTGTATACGTTTCGTTCCCTTCAGTACGTCCCACCTCTGTACATGTTTAAGGTGTAATGCAGTAAAGCGTTTGTGTCCATTGCGGCGGCCTTGCCTTCACGTGTGTTTACATTTTATTATTTTTTATTTTATTTCATTGCCACTATTATCATTACAAAACATGAAGTAGATAGGTGTAGTCTCCCGAGAAGACTACATCCATTCTCAACGCCGGGAAGGACTTCGTTCCCATACATTTGGGGAATAGGTAGTGAAAATCTTTTGGGCATACGACTGGTATCTCAAACTGATGGTTTTTATGAAACCTTTGTAGTCCGTTCTTTCTTTCAGCATTGTGGTAACAGTTTAATATCCTTATTCTCCTAGTTATTTTAGAATTATTTTAATAAAGACAGCTCCCTGTCAGTCGCTTTAGGGATCTTAATGTACTGCAGGTTACTACGTCCCATAATGGAAATCGCGTGCTAAGGTGTGGATACGCGGCTATGAAGTAATACTAATACAGAGCCCTCAAACGCGCGCTGCACGTTGTGAGACGATTCTTTGCAGTCGACAACCACCATACCGTTTACATTCCAACGCTCTTGATCTATTTCCATTAATTGGCGGGTTATGTCTGGAGAGCTACAGGAAAATGCTCTAATTCAGAAGCAGGCAATGCGCCTTCAGTATAGACTGCTACCCTCGGTTTCACTCGTTACTCGTTTAGCACATAATTATCAGAAAAAGGAGCCGACCCCGATAGCGCGTTGCTAGCGAGCTGGCTTCACGTTACAGTGGTCGCCGGTTCGAGACCGGCCCAGGGCATGGGTGGTTTTAATTAAGTGTACTGTCCGTCGTGTGTTGCCCTGTTACTATGTGTTGTCCTGTTACTTGTGATAATCAAAAACACGTGAAGATTCTATGAACACAATTGAGAAATAATAGAAACACAGTTGCTAGCTAAATGGTTACAAGGCCGAATGCCAAATTAAAAAATCAAAAAAAATCAGAAAAAGGTAAGAAAAACTAAAAGTGAGATGATTACTTCAGAGATAGATCCGATGAAAGTGTCTAAGACAGAACCTTCGCACAAAACGCTAGGAGCAGGTAATTATGTCGAATGGATTACGATCTTTTTCGTTTATCATGAATAGATAGTAAGTTGTGTCAACATCAGGATAAGTAGTCTTAGATTTTTAGATGGAATCTGTACAAAAACTGATAAAGTTGGAGAGATGAATTGTAAAAGCCTTGTTGTTTTGCATGTTTGGAATCAGTATTAAATTCTCTCGTTCCAGAGTAATGCTGGTCTATTATTCATATCACGACCTTTCATACTATATTTCTGCAGTCAGTATCCATCCTCCTTCAGATTAATTATCATCCTTATTTTGTCAGATTTATATTTACCGTGTATTCTTACTTCTGATTCAAAAGTCTCACAGCTTCTATACTTCTCGTCATTTCGTTTTGTGCTTTTTATGATAGTAATTCTTGAAGGAAATACTGGAACGTAACTATGGTCTAGTCCACATACCACTAGACCTCACGTCACTTGCGAAAGAAAGTGCAGAAAATTCATAATATTTAGTCAAAAACATATCGTATCGAGACTGGGCAAATTTGTGCTTTGTGTTAACTGAGGAAAGTCCGTACCTTCTTTCCCTTCTTAGTATCTATACGGGAGTAATAAACGTAGCGTGGTATCACATTTAACACCGGAACAAGTTACTTTTTTGCTACTTTCCTTCGCGTCTCCGACAAAAGACTGGAGCCGAGAAATTTCGGGCGAAATTTTATGCACAGGAATAAACCTTAATCAAGTCTGCAACTGGGGGATTTTTCGTGCTTCCGTGAAGTGGGACGAGTTACAAGTTTTCCAAGGGTTAGAATTAGTCCTGTCTAGTAGGGCTGACGTGTGACCATAAAGTGAAGGCGCTCCACGGGGATCCAGGCTGACTCGCTCGGGGGTGATCGTGAAATACAACCTTCGCCACAGAGTTATGACCGGTCGTGCCAGTAAACTTGCCTAACCTTCCAGCACGTCTTACCTGCTACCAGAAGCCTAATAATGTCAACTGCTTACAATGGTTTGAGCAAGCGCAGTAGCTCGTAGTAATTTGGAACCCATGACAATTTTCAGTATATCACACAACAGTTTCTGGTATTGACTCATTAGACAAGTAGCGATCTGCTATAGCTGTTATAATGTAAAAATTATTATGATTTGGGAAATATGGTTTCTAATCAGGGAGAATTTGACAGTTAATGATTTCATCTTAAAGATATTAGCTTTACTATTTTGGATAAATATTCAACACCTAATCTATTAATTTTATTTTTTATGTATTATAATATTTATATACTATTCCCCACCATTAATTAGTATTCACTTATCAAGAAGCATTTATTTTATTTCCTGCATGTGTCATGTATTTACACACGAAATAAAGCTACTTTTTTCCATCCTTGGAGCCCAGAAGCATCGTGGCGGGTGCAACATTTTAATTAATATTGCATTATAATGAGAAAATGAAACTTGTAAACAACATTAATTGTCTGGTAGAGCTTCATTCTTTTCATCTACCGCATAATTAGGGTTTTCTGGAGAGTTCCTTGCGCCACAATAATAGCCTACAGACAACTACGTAGCATGAAATTTCGAGGAAATTTTAATAAATGCTCTCTAGAATCAAACGTAAGCTCGTTATGACATCTTATAAATTTATTCAACATAAGTGAGCAGAGAATAAGCAGCATTCGATGCTATAAATCTCTCAGGCCCTCACTACTTGAAATGTAACGGACCGAATCGTTACTGATTAGAATTAATTCACTCTGTTAATGTGAAGTAAGATTTCGCCAGTAAAAAGCAAATTTTACACTAGCTTACTTAATGTGATCCATAGTATTCAATAATTACTTACGACCATTTTAAATAACAGATTACACATTTTTCAATCGCACAAGTGATGGTGTCTCCCGTCAATACCAATCCGGATGCTGATACATAACCTTACATCTAAAGCATGACGCGACTGTAGATTTAAGAGTTTGGGTAATTTAAATTCTGTTTATCAGAAGCGAAGGCCTAAAGCTCTTCCCAGTGTTCGATTACATATTGCACTAGACTGTAGAGATGTGGTAGCCAGAATAATAAACATACAAAATAAGTAGGACCCACCGCTAGGCGTGCAAACTATTCTCCGTCAACTTATTCATCGCCGGCCTCGGTAGCGCAGGGGCTAGAGTACTGGCCCCGCGTGCAATAGGTCGCCGGTTCGAGTCCGGCCGAGTGCATGGGTTTTAAGTGTTGTATGTATTAATTTCGTGTCAGTCTTGTGGTATCCATATTTAGAAGCTGCAAAGTACTGAAGAAACTGATTCACTGAAAGAGTTATGATACATACATTGAGCTGGCTGGCTGTATGACATTGGTTAATTAAATTGCAATGTTGCACACGCTCTGGTGGCAATTTCCCTAAACACCCATCTTCCACCTTTCCTGCACTCACCTACATTTGCCCTATACAAATTTTAACTTTAAGTTCTTTCAACGTTTTTGGTAAACAATTCATCATTTCCCATTGTAACTTATTCCAATCCCTGAAACCCTTACCTAAACAAGAGAATCTTCCCGCATCCTTGTGCCTGAAATCGAGTGCCAGCTTGTAGTTATTGCCATCTTTTCCCTTCCATGCACTACTTTTCATACCTACTCCAATATCTTTCCACGCCTCATCACCAGTATACGGCTTGTACACTCCCATGACACTCTTCACCCTCACCCTGTCCTAACAGCTCATTAACATAGTTAACTGCCTATATGTACCTAATTCCTTGGACGTCTGTGACGTGAATAACTTAAAAGTATACTGACGAAGCTGGCAGTAATTTAGCTTCTCTTAAATACAGCTCTGTTGTTGTGTGCTAAGTTGGAGAAGCGGAAATACATAATTCACTCAATACGTAACGTTTGACTGCACTACACGAAAGCAAATGATTAAAGCATTCAACCTTCTCTACCTCCTAAAAAATGGATATGCAGCAGAAAGTGGAAACCTAGTCAAAAATAAACAGATTCCCTTCACTGCCCGAAGCTATTGACCGCGTGCATGCACTGAGAGAGAGTCCAGCAACCGCTACGGGTGATAATGGCGTCATCCATCTCCGTCACTGGCTGGATATCGTGATTCTACCGCGTGAAACGTGCATTTGTGACGTGGCGGAGAGGTCACACCCACTGCGCTCTGTTAGAATGTTTTGGTGACAGATGAAAGATTGTATTTCCGTTTCAAGCGTAAGAAATTTAGATTTTAATTCGTCGTGTATTCAGGTACACTCATCTGACAATAAAAATCGCATGAAACTAAATTTTTAAATGAAAATATGTACAATATTTCACGTTTTACTGAAATCATTATATTATCCTTGTGTTATTTTGTATTAACTATGTACAGAAAATCCAAAGTAGGGATGTTTGTTTGCATGTTTTTTTTCGGGTACAAATCAACACCGATTTCGATCAAATTTCACTGAGCTGATTTTCTCGACTCCGCACGTAATATTTCCTTCCTCAAAACCCTTCATCATAGTCTTCCCTTCCGCAAATATTCACTAATGCTGGTTGCATATTATGCAATTACTAAAGCTGATGCAAAAAGATAAGAAAAACATGATTTTAACCACACTGAAAATTAGCTTAAATTTCCACGCTGGGTGTGGAAAACCTACCAGGTGCAACCATTCAAGGACTCACCATCATACATGACAGAGATAAAACGTGTGCTAAAAAATGAGATGGAAGCCGCCTGGCGAAGTTGTGCACAATGGCTCGTAACTTAACAAAATCTAAAAATGACAATGCTTGTTCTCTATGAAACAAAATAATTGTTTAAGGAAATTAGAAGGCATATTTTTTGTCAGACAGCAACTGCAAAGCATTACTTATGATGAGTATGCCAAACATTTCTAAGTTTTAACTGTTCAGTTTACTTTTGTTGATTCTATGCAAAGCATTAACAAATTTAAGATTTAACGAAGTACAGTTAACTCTTGTGACTTGAGTTAGCAAAATGAAAAATTCCTGATATTCATACAAGTTTTAGTAAAGGTATTATTTATCATTTCTTAAATTTGAACTATCAAAACAGTGTAGAATTTCAGGAACTTTAGAAACTTGGTGAAATCTATTGGAGAAAAAGAGTTCCATATTGTGGCATATCAAGACAAAGTAGCGGTAAATTGTTATACAAATTAAATTGGAATAAGTTATCCAGAGAATTGATGAATAATTTACCAAAAACTGTGAAACAATTTAAAGTTGAAATTTGTAAAGGACAAAAGTAGGTCAGTACAGGAAAAAGGGAAAAATGGGTGTGTAGGGAAATTGTTACCGAGTGTGCGCTCCATCGCAATTAAATTAAATTAACTTTTTGACTTGTTTAGTATGAGTGAGCAAACTGTGAATTAAATGAATATTCCCCGTTACATCAGAAACAGTTTTATGGTTAAAGTATCCTCCTTCCTGCTGTATTCGTGAGAGAAAACATAAAATCCGTGCACCACAAGAGGACATATTTCAGAAATTGTTTTTAACCACATTTGAATCTTGCTTAGATTAGTACATTTTCATTTCAGTGAGAAGTTCTTGAAACCGGAATAATTAGTTGCCTTGAAGAAAGGACGTAATAAAATAGTAATAGTTCATTAGTTCATAATACACTCTACTCATTTACTTTTTATTTAATTTAATAGCTTTCGGCCTTGTCGGCAACTCATGTCCCACAACACTGTGTGAACACGTCTTAAATATGTCTCTCATATGCTCCAGCCGCTATTTTAAAGTCAAATAAATAATCACGTTCAGGTAAATGGGTTTCCAAGCTCACATCGGATGAATCCTCTTCTCTGCTCAGACCAAGAAATCAAGGAAGCTTACTGCACAAACAACCATACGATAACTCAGAAATTGGTGAGCTGGACACTTTAAGAAAGATTAACGAGAGCATAAATCTAATCTAGCGTGTAATTGTATGTACTTATTTTTTATTTTATAGTCTTTGCCTTAATGAGGGAAAGCAGAAACAGCTGCCATACAACAGCCAATAGGATACCTCTAGTGCACTCTGCGTAAGTGAAGGCAGTTGTCGTTTAAAACGTCTCAGTTGCGTGATTAAGAAAGCTTGTGAACTTATTCGACTTATCTAAGCCAAGCAAAAAAGGCATAGTAATGATAATGCAGGATTTAAAAGATGCAGCTTGCTTTATAATACACCATAATCAAGTAGAGATTTATTAATGGAAGCATTAAACATGGGAACCTTCAAAATAACTCCGTTGTGATCTCACTAACGGTGTCCGAAAGGTTATTAAAATGAAAACCAAGCTACGTTATTAGAAGCTTCTGATGGAATGAATTTTAAAAAAATTATAAAACCAATCATTAAATAAGGTGCTCAAAGAAATTTGAAAGAAATGGGTAATCAGTATTGACAAAATGATCGTGCTTCTAATACAAACTATAGTAAGTTGTGACTAAAGCAACAACATGAAGTGAGTTCTTCAGTTCCGTTATCTGTCGCCAAATACGACAAAATTATTCGTTTCTGTTAGACACACGTATCGTCATTTATTATATAGTTCTGCTGATTGTTAGTAACTTTCATAAATAATTATTGTGGGAACTCAGATTTAAATTACTAATATTTCAATACCGAATTTTTTAAACTAACTTAGTCCACAACCCGAAGGTTGATTGGATCTTACCGAAGGAGAAATACTAAGCCATTGTGTCAGAGGTAGGACGACCAGTTCCTTTCCTCTGGAACCTACAGTACACTTTAACGTGTAATCAGAACCACGAATTGACTTGGCGTAGTTCATACGATCAAATACATTTCTAAAAAGTTTTTACTCCAAACGGGATTTGAACCCGGATCCGGATCTGTAAACATCTGAAAGCAAGCGTCTTAACCACTGAGATACTGGATTATCAGATCCATAATTAATCCATTATCGCAAACCTGAATACATAATTTAATCTTAATCTTATTGGTTATATATAAAAACAGAGAAATCAAGTATAGACACATCGCAATCGTATGGCATGCATGTTTTTTCTTGTGGCAAAGTTAATGACGTCTTGGAATTCTGAAAATATAGATCTCGTACGTACCATATTAAAAAATGAATTTTATTTCAACGGTATGCTTTAAGGAAAAGTGATGTAAAATCATTTAAGTTATTGATCTTGGCGCATGCAGGTTCATTTAATTATATTGGAATACTACCGTGACATTTTAGAAAAAAATATTTGCCCGACCGCTGTTACTGCCAATATACCATAATGCCATATTAAATCCTCCACCATTAATAACGGAATATTTAACCTCGTCATGAATTTCCTATCCGTCTTCCAGCAGAGAAAAGATTTCTAACAATTGGCAAAAGATGAAAAAACAAACCACCTCTTCAGGGACCGACAGATTTTCAATCATGTCGAATTGAAAGAGCGGAGTAAATCCGTCCCTGCTGACGGCTTACTCATTAGCGAAGTTTTTAGCGTACGAGGTGGATTGGTAGAGCGCGGTGCGGAGACCAGCATAATCTCTGCGAGGGCAGATCAGCGGGGCTCGTTAGTAAGATTAGTGCGGCAATACGGGCACGGCAATCGGCGAAAGCTCTTCTCTCCTGCGTGGCCGCATCCGACCTAGCTACGGCTCTCTCCAAGGTCAAGCGGGTGCAGTGAAACCGTCTCTGTTCTCCAAATTGACCCACCAGGACGCAATTATAACTCATAAATTCAATATTCCTCTCCTTTGAAATTTAAAAAGCTTTTTTTTTTTTTGCTTGGGCTTTATGCCTCGTTGACAGCAAGGTATTTAGAGTCCGATTGTGATTGGGGCAAGGAATTCGGCCTTGGCCTTTTTCATGGAAGCATCCCAGCATTCGCCTGTAGTTATTTGGGGAAACCATGGAAAACTCAAATCTGGATGCCCGGACGGGGATTCGAAGGCGCGTCCTCCCGAATGCGAGGCCAGAACGTTAATTGTTCACCCACCCCTCTCGGTGTTTAAAAAGCGCCTTTCTAATTACGTAATAAGAAAGTGAACACTGCGGCATTTTACAGATTTATTTGGGCACTTTTTCACAAATGTAGAGATGGAAAAAACACACACACACATTTTGTCTACCCCGGGGTGCTAATGATTTTTGCATTGATAATAATCCTTCAGTACCTAGATCGAAATATTAAGACTTATATTTTAAGCTATTTATCTCATTCATCCTATTTCTGTTATGAAACCCCATGTATCTTTTTTTTCTTTTTTTGTACTGGGTAGTTCACTTCTTGTTTTGAAAAGGGAAAACCATTTAATACATTTTATTCTGCATTATTACTTTTTTTTAAACACATTGTCTATTAAAGATTATCGCTAAAAAGCGAAGATTTTAACTATCGTTTGAATCATTGTGTGATTAAATTACTTAAGTGGTGAGTATAGGATTTATACCAAAACATACTTCGTTATGTACTGTTTTCTATTGTGGATAGTACGAGCTAATAGGATTACTACCTCCACGACTATACGATTTACACGAAATTGAGATATGATTTGACATTTTTTCTGTTAAAATGAAGATCTATTGCTTACACTCCACTTTTTATCAGTCTGTCACAGGACTCTGAAACTTCAATGGAATAAGCTAGATTCTTGTTGGACCAAACTGAATATCGTATTTGAAATTTCGTAAAATTAATTCTTGGTGGTTTTCACGATACAGAGAGGAACGAAAATAAAAAAACATTTTTTTCTTCCCTGTCGAATGAGTTATACAGTAGATGCCTAGTGCATGTGGAACCGAGATTAATTTTTTTTTATTTATTTTTCACCTGTAAATATAGACGTGGTCGGTTGTCAAAGTTGTTACCTTTTTATCAAGGGTTTTTAAATTTGTCCTTTGTAGCAATTACAGCTTGTACTTTATGGAAAAACATTAAAATAATTGTATCTTAAATTCCTAAGTGCTCGAAATCTGAATCCCCGCTGTCCGTTTTTTTCTCCATTTTATACCTGTAAGCTATAATGTTTGCAAACAATAAAAGATTTACTAGCTAAAGTATTTCATATTATATCTGTGAAAATTATCACACTTATTTTCCTCATCATGCCATATCTGATAAAAAAATGTATATATGACTATATTAAATTATAAGGAGAACATCTTCTAAGAATTTTGGTATGGGAATATTTCCATTATGTTAAAGTTATTCATAGATGGATATAGCGACCTAATATAGTCAACTTTGTTTAAAACTGAATAAAAGTCAAAGAAGTAACACAATAGAGGAATGCCATGTAAAGACTGAGTTACTGCCTGTCTATTTTTGCCGATCTGTAAATATCGGTTTACATCGTAAAGATATGTGAGATATTATAATTTTTTGTAGAGACGATATCCATTCTCATTACTTCCAAATACCTGTTAGTGCACATTAAACATTGTGTCCGCGTAGAATTACCATTTAGAGATTCCAGTAAATCTTCATACAACGGATCAGTTAAAGAAGATATGATTATTTCTGGGATGATGTCTGTAAGGGTTTCAGTCTCCTTATATCAGTGACAGTTGTTTTGTAAACATGGTATCACCAAGGTAGTGAATGGAGCTACGAGTATGAGTAATTGCAACCAAATTACTGCAGCCAGAAGTTCTGTATCCAATTCAAAACTTTAAATTCATATTTTTCTTGGTACTTCTATTTACATATTCAACACTTCTGATAAAATTCATAACCTCACTTTGCATTTATGTATCCATGAAAAAATTCTTGCTGGATTTTATAACTAAAATGTACGTTCATAAATGTTAGGTATGTTACAAACCTGCAGGGCCGGCGTTAGGGGGGTAAGCGGGTCAAATGTACCCGGGTCCGCCAGCTGAAGGGGGGCCCCGATCACCGGCTGCAGGGGCCCCCCAAGTCTCGAAACCACGAAGCCAAGAATCCGCCCCATTGTCGGCTAGTTTGTAGAGCTAAAAAAAAAAATAATAAATAAAAAAATAAAAAAAGTCGCCTATTTTACCCCGGGCCCGAAATTCCTAGCGCCGGCCCTGTAAACATGATGAATTGTAGACGTATTAACAGGTAGCTGATATGTCTGCGAGTTTCCTGATTACGCGATAAGTAGACTACTTGTTTTGGGATATATATCCTTCTATGTGGATTTGCCTGACTATACCAGCCAGCTAAGACTTTACAACTGAGAATGAGTAAGCAATCTTTCTCTAAGGTTTGAGCTATCCGGTTTGATCAAAAAGAAATATCGGTATTATAATAGATTATTTTTAAAAAAGTAAAAGTTTTACATCTTCCAGGAAAATCGGTGACTGAAATTGCCACGCGCTTTCTTGCAATGTATTTTCGTATTGTTGCTGGTTGTGATAAATTATTGTGACAGCAGTACTAAAGCTGCAAAAACGTGTACAGAAGGCCAGCATGTAAATTAAAGCTGAAAACTTTGCCACCAATTACGAAGCATAGGAAGAGTCGATTAATTCTTTGCTCTGGGAACGACCGCAACTGAAGGCGTGGGCGGGTTATCTGGAGACAGTGTGGCGGACGTCTGGGCAAGTCTCTGGCTGCGGGCCAGACCTCCCCCGCACTGACAAACGGCCGTGCGTGCTCCCTCATTAGCATGTTCCTCCACCCACAAGCTGGGGCCCTCGCCGCTTCCTCCCTCAACAATTAGCACCCACCTGTCAGTTCAAACCGTTACACATAAGCATATGAAATCGACGTTCCTGAAAGTGTATGTTTCGAAACTGCTTGTAATGCATAGCCACTTAGCAAAAATATTCAACATTCGTAGATTTTTGGAGAAATTTGTCTTTGAATCAGACAGCGGAAGTAATACATGACAAAGATTAATCATGCAGTGTTCATACCACACTACTACGTGTGTTCGAATCCCCTTCCGCGCATCCAGATTTGGCTTTTTCATTGTTTCCCCAAATCATTCCAGGAGAATACATCGATGCTTTCTAGTATCCCGTCCCGACATCGCCGCATGCCCGGCAGAGGGCATGGATGTCGACCCCATATAGACGGCGCTAGCATCGGGCCAACCAGCGCCACCACATCATAGTTTACTGTCGCGGCCAATCGGAGCCGACCCGCCGCACATATAAATAAAGCCCGCGCAGCTCCACTCCTCAGTTCAGTGTCCACTGCACTTTCGGTACTCTCTCTTACTGTGAATCACGCCGGACTCTGCCAGTGCGCGTTTTTGGATTACGTTTCGGCCTGCTCCTGGGACTTCTTCGGGTTGTTCGTGACCGTCTCCTGTGGACCGCCTGTCCGCCATGTGACGTTTGGCTGTCGTAAGGACATAGCATGCTTCCTTTAAAATTCATGGCCGTATTCCTTCAGTTTCCTTGTTCCCATTCCTTTCCCGCCTCTAATGAACTCAGCGAGGCGTGAAGCCATAAAAAAAAAAGTAATACGGTCCGTGTTACAAAATGTGCATTACACTTTAATTCGCGTAATATTTATGCAGTGCGGATGTGGCAGACGCGGTCGGAGTCGGGTCAACGGATCTGTTTTGTAGAATGAGTGGAGTATACTAGGAAAGCACTGGTTTAGAATGTGAAGTGAAGCTTCGTCACGAAAGTACATTAATGGACGGGTGCATCTGGACACCACAAAGTGTCTTTAGATAAGCTTCTAAAAGAAACTGTAACAATTGCCACGAACTGTCAATTTCTGTAGATTTGAGACAGCTGCAGTAAGCCTCCGCGTCAAGTCAAGAAAGTGTTTTTAAAAAGATACACAAAGTTAATATTTTTGTCATATATAATGGTAGACAGAGATAGAAATATGAAAGTGGGAAAGAAACTTATACGAGAGCTACCGCAAAAATTTGAATGGGGTTTTCAAATTTTGAGTGCTAACTGTTGCAAGTAAAATCGGTGGAAATAGCTAATGACTTATATGTACCGAAGTACGGAGGAAATAATCAAATACATTTCTAGACATAAAATTAAATCGCACTACTTATAATTCTTTTTAATATTTTGACTTAGAACATTTAGTTTTTCAGTTTTCTTGAATGCAGTAAATAACCGGAATACTTGAATCAGATGTAAGTATTACTGATATTTCATTTACTGCAAAAATGATTTATTTCACCAAAGACAAATAAACTGAACTCTGGATTGTTTATATTTTATTTGTTCCCGGTTTCATGAATATAATTAAACGGAAATCGTTCCTCAAACCACCACATAATCTCTTCAATAAGAGAAATGTAATATTTTGTGCTTAGTATTGATAGTACAGGGCTTATACCATACCGTGTGGCCGCAATTTGATAGTGAATATTGATAAATAATTATATTGCTTACCAGTAGTTTTCAAGATATCGCAAGTTAAAATCTGTTATATGAACAATTCCTAGTGCCTTTGGCGACATTTTGAATCTGCTCCAGGCTGCATTTAAACCTATCCATAAGAATAAACTTTACATCGCGATACAGCAATGTGTTACTGCGCGTGTTTTAGTACTCTTGCAGTTCAAACAGAAATAGTATTAGAAATTAATTGTTATAATTTATGTTACGCGTACTTTGAATCCTGAAATAGACAATTTTGTCTTTACCAAAAATGTATTACTCGATACATTTCATGCGTTTAGGTGTATCTGCATCGTTTGATTGCGAAGCGGTAATATCGGTATAGATTGTGGTTAGATCGAAATGCAGCCTGAACCATAATGATCTTGGAACAACGAAAGGCATAAAGCATTCCATTATTGCTAGTAATTAATAACCAGATTTAATGAGTGCCATGTTGTTGAAGACGTGTAATCCCCAATGTCGAGCGTATGAAAACGAATATAAGGCATTAACTAAAAGAAAGGAAAATCTTTAAATGAAATATTTTTTTTGCTTCCCAAAGTTAATATTTGATACTAAACTAAAAAAAACTCAGATTATTTCTATACAAGCCGAGACTCGCGCGTATAAAGCAGCGGGTAAATGCTAGTTTATAATAAATATTAATGGAATTGAACGATTCCACTAACAGCCCGAGGGAAAAGGATGTTGTATTCTCTACTAAATCTAGAAGGAATTGATTTTTGCGCCAAAACGTAACGACCCATAACTTTATTACCTTGTTATTACGAATTTACAAGCTGCTACAGAATTGAGACATCTGAACATCTAAGAAATCTGGGGAAACTTCATATAACTACTATGTGACAGAACAGTTTTAATCGCCAAAACATGTTTAGCCTACCAAACATTTTCAATCGAAAAATTCGAATAAATGCAAAGCATATGACCAGTCCTGAATTCAAAACAATTTTCTATGTTTCCTAAATTATGAAAGTGAACTTAACAAGAGTTTCTCGTTGCACGTGTTAGGGTCATACTGCGAATCAATTAGCTTTAACTAACAGTCAGAGGCCGCTGAACAATTATCACTTGAAGAGTAGTCTAAAAAAAAAAAATTGACTAAAGTTCATTGACCTCTTAATTAAAACGAGGGATATCGTGAAACTGTTGTGTAAAAAACGTTATTCTGTAGCAAGACAGTGTAACAGCTCAATTATTCTTTTTTCCCTGGCATGCTCATTTATATGTTATATAATTATGTTTTGTTAAGCTTCTCTTCATAACACCACCTCTTTTTGAAATGTAGTACTCTGAAAATTTTCAAGATAATTACTTTTGCACGGTTGTTTACTGTTGTTTACTTAAATTACTGAAAACAACAAAAATAAAATTTCTCCGGTAAGCTTCATTTTTTCGCGTTAATTTTCTCTCAGCTCAACACATTATCCTGTTTCTTCTAAAAAATCACAAACGTATCGCAGTGAATACAGAGGACAACGAAATTTAAAAATACTGAATAACTGTTCATACGATATCAAAATTGCCCAAAAAAGTTTTTATTTGCAAGCGTGTGAATCTTCGATCCTGTGGCAGTATATCGTTCTAGCTTTAATTTTGATTATTTCAAATTTATCTATCACTGAAACTCAAGCAACATATTTCTCACGCACGTATGATTTAATAAGCATTTAATACACTCAAATGTAGAAGTGTTCCTAGATTATAATCCAACGTAGAAATAACACTACCAGTTACAAGACAGTGAAGAACAAAAATAACATCAAAACCGTCGTTGTGAATCTAATATAAATTATCGATCAAAAAGTATAGAAATATGGTAATATCGTACACATGTTCGGAAAAAAAAAAACCGACCCTTAACATCAAGTCGGCTTACACAGGAATTATATAGATGAAAAATTACAGCTGAATCTTTACTTCTGCGCGGGGAAACAAAATACTACACGAAATATAAATATTTCATTACCAGCTGTTACTCACCAGTTACCATGTAGCTCACATGGGTTGTTAAAGTACGGCCCTCTGTTCTAAACCAATTATGTGACTACTTACACACAGCCAACGAGGAAAGAAAAACTTAATTCGAACATTATTACTGAGGTAAATTCACGTTCAACTATAAAATGGAGACTACTTTGTGGAAATGTTTATCTTAATTTTCTCAGCTTTCCGACTTTACATCTAAATAAAATACGTTCCCTACTGTATATCCGCACCAAGTGCTGAACATATCTAAAATCTCATCAAACTTTGAATGGTAGTTTTTCCGTGAATCCATTTCATCCAGTCAGACAGAACCGCAATCAACGAAAGTTACTTCGGCCAGTCGAAGTGATCATGGTCTAGAATATAAATAAAATTAAATACGTACAAGAAACACCGAACTCAGTATGGCACAACGATTATCATCCGAAGTTGTATTATTATGGGATTCCCGGCCTGATGGTATTTCGTCATCCAATATATGCCGGAGTTCCCCAAGGTTCAGTGCTGGGACCTGTATTGTACAACTTGTACACAGGATAGCACCGGACAGAGCACATACTGCTCTGTATGTCGAAGATACGGCATTCTTCGCCCATCACCGCAAAAATTCAGCAGCAATAATCAAGTTGTAAGAAGCACGGCAAGAGACTGAAGAATGGGCACGAAAGTGGCGTATCACCACCAACATTATGAAAACCCAAGCTGTGATGCTATCCCGGCGACTCGGAAAATGTCGGGAGCATGAAACTACTCCACAAAAATTATACCTGTTCAGCAAAGATATTTCTTGAAACTTCACCATTAACCACCTAGGAGTCACGTTAGACCTGAAAGAAAAATATTGAGGACGTACGGAAGAAGGTCCTAATCGGGTTAAAAGAACTGTACCCAGTACTGAAATGACAAGTTCACTGGTTGCAACGGCAGCAGTGGAAATTTACTGCAGTCTGTTACGTCCTTTTCTTAAGTACGCGTTATTCCTGATCTACGAGGCCGAAACCGTTAATTTTGAAATTGTTGTCTGCTGTTCGCGCACCAGGCAAAAACTAATGGGCAGATTTTAAATAAACTGTGCTTACTCATATCTTATGTCATCGCGAACATGGAGAATTCTCTTTATTGAAGTCATTAATGTTTTCATGACAGTACCAGAACCTTAACTGCGATTTTTGAAATTTTTATCCATTGTTCATGCATCCCGCATACAGCAGTAGCTAATGCCATTAGTTAACATATAAAATATTTTATATCCAGTTTAGTAACCTAGTTACCGATCATGCAGGAGCAAAGCAGTAAATTAGGAATTTTGTCTATCTGTGCAAGCACCCACCAAAAACTTATGAGGCGATTTCATCTTAACTAAACACCATGATAGTATATGGTATATCCATAAAAGTGTAGGATACTTTTGGTCCACTAAATTTCCGATGGTGCAGTGGAATTTCTGCCCGTATTTGCACAGATCAAGCAAGAACTTAAGAAAAGATTTCAACGAAACTACACATAAACTTAAGTTATGGGTTAACATACAGCATATAAGTACTTCTATCCCTATAAATAACATAACTACCTAAGAAAACATCACACATTTCGTGTACCATAAAACTGTGCATGTTATTTAATGTAATGTTGCACATAGATCGTTCATGTGCATACTAATAATACACATAATAATTAACCTAAAATCTATGCAGCTAAGAATAACGAAGTGGTTGCTTTGACCGTTGTATTGGTGTATATATTTTTTCTATTCTCATAGAAATTCAATTAAGGATTTTATGTCATAGTTTTTGTATACACAATGTTCGATAACAAGACAGACATACATCTTCACATGTTGTTTGCGGAGAAGTGAATTACTCTTCGGTGGTGTGCTTGTGGGTCATCCACAACCATGGAATCTTCCTAACTAATGACTTTTCAAGGGTCTGTAGAAACAAATGAAGCGCTAAAATGTGTTTATCACATTTAAATACAACCAAAACTCAGGAGAAGAAGAGGAGATCCAAGAAATAATAAATCTGGCTGATCCTATGGGTTTTTTTTTTCTTCTAACCAGCCAACATTTCTTTGACAGTGTACATGTGACTAGACTTTATAAATCTCTAAGTCCAAGTCGCCGACACAGCTAGTCTTAAATATGTTCTTGTCAGAAGGAGAAATCCAATTACATTTTTCTTGTTGACTTTAACCACGTTTGTCGAATTATGACTTTTATTTATTTTACATTACACATGTATTGAGGACGTGTAACGTATCAGATAAAAACTTCAATCTCACTCTATATCTTAATTAGTTATAATAATCCAACTTATGGTAAATTATATAATGGCAGTTATCAGATTTATATGATCGCATCTCCGCTCACTCAGTCATCCGCAAATAATATCTGTCTGATTCGTCCAATTGACTTAATTTTGATGATTTAGGACTCTAATCTAATAATATTTCTTCTGAGAAAATTGGCGACGCAAACTGACGAAAAAACAAATAAATTTTAATCACATATTTTAGGTAGGTATATTCGCTTTGATCCCATGTGAGGGCAGTCTCTGGGATTTGGAACAGCCCACTAAATAATAATACTAGTAATGTTACCAACAATTGATGACCAGTTAGCTACTTAACAATCCATTAACATAGTCAATATCCACTGTAATCTGCAAATAAAATCCCGTGTTAGTTACTGCATATGTGGAACAGTGCATACACTAATTAACAATATCAATATTATTACCAGCATCTTATAACTAATTAATTCCTTATAGACCCATTGGTATAATACGTTTCCTTTGTAATCTGCAAATACATATTAAATGATGTTAATTACTATATATAAGGAATGCACTCATTAACAATATCAATAATATTACTAACAACTGTTGACCAGTCAATTACTAAAAAACCCGTTAGCATAATAAATTTCCACTGTAATTTGTAAATACATGTTATACCATATTAGTTACTATATATGTGTGATATTTGGAGACAGTGTAATTACTGACTTTGTCAACAGTTTCAATAGTAAGAAAAGCCATATATAATTTTAGTAATTTTGGACAACTTTGTCACCTTACACTTTGATGCATCAAATATATAAAATTTTCTCAGTTACTTTGCTTAGTTACCAAATTCCAATAAGAAAATTCTTTCACATGGTAAAATGGGTTCTGAAGCAAACACTCTTTCAGCTTTGAATTAAAGTAGTTAGGTTTTCGTTGGTAAGATTTTATTTCTTGTGGTAAGACATTGAATAAGGAACCTCCAGTAAATGTTGACTTGTAATTCTTGTGAATGTTATATTTATTCCTATTATTATAGCTGTGTATGTCAGAATTAACATTGAAGTGTTCCGGATTTTCTACTATTTGTCTTTCGTGCGTGTTAGCAGTAATTCCTTCAACAACTTGGTTACAAACTCATAGAATCCGCAAATTGAATAGCAAAATTGCCTGTATGGTACTCGTGACAGATTTTCTGCTCCCTTTCATTGAAAGCAAGCCTTCTTCGTGGCCATATATCGCGGGAACAGTGCTGTATAGGTTGGTACAAAGCAGAGATAACACCTCCTACAGCCCGTTCAATTAACAGAGGCGGCTCAAGTTCAGTCTGTTCTATAGGAACGGCAAATTAATAACACGCTTACATGGACACAGCAGTCAGCTCGGAGAGAGCGAGAGAGAGCGCGAGTGAGAGAGAGAGAGAGAGAGAGAGAGGAAGGGAGGGACTGGGCCAGGTCTTATCGGATTGAACAGGGTGCAGTTGATCTTTGACTAGTAAGATTATAAAACTTATAGGAATAAAATTTCGGTGCGGGGAGAATATGAGGTCTGTTGGAGTCACTACACCCACCGGTGCCCGTAAAAAGACAATATTTATCATAGAAGTGAAGAGTCATTGGAAATACTTGCACAGCAATTGGCTGGGTCCAAGGCAAGGGTTATGAAAAAGTACGACGACATAACGACACAACGACACTATTAATCTAAGCCCACAAGCTGATGGTATCGGTGTGTTATGCTCTCTCTATGGTGTTTAAATTCTGTCTAAGCTGAATTGGAGTCGGAAGTTGAGAACCATTATAGTAGGATGTATGGAATGAAACATCAACAAAATAATGGAATAATCTAATGTAGAGGTTGAATTTTTATTTCTCTAAACCTCATTCTTCACAAATCTAAAAATTGCCTAACCACTGTTTTTCTCGAAATGAAAATAGTATACCGTGCAAAAACGGTCTGATTTTCGGATTATTGTTTTAGTTCATTGTGATACGGTGGTGTAAGTAGTGTGTTACCGATTTTATTTAGAGTTCATCAAATATATCTATATGTTATGTCTATGGTAACAAAATGAGGTGAATGCTGTTGGATAGAAACTAGCAGCGGGGTCGCAGCACGTGCCACAGTGGGCTACACGCATTTGTTACTCTAGTCCGGCAACTGCTGCTACTAACAATCTGGCAATTCTTCCACTTTATTGCTCAGCCTACAAACAGTGGGAGATATTTCTTCGTGGAAATACTGCCAGACCTCACCTCCCCGGAGCAGCAGTAGCACCCGGCGAAGCGTAAAGCTGATACGCTAGTCAGTAATCATGTGCTCCAAAACCAAATACTACTGCATCAATGGGTCTAGCGTTTCAGAGCATCTTTATAAACACGTAGATTAAATTTTATTTCGTATTCAAACTTCAGTGTCGCTAAAGTAGGAGTATTTTCTGGCAGATAAACTGCAATAAGACTCTATTCTTTTCACCAGATAAATCGCATTTCAAAATTATATTCAATATTTCATTGATTTTTAGTTATTGTGATTACTATATCCAGCCTACATATTTCTGATTCTTTGTAAGGCTATACGAGCATACTGCTAGCTCTTATCGGGAATTTGATAAATAAACTACTTGAAAAGAAACATGCTTCCTCTCCGATAAAATTTTAAAATATCAGGTAAGAGAATAGCAGTTTTCAGCTGAAGCTATCTTCATTTTATTGTAAAGCTGAAACTCAGATGACTCTCTTTGTATCATGTAATAGATAACATTCTTTTGTAATACAAATATTTATTTTTATAAACTCGGATAAAAAAATGAAGCAAGTAACAAATCTTGCACAAAATGAAAGAAAGTTCTAAAGCAAACAAGTTATCAGTCTCTACTTACTCCTGATTCCTTGTATCCAAAATACAATTAAAGGGATGAATAACTTGCAATGCAACTTCAAAATTACATATTATGGTTTAATGCAAATCTATTACTCAATTGTTCCCTTTACACCGATGCTAAAACTGTAATGCGAGGTATCTCCTTTAATTGTTGATTTTGAGGCTTAGGATACGTCGGAAACGTGGCCATAATCACCATAATCTCCTTCAACTGTGTAATACAACAACACCCAACAATGCCTGGACACTCCGACACATCGCATATACGGTAATAAATTAAGGGTCTAAGTATTTTCAGTGGACAGAGACAGCCTAAATCACCAAGCATACATGTGAGAAACCTGGAACAGAAATGTATCTCACATAGTTATTGAAAATACCTGCAACCCGTGCCTAAGAGTGCTTGCAATTAGGCGTTTGGCTAAGGCGTTTCTGGATAAAGACGTGCTGAAATTCGTGGCACACCCTCGAATTTTTATTGGTCAGTTAATTAACCATGATAGTCTAGTAGTTCCCAGGGTCCATGATTAAGTGCGAACGCGCGTTCGATGTCATGACTGGCAATTATCGAAGGAAATTTTTAACTTATTTATTTTTTAATTATTTTTTCTTATTTATTTATTTTTGTACTAGGCAACGGCGTAGCGTAGCGTAGCCCGGACGACCAGGCTTCGATTCCCGACGAAGCGGAGGAGTATTGCTCTAAGTTGAACGTCCAGAACGGTTGCCCATTCCCACTCATCCTGCTATCCATGGGAAGGTAACGACTGGCCGGAGCGTGGTGCTGACCCCATTCTTTTTTATTTAATTTAATTTAATTCCAATGGAGCACAGACTCCGGTGGCAATTTCCCTAAACCCCCATCTTCCCCCTATCCTGCAGCCACTTACATTTGCCCTCTACAAATTTTATCTTTAAATTCTTTCAACGTTTTCGGTAAATTATTCATCATTTCTCTTGGTAACTCATTCCAATCCCTGACACCCTTACCTAAAAAAGAGAATCTTCCCACACCCTTGTGCCTGAAATCGAATGCCAGCTTGTGGTCATGGTCATCTTTTCCCTTCCATGCACTACTTTTCATACCTATTGCAATATCTTTCCATGCCTCATCGCCAGTATATGCCCTGTACACTCCCATGACCCTCCTCATTCTGGGATTGTTTGGCGGACAGACGACGTCGTTTTCGTTTAAATTTGTTGGAGAATATGCGAAAATCTCTAATTTACGAGTGCAACGAAATACTTCTTCCGCCAACCTATTTAGGTCGCAATGACAGAAGGGATAAGATTCGAGAGATAAGATGCCGTACTGATACATTTATGTATTCTTACTTTCCTCGTTCTGTTCGGGATTGGAATACTCTTAGCACCCTCTGCCACCCACAGTAATTGTGAATTGCAGAGTATAGATGTAGATGTAGATGTAGATGTACATCCCCTCATCACTCTCTCCAACAAGTGAAGAACTTTGAAACCTTTTCCTACCACCTGTCCTATGTGTCCTGCCCAGTTAAGTTTGTTATCAAAAATAATTCCAAGATATTTACATTTCAAGTCTTCAGCAAGCAATTCTTTCCCCACCTTATATTCATAATTAACCTTTTGTTTTTTATTTGTGTATCTAATAAGCTGACTCTTCTTTGCATTTATCTTCATCCCATGTTTACCAACCCAACTAGATATCCTGTCTAGATCATCCTGCAAAAGTTTACAATCCTCTATCGTTTCGATTCTTTTATACAGCATTATGTCATCTGCAAACAATCTAATTTCAGACAGTAAACAATCAACACAGGGAATTCGGAGCTCTACCTCCATGAATCGAACGGGAAGTGGCTGGAGCGGTCGGAACCCCGTAACCTTTACCTTTTTATCTATTTTTGAACTTGAACGGGTTTGGTGCAACAATCCTATACCCTTCCTACCTTGAGCTAGAACTTCTTCATCTCAACATATTCCTTAAACCGTGCGTCTTCCTCAATTAGTTGCTTCATATATTCTAATCTCTGTCTTCCTCTACACTTCTTACCTTCCACTGTTCCCTCCACTAACAAATTAACGAGTCCTACATATATCAACATATGACCTACCATCTTGTCTTTTCGTTCTGTACGCCTCTTCCAAAAGATTCTTTTCTCACCCATTATTTTCAAAACTTGTTCATTTCGTTGCATTATCTGTCCACTTCATTTTCAGCATCATTTTGCTGCACCACATTTTAAATGCTTCAATTTTTCTTCTTTTTGGCATTCCTAAAGTCCATGCTTCGCTACGTCAAAGTGCTGTTCTCCACGCATAGAGATTTAAAAAGTTTTTTTTGACTACTTTCATCCATTCATATCATGTTACGCTCAAACTAAAGAAAATAAAGTGTTGTGCATTAGAAATAATGATACTAAGTCATAAATACCGAACACACTTTCATGACCAAGATAGATGTGCACATATCTGTGAAATTAGATTTCATATTTGGTCATATTAGTACTTGTCTTTGGATGGCCTTACTGAATGTGTCTTCCTAATTGACTCCGTGCAGAAACAGCCTTACTTGATGAAAGGAAAAAACTGGCTATATTTCAGTGTGCTGTAAGTTTTCCACTTGGCATGTATATGTGCCAACCCGAAAATCCTACAATGCAAAATTGATCTAAAGTGTTCGATGATTCTCGAACCACAGGATGCAGTAGATAAATTTACATAATAAAAGATAAGCGTTGTTAAAAGTTAAAATATGTTTAAGGCCCTATGGAAATTCCAGTTGAGACTGGGAGTCAAACACCTTAACTACAAAGTCAAAAGAGCAGGCTGTGACTCGGATATTTTGGAGGATGCTGGTTCGTTCCCTTTCCCGAAAATTTTGATTTAGTTTTTTTCGGAGATTCCTGAAATCATGTCAGGTGAATGCTGGGGGTGACGAAGAGCCACGTAGAAGGACTGGCGGAATAAAACACAAAATAGACACACATTAAGTCTAATCCTAGGCACTATTTAAGTACGTTTTGGGTAAATGTGCTGTGCTTATCGAAAAGATATTAAAATGTTTTACAACTAATGTTTTGCTGAATGAAATCCTGTTCGGTGGTTAAGTGCTTACTGCTTACTATTAATGAAGCCTTCAGGTCTTATTCAGGTTTAGTGGTAGAATTCGACTTATAAAGGAACTGTGAGTATTCATGAGATATCAACTAAATATAGTCTCAGACTCATCGCAGTATGATACGAACATTATTTCTCGGATGATGGATCTCCCATTAGTGCAGAATTTCCGAGTAACTAAATAATATTTTTAAATGTGGGTCTATATTGAAAATCATAAGATTTGTCTCAAAAATATTTTGTGTTAAATGTTCATCATAGATATAAAAGTAGATTAGATTGAATGGCCACTTTGGTGATGAATTCGGTCATGTGTACGGGTAGTTTTCAGTATGTGTTGTGTCCGTACCGACTTCCACATTTCCCGTAATTGAGATTGAGCTAAAACGTCTATGTGATGTGAGTACGAAAAAGGAAAAACGTATATGCCTAATGCATATGTCTACTCTGGCAGCCGCAATTCATTCAAAACGTGTAATCTCTAATTTTATGTTAAAAGGGAGCATTATACTAATAAAACCCAAATGATACAACCAATATAATTTTATCTTTAACATGATACCGTCACCATAAGTCTAATAGTTTTTGTAAAAGAAAGATATGAAACTTCATTATTTTTTAAAGATTTTTTCATTATTCTGTTAGTGAGAAATGAAGGAATCTAATTAACTCATGTTTAGTAAAGACGATTCCATTAATAAAAACGAAAACTAATTTAATTTTATTTTATGTATGATGTTGTCACTATACCATGAACAAAAATTAAAATAAATTCATTCTCCCTTAAAAAGATGCTTTTATGATTCTACTTAAACAAGAATTCTTTAATTTTTTAGTATCTATAATGTCATCGTAATTGCAGCAATATAGGGGAAAGAGAAATAATTTAGTTTCCTCTTAAACGTCATACTGCCACTGTTCGATTAACAAAGTTAAAAGAGAAATGTAATTTTATGCCGTCAACCTTACATTAATATAAAGAAAAGTTGTCATTATTTATTAATAAAAAAAGGAAAGAAAAAAGTTAATTTAATTTTCACTTAAACTTTAATTCGCTGGTAAAAAGGAAAGGAATTTCATTTTCTCTGGAAGTCGATGTCATTCACCGGTCTCGCAGTAAGTGCAATTTCCTCTCTGGGTAGTGACGCGCTAGCGTGATGCGCCTACTTTCGCGTCACCGGAAGGGGTGGGCGGACCGGAAGTCGCTGAGCGTCCGCAGGAAGCGCGCCTTCAAGTGATCCATCTCGCTGCCGCCGGACCTCGTTATTAATGGCAGCCAGCGAGCGAGCAGCAATTTGCCTCATCCTGCTTCGCAAAATCGGTCACCGCGCTCCTGTCACATTCTCGTAGTACTATATTCGCGCAAAAATAATAATTTATCTCCCCAGTTACATTTCTAAAATAAAATGTACTAAGAATTATGAACTAGTCTAACGTATTTCTTGTGACAGACAATATAAGAAACTTATTCAGGAATAATCATATGGCATCAGTAATTATGAAATGCAGTGATCGTTTAGAATACGTGTAATCAACGGTGCTCTCCACTATACAGAAACTTTTGATGATTGGAGAATTCTCGCATTCAAATTTGTGTGCCGAACTGGAAATCAAATTTTCTCGAACCGGAAATAGCCACTAGTAATGTCAACGAATAATATAGGTCGAGGAAGCATGTCAAAATTCAAGATTTGAAACATGTTCCTATAAGTATACCATGCAAAGGAATAGATAATCCCGGCTATAACTATTCCACTGACATCGAACCGTAAAGACCTATCTAAAAAGAATATCTATTTGGCCAGAATATCTTTAAATATGATTCGTGTCGGCACAAGAGTGTTATGCAACTGATTAGGAAAACAAATTTATATGAACGCTCTTATTCGAATTTTCTGTACATCCGAAGTCGGCTCTCTGCTGACCCAAACTACAAACAGACAACAGAAATTAAAACGTTAATCGAAATACTATCAAACAAGAGTTTCATTTCAGTGCTGTGGTGCAATCTTCATTCGAGATAGATCCACTAGAGATAACCAGAAACATGCATTGTTTTTCAGGACTGAGACAAAAGGTTCATTTCAAATACGCAAAGCTTAACGGTATCAAATATTTTTTTAAAGTTAATAAATAACTTGCGCTTTTCCACTTATCATTTCAACTGAAATCAACATTACTAAAGTAAATTCCTGTGGTCTTTAGACTTAGCAATACAGTTTGAATTTGAGCACCTTCCGCCTACATCGTGACTAAAGGTCCAACCTTGTGCGTGTAGTGCTGGGACACCCAGATGAGTTCAAAGAACCGAGTTTCTTGGCAATTATCGTCGGAACATCGAGGTCTTTTGCAACTACCGCATAGCTAAATTATCCAGTTCTGACACCGTCAGCTCATTTATCAATCTTCACTCACCAAGACAGCTTTCTTAATTAGGCCACAGGATCAACTTCTGCATTCACTATTTTAAAAGTTTCGAAATAATTCGTGCATGGCGGTGAAATGATAACATTCTTTCACCAGCGCCTCTGTATTACTACAGACCTTTATTGCGGCCCGACAATAATGCTTCCTCCGCGCAACAGGCTTTTGCATTAGCAAGCACGGGCTGTTTCCCCCTCCAACTCGTCTAATCTCCAATGACAGCGGTCAAATCATCTAAACAGAACTGGCCTCTGTTGACTAGGAAAATCAACAAAATTCGGCAGGGCAGTGACCTCGTGCAAATACAAAACCTGCCCATTGGCCATCGCGATTAAATGACGCTTAATGAGTGCACTAACAAAAGGAGGGAAATTCCAGTACAGTAAACGAGAAGTCCGGATCCTTACACTTCCTACAGTTCGCGTGCACTCAGAATCTCATGATGAATCTGTAAGTTTAAATGTCAGAATTAGAGTCTTTGTTTAATCGGGATATATGGCAGTTGTCCGCTTAATGATTCATCCGACAGGACTAACATTAAAATAATTTTTGCTCCATCAGCCAACAAGAAATCCTTTACCGCTTGTTTCCAGCAGCTTCGCCCAGTAGGCAGTTGGTCCGTGTGTGTTGTTAATGTTATATGTCATGTTAAGTCTGTACCCGAAACTTGGTTGCATCCTTTCTGATGGGAAAGGGGGGGGGGGAGGGAAAGGGGGGGAGGGGGGGGGGGGAGGGAAAGGGGTGGAGTAGGCCTGAATATTTGGGTAGGGTAGTGAGCTCTATTCCGCTGCGTGTTAGTATGTAAATGATGATATCTTATGTGTAGTGTGTTGCTTGTATACAATGAGGTAGGGTGAAAACTGGTGACGGTACATTCAGTCACCTTACGGATATCAAGGTGGTCACCGAGTTGTACCCCCTACCCACATCACTCATTTGAGAGCAGTGAGAATACGTCTGTATTCTGACAAAAACTGCATGATCGCATTATGCACTATACACCCCTGACTAGTGACATACGCATCCCGCAACCAGACGTCAAGAGAGCGTTGTCTGCCCTGCTAACACACGGCCAGAGGAGCGCCGGAAATCACACTGCTCTCCGCTAACAAGACGACAAGAGGCCATGCCAACGGAGAAGACTAAGCACCACGTGGATCACACCAGACGGCGTCCACCAAAGAGACAACCCAGGCAAAAGATCACCGGCAGAGAATCATCCGACCACACCACCCGTCAATCATCAGATCAAAGAGAAGAAAGGTTGGATTCACTCATCACTCTTCTCACAAAGCTCGTAAATCACCTCACATCACAAGAAGACACCTCTGCCCCCCTGAGGCAGCATTAATGGAACGACACAAATTGCGGCCAATCACTTCTGAGGAAGAAGGTCGCGGCGGCACCCACTCAGTACAAGAAAACATCGACAGCCAACGTGACGACAAACCAACAGAGAAGAAATGCCCCATCAAAATGAAGCTGGAGTAAATGTCTACCGACAACACACTCCACCCTACTCTGCTCAACGGAGCAGTAATTGGCTGTGGCTGCTGCTGCGGTTACAAATGCTATCAGGTTTTCGGATACTAGGCATAATGTGGGATTGTCTCCATTCGTTTAAGAATGATCTAGGCCAGGGGTGGCCAACCCGCGGCCCGCGGGTAGCACGTGGCCCGCCTTGAATAATTTTCTGGCCCGCGAGATTCATCATACTTTTAGAAAATATATTTATTTTATAATGGCCAAAGTAGTGAAAACCAATTTATTAAAAAATACATTATTTTTGCATCAATATTTTCAAAATTTATTTAATTTATGTAATTTTATATATCATTTTTAGTGTTATTTATTTCTTTAAAATATGCGTTTTGTGTCATTATTATTATATTATCTGTGTTCACATGTAAGAATAATAGTAAACACAATAATAATAACTTATGTTTCAACCAAAAAATTTCTATAATAGGTCTAAATCTAATATAGATATATACAATTTTATATGCGGCCCGCGGAGTTATGATTTATTTCCAAAGTGGCCCGCAATATCTTTTGCGTTGGCCACGGCTGATCTAGGCCTTAGGCTTCCCGGCGTTTATAACATCCCATGCAAGTGTGGAAAACTTACAACGCCAAACTACCCACAACGTACAAAACCAATATGAAAATTATTACTACCTCTTCCCCTTAGAACAGTAGTATAACAAATCAAATATAGTCCAGGACGTTTACAACCACTGCTGCAGAGAGTTGCTTCAGAACAGTAAGGATATTCGATTTTTGGGACTCAAAATTCAAGGAAACAGTTCAAATTCAGCGGCCTTTGTCTTTGTGAGGACTGGAAAAACGTGGGAGAAAGCGCCTTGTTTACGTTCCCCGTGGCATCCAGCCTACGACGCTCTGTGGGCGCTAACCTTTTACAAACGTCGAGCCACAAAGGTTGTGATAGAAAAGTAAAAGGCGATCCGACGCAATAAAAAAAGGATGCGTAGCCGGTCCTTACTCAGAATCCGTCGGTCCGTTAAATAGTGCAGATGGATTACACCTCAAGAAGAACGGAGAGCTATCAGTTAACATATCTTTTTTTCCACAACACTATCTGACGTTATATGTGTGAAGATTTTATTTTAATATATATAGCAAGTTCATCGAAATTTTAAGACAAATAGATGAGACTTTTTGATAGTCCAAGACTATGATGACCCACAACCCTGCAATTAATATGTAATACGAGAGTAAATTGGTTAAAACTCAATAAATTAAGCTGCTATCCAAAATATAACTACTTAATTCCCTTGCGCTTTTCATGAACAGCTGAACATACAGTAATTGATTATTTCGACGCCACTGCTCTTTCATTACAACATATTCCGGTTTTATTTGTTGCTGGTTAACGACTGAAGTAATCTTCCAACACTAAATGTATTGTGAATAAAAGGCTCCATCAGAAATGTATATGTCTGAACATTTCCTGAGTTAACAGATAAATCAAACTAAAGCTCTATTGGTAATTTGTAAAGGTATTTTAGTGACTGGCTGACCAGAATTGAGGACAATTATTTCTGTTGTGTAACAAATTTAGTTTTTTTAATGTGAATTAGACTCCCATATATTCTATGTATATTTAGTCATTAATAATAAAAAAATTCTTGCCCTGTTCTACGGCGGTTACAGATACTCTTGTCATATTATTTTTCACAGTCAGCAGAAAGTCGTGCATTTCGTTGTGTCAGAGATTGGGCCGCTCTTTGAGAAATATTTCTGTGGTATTTAGCTTAATGCAAGTCTCTCTCGTCCTAATTTTCCGAGCGTTTTTGGGCTGTTTTTCTGAGTCTTTTTTGCGGCAAATGGAACTCTCTTTGTTCATTGGTCTTCATTCTCTTGATAAACGAAGCTTTTGGCTCTTCATGTCTAATGTTCCCTTTTAGGAATGTTTTCTCATAATTTTAAATTTCTGGAAGTGCTAATGAAGCCGAAAAAACTACCTGACGATTCCCACAGACATATTAGCTTTTAGTAGGATCTTTTTGAAATAAATTTTGAGAGAAATTTACCTCCAAAAAGTAAGTTGTGCATTTTTATAATACTTCCCGGATCAATTGCAAATGATTGTCACACAAAATTAAGACTCAGGTAACTTAATATCTGTAATAATGAACGATTTGAAGGTGCATTTATTTGCGAGCTTATAGCCTGAATCATATAAATTTAATTCAATGTTGTTGAAGGCCATTTTTCCGCAGTTGCTGAGTAAATTAATTCATAAAATAACGCCAATATATTATACAGTTGTATTGGCGTTATTTTATGAATTAATATAAATTTAAAATCACACAAGTCTAAAGTCTGATGCAATTTTAATCTTTCCAGAAAAATAGTAGTTCGAAATAAGCAACTGGTTCTTGATGGATTGCAAAAAATTTTCATCATGTTAGCACTCTTTCAAGTTAACTTCGAAGCTTCTATTCTGGCGTTAAGTTTATTCACACCACCTTTCACCTGTGGCGTAGCTAGGTCAACAAGAGCCCCGGTGCAAAAAATTTAGTTTGGGCCCTCAGGCCAGATGGGCGACCGTTTTTTTGCTAGCCCCATAGTAGCTACGCCCTTGCCTTTCACTTTAGGGGAAGAAAGATGAAGAATCGAAATCATTTTTTGTTGGTAACGTTTTATATTGGTTTAGAATACCAGAACGAAGAATGTTACTCTTTTGCAGCACTTATTTTCTCCTACTCTCTGCTAGAAGTCGATAGTAAAAGTATTGAACATTGCATGGTACTAGCAGCATTCGCTGAAAGTCCATTTTAAGTTTTATGCAAAATGAGTTTATTGATAAACAAACCTATTCCCATGGCAAACGAAAATATAACCACCTTATACATTATACAATAACTAATGAAATGCCTTTTGTAGACGTTATGAGGAAATTGTGATCCTAGGCTCATTCTATAGAAATAGATTTAGTTGTAGTCCTTTTGTTTGTATCAGAACCAAGATTTAAAAAAAAAAAATGTTGAATCAAGTTTTATATGATGTAAAAAGACAAGAGGTAGGTCCCAGTTTAACATAGTTTAAGACAATAATAACTGATTATAAACTTATTCTTGGACTTGATAAAATCGTAATAGTTTAGACTTGGCTACGTTATTATATATAATATGTAAAAAATTTAATAACTTGGCTCGTATCAAGGAACTCCATAAATATTCATCTAGAGTAAATGAATGTAATACTAACAACACTGACTTCAGCTTAACGTGGAAGTAGTGCCGGTATTTTTCTGATATCTTCACCAGCGAGCAACACTATAATTATACTGAAATTGTCCGAGAATATACCCGAAATCCACTTACATATCTAAATACTGTTGATGGCACTGTTTGTTTTAACAAAAACCTGAAACTACACGCGATGTTGTTTATGCCTCAGTAAGCGTCTTAGTAATGATAGTTCTTGCTTCTATGCACTTAACAATCCTTGACTGCTTTCATATAAACTTTTTAATTTTTTTTTAGCTGCTTAACGTCTCTTAACAGCGAAGTATGTAGAGACGGGAAAGGATGGGGGGGCAAGGAATGGGAAGGAATTCGGCCATGGCCTTTTGAAGGAAGCATCCCGGTATTTGCCTGGAGTCATTTGGGAAACCATGGAAAACCCAAATCTGGATGCCCGGATGGGGATTCGAACCACCGTCCTCCGGAATGCAAGGCCAGAGCGATAACCGTTACACCACCAACTGGATTTTTAATTTGTATTTTTTTTCACGCAATGTTTCTGGTAACCATCTATACAACCATGAATTTAAATTTCATGGGAAATTCCTTTAATTTAACTTTGTTCTGAACTGCTTATTCTCATTTGTATTTCGCTTGAAGATTTTTTAATAGTTCTTTTTACAAGTGATGGTAATATTTTAAATTAACCACATTAGAAGCAGAGATGAATCCAGTTCAAATTGATAGTGTAGGTATCATAAATCAATTAAAGCTCCTGAAGTGGGGGAAAGCGCAGGGTCCCGATGGTATAACAGTAAGAGTACTTTCGGAATACGCGGAAGAAATAGAGCCATTTCTGTCAGATATATTTCGTAAATCTTTAGAAGACTGACTTTAAAACAGCGAAAGTGATTCCAGTTTTCAAGAAAAGATCGAAGAGATCCTAGGAATTATCGACCCATATCTCTAACATCTGTTTGCAGTAGAATTCTGGAGCATGTCACATGCTCTAACGTTATGAAGTTTCTAGATGAAAACGCATTACTTACAGCAACCCAGCACGGATTTCGGAAGAACCGATCTTGTGAAACGCAACTGGCTCTATTTACGCATGACATAATGAAAGTTATTGATGCAGGATTACAAGTTGATGCTATTTTCTTGGATTTTCAGAAAGCTTTTGACTCTGTACCACACATCCAACTTTTAGCGAAGATTCGAGCGTACGGTATATCTGATCAGATTTGCGAATGGATACGCGATTTTCTAAATGGTCGGTCACAGTATGTCATTGTTGACGGAGAAGCCTCTTTTGAGCTAGAAGTTACTGCGGGCGTTCCTCAAGGAAGTGTAATAGGACCACTTCTTTTCTTAATTTTCATACACGATCTCGGTGACAACGTTAATTGCAGGATGCGATTTTTTGCTGATGATGCACTTATTTATAGGGAAGTGAGGTGCTCTGACGATTGCTTAGAAATTCAGTACGATCTGGGTGTTATTGTGGAATAGTGCCGTAATTGGCAGCTTACACTTAACTGCAAAAAGTGCAAGGCAATATAAATAAATAATAAAAAGACCC
Source organism: Vandiemenella viatica (assembly GCA_031002005.1). NCBI lineage: Eukaryota > Metazoa > Arthropoda > Insecta > Orthoptera > Morabidae > Vandiemenella > Vandiemenella viatica. The sequence continues at coordinate 170,893,075 of JARYHS010009186.1, read as the reverse complement.
CGTTTGCACACGAGTACAAAGTTAAGAATTCAGTTGTTGACACGGTTGATTCCCTGAAATATCTAGGCGTAACAGTACAAAGCAACATGAAATGGGACTTGCACGTTACTTCCGTCGTAGGCAAAGCTAATAATAAATTACGATTTATAAGTAGTATTTTGAGAAGTTGTAATGCTCATACAAAGGAAATAGCGTATAAAACATTAGTGCGTCCGCATTTGGAATAATGCTGTGGAATTTGGGATCCATATCGCAAGGGATTGATTGACACGTTAGAGAAAGTACAGAGGAGAACCGCTCGATTCGCGACTGCTAGTTACAGTCCTTACGTAAGTGTCACAGAGCTGATACGTGGGTTGGGCTGGGATTGTTTGGCGGAAAGACGACGTCGTTTTCGTTTGAATTTGTTGGAGAATATGCGAATATGCGAAAATCTTCTTCCGCCAACCTATTTAGGTTACAATGACAGGAGGGATAAGATTCAAGAAATAAGATGTCGTACTGATTCATTTATTTATTGCTTCTTTTCCCGTTTTGTTCTGGATTGAAATGTACAGAATTAGGATTGGTGCTTAGCACCCTCTGCCACCCATAGTATTTGTGAAATGCAGAGTATAGATGTAGATGTAGATGTAGAAATTTTTACGAAAGAAATCGTCAGGTCATTCAGATCTATCTATAGTGAAATACATGAACGGACACAATTTCTGTAATCAACTGTTATGGAACTACATACAATTATGGTAACTACGTACAGACTTGCTAATTACTGGTAAATAAATTGTTCCCTAAATGTATTTTGTTTCCCTAATGTGGGATGTTTCTGCAAACGTGGAATTATACGATAATTAAATAACCCCACGAAAAGTAAATTGTGAGACAAACAGTAAAACTAATGACAAATTACAGAAAAATTGTAGGCTGTAGATACATCGACGAGAGGCGAAACGAGTCTGTGAATTAAATATTATCCAATAAAAGTTGCAATGGCGTATTTATTAAATAATAATTATTAGTTTAACAGGCAACTGGCGGAAACAAAAATCAATCCTTGGAATTGACCAGCCAATTATATTAGGCAGAGGAAAATTAAAGATAGATTGCCTAGCATTTGCAGACGACTTAGCAATCTTAACCCGTGACATTGCTATAGCCCAAAAACAGATCGAACTCTTGAGAGAAGTAGCGGAAACAGAAAAAACGATATAGAAAACATTGAGAAAAAAGAACGCAAAATTATAAGGAATATTTTGGGCCCAACACTCATAGGAGACCAGTATAGACTCAAAAGTAATTAGGAAATTTTATAATATGCAGACATTCACAGTGATATTACAAAACGCCGATTAAAATTTTATGGACACATCAAAAGAATGAACCCTAACGGACTGACAAGACAAATAGTTGAATTCTATGAAAACCGAAGTAAATTAATATCGGATACAATGATATGGGTTGGAGAAATCAACAAAGACCTCAAATTAGCAGGGATTGTTCCAGAAGATATCGAAAACAGAGGCATATTTAAATCCAATTTTCACAAGTGGCAATTTGACCGGGAGGAAAGATTTAACACTAGAACCGCCGAGTGGTCAACTTGACCACTTTTTATATTTTAACATATTATTATTCAGTCAGTTTCTAATCAATGCTGTTGTGAGTTAATGACTTTTCCTAAATGTTTATGTAGATCATATGAATAGTCCAATATTTGTTTTATCTTCATTAGTTTTCTTTGAATGACCACTTATACTTAGAACCGCCGAGTGGTCACTTTGACCACATTACGTGAAATCTGAAAACAGATTATTTAAAGATTGTTGTGCGTCACTCCCCGAATTTACTCTTAGCACTCGTCAACAATATACTAAATATCTGGGTTACTGAAGTTTACTCGCATTGTTTGAAGCTCAACAATGCAATATGTCATTCATTGTTTGCTATTGGGTTTCCCATAAACGAGGCAGATTATTTGAGTACTGGTCTCAGAGCAGTAGACACGGCTCAGATGTCACAGCGATACAAACCACGGCCACGGCCACTTTCAGATGAAGAAATTGTCGCACTTTTGTATGAATCGGATGTTGCAAATGATCCTGAAGTTGAGGACCTTGTGGAAGACTCTACAGATGAAGATTACCAACCTGTCGCTAATGTGGAGAGTGACAGCTCCGAGACTGAAGATGAAGGTAATTTACATTCACTTATATTATTATTATTATTATTGTTACTATATGAATAATGATCACTATTATAAGAGAGCTGACACTTCTACTGCTACTTCTGTTACTGCTATTTCATTGTGTGGTATGGTTTCTTTATAATGAGTTGTAGCTTTCTAATTGTCTCTTTCCTCATGCAGTTGCTGAATCAGGACGAAGCAGTAATATAAACAATGCTAGAGAAGGACCTACCCTGGGTAAAAGAAGAACTGCACCTCCTGTAAGTGGACCAATACAGAATCGACGTAGAAGAGGAGAACAAAGTGAGGGTTCACTTCCAGAAACTGGCTCAAAACTCCTGGGGAAGGACGGGATCACGGAGTGGACTGTAGCAGACTTCGGGGTCAACAGAATATATTGAAAGAAACATGGGGACCTACTCCACACGCAAAGCGGCAAGTCTCAAATGATAATGTTTCGAGTGCCTGGCACCTTTTAGTTGATCAATCAATGTTGAAACACATAAAGAAATGCACAGAAGCAGAGGCACAACGGCTTCTTGGAAATGATTCGTGGAGTTTGCCTTTAGAAGAATTAGATGCATTTGTTGCTTTATTATATGTTCGTGGTGCACTAGGTGCCAGATGTACTGAAGTAGATGAGTTGTGGTTCGAAAACGTGGGGAGCCCCATTTTTCACTGACACAATGAGCAGAAACAGGTTTCGAGAAATTTTGAAATATCTGCGTTTTGATGAAAAAAATACACGGTCGGAACGGTTGAAAAGTGACAAATTTGCACTTATATCAACTACTTGGAATCATTTTATAGAAAACTGTCAGTTGAATTACATACCTGGATCAAATGTCACTGTGGACGAACAACTTTTCCCCAGCAGAACCAGGTGTCCGTATTTGCAATATATGCCGAATAAGCCTGATAAATTCGGAATCAAATTCTGGCTTCTAGCGGATGTAGAAACAAAATATCTTTGTAATGGGTTCCCTTATGTGGGACAGAACGAACAGAAGGCACCTAATGAGAAACTTCCAGAACAAGTAGTAATGAAGTTGGTTGCTCCATATCGCAATAAGGGTCGAAATGTGACTACTGATAATTTTTTCACTACGGTCACACTTGGGGAGAGACTGGAAAAAGAGAAAACTAGTCTTGTCGGCACTATCAACCGTGCAAGAAAAGAAATTCTAAACACTGTAAAAAAAATGAAAACTCCTCTTTATACGTCTGTTCTCTTGAAAAGGGAAGGTGGTACTCTGACTGTTTACCAAGGGAAAAAGAACAAAAATGTTCTTCTGTATAGTACCATGCATACAGATGTTGAAATACAAAATAATTCTAAACACTTTCCCGAAACAGTGAGCTTCTACAATAGCACAAAATTTGCTGTAGATGTCTTGGACCAGATGACGAGGAAGTATTCTGTCCGCTCTGGTACTCGTCGATGGCCTGTCCACGTATTTCACAATATCCTTGATTTAGCAGCCATCAACGCATGGATCATTTTCAAGCTAGTGACAAGGATCAAGATAAGTAGGAGGAATTTCATCCTAAATCTAGCAGAAGAATTACGTAGAGACTATATGGAAACCAGAAATCAGGAAAGGATGACAAGGGAAGGAAAGGAAAAGGAAGAAAAGGAAGATGGTGATGAAGAAAGAGAAGAAGCGGAAATTCCTACGAAAGTTAGAAAACTATGCCAAACGAGGAAATGCAGAAACAAGACAAATGAAGTGTGCAGTAAATGCAAGAGATATGTTTGTGGGCCGTGTACATATTAAGTAATAAAGACAGTAGTTTGTAATGCTTGTAAGTAGGATTAGGTAGTATACATAGTCATATCTTATGATTGTTCTTTCTCTTAACACATTCATGGGTACTTAGTTTCTCCAGTATGATTAATTTCTATTAATTTTAAAAACTACTGCAATACAATTAGTATGGTTGCAGATAAATATTGTGAACTATGCTCTTTAATTTTAGTAATATTAAGTTCCCATTGTTGTTGTAAAATACAGTGATACTGTTAATAAATGTAATTAAAGTGATACATTGTTATCAAGATCATTAATATTTACATTAATCAGAACAGCATGCAATTACAAAGAAAGTGGTCACTTTGACCACATCGGCGGTTCTAAGTATAGTACTAGTTCCGGCGGTTCTAGTGTTAAGAAAATACCAGGAACAACATGGTCAGATGAGAGAAAAGATGTTCACAGCAAGCGTATGAAGGAAATACGGTCGCAAAGGAAAGCGAACAAACGCTTCTGAGTACTTTGTGTAGTCCTAATGGGCTTATCCGCAAATAGTAATAATAATAATTTTTACGACACATTAGGAAAAAAAACAATTTTTTCCTTCAGAATATGAAAAATATCACTAGACAAGAAAATTTTCTTAATTCTCTTAAGAACTGTGAGTCTTGAAAGGTATATGGTTGTACTATTACATACCCTTAAAAAAGGGTATCAAATGAAAGACTAATCCTATATTATTTTCCCATTCATAAAGTGCAGGAAATGCTTCAAAAAACACAACCAGCTACAAATTCTATTACTATTATGTTCAAATAGGGAAACCTGTATTTATAGTCTTTTAAATTCGTTACCTTTATCTGCGCATTATAGCTAGCGGACTGTGTTTAGCTGGTGAAGAGGAAAAAGCAGAACGGAGTCACGCTTTGCCGAAATGGAAATCTACCGTCCGGTGTGTCGGGCAGTGACACCTTACAACGGAGGCAACGCTGTGCGGGAATTATTGCAACCTAGCACTCCGTAAATATTGTACCTCAAACCGATGTCTTCAGTTACACCTACAGCACGGGCAGGGGCAGTGGCGCGGAAAAGGTGTTACGAGCATACACAAGCACAAAAAGAGGAACACACAAAACAAACAGTTTTTTTTATTTTTGCGCCATCAGCCCGGTGCAGCGTGCTGCGGCTCTCAGCATTTCGTTTTGGACATTAACTTTTTTACGCCTCTACCAGGTCTGTGAAAACGCCAGCGCCATGGTGCTGTGGGAGGGGAGGCTTAAAAGCGCACGCTGAGATAAATTCCGCGCTGAGCCTGGCATGGGTTTAATGAGCGCCTCGTTGCCCGGCGACATAAAGGGCACAGAGATACGGCAACGTCCACAACCAGGTGCAGTGTGCTACCTGTCAGGGGCCGTAACGATTCTTGGAGACGGGTCTATTCGTAATGTACCACTATAACGCGTCTCTTGCCTTCAGATCTTTGATCACACGTGGGTTTCAGTCAGCTGTTTTAATTTAGGCGCTCTGAGGTGCATGACCTTTATTATTAAAATCATATTTACATCTACCAAATATTTGTGATTATATATATTCTGACTCTGATACCTGAATTTTAAAGGGAAAAGAGCATCAAGCATCAGGAAAAGCAGAAGCTTTGGTCGGCAATTCAAAAAAATAAAGAGTTGGTTCCCTAAAGAAAATGAAGACGGTCGAATCTTGGAAGATGACTGTAAAATAGATTTTGGTGGGCTGCATTAACTTACAATTGTATTTGAAAGTATAAGCCCGAGGGCAATGAAGAAGCAAAATGGTATAGATAAATCGTTATTAATGGATGAAAGCAGATACATGTATTGAAAGCAAACAAACGATAAGTACTCGATAATAATTGATGAATTGAAAATCTTCTATAATTATATGAGTTAATTTTACAAAAACGTTGCAGTTCATTGAGGAAGCCAGAGACATTTAGAACTTTTTTGTTGTGTGATTGTTGGTACTATGATTATTATTTTTCATTTAATGATACAGAGTGGAATCTGAGTATAGGCAATGAACGTTGACCTATCAAATAGATCCGTTACAAGGAGAAGAAAGGTAAAAATTATTTTTATATCTATTGTTTTGTAAAGGGAAAGGTCAGAAATATATACTGCTGTACATGAGAGACTTACTGCGCAGCCAAAAAGAAAATCTCTTATTATTCTATTAAAACCAGACAAAATTATTGTTATTATTGGCTGACTACTGTTTACGGAAAAAAATGAGAAATGTTATTGATTTATAATAGATACTAATCACGAATTACTCTATGAATTTAAAATGAAATCAAAAAGAAAAACCGTTTTACAACACCAACAATTTTTCTTGATTGATGAAACGTACCGATCGTGGTGGTGTAATGGTTAGCGTTCTGGCCTCGCATTCGGGAGGACGCCGGTTCGAATCCCCGTCCGAGCATCCAGATTTTGGTTTTCCATGGTTTCCCAAATCACTCCGCGATGCTTCCTTCAAAAGGCCATTCCCATTCCTTGCCCCCATCCTTTCCCGTCTCTAAAGACTTCGCTGTTAAGAGACGTTAAGCAGTGGAAAAAAAAGATGAAACGTAACCTGAAGCTGATTACCGTGAAACTTAAAGCTGGTTACCGAAAAAAGTGAAGGCGAAGTTAAGGACAAATATAAATTAATATTAAACGGGGATGGTTCGGTAAACATTTATTTATGGATTTACGCCTCGTCAGCGTCAACAGAAGCAGAAAGGGATTTGGGACATAGGACGGGAAGGAATTCGGACATAGCCTTTTGAAGGAACCATCGCAACATTTGCGTGTAGTGATTTGAGGAAACCATGGAAAACTTAAACCAGGATGGCCGGCGGGGGATTCGAACCTGCGTCCTCCCGAATGCGAGGACATAGCGTTACCACTCACCCTCCATTCTCGGTGCTCGGAAACACGAGCAGGAGCAAGAGAATAATAAAAATCCGAAAAAATTTGTAACATTCAAAGTGAGATGGTCATGTAGAATGCAGTGACGCGAAAAACACTGGAGTGCCCACCCCGTATCTTCAGCACTCTGACAGAAGATTGACTATCTTCACTGCTGACTGCGGAGATTTGGTCACTAGATGTGTAGTGGGAGCTGAAATTATATGAGAACAAGCTTCAAAATCAGGACTAAACTCTGGGGTGTGGCATTGACTGATGCCCTTAAAATAGCTTATTACTGCAGTGGGAATTTTGATAGAATGGTTTCAACTGCAGCAATGCTGGTCTATTGTCTGCTTTCTTTCCAATCAAGATTAGCGTTCTCGCCTCGTATTCGGGAGGACGGCGGTTCGAATCCCCTACCGGGCATCCAGATTTGGGTTTACCATGGTTTCCCAAATGACTCCAGGCAAATGTTGGGATGCTCCCTTCAAAAGGCCATGATCGAATTCCTTCCCATTCCTTGCCCCCCATCCTTTCCCGTCTCTAAAGACCTCGCTGTTGAGAGACGTAAAGCAGTTAAAATAAACCCAATCAAGATTTGCAAGCAATGAAAAGTTAAATAAAATTTTGTTGGCTTACCGATCTGTCTGTTAATCAGTCAATTGTGCATGATCTGTAACATGTGCTAATTGCACACTTGCTAACATTGCTCAGCGACTATGTAATTACTCAATAAACTATATTCATATTTGAAAGATGTTTAAGGACGTATGAAATGAACCACCTCAGACTTCAGTTAAAAACGAAAATTAAAGATTTAAACCGAATCTGTTACAACGAAGCTTAGAAGAACCACTTATTTCACAAAAACTTACAGATTTGCGAAATATTTAATTATTTCATAGTTCCGAACTTGCGCCAACACGTACTGCGTACAACCGTAATTAAATATATTTGGAAATCGTGGTTCGAGCATCGATAATTGCGTAGCTAACAGCTGATCGCTGCTCCAGCAGGGAACACTTCAAAGAAATTTAGTTTTAGTACGAATTTTTAAACTCCTAACTTGTATAAAATGCGAACAAAAAAGCGGTAGAATCAGGTAACGGATTTCAGGTTATAACTGTTACTGAGATGTTACAGTACGGAATATTAGTGTCTTTCGCAGTTGAATCGACCAGCACAAACATTTGGCTGTCCTTCTTGGAATTTTCTCACAGGAATACAAACACAGTAGTCACTGGCAGAATTTGGAGGAATGGGGGCAAGTTATGACTTTGAAAAGTGTTGTAAGAAACAGTTTTTTCGGCATTACGAGATAATTATTACCAATGAATCAGCATCATGGAATGTTAATATTGTAAGCAAAATTAAAAAATTAAATTCCCCTATGGTTTTACATATAGTACGACAGTGTCAAAAACTTTATACTATTCTAGTTTCGGAGATAAAAGTAGTTGTGTAAGGTTTGTAAGAATATTTTTCATTTTATGCTAACGTTGACGTAAATAGTATGTGGAATCTAGTGAAATACTAATCCTTCGTACTTAAAAAACTTTTATGTGAGTGTGGTGAATGTTGAGATTTTTGCTTCGACGCCTGGAAGTGTCCCTTCCCTCTTTGAGGTGTTAACAATTGGAAAAGATGGTGGTGATAAATGTGAATAGTGAGTTGTAGAGCCGAAGTGCACAAGCAAAACGAAACACGTTGGTTGACAAAGCATTTGCATTGGATTTATTTGAATCCGAATACTGTCACAAGCACGAAATCGCAGAACAGCCGAAAGTGAAATATTACTATGAAATATTGCTAACCTTTCGAACGCTTTCCGGACCCGTGGGAATCTCAGCGAACGATCACAAATCTTTGGTGAAAATCCTTCGGAGAATTCGTTATGAGCAGCAGGTGTGTAAGGAGTCGACCAAGGGGTTAGGTTCCGACTAGCAAGGCATGGCAGGTCTCAGGAATCAACGAAAAGGAACTTTTTACAGTTAGTGTAGTATTTAGTCCTCACAGAATTATAACGAGGCGTTCCTGCGTAAATATTATTGAAAGTTGCTTAGATTAGCCGTCAGTAAATTGGCTCGCAATATATTTACCCTATTGACCACTAATATAATTTAATTTTGATGACCTTACTTACTGCCAGTTATCAGTATTAATCCTGGATGATTTCACTTAACATTAGGTTAAATTTTTGTCTATCAGTGTGAAAAAATGTGTTTTTATGTTGCCTTCATACAATTAGAAAACCCGAGTTTCCTAAACAGCCCTAAAATAAAAGTTAAGCTCTTTGATTTTCTACAAGCAATAAATTCCTGCTAAGCATGTTTAGTTCTGAACAAGCAAGTAAAGGACCAAAGCAATTCGAAGGCTTTTCACGCATATTTCCGTGATACTCAAAACTAGATACACTTCATTTTTTCAAGAATAACTCTTGTGACAGAGTCTCAATCCCAAAAGACGCAATGATTTACTCAAAGCTATGTGCCCATTACGAATTGGCTTCCTTTACAGTCATATGCAACCAATGCTACAATCACCCTGTATATCGTCGATTCAAATAACTCTTCCTTTATGGACGCTTTATGAAGATGGGTTTAAGTACAGCTCGAATTGCTTAACGATTTTTCGAATTGAGAGGTCTCCGAGTAGGTACTCGAAATTCATGCAGTTGATCAAATATTTCATCTTATGTCACTTCAGAGTGTATGATGTAAGTAATAGTGCTCACTGGTATCCATAAAACTGTACTTTGTTTGGCTACAAATTATTATAATTTCTCTAATTTTATTAGATCAACTCTATTCAATCGCCTCACGATATACTTTGGAGTAATGAATTGATATTAGCGTGGAATTCACACCTGTCAGTTTTCTAGATTCTGCTTTTTGTTTCAATACTCTCATTCACGATAACGCACCACGTGGATCGTATCTTAAACTTTAAGATGCAGCTCAGTATATTTTTTCAAATAATTTTCCATACACAGATTACAAGGTACTATATCCGCATTTACCATTAGTGTTTATTTTTCTTGTTTTTTTTTTTTGTATGATAGGCCAATCGTTTTATAAATCAATTTAGTCGAATTGTCTTAGCACATATTTCCTGCAGATGATATTATCATTATAATTGAAGAATGTACGCATTAAAACAAACGCTGAAGACTGTATATCGTCAAATAATTGCCTGGTTTCACCAATCATCTCCCTGGTAAAGCCTGTAGAGTTGTAACCAACTAGCGATAAAATTATTCTTATTATCTTTTCTGCCCCAATCAGTTCTTTGCTTGTAGATAAGGTTATTCTTTTAAAATTAACCTTTAAGCAGTCAATGATTCAAGTCTAAAATATTTTAAACAATTAACTAAAGAAGTTTAATATATCAGTTTATATTAGCATAAGATTTCATAAAGCATCCCAAAATAAAAAATCTTGTATACTCTCTGACGTCTTTTGGCAGCGTCGATGTGGATATTTTGATCATTATTCCGATTTTTTTAACTTAACGAAATATTTTTGGGGGAAAAAATTGTATAATTTTTTGTCGGACTAATTGATTTGTTAACCTGATGAAAGAGTAACCCGAAAAATCTAAGCATAAACATCAAGCCGATAGTTATAAGTAGGGAATAGCAACATATTTTGGCAAACTGTACACGGATGTGAACAGTTAAAACAAAATTAAAAATACATTCTAGACGCCGAATAAAATTAACTAAAGTTGATTAGTACTACTTTAGTTAGATGTAAATTAATTCGTAAATAGTTATTTAGATGATTGGAATAGTTTTAATTACAACAAAGTATAGTGAGACCAAAATTTAATTAAACTAGGAGGTCAGTAGCATCATATCATAGTACCACACGCACGTACTCATCTCTCAAATAGTGAATGAACGTGTCTAAGTATTTTTAAAACTTCTAGAAACGTACTGTACGTAAAACACGCAATTATAATATATTTAATTCCCATGGCCATACCCTAATTTAAGAGTTACGTAAGAGAGTTCTACATCAATAGAAAAAAGAAGAAACTGGAAAATGAAGAGTCATGTCAAAAAATATCACAACTGTTACTTTAATACAACTTTCGAGAGTTTATATGTATTTCACACACTATTCCACGATACGTACCTATTTACATGAGGTTTTTACTTAAAACATCTGTACTACATTGTTTTAGAAAGGCTTTCTAAAAGCATTATATAGATTTTACTCTCTTTCAAATTCTCCATTGTTCTTTCAAAGCTTAGCTCCTCCCTTAACGACGTGGTTGTGGTAATGATTTCATTGCTTCAGGCAGAATCAACGTTGAGATAATTAACGAGGGAAGGCGGTTGGGAAAGCCAGAATTTGCAAGGCCTAACTCACGGCAGAAACTCTTGAAACTTTTTCTAAACTTGTGTAAAGCTTACACAATAGCTATAGTTAACCTGAATTTTTAATGATGGAGAGAAGGGATTTTATCCAAAGATCAATAAAAGCACGGATAATTAGCTACAAGCAGGCAAGCGGAGAACAAGTTAATACTTTAATCAGAGTGAGTTTGCAGCAGAGTCCGGCAGAAAAACGCCGAGGCTTTGATCGTATGTTGCTAGTTTGAAGCGGATGCCTCTGTGAGACAGAAAAGAGGATCCCTATTTCTTTTTCGTGAGTAATTAGATTAACCCAGCCTTCTCCTTGCTTACTTACAATTCTTTACCCGTATTCGCTTCCATGATGTATTTCATTCACCAGTTTTACCACATTCCACATGATAGTATTATCTCTATTTTACGGCTTCTAAAACATCAGATATATATATATGATGTTCTCTGTTCCTTACACTAGAAATCTCAGATTGACACTTTAGTTAGATTATGAGTCGGTTTTGATATCTTGTGCATCAGTTGTTTTTTGGAATCTTAATTCTTCTACTGCATATGTTATAGTTTCCAATCTTCTTGCAGTAATATTCGTCACTTCATGGGAATACACCTTCAATGCCGTCCCTTTTTCGGATAAAGCTAAAACACTCGGTGAAGCGTATTCCTAGCACAACCTTTAGAAGCTATAAAAATAATATTTGATAGCAGAGACGATTTGGACAACGTAAGGAACTTCAGCCTTATTCTAGGTCGTACACGTAATATGAATCAAATTTTTGCTATGTTATTATCAAACCGTAATAGAAGAAGCTCTCCCAATATTTTGTACGTAATGTGCAATAATTCTTCACGTCTCCTTTGTAATCAACTAGTAGATAAATAACATCAGAAAATATTATTTATTTCTTATCTCTGGATTTTTTATTCGGTCTAAAATTTCCTTCGTTGATTTAATCACAAAGAAGTTGGAAATCATTGGCGATACACCTAAAATCTTGTATGACTGTATTTTAAGTGACATTGTCTCATTTCTTAGAAGATTCTCTCCCGTCAGATTTCTGTAAGGATGATTAATAATTCTTTTCTTTGAATAATATAACGAACTGTTATTTTTTGTAAAACATGATTATCTCCTCATTAAATTAACGCACCATTTCGCCAGTGCGTTTATAATAAACTAACCCAGTTACCAATGGCTGAACAAATTACACTTAATTTTGGAAATTGAAGCTTATTTACCATGATCTGTTTGTTACACGTGCTGAAAGAGAATATCCTAAAATTCGTGAGATGCATGGCTGTTTGCGGCGAATATTATTGACTAAATACGTCAACGACATATTAAAATGTATTCATATGACCCAGCAGACCGAAGACTCCGGAAAAACTCAGCACACAGGAATTGTTACAACAGGGTGTTACCTATCATTCTTGCATAATAATGGGGAACCTCTATGAGGTGTGTAAACAGTACACAATTTATCGTGTCTTTCATAATGAGACTGAAACTATACCCAGTTACAACAGACCGACGAGTTTGCTAGAGTGGCAGGTATAGGTTTAACTTCCAAATCAATGTATGTGTAAATTAACATTCTGTTGTTCCATTTTTGAGATGTGAAGTAGAAACATGACAAATACTTGACGCTAAAATTCAGTGAGAAAGCCTGGACAATTAATAAATAGATAGGGGGTATAATTATTCACAGACTATTGTCTTCTGATCACACGTTCTTTCTAAAAATCGAAGGCAGCTTCTAGCGTGGTAAAAACCTGGCAAAGTGTGGGAGGAAACGATATCCAAGGACAACAGACAATTCACTGCGGTAACAAATAGAGTGAAAGACTGATGTCTCCGAACATGGCTTTGAGGCATGTTTCTTGCAGAGTGCTTTTTTTGCGTTACATGTGGGGCAATTGGAGAAACTAGTTTTTTCGCGTGATTGGTCAAGTCCAGCACCTCCATCGAAATCGACCGAGATGTTGTATCACGAAAGGTTTTAAAGAGTATTGCTTCTCCATCTTCGGTGGAACCAATATCTAGCAGACAAGTGAACGAGATTACCCATTGTCAGGCGTACAGTGAGAGTCCGCCCGGGGAAATTCCGCCACCCACAGAATGGTTCGGCAACCCGCACAGCGGGATGACTACTGTTGTGGATTCATACTTTATCCCCTGTTATATGCTCTTTTGTTCTAACGTAATAAATATTATTAATCTAGGAGGGTGCTGATGTGGCGTATATTAATTACTAATAATGAAGTAGCTGCAATATGACAAAGTTTCTATTAATTCGCCGAGACGCACGGATGCATTACACTTGTTCTACAGTTAAATGATTTCTCCACTAACAATTATATGTACACTGCTAGCCTCCAAGTACGACTGTGACTGCAGAAGACTTGTTACATGGAAACAAGAGAGAGTCAATGGTATAGCCAGTGAATACAGTCCGGCCAATCCCAGGCCCTCTAAGTGCACCAGATTATAAATGTGCGTCAGCCGTCCAACTATAATTGAGACAAATCGTGGAATTGCCAACTGAAGCCCTGTGCTAGGTTGTCGGTGCCGATTCTATAAAAGGACTCGGCACGATTCCTCGGCGCACCACTGGCAAGAATTATTCAAAATATCTAACATAACACTAAAATTGTAGAAATATACTCTTACGAGACATTTGCTTTGCACATGCAGGCGCCTACAGCAGTAATACGCAGCTTGCTTACATATTTATAGTAGTAAGGATTTCCTCAGATTCCTGAAATATATTACACTGGAATACACAATAAAAGTTAATCAAAAAGTCAAAGATTAACACTCCAATAGGTATAACGATATTGTGATATTTAATTAGCAGTGATGGTCACAAAGATATCACATTACAATTAATTGTTTATGCTTTGCTACTAGAAGAAAAACAAACACTCACAAATATTAGTAATTAACATGGTTTATAAAATTACAAACAAAATGGTAATCAGTCACAGAAGGATGAAAAAGATATGATTTCTTAGACAGATACTGAGATATTAACATTTATTTCGTAGTAGAACAAGTGTTTGGAATATTGAAGAAGGTGACGTTTATCAACCACTTGCTGCGGGGTGAATGCGAGATGCTTGCGTCAGTGAGAATGTGGAAGCAGCCTCTTCTTCAGGAATAGCGACACACACATTGGCCGTCATGGACGTCGTCTCCGGATTTCCGGAGGGACTGCTCGGCCAGGACGAGGCGTAAAAGGAGGCTGGGAGCGCTGCAATCTCGTCTCTGACGAGTCGACCCGCCATTGGCAGGTACTTGGCTGGGCCGGCAGCCGGCTGCGCGCTTCTTAACAGATTGGGCTCACCTCCCTCAGCCGGCGTGTACAGGCAGGCCCTATGGCTGATATGAACAGCGCAATAAAAGACTATTTCTTTTTCCTTATAGATTGTTTATAATAAAACATATTGACGACGAAGAAATCCAATTTAAAAACTGAAAACTAATTTTATTATTTCCAGTTCTCTTAAAACGATTTTTAATTGAAGTAAGAAATGAATATTTGGCTTCGTGGAGACTATCTTACAGAACAAATTATAAAAAATAAGGCAAAATTACAGACTGCATTTTCGTTACAAAGTTTTGACTTTACATTATTTACATAGTATGCGCTGTCTTTCGCATGTGGATAATTTGCCCGAATTCGACTATATCCGTTCATATGGAAAGGAGTCAATTTCAGAAAAAATTGATCCTTAACACAACAGATTTATTTTAATATAATTGTGATACAGCGCACGCTCAGGTGGCAAATTCCTTACCTGCCAGTTTTTCTCCTTTCTTGTAGCCGCCTAATTTTGCCTTCTACGAATTTTAATTTTAAATTCTTACAGCAGTGATAAATTTTTCATCATATCCCTTGGTAATCTATTCCAGCCCACTAACTCCCTTACCTACCTACCGACCAACAACAAAAAAAAAAAAAAAAAAAAAAAAAAAAAAATATCATCGTAAATTTATACATTAAAGTTCTTCCTCTGATAGATTACGGACTGAAAATAAAGTTTTCAGCAATACTTATATGTTCGTAACACAGAAATTTAACGGTAATACGTTTAATTTGACTTTCAAATTGAAGATACATTTCATTACATCTTGTTAATGACTGCAAATTGTGAGCTGTATTGATCAAGACTGAATGATGCTCAACTGTTACAGCTACTCATTCCATGTTTGTGCTGTGGTTTCAAAAGTATCTGAAATTCAAGTTCCCTAGATTTTCTTGAAACTCTGACCGCAGTTGAAAACATCTCTAGATCGTTAACGCTGTGGAGTTCATCATAACCTGTAGTATCCTCGCACTTGCTTGTCTTCAGTTCAAGTCCACTAGTTTCTCTTGGCGTAGGACTCTAGATTGTATCGGTGTATATTAATAAGATTGGATAAGGTATTCAAACAACATGTCTTAATAACCAGACAATACACTAGGATCAATACATCGCAATTTTAATGGCAGCTAATCGTTAATGGAACCAATAAGTACGAACTGCACTAATATCATTGAAAACCAGCAGATAACAGAGTGTAAATATGCTATCAAGATATATGCTATCAAGATTGTGCTGCAACTTCTGTAGTGTTGCTAATTACCACTTAGACACTTTTCCTATCAGTACAATGACAATTGTTTGCACTTTTAACGTCTTCGTCAAACATTTGCAACTGGAAAATATCTTTCTGAACTGGTGAGAAACACATGGGAAATTAAGAACTCGCCATTGGCGTGGCGTGTGGTACTCTGGATTGCAGTATACCTGACAGATTCAGGTAGGCATTTACCACATTTGCAATAATCACCAAGTTTATCACATTATTTATTTCTGCAATAATAATCTCAAATATTCAGAATTACAGCCAACATTAACAATTATGTCACATTATTTATGTTATGAATTATTAAACGGAGACATTTGGAAAGAATTACAGTGGCTGAAATATTCTAGCAATTTTTCCATAATTCCTTACAGAAAGAAAAAAATATTTGACGTTACATAGAGCACTTTTTATATAGTAAATGTTCAAACAGATTGCTTATAAGTTTTTTTAAAAAATCAGATATATCTTCACAATGAAGTTCAATTACCGTTTAATCACGCATTGCCATAACAAGGTTTGATCCGAAGACCAGCAATCCCGATTTTGGTTTAAATAAGTTGCAGAAATCACTTGAGGCAATTATGGGGTTGTTCTCGTTCCCAAACTTCTCTCATCTTTTTTTTTTAAAAAAAAACTCGATGCTTACGAGCCGTGAAGATATAATAAAAAACAAGTCAGTGATACAATTTTTAAATGGAATACAAAAAATGTATGCTTACACATGCGCTTTTTTCATAAATATTATTATATTAGATGAATATTAGTTTCCCTGGAATATGGCAGCGCCTGTTCTTGAAAAATATTGCCAGTTTCTCAATCCGCTTCTCGAGATTATTCGGGACTTACTAGATAGCCTCCCTCAAGAATTTTTCAGCTATTGGTAAGTTTTACTTTAGTTCTGGATGATGTTGCTAGAACTCTGAGGTAACTCATTTATTAAGACACTTGTATGTAAAATTCAGGGTCATGGGTTCACATCTAACTGGGGTCAGGAATTCTGACGGACTAAACTTTGATCATATGAGTAATTCGTGGTTCTGATTCAACGTTAAATTGTAAGTTCCGGAGGATGGGAAGTAGTCATCGAACCCGTGATTCTGTCTTATAAAGTATCTTTTGGGAGGATCGGGTGCTGTTAAGTTTTATGGAGAGACAATAGCTTCAAAAAATTACCGTAAACTCGTATGTTCGTCTAGTCCTTGTGGCTCATTCGATATAGCGACCAACTACAGTTTGGTTAGTTAACTTCCATACTTAAGGAAGACAATGGTTCTTACAAAAGTTGAAGTTAATCTTTCTATCTCCATTACGGTGCCTGGGTCATGGTAGAGTTCCCTTTTTTTAAAACTGTCTTCCTTCAGGTCTTGCATGCTTTGCAAATGTAAGTGTGGTAAAGTTAAATCCAGCTGTCCATTGAGCATAAGTGGCGTTACGTCTGTACCGAATTTCTCAAGCGAAATCATCCTCATCCTGACCAGTTTCCAGCCTCTTACGGTGTGTGCCAGGAAATTAGTTCTTTCCAGCTTCTTATGTGAGATACTTATCGCAATATAATAATCCTCTTTGATTTCAGGCCTTGATGGCATCATAGGGTCTCCTTCCATCTCATAGATGGTCTGATCTTCCGGGTATTCTCTGGGGACGTAATGAAGTATTGTCTAGTGAATTCTTGTTTGCTGCATCCTTTTCTTATACTACTGAATGTATTAAAACATTGGTCTTATTTGTAAAATGATCTAGCAGTGTATGACCTGTACATCTTCGCAGTAATTTATACCGTGACAAGTTGTCGCTCATCTTGTGCTTCTATCGTTTAGGTTTCTGAGCCATAAATAAAAATTGGTGTTGCCAAAATTTTACATGTGTTAATTCAGGAGTGTCTTTGAATTTAACGGGTTAAAGACTTGGTTGATTATCATCAGTGCCCTGTTGTAATTTAAAATTTCGAAATTATGTCTGTTTCTTAAAAATATCTTAGATGGTATCCAAAATACTTAAATGTGTAAATTGTTTTAAAATTACGGTATTTTGCTTCAAATGTGTTAGTTTCCTTCAATTTCCAAGGTTTTTGATTTCTCGGTTGATATTTGAATATTATCCTCCCCTCCTATATGTTTACGATGCTGCTTTCCTCCTTACTTACATGCTTGGAATTTTTATTATCTTCTTCTGTTACGTCCCTTTTATTCCTGAGTGCCCTTTTTGTTACCATTATCGGACTTCTTACTCCCAAACATTGCCAACACCCAAGAAATATCAACTGGGGAGAGCTACAATAAAATTTAATTATAAGAATCAAGTTCCACATTTACTAATGCACAGCACAACTCTTCGCCAATGAAACTTCAAGGATTTATTATTTGATTATTCTGACTCTGATTTGTTCGTTAATTTTAAACCTCCTCTTTACAACGACATACATATTATTGTATTACTGCACAAATGTAAGAGAGAGCTTAGCTCAAGGAGAGAGAGAGAGAGAGAATTACAGTAGAACTCCAATCATCCGAATCTATTGGGATCGGACCCCCATTCGGATAATAAAAATTCCGATAATTGGATTTTTTTCCGAAAAAGGGTTTATTTTAATTAATTATTGCATGTATTTTGAAAATGAGAGAAAAAACTATTTTTAAAGAAAAATAGCTTTTAATTAATTAAATGAATAGGCAATACTTTTATACGTTAAGCGTATTTACAAGTGCTGTACATTAATACAGTATGTACGTACTGTACTATAAATAAAAGTCTTTGCTTGCTGAACATTTCCGTCTTAATTAAAAAAGCGATTCGGATAATCAGCGATTCGTATAGTCGGAATTCGGATAATTGGAGTTCTACTGTACTTATCTGATTGACAGCATGGTAAGTTGCTCTTATTGGCTTGGCTTCGGCATACTGCGCTGGCACAGGAACTCTGAGATGGGACTTCACACACAGAGCACCATTACATGTGCGTTAGGCCTTTTATTACGCACGTCTAACGGTAAAGGCCAGCCAACGATATTGTTTCACTTTAGTTCGAGTTTAGACACAGCTACTACCCCCGACAAGCAAACTGGAGAGGGCTCAGCGTAACACGGACCCCGCCACACAGAAATCAGAAAGGTAAACCTACCTCTTCCCTAACAAGGACCAGTTTTCATTTCCTAAGGTTGGTTGGCGCCGACCTGTTTGTCGGCTGAGTCACAGCGACCGACCCGCCAA
>JARYHS010009186.1:170768135-170872994 GCA_031002005.1 Vandiemenella viatica | reverse complement strand
TTGTAATTTTATAAAGTACGCAAGATTCCAAGTGAGGACTGTAATGAAATGGTATACAGTGTATCGTAGCAAAGCGAATATTCAAGAATTATTGAGCTATGTAGGCTTGAAGCTAATCTTGGTGTTCCCGAGCCTTGGCGACAAAAAGTCGCGGATTTGGGATTTGCCAGACCACACACCCTGCTCCCTGGGGATGGGCGGTCAACGACGTCACTCTCCTGGCGGGAAAAGCCTGCCGTCCGAAACCCGAATGTTCTCTCGCCCCGGCGAACTTAGCCGAATATGTCCGACCTCTGTTGGATTCTTTGGCCAAATCACATATCGAGGATATCACGTGACATTAGGTGCCGACCTGAAGGTCCAATCAAAATGAGCGTATAACTCAAAATCCTGGGAATTTTTGTTGTATGTGAGCTTCGAGACTACAAATGGGCGGAGCAAGAAGTTTCCTCGTGGACCGAAGAGCGAGGAGCTGAGATTCTAACTTCGATCGCACAGTCTGAGGTTGACTTGGAAAGTTGACTTCATTCGCTAACTGCAGCTTGCCTTGCTGGAGCGAGCGTATCACCGCAACACAGCCGGTAATGCGATGATGCGCATTGCCAGACCAGAGATGCCTGTAGCCGACTTGTGAGATAATCTCACATATCGTGGGTCCGCTACACTCATCACAGACATCAGACGCAGAACTACAATGGTAATTGATTACGACCAAGCCATGTGATTGTGCATTCCGTGAAACAGAACCCGTAAGCGACTTTGAGAGGATAGGTCCATGTTCTCACTTTGTAATTGTAAAAACCCCTGAGCTAGTGGCATAATTTGCCAGAACTAGTTATTTTCGAATGATATATTGTTCATTCTGGCGCCCATGATTTTCTTTTTAACTGTAAAGTCACAGTATTATGATGCCTTTGTCTGAGGTAGTCATAACTTGTATTTTTCATTGTTTCCAGTTGTCATTATTTCTTGCATTTTGATTCTGAGATATTTAAAAGTAAATATACAATTGTTTGCTTGCCCATGACGGCTAATTGTAACTCTGAGCGTTGCTTTTATGATTTTGCCAATTTGTGTTAATGTTAACGGTAAATTCGCTCAGACTTGTAATCGCCAGTGATGAGAAAATAAATGTCATATTGTGACAATTTACCTGAATTCCAACTAACGTCGAAATTCTTGCAAAATTAATAAATTTTCACTCCTTCATAAAAATTAAAATTAAAAATCCACAATTGTTAATCATAAAGGTATGAAAGATAATTGTAATGTGGTTTGCCCACCAAGGTACCCACCACAATTTGGATGGCCTTACTGAATGGACTCCGTGCATAAACGGCCTTACTTGATGAAAGGAAAAAACAGGCTATATTTCAGTGTGCTGTAAGTTTTCCACTTGGCATGTATATGTGCCAACCCGAAAATCCTACAATGCAAAATTGATCTAAAGTGTTCGATGATTCTCGAACCACAGGATGCAGTAGATAAATTTACATAATAAAAGATAAGCGTTGTTAAAAGTTAAAATATGTTTAAGGCCCTATGGAAATTCCAGTTGAGACTGGGAGTCAAATACTTTAACTACAAAGTCAAAAGAGCAGGCTGTTACTCGGATATTTTGCAGGATGCTGGTTCGTTCCCTTTCCCGATCATTTTGATTTAGTTTTTTTCGGAGATTTCTGAAATCATGGCAGGTGAATGCTGGGGTGACGAAGAGCCACATAGAAGGACTGGCGGAATAAAGAACAAAATAGAGACACATTAAGTCTAATCCTTGGCACTATTTAAGTACGTTTTGGGTAAATGTTCTGTGTTTATCGAAAATATAATAAAATGTTTTACAACTAATTTTTTACTGAATGAAATCCTGTTCGGTGGTTAAGTGCTTACTGCTTACTATTAATGAAGCCTTCGGGTCTTATTCAGGTTTAGTGGTAGAATTCGACTTATAAAGGAACTGTGAGTATTCATGAGATATCAACTAAATATAGTCTCAGACTCATCGCAGTATGATACGAACATTATTTCTCGGATGATGGATCTCCCATTAGTGCAGAATTTCCGAGTAACTAAATAATATTTGTAAATGTGGGTCTATATTGAAAATCATAAGATTTGTCTTAAAAATATTTTGTGTTAAATGTTCATCATAGATATAAAAGTAGATTAGATTGAATGGCCACTTTGGTGATGAATTCGGTCATGTGTACGGGTAGTTTTCAGTATGTGTTGTGTCCGTACCGACTTCCACATTTCCCGTAATTGAGATTGAGCTAAAACGTCTATGTGATGTGAGTACGAAAAAGGAAAAACGTATATGCCTAATGCATATGTCTACTCTGGCAGCCGCAATTCATTCAAAACGTGTAATCTCTAATTTTATGTTAAAAGGGAGCATTATACTAATAAAACCCAAATGATACAACCAATATAATTTTATCTTTAACATGATACCGTCACCATAAGTCTAATAGTTTTTGTAAAAGAAAGATATGAAACTTCATTATTTTTTAAAGATTTTTTCATTATTCTGTTAGTGAGAAATGAAGGAATCTAATTAACTCATGTTTAGTAAAGACGATGTAGTTATCATTCCATTAAAAAAAACGAAAACAAATTTTATTTTATTTTATGTATGATGTTGTCACTATGAATAAAAACTAAAATAAATTCATTCTCCCTTAAAAAGATGCTTTTATGATTCTACTTAAACAAGAATTCTTTAATTTTTTAGTATCTATAATGTCATCGTAATTGCAGCAATATAGGGGTAAGAGAAAAAATTTAGTTTCCTCTTAAACGTCATACTGCCACTGTTCAATTAACAAAGTAATTTTATGCCGTCAACCTTACATTAATATAAAGAAAAGTTGTCATTATTTATTAATAAAAAGAAGGAAAGAAAAAAGTTAATTTAATTTTCACTTAAACTTTAATTCGCTGGTAAAAAGGAAAGGAATTTCATTTTCTCTGGAAGTCGATGTCATTCACCGGTCTCGCAGTAAGTGCAATTTCCTCTCTGGGTAGTGACGCGCTAGCGTGATGCGCCTACTTTCGCGTCACCGGAAGGGGTGGGCGGACCGGAAGTCGCTGAGCGTCGGCAGGAAGCGCGCCTTCAAGTGATCCATCTCGCTGCCGCCGGACCTCGTTATTAATGGCCGCCAGCGAGCTAGCAGCAATTTGCCTCATCCTGCTTCGCAAAATCGGTCACCGCGCTCCTGTCACATTCTCGTAGTGATACATTCGCGCAAAAAGAATTATTTATCTCCCCAGTGTGGTGGATGCCTAGGTGGGCAAACCACATTACAATTATCTTTCATACCTTTATGATTAATAATTGTGGATTTTTAATTTTTATGAAGGAGTGAAAATTTATTAATTTTGCAAGAATTTCGACGTTAGTTGGAATTCAGGTAAATTGTCACAATATGACATTTATTTTCTTATCACTGGCGATTACAAGTCTGAGCGAATTTACCGTTAACATTAACACAAATTGGCAAAATCATAAAAGCAACGCTCAGAGTTACAATTAGCCGTCATGAGCAAGCAAACAATTGTATATTTACTTTTAAATATATCTCAGAATCAAAATGCAAGAAATAATGACAAATGGAAACAATAAAAAAATACAAGTTATGACTACCTCAGACAAAGGTATCATGATACTGTGACTTTACAGTTAAAAAAGAAATCATGGGCGCCAGAATGAACAATATATCATTCGAAAATAACTAGTTCTGGCAAATTATGCCGCTAGCTCAGGGGTTTTTTACAATTACAAAGTGAGAACATGGACCTATCCTCTCAAAGTCGCTTACGGGTTCTGTTTCACGGAATGCACAATCACATGGCTTGGTCGTAATCAATTACCATTGTAGTTCTGCGTCTGATGTCTGTGATGAGTGTAGCGGACCCACGGTATGTGAGATTATCTCACAAGTCGGCTATAGGCATCTCTGGTCTGGCAATGCGCATCATCGCATTACCGGCTGTGTTGCGGTGATAACCTTGCTCCAGCAAGGCAAGCTGCGGTTAGCGAAAGAAGTCAACTTTCCAAGTCAACCTCAGACTGGTGCGATCGAAGTTAGAATGTCAGCTCCTCGCTCTTCGGTCCACGAGGAAACTTCTTGCTCCGCCCATTTGTAGTCTCGAAGCTCACATACAACAAAATTCCCAGGATTTTGAGTTATACGCTCATTTTGATTGGACCTTCAGGTCGGCACCTAATGTCACGTGATATCCTCGATATGTGATTTGGCCAAAGAATCCAACAGAGGTCGGACATATTCGGCTAAGTTCGCCGGGGCGAGAGAACATTCGGGTTTCGGACGGCAGGCTTTTCCCGCTCGGTGAGTGACCCATCCCCAGGGAGCAGTGTGTGTGGTCTGGCAAATCCCAAATCCGCGACGTCCTGTCCCCATGGCTCGGAAAGACCAAGATTAGCTTCTAGCCTACATAGCTCAATAACTCTTTAATATTCGCTTTGCTACGATACACTGTATAAGTTCACCATTTCATTACAGTCCTCACTTGGAATCTTGCGTACTTTATAAAATTACAACAAAAATCTATTCACGTGGTCGCCCAAGATTTATGTAAATTACTCTTATATTATTACATATATAATAAAAATGCACCTTGTAACGTGGCGACAGCGCGGCTCGTTACACCAGTTACATTTCTAAAATAAAATGTACTAAGAATTATGAACTAGTCTAACGTATTTCTTGTGACAGACAATATAAGAAACTTATTCAGGAATAATCATATGGCATCAGTAATTATGAAATGCAGTGATCGTTTAGAATACGTGTAATCAACGGTGCTCTCCACTATACAGAAACTTTTGATGATTGGAGAATTCTCGCATTCAAATTTGTGTGCCGAACTGGAAATCAAATTTTCTCGAACCGGAAATAGCCACTAGTAATGTCAACGAATAATATAGGTCGAGGAAGCATGTCAAAATTCAAGATTTGAAACATGTTCCTATAAGTATACCATGCAAAGGAATAGATAATCCCGGCTATAACTATTCCACTGACATCGAACCGTAAAGACCTATCTAAAAAGAATATCTATTTGGCCAGAATATCTTTAAATATGATTCGTGTCGGCGCAAGGGTGTTGTGCAACTGATTAGTAAAACAAATTTATATGAGCAGCTCTTATTCGAATTTTCTGTACATCCGAAATCAGCTCTCTGCTGACCGAAAATATAAACACGACAACAGAAATTAAAAAGTTAATAGAAATACTATCAAACAAGAGTTTCATTTCAGTACTGTGGTACAATCTTCATTCGAGATAGATCCACTAGGGATAGGCAGAAACATGCATTGTTTTTCAGGACTGCGACAAAAGGTTTATTTCAAATACGCAAAGCTTAACGGTATCAAACATTTTCTAAAAGTTAATAAATAACTTGCGCTTTTCCACTTATCACTTGAACTGAAATCAACATTACTAAAGTAAATTCCTGTGGTCTTTAGACTTAGCAATACAGTTTGAATTTGAGCACCTTCCGCCTACATCGTGACTAAAGGCCCAACCTTGTGCGTGTAGTCTGGGACAACCAGATGAGTTCAAAGAACCGAGTTTCTTGGCAATTATCGTCGGAACATCGAGGTCTTTTGCAACTACCGCATAGCTAAATTATCCAGTTCTGACACCGTCAGCTCATTTATCAATCTTCACTCACCAAGACAGCTTTCTTAATTAGGCCACAGGATCAACTTCTGCATTCACTATTTTAAAAGTTTCGAAATAATTCGTGCATGGCGGTGAAATGATAACATTCTTTCACCAGCGCCTCTGTATTACTACAGACCTTTATTGCGGCCCGACAATAATGCTTCCTCCGCGCAACAGGCTTTTGCATTAGCAAGCACGGGCACCTACCTGTTTCCCCTCCAACTCGTCTAATCTCCAATGACAGCGGTCAAATCATCTAAACAGAACTGGCCTCGGAAAATCAACAAAATTCGGCAGGGCAGTGACCTCGTGCAAATACAAAACCTGCCCATTGGCCATCGCGACTAAATGCACTAACAAAAGGAGGGAAATTCCAGTACAGTAAACGCGAAGTCCGGATCCTTACACTTCCTACAGTTCGCGTGCACTCAGAATCTCATGATGAATCTGTAAGTTTAAATGTCAGAATTAGAGTCTTTGTTTAATCGGGATATATGGCAGTTGTCCGCTTAATGATTCATCCGACAGGACTAACATTAAAATAATTTTTGCTCCATCAGCCAACAAGAAATCCTTTACCGCTTGTTTCCAGCAGCTTCGCCCAGTAGGCACTTGGTCCGTGTGTGTTGTTGATGTTATATGTCATGTTAAGTCTGAACCCGAAACTTGGTTGCATCCATTCTGATGGGACGGGGGGGGGGGGCTGGAGGGAAAGGGATGGAGTAGGCCTGAATATTTGGGTAAGGTAGTGCGCTCTGTTCTCCTCTGCGTATCTAATATAAGAGCTGTTAGTATGTAAATGATGATATCTTATGTGTAGTGTATTGCTTGTATACAATGGGGTAGGGTGAAAACTGGTGGCGGTACATTCAGTCACCTTACGGATATGAAGGTGGTCACCGAGTTGTACCCCCTCCCCGCATCACTCATTTGAGAACAGTGAGAATACGTCTGTATTCTGACAAAAAACTGCATGATCGCATTATGCACTATACACCCCTGACTAGTGTTATGCGGTTACAAATGCTATCAGGTTTTCGGACACCAGGCAAAATGTGGGATTGTCTCCATTCGTTTAAGAATGATCAAGGCCAGCGGTGGCCAACCCGCGGCCCGCGGGTAGCACGTGGCCCGCCTTGAATAATTTTCTGGCCCGCGAGATTCATCATACTTTTAGAAAATATATTTATTTTATAATGTCCAAAATAGTGAAAACCAATGTATTAAAAAATACATTATTTGTCCATCAATATTTTCAAAATTTATTTAATTTATGTATTTTTATATATCATTTTTAGTGTTATTTATTTTTGTTTCAACCCAAAAAATTTCTATAATAGGTCTAAATCTAATATAGAGATATACAATTTTATATGCGGCCCGCGGAGTTATGATTTATTTCCAAAGTGGCCTGCAAGATCTTTTACGTTGGCCACGCCTGATCTAGGCCTTAGGCTTCCCGGGGTTTATAACATCCCATTCAAGTGTGGAAAACATACAGCGCCAAACTACACACAACGTAAAAAACCAATGTGAAAAGTATTAATGCCTCTTCCCCTTAGAACAGTATAACAAATCAAATTTAGCCCAGGATGCTGAGAGTTGTTTAAGAACAGTAAGGATGTTCGATTTTTGGGACTCAATAGTCAAGGAAACAGTTCAAATTCAACGGCCTTTGCCTTTGTGGGTACTGGAAAAACGTGGGAGATAGCGCCATGCTTTCGTTCCCCGTGGCATCCAGCCTACGACGCTCTATGGGCGCTAGCCTTTTACGAAACGTCGCGCTGGTTGTGATGGAGGAGTAGCAAGCCAACCGACGCAATAATAAAGGGATGCGGACCCGGTCCTTTTTCAGAATCTGCAGAAACTAGTGCAGATGGATTACATCTCAAGAAGACCGGAGAGCTATCAGTTGACATATCATTTATTTATTTTTTTCACAACACTATCTGACGTTATATGTGTGAAGATTTTATTTTAATGTCATATATAGCAAGTTCATCGATATTTTAAGACAAATAGATGAGACTTTTTGATAGTCCAAGACTATAATGACCCACAACCCTGCAATTAATATGTAATACGAGAGTAAATTGGTTAAAACTCGATAAATTAAGCTGTTATCCAAAATATAACTACTTAATTCCCTTGCGCTTCTCATGAACAGTTGAACATACAGTAATTGATTATTCGATGCCACTGCTCTTTCATTACAACATATTTCGGTTTTATTTGTTGCTGGTTAACGAGTGAAGTAATCTTCCAACACTAAATGTATTGTGAATAAAAGGCTCCATCAGTAATGTATCATGTCTGAACATTTCCTGAGTTAATAGATAAATCAAACTAAAGCTCTATTGGTAATTTGTAACAGTAGTTTAGTGACTGGCTGACTAGAATTTAGAACAATTATTTCTGTTGTGTAACAAATTTAGTTTTTTTAACGTGAATTAGACTCCCATATATTCTATGTATATTTTAGTCATTAATAATAAAAAAATCCTTGCCCTGTTCTACGGCGCTTACAGATACTCTTGTCATATTATTTTTCACAGTCAGCAGAAAGTCGTGCATTTCGTTGTGTCAGAGATTGGGCCGCTCTTTGAGAAATATTTCTGTGGTATTTAGCTTAATGCAAGTCTCTCTCGTCCTAATTTTCCGAGCGTTTTTGGGCTGCTTTTCTGAGTCTTTTTTGCGGCAAATGGAACTCTCTTTGTTCATTGGTCTTCATTCTCTTGATAAACGAAGCTTTTAGCTCTTCATGTCTAATGTCCCCTTTTAGGAATGTTTTTTCATAATTTTAAATTTCTGGAAGTGCTAATGAAGCCGAAAAAACTACCTGACGATTCCCACAGACATATTAGCTTTTAGTAGGATCTTTTTGAAATAAATTTCGAGAAAAATTTACCTACAGAAAGTATGTTGTGCATTTTTATAATACTTCCTGGATTAATTGCAAATGATTGTCACACAAAATTAGTTTGTATTTATTATCATATAATAAGACTCAAGTAACTTAATATCTGTAATAATGAACGATTGGAAGGTGCATTTATTCGCGAGCTTATAGCCTGAATCATATAAATTTAAAATCACACAAGTCTAAAGTCTGATGCAATTTTAATCTTTCCAGAAAAATAGTAGTTGGAAATAAGCAACGGGTTCTTGATGGATTGCAAAAAAATTTCATCTTCTCAGCACTCTTTCAAGTTAACTTCGAAGCTTCTATTCTGCCGTTAAGTTTATTCACACCACCTTTCACTTGAGGGGAAGAAAGATGAAGAACAGAAATCATATTTTGTTGGTAAGGTTTTATATTGGTTTAGAATAACAGAACAAAGAATTTTACTCTTTTGCAGCACTTATTTTATCCTACTCTCTGAGAGTAAAAGTATTGAACATTGCATGGTACTAGCAGAATTCGCTGAAAGTCCATTTTAATTTTCATGCAAAATGAGTTTATTGACAAACAAACATATTCCCATGGCTAACGAAAATATAACCGCATTATACATTATACAATAACTAATGAAATGTCTTTTGTAGACGTTTTGAAGAAATTGTGATCCTAGGATCATTCTATAGAAATAGATTTAGTTGTAGTCCTTTTGTTTGTATCAGAAACCAAGATTTAAAAAAAAAATGTTGAATCAAGTTTTATCTCATGAAAAAAGAAAAGAGGTATGTTCCAGTTTAACATAGTTTAAGACAATAATAACTGATTATAAACTTATAATTCTTGGAATTTATAAAATCGTAATAGTTTAGACTTGGCTGATTTATTAGATATAATATGCAAAAAATTTAATAAATTGGCTCGTACTCCATAAATATTCATCTAGAGTAAATGAATGTAATACTAACAACACTAACTTCAGCTTAACGTGGAAGTAGTGCCGGTATTTTTCTGAATTCTTCACCAGCGAACAACAGTATAAATATACTGAAATTGTCCGACAATAGACCTGAAATCCACTTACTAATCTAAATACTGTTGATGGCACTGTTTGTTTTAACAAAAAATTAAAACTACATGCGATGTTGTTTATGCCTCAGTAAGCGTCTTAGTAATGATAGTTCTTGCTTCTATGCACTTAACAATCCTTGACTGCTTTCGTATAAACTTTTTTTTTAGCTGCTTAAGGGGGTAGGTACACCTAAACACATACAAATATTTGATAAAGTTGAGATGCCATTTTCTCCAAATCTATTTAAATTTGAGGGTTCAAATTTCAATAGCTCCATAGAACTGTTATAGCTAGATATAAAAAATTGATTTTTAAAATAAAAATATTGTTTAACAATAGGATAATGTACCATCCAAATTGCCAGTGAAAAATATATTGTTGTAAAGGGTTTTAAAGATAAAAGACATATTATTTGAAATTTTTCAGAAATGTTCTTTTAATATTGTAAACTAATACCAAGGCAACAAGTTGAACCTATAATATAACATATTTAACTCTATATTTTCTATTAATAAATTTTTTTGTCAAGAAATTAAATTTTTTGCTTTATTTTGCTTAAATATAAAGGCATATTTTTCATTTGGGAAAAGCTGCATAAATAATAATGGTTCAGATTGTAGTACTTAGTAAGTAGAACATGTCCTGGAAATTTGAAAAAGATCTATGCATATGGAAAAAAGTTATCTTTAAAACCATTTGATGAATTGCTGTTTTGAGATATTTAAGGTTAAAGATTTGGATCACCTTCAAGTGCAGTAAGATTTAAATGGCTGTCACCGTGCAGAGCATTGCTTAATCACACATAATTCCCACACTGTTAAAGATATTGAAATAATTTTTTCACTAAAATGGAGCCAAAACTATAAACTGTTTTTGTGAATAATAAAAAAAAATCATTTTTTTGAAACCTGATAAGTGTACCTACCCCCTTAACGTCTCTTAACAGCGAAGTATGTAGAGACGGGAAACGATGGAGGACAAGGAATGGGAAGGAATTCGGCCATGGCCTTTTGAAGGAAGCATCCCGGCGTTTGCCTGGAGTGATTTGGGAAACCATGGAAAACCCAAATCGTGATGCCCGGATGGGGATTCGAACCGCCGTCCTCCCGAATGCGAGGCCAGAGCGCTAACCGTTACGCCACCACGCTCGGTTTTTTAATTTCTATTTTGTTCCCGCAATGTTTCTGTTAACCATCTATACAACCATGAATTTAAATTTAATGGGAAATTCCTTGAATTTAACTTTGTTCTGAACTGCTTATTCTAATTTGTATTTCGCTTGAAGATTTTTTAATATAATAGTTCTTTAACAAGTGATGGTAATATTTTAAATTAACCACATTAGAATTAGAGATGAATCCCGTTCAAATTGATAGTGTAGGTATCATAAAGCAATTAAAGCTCCTGCAGTGGGGGAAAGCGCAGGGTCCCGATGGTATACCAGTAAGAGTATTTTCGGAATACGCGGAAGAAATAGAGCCATTTCTCTCAGATATATTTCGTAAATCTTTAGAAGAAAGAAAAGTACCTTCTGACTTAAAACAGCGAAAGTGATTCCCGTATTCAAGAAAGGAGATCGAAGAGATCCTAGGAATTATCGACCCATATCTTTAACATTTGTTTGCACTAGAATTCTGGAGCATGTCATATACTCTAATGTTATGAAGTTTCTAGATGAAAACGCATTACTTACAGCGAACCAGCACGGATTTCGGAAGAACCGATCGTGTGAAACGCAACTGGCTCTATTTACGCATGACATAATGAAAGTTATTGATGCAGGATCACAAGTTGATGCTATTTTCTTGGATTTTCAGAAACCTTTTGACTCTGTACCACACAACCGACTTTTAGCGAAGATTCGAGCTTACGGTATATCTGATCAGATTTGCGAATGGATACGCGATTTTCTAATTGGTCGGTCACAGTATGACATTGTTGACGGAGAAGCCTCTTCTGAGCTAGATGTTACTTCGGGCGTTCCTCAAGGAAGTGTAATAGGACCACTTCTTTTCTTAATTGTCATACACGATCTCGGTGACAACGTTAATTGCAGGATGCGATTTTTTGCTGATAATGCACTTATTTATAGAGAAGTGAGGTGCTCTGACGATTGCTTAGAAATTCAGTGTGATCTGGGTGTTATTGTGGAATGGTGCCGTAAATGGCAGCTTACACTTAACTGCAAAAAGTGCAAGGCAATATAAATAAGTAATAACAAGACCCCGTTTGCACACGAGTACAAAGTTAACAATTCAGTTGTTGACACGGTTGATTCCCTGAAGTATCTAGGCGTAACAGTACAATTCAACATGAAATGGGACTTGCACATTACTTCCGTCGTAGGCAAAGCTAATAATAAATTACGATTTATAAGTAGTATTTTGAGAAGTTGTAATGCTCATACAAAGGAAATATTAGTGCGTCCGCATTTGGAATACTGCTGTGGAATTTGGGATCCATATCGCAAGGGATTGATTGACACAAGGGAAAGTACAGAGGAGAACCGCTCGATTCGTGACTGCTAGTTACAGTCAATACGTAAGTGTCACAGAGCTGATACGTGGGTTGGGCTGGGATTGTTTGGCGGAAAGATGACGTCGTTTTCGTTTGAATTTGTTGGAGAATATGCAAATTTGTGAAAATCTTTAATTTACGAGTGCAACGAAATACTTCTTCCGCCACCTATTTAGGTCGCAATGACAGGAGGGATAAGATTCCAGAAATAAGATGCCAAACTAATTCATTTATGTATTTTTTCTTTCCTCGTTCTGTTCGGGATCGGAATGTACAGAATTAGGATTGGTGCTTAGCACCCTCTGCCACCCACAGTATTTGTGAAATGCAGAGTATAGATGTAGATGTAGAAATTTTTACGAAATAAATCGTCAGGTCATTCAGATCTATATATAGTGAAATACATGAACGAACACAATTTCTGTAATCAACTGTTATGGAACCACATACAGTTATGGTAACTACGTACAGACTTGCTAATTACTGGTAAAAAAATTATTCCCTAAAATGCATTTTGTTTCCTTAATGTGGGATGTCTGTGTAAACATGGAATTATACGATAATTATAACTCCAAAAAGGAAATTGTGAGACAAACAGTAAAACTAATGACAAATTACAGAAAAATTGTAGGCTGTAGATACATCGACGAGAGGCGAAACGATTCCGTGAAATAAATATTATCCAATAAAAGTTGTAATGGCGTATTTATTAAATAATAATTATTAGTTTAACAGGCAACTGTGGATGAAATGGCCTACAATAATCAAAGAACGATGATCCCATAACAAAAGAAATATCATCGACATAAATAAAAAAGTGTTCAAAATGAATAATAATTTTTCATACTGTGTCCTTGAAAAAGTGTTACAGGAATGGCGGAAACAAAATTCAATCCTTGGAATTGGCCATCCAATTATATTAGGCAGAGGAAAATTAAAGATAGATTGCCTAGCATTTGCAGATGACTTAGCAATCTTAAACCGTGACATTGTAATATCCCAAAAACAGATCGAACTCTTGAAAGAAGTAGCGGAGAAAGTGGGTCTACAGATTACATTCAAGAAAACAGAATTTATGACCTGCAATAAAAAAAAAAAACACCAAAACATGGAGACAAAATACGGAAAAATCAAACGATTCTCATACTTCAAGTATCTCGGCAAAACAATCCAAGAGAAGGAAACTGAAGCAAATGCTAATGAAATTAGATGCTAAAATATGGAAACAGCTTATCGCCTAACACAAAACGTCTACAACAAAAAATGTATCTCCAAGCATACAAAACTGAGATATTACAATACATTTATTAAACCAGAATGTCTTTATGGATCAGAAACACTTATTTTGAACAGAAAAAATATATTGAAAACATTGAGAAAAAACAACGCAAAATTATAAGGAAAATTTTTGGCCCAAGACTCATAGGAGACCAGTACAGACTCGAAGGTAATCATGAAATTTTATAATATGCAGACATTCACAGTGATATTAGAAAACGCCGACTAAAATTTTATGGACACATCAAAAGAATGAACCCTAACAGACTGAAAAAACAAATAGTTGAATTATATGAGAACCGAAGTAAATTAATATCGGATACAATGAAATGGGTTGGAGAAATCAAGAAAGACCTCAAATTAGCAGGAATTGTTCCAGAAGATATCGAAAACAGAGACATATTTAAATCCAAAATTCACAATTAGCAAGTTGACCGGGAGGAAAAATTTAAGAAAAGACCAATAACAACATTGTCAGATGAGAGGAAAGAAGCCCACAGCAAGCGTATGAAGGAAATATGGGCACAAAGGAAAGCGAACAAACGCTTCTGAGTACTTTGCGTAGTCCTAATGGGCTTATCCGCAATTAATAATAATAATAATAATTTTTACGACACATTAAGGGGAAAAAAAAACAATTTCTTTCTTCAGAATATGAAAAATTTCACTAGACAATTCTTAATTCTCTTAAGGGTGGCAAGTCTTCAAAGGTATTTGATTGTACTAATACAGAACCTTGAAAATGGGTATCAAATGAAAGACTAATCCTATATTATTTTTCCATTCATAAATTGCAGGAAATGCTTCAAAAACACAACTAGCTACAAATTCTATTACTATTATGTTCAAATAGCGAAGCCTGTATTTATAGGCTTTTAAATTCGTTTCCTTTATATGAACATTATAGCTAGCGGACTGTGTTTAACTGGTGGAGAGGAAAAAGCAGAACGGAGTCACGCTTTGCCGAAATGGAAATCTACCGTCCGGTGTGTCGGGCAGTGACACCTTACAACGGAGGCAACGCTGTGCGGGAATTATTGCAACCTAGCACTCCGTAAATATTGTACCTCAAACCGATGTCTTCAGTTACACCTACAGCACGGGCAGGGGCAGTAGCGCGGAAAAGGTGTTACGAGCATACACAAGCACAAAAAGAGGAACACACAAAACAAACAGTTTTTTTTTTATTTTTGCGCCATCAGCCCGGTGCAGCGTGCTGCGGCTCTCAGCATTTCGTTTTGGACATTAACTTTTTTACGCCTCTACCAGGTCTGTGAAAACGCCAGCGCCATGGTGCTGTGGGAGGGGAGGCTTAAAAGCGCACGCTGAGATAAATTCCGCGCTGAGCCTGGCATGGGTTTAATGAGCGCCTCGTTGCCCGGCGACATAAAGGGCACAGAGATACGGCCACGTTCACATCCAGGTGCACTGTGCTACCGGGGTGCCTACCTGTCAGGGGCCGTAACGATTCTTGGAGACGGGTCTATTCGTAATGTACCACCCGCACCACTATAACGCGTCTCTTGCCTTCAGACCTTTTATGACACGTGGGTTTCAGTCAGCTGCGGTCTTCCTGTTTTATTTTAGGCGCTGTGAGGTGCATGACCTTTTTTATTAAAACCATATTTTCATCTACCAAATATTTGTGATTATATATATTCTCACTCTGATACGTAAGTTTTAAAGGGAAAAGAGCATCAAGCATCAGGAAAAGCAGAAGCTTTGGTTGGCAATTCAAAAAAAAAAATAAAGAGTTGGTACCAAAAGGAAATGAAGACAGTCGAATCTTGGAATGATGACTGTAAAATAGATTTTGGTGGGCTGCATTAACGTAAAATTGTATTTGAAAGTATAAACCCGAGGGCAATGAAGACGCAAGATTGTATGCACAAATCGTAATTAATGGATGAAAGGAGATATATGTATTGAAAGAAAACAAACGACATGTAGTCGATAATACTTGACCAATTGTAAATCTTCTATAATTACATGAGTTAATATTTACAAAAACGTTGCACTTTATTGAGGAAGCCAGAGACATTCAGAACTTATTTTTGTGTTGTTGATGGTGGATTGAAGTAATTATATATTAATACGCTAAGCGAAAACTTATGTTACATTTTTAAGAATATTGCGCGCACGGAGAAGTGTGAGATTTGGCATAATTAAAGATTATATGGAGAAGAAGTGAAGGAAACTAAAATATATATATATATAATATGCGTTACAAATACATTAAATTAAGTATAATAAAACCCTTGCTCGCCTATGTAGTTCGCTCAGATGGCTGGTAGATGGCGCAGCTAGCGGCCTTACTTTGTCTTCTTTGGTGAAACAAAACAGTCGAAATTAATCTCTGAACTTATATAGAAGCAAGAAGCAACATTTCGAGGGCTGGTAGATATCACAGCTAGCGGCCAGAATATTGGGCGAACGGAGGAACATAAATAACTACAGAAAGCTAAGATTATATATAATATATGTTACAAACCTTGGAATCGATATAAGCAGTCAGAGATAATCGATTGCTTCAGTTGTAAACAAATGCAAAGTTTGTCTCTGGTTTGCGACATGGGCTGCGCAGAACGAATTTCCTGTAAACTTTTTACTCTTGGTCCAGGCCGAATTTCAGTCTAACCATGATCACTATGACAAAACGAACCTATTTAGGTTTATGTGATCCCTGTATCAATAATTTTTGTGTCATTTTTTTCGTGGCGACTTTTCCGGAAAAGGAGAGTGCTAAACATGACGCGGACACTGAAGAGGACACTATAAGGAAACAATTAATCCAAATGTCAACAGGTCAGTAACAGTTTTTCACTAGTGGAGAATGTCCCACCCCACCCAAAAATATAATAAGCATAGTTTATACATGTTAAAAATAGATTATTAAAATAAAAAAATTAATTTGCGAATGTGTGTGTGTACGTGAAATAGGATCGGAGCCAACGTTCTTACGTGAATTCCCCGCATTGAGACACTCTGTGGTCTTTGTTAAAACGAAAGACTCGGATAAAGTAGAGATTAATGTTTGAAGTTATGAAAGGAATACTTTGAAAATGAATGTAGTGATTCTGCTAGATACAATATGGTCATTTGATTATTTAAAATGTTAAACTTTGGTTAAGTGTCTTTTGATTTTTTAATTTCAGTAATTTCATGAGAGAGAGAGAGAGAGAGACAAGAAATAAGGAATACTTATTTGCGTGAAATTCAAAATGATAATAGACCAAATTTAAATAACGAACACACAAATTGACGAAATTATTTTGATAGATACATTTAAATGCGCATGTTTCATAAAGCTAAAGCAGTTTTCCGGCCTAAATGAACCATCGATAAATAATTTCATCATTTGCTATGGTTAGATTAGAAGCTAAAATTTAGCATACAGTCACGCGTGGAGTGTATCGTTTTAATTTTATAGGTAATGCAGAGAATTGCTAGATTATTACTCTTTCATGAAAGAAACTAAACAACTTAATGAATTACGGTCGAATTTCGATCGCTGGGCGATCACTAGTTAAGATTATTATTTTTCATTTAATTATACAGTGTGAAATCTGAGGTATAGGCAGTGAACGTTGACCTATCAAATAGATCCCATACCAGGAAAATAAAATTAAAAAGAAATTATATCACGTGTTTTTGTAATTGGAAAAGTAATAAATATATACTGCTGAACGTGAGAGACTTACTGCAGAACCGAAAAGAAAATCTCTTATTATTCTATTAAAACCAGACAAAATTATTGTTATTACTAGCTGAATTCTGTTTACGGAACAAAATGAAAAATGTAGTTGATTTATAATAGATACTAATCATGAGTTACTCCATGAATTTCAAATGAAATAAAAAAGAAAAACCGTTTTGCAACAATAACAGTTTTTCCTGATTGATGAAACGTAGCCTGAAGCTGAATACCGTGAAACTTAAAGCTGGTTATCGAAAAAAGTGAAGAAGAAGTTAAGGACAAGTATAAGTTAATGTAACGGGGATGGTTCGGGAAACATTTATTTGTCGTTTTACGTCTCGTCAACGTCAATCGAAACAGAAAAGGATATAGGACAAAGGACGGGAAGGAATTCGGACATAACCTTTTGAAGGAACCATTGCAATATTCGCCAGGAGTGATTTGGTGAAACCGTGGAAAACTGAAACCCTGATGGCCGGCAGGGGATTCGAACCTGCGTCCTCCTGAATTCGAGATCATAGCGTTACCACTCACCCTCCATTCTCGGTGCTCGGAAACACGAGCAGGAGCAAGAGAATAATAAAAATCCGAAAAAATCTGTAACATTCAAAGTGAGATGGTCATGTAGAAGGCAGTGACGCGAAAAACACTGGTGTGCCCACGCAGTATCATCAGCACTCTGACAGAAGATTGACTATCTTCACTGCTGACAGCGGAGATTTGGACACTAGCTGTGTAGTGGGAGCTCAAATGATTTGAGAACAAGCTTCAAAATCGGGACTCAACTCTGGGGTATAGCATTGACGGATGCCCTTAAAATAGCTTATTACTGGAGTGGGAATTTTGATAGAATGGTTTCAACTGCAGCAATTCTGGTCTTTTGTCTGCTTTCTTTCCAGTCAAGATTTGCCAGCAATGAAAAGTTAAAATAAAATTTTGTTGGGTTACCGATCTGTCTGTTAATCAGTCAATTGTGCATGATCTGTAACATGTGCTTTTTGCACACTTGCTAACATTGCTCAGCGACTATGTAATTACTCAGTAAACTATATTCATATTTGAAAGATGTTTAAGGACTTATGAAATGAACCATCTCAGTCTTCAGTTAAAAACGAAAATTAAAGATTTAAACCAAAACTGTCACAACGAAACTTAGAAGAGCCACTTATTTCACAAAAACTTACAGATTTGCGAAATATTTAATTATTTCATAGTTCCGAATTTGCGCCAACATGTACTGCATACAACCGTAATTAAATATATTTGTAAATCGTGGTACGAGCATCGATAATTGCGTAGCTAACAGCTGATCGCTGCTCCAGCAGGGAACACTTCAAAGAAATTTAGTTTTAGTACGAATTTTTAAACTCCTAACTTGTATAAACTGCGAACAAAAAAGCGGTAGAATCAGGTAACGGATTTCAGGTTATAACTGTTACTGAGATGTTACAGTACGGAATATTAGTGTCTTTCGCAGTTGAATTGACCAGCACAAACATTTGGCTGTCCTTCTTGCAATTTTCTCACAGCAATACAAACACAGTAGTCACTGGCAGAATTTGGAGGAATGGGGGCAAGTTATGACTGTGAAAAGTGTTGTAAGAAACAGTTTTTTCGGGATTACGAAATAATTATTACCAATGAATCAGCATCAAGGAATGTTAACATTGTAGGCAATATTACAAATTAAATTCCTCTATGGTTACATATAGTACGACAGCGTCAAAAACTATATACTATTCTAGTTTCGGAGATAAAAGTAGTTGTGTAAGGTTTGGAAGAATATTTTGCATTGTATACTAACGTTGACGTAAGTAGTATGTTGAATCTAGTGAAATACTAATCCTTCGTATTTTTACCGTAATTACAAAACATTTATGTGAGTGTGGTGAATGTTGAGATTTTTGTTTCGACTCCTGGAAGTGTTCCTTCCCTCTTTGAGGTGTTAACAATTGGAAAAGATGGTGGTGATAAATGTGAATAGTGAGTTGTAGAGCCGAAGTGCACAAGCAAAACGAAACACGTTGGTTGACAAAGCATTTGCATTGGATTTATTTGAATCCGAATACTGTCACAAGCACGAAATCGCAGAACAGCCGAAAGTGAAATATTACTATGAAATATTGCTAACCTTTCGAACGCTTTCCGGACCCGTGGGAATCTCAGCGAACGATCACAAATCTTTGGTGAAAATCCTTCGGAGAATTCGTTATGAGCAGCAGGTGTGTAAGAAGTCGACCAAGGGGTTAGGTTCCGACTAGCAAGGCATGGCAGGTCTCAGGAATCAACAAAAAGGACTTTGTTACAATTAGTGTAGTATTTAGTCCTCACAGAATTATAACGAGGCGTTCCTGCGTAAATATTATTGAAAGTTGCTTAGATTAGCCGTCAGTAAATTGGCTCGCAATATATTTACCCTATTGACCACTAATATAATTTTATTGCTTGTTAATTTTTTCTCTGTTCTTCTCTCCATTCCACTTTCAGAAAAATCAAGTCAGTATCTTCTTTGCGTAAATTTTGATTACCTTACTTACTGCCAGTTATCAGTATTAATCCTGAATGATTTCACTTAACATTAGGTTAAATTTTTGTCTATCAGTGTGAAAAAATGTGTTTTTATGTTGCCTTCATACAATTAGAAAACCCGAGTTTCCTAAACAGCCCTAAAATAAAGGCTAAGCTCTTTGATTTTCTACAAGCAATAAATTCCTGCTAAGCATGTTTAGTTCTGAACAAGCAAGTAAAGGACCAAAGCAATTCGAAGGCTTTTCACGCATATTTCCGTGATACTC
The DNA here is from genome assembly GCA_031002005.1 of Vandiemenella viatica. Classification (NCBI taxonomy): domain Eukaryota; kingdom Metazoa; phylum Arthropoda; class Insecta; order Orthoptera; family Morabidae; genus Vandiemenella; species Vandiemenella viatica. Next base: position 170,853,042 of record JARYHS010009186.1, on the reverse strand, counting down.
AAAACTAGATACACTTCATTTTTTTCAAGAATAACTCTTGTGACAGAGTCTCAATCCCAGAAGACGCAGTGATTTACTCAAAGCTATGTACCCATTACGAATTGGCTTCCTTTACAGTCATATGCAACCAATGCTACAATCACCCTGTATTTCGTCGATTCAAATAACTCTACCTATATGGACGCTTTATGGAGATGGGTTTAAGTGGAGCTCGAATTGATGAAGTATCAGCATTTTTGTTTAACGATTTTTCGAATTGAGAGGTCTCCGAGTACTCGAAATTCATGCAGTTGATCAAATATTTCATATTGTGTCACTTCAGAGTGAATGATGTAAGTAATAGTGCTCACTGGTATCCATAAAACTGTACTTTGTTTGGGTACAAATTATTATAATTTCTCTAATTTTATTACATCAACTCTATTCAATCGCCTCACGATATACTTAGGAATAATGAATTGATATTAGCGAGGAATTCACACCTGTCAGTTTTCTAGATTCTGCTTTTTGTTTCAATATTCTCACTCACGATAACGCACCACGTGGATCGTATCTTAAACTTTAAGATGCTGCTCAGTATATTTTTTCAAATAATTTTCCATACACAGATTACAAGGTTACTATATCCGCATTTACCATTAGTGTTTTTTTTTTTTTTTTTTTTTTTGTATGATAGGCCAATCGTTTTATAAATCAATTTAGTCGAATTGTCTTAGCACATATTTCCTGCAGATGATATTATCATTATAACTGAAGAATGTACGCATTAAAACAAACGCTGAAGACTGTATCGTCAAATAATTGTCTGGTTTCACCAATCATCTCCCTGGTAAAGCCTGTAGAGTTGTAACCAACTAGCGATAACAATATTCTTATTATCTTTTCTGCCCCAATCAGTTCTTTGCTTGTAGATAAGGTTATTCTTTTAAAATTAACCTTGAAGCAGTCAAAGATTCAAGTCCAAAATATTTTAAACAATTAACTAAAGAAGTTTTATGTATCAGTTTATATTAGCATAAGATTTCATAAAGCATCCCAAAATAAAAAATCTTGTATACTCTCTGACGTCTTTTGGCAGCGTCGATGTGGATATTTTGATCATTATTCCGATTTTTTTAACTTAACGAAATATTTTTGGGAGAAAAAAATTGTATAATTTTTTTGTCGGACTAATTGATTTGAAATTGATGAAAGAGTAACCCGAAAAATCTAAACATAAACATCAAGCCGATAGTTATAAATAGGGAATAGCAACATATTTTGGGAAACTGTACACGGATGTGAACAGTTAAAACAAAATTAAAAATACATTCTATACGCCGAAATAAAATTAACCAAAGTTGATTAGTATTACTTTAGTTAGATGAAAATTAATTAATCAATAGTTATTTAGATGATTGGAATAGTTTTAATTACAACAAAGTATAGTGAGGCCAAAATTTAATTAAACTAGGAGGTCAGTAGCATCAAATCATAGTACCACACGCACGTACTCATCTCTCAAATAGTGAATGAACGTGTCTAAGTATTTTTAAAACTTCTAGAAACGTACTGTACGTAAAACACGCAATTATAATATATTTAATTTCCATGGCCATACCCCAATTTAAGAGTTACGTACGAGAGTTCTACATCAATAGAAAAAAGAATAAACTGGAAAATAAAGAATCATGTCAAAAAATATCACAACTGTTACTTTAATACAACTTTCGAGAGTTTATATGTATTGCACACACTATTCCACGATACGTACCTATTTACATGAGGTTTTTACTTAAAACATCTGTACTACATTGTTTTATAAAGGCTATCTAAAAGCATTATATAGATTTTACTCTCTTTCAAATTCTCCATTGTTCTTTCAAAGCTTAGCTCCTCCCTTAACGACGTGGTTGTGGTAATGATTTCATTGCTTCAGGCAGAATCAACGTTGAGATAATTAACGAGGGAAGGCGGTTGGGAAAGCCAGAATTTGCAAGGCCTAACTCACGGCAGAAACTCTTGAAACTTTTTCTAAACTTGTGTAAAGCTTACACAATAGCTATAGTTAACCTGAATTTTTAATGATGGAGAGAAGGGATTTTATCCAAAGATCAATAAAAGCACGGATAATTAGCTACAAGCAGGCAAGCGGAGAACAAGTTAATACTTTAATCAGAGTGAGTTTGCAGCAGAGTCCGGCAGAAAAACGCCGAGGCTTTGATCGTATGTTGCTAGTTTGAAGCGGATGCCTCTGTGAGACAGAAAAGAGGATCCCTATTTCTTTTTCGTGAGTAATTAGATTAACCCAGCCTTTTCATTGCTTACAATTCTTTACCAGTATTCGCTTCCATGATGTATTTCATTCACCATTTTTACCACATTCCAGATGATAGTATTATCTCTATTTTACGGCTTCTAAAACATCAGATATATATATATGATGTTCTCTGTTCCTTACACTAGAAATCTCAGATTGACACTTTAGTTAGATTATGAGTCGGTTTTGATATCTTGTGCATCAGTTGTTTTTTGGAATCATAAATAACGAAGATCTCTTAATTCTTCTACTGCATATGTTATAGTTTCCAATCTTCTTGCAGTAATATTCGTCACTTCGTGGGAATACACCTTCAATGCCGTCCCTTTTTCGGATAAAGCTAAAACACACGGTGAAGCGTATTCCTAGCACAACCTTTAGAAGCTATAAAAATAATATTTGATAGCAGAGACGATTTGGACAACGTAAGGAACTTCAGCCTTATTCTAGGTCGTACACGTAATATGAATCAAATTTTTGCTATGTTATTATCAAACCGTAATAGAAGAAGCTCTCCCAATATTTTGTACGTAATGTGCAATAATTCTTCAAGTCTCCTTTGTAATCAACTAGTAGATAAATAACATCAGAAAATATTATTTATTTCTTATCTCTGGATTTTTTATTCGGTCTAAAATTTCCTTCGTTGATTTAATCACAAAGAAGTTGGAAATCATTGGCGATACACCTAAAATCTTGTATGACTGTATTTTAAGTGACATTGTCTCAATTCTTAGAAGATTCTCTCCCGTCAGATTTCTGTAAGGATGATTAATAATTCTTTTCTTTCAATAATATAACGAACTGTTATTTTTTGTAAAACATGATTATCTCCTCATTAAATTAACGCACCATTTCGCCAGTGCGTTTATAATAAACTAACCCAGTTACCAATGGCTGAACAAATTACACTTAATTTTGGAAATTGAAGCTTATTTACCATGATCTGTTTGTTACACGTGCTGAAAGAGAATATCCTAAAATTCGTGAGATGCATGGCTGTTTGCGGCGAATATTATTGACTAAATACGTCAACGACATATTAAAATGTATTCATATGACCCAGCAGACCGAAGACTCCGGAAAAACTCAGCACACAGGAATTGTTACAACAGGGTGTTACCTATCATTCTTGCATAATAATGGGGAACCTCTATGAGGTGTGTAAACAGTACACAATTTATCGTGTCTTTCATAATGAGACTGAAACTATACCCAGTTACAACAGACCGACGAGTTTGCTAGAGTGGCAGGTATAGGTTTAACTTCCAAATCAATGTATGTGTAAATTAACATTCTGTTGTTCCATTTTTGAGATGTGAAGTAGAAACATGACAAATACTTGACGCTAAAATTCAGTGAGAAAGCCTGGACAATTAATAAATAGATAGGGGGTATAATTATTCACAGACTATTGTCTTCTGATCACACGTTCTTTCTAAAAATCGAAGGCAGCTTCTAGCGTGGTAAAAACCTGGCAAAGTGTGGGAGGAAACGATATCCAAGGACAACAGACAATTCACTGCGGTAACAAATAGAGTGAAAGACTGATGTCTCCGAACATGGCTTTGAGGCATGTTTCTTGCAGAGTGCTTTTTTTTGCGTTACATGTGGGGCAATTGGAGAAACTAGTTTTTCCGCGTGATTGCTCAAGTCCAACACCTCCATCGAAATCCACCGAACTATTGTATCGCGAAAGGGTTTGAAGAGTATTGCGTCTCCATCTTCGGTGGAACCAATATCTAGCAGACAACTGAACGAGATGCTCCATTGTCAGGCGTACAGTGAGAGCCCACCCGGGGAAATTCCGCCCCCCACAGCATGGTTCGGCAACCCGCACTGCGGGATAACTACTGTTGTGGAATCTTACTTTATCCCCTGTTATATGCTCTTTTGTTGTAACGTAATAAATATTATTAATCTAGGAGGGTGCTGCTGTGGCGTATATTAATTACTAATAATGAAGTAGCTGTAATATGACAAAGTTTCTATTAATTTGCCGAGACACACGGATGCATTACACTTGTTCTACAGTTAAATGATTTCTCCACTAACAATTATATGTACACTGCTAGCCTCCAAGTACGACTGTGACTGCAGAAGACTTGTTACATGGAAACAAGAGAGAGTCAATGGTATAGCCAGTGAATACAGTCCGGCCAATCCCAGGCCCTCTAAGCGCACCAGATTATAAATGTGCGTCAGCCGTCCAACTATAATCGAGACAAATCGTGGAATTGCCAACTGAAGCCCTGTGCTAGGTTGTCGGTGCCGATTCTATAAAAGGACTCGTCACGATTCCTCGGCGCACCACTGGCAACAATTATTCAAAATATCACTAAATAACACTAAAATTATAGAAATATACTCTTACGAGACATTTATTTGCTTTGCACATGCAGGCGCCTACAGCAGTAATACGCAGCTTGCTTACATATTTATAGTAGTAAGGATTTCCTCAGATTCCTGAAATATATTACGCTGGAATACACAATAAAAGTTAATCAAATTACTTAGTCAAAGATTAACACTCCAATAGGTATAACGATATTCTGATATTTAATTAGCAGTGATGTTCACAAAGATATCACATTACAATTAATTGTTTATGCATTGCTACTAGAAGAAAAACAAACACTCACAATGTCCGCGTAAAAATATTAGTAATTAACATAATTTATAAAATGACAAACAAAATGGTAATCAGTCACAGAAGCATGAAAAAGATATGATTTCTTCGACAGATACTGAGATATTAACATTTATTTCGTAGTAGAACAAGTGTTTGGAATATTGAAGAAGGTGACGTTTATCAACCACTTGCTGCGGGGTGAAGACTGCGAGATGCTTGCGTCAGTGAGAATGTGGAAGCAGCCTCTTCTTCAGGAATAGCGACACACACATTGGCCGTCATGGACGTCGTCTCCGGATTTCCGGAGGGACTGCTCGGCCAGGACGAGGCGTAAAAGGAGGCTGGGAGCGCTGCAATCTCGTCTCTGACGAGTCGACCCGCCATTGGCAGGTACTTGGCTGGGCCGGCAGCCGGCTGCGCGCTTCTTAACAGATTGGGCTCACCTCCCTCAGCCGGCGCGTACAGGGAGGCCCTATGGCTGATATGAACAGCGCAATAAAAGACTATTTCTTTTTCCTTATAGATTGTTTATAATAAAACATATTGACGACGAAGAAATCCAATTTAAAAACTGAAAACTAATTTTATTATTTCCAGTTCTCTTAAAACGATTTTTAATCGAAGTAAGAAATGAATATTTGGCTTCATGGAGACAACTTTATCTTACAGAACAAACTATAAAAAATAAGGCAAAATTACAGACTGCATTTTCGTTCTAAAGTTTAGACTTTACATTATTTACATAGTATGCGCTGTCTTTCGCATGTGGATAATTTGCCCGAATTCGACTATATCCGAGCATATAGAAAGGAGTCAATTTTAGAAAAAATTGATCCTTAACACAACAGATTTAATTTAATATAATTGTGATACAGCGCACGCTCAGGTGGCAAATTCCTTACGTGCCAGTTTTTCTCCTTTCTTGTAGCCGCCTAATTTTGCCTTCTACGAATTTTAATTTTAAATTCTTTCAGCAGTGATAAATTTTTCATCATATCCCTTGGTAATCTATTCCAGCCCCTAACTCCCTTACCTAAAAAAAAGAAATCTTCACAAATCCTCGTAAATTCATACATGAAAGTTCTTCCTCTGATAGATTACGGACTGAAAAGAACGTTTTCAGCAATACTCATATTTTCGTAACACAGAAATTTAACAGTAATACGTTTAATTTGACTTTCAAATTGAAGATACATTTCATAATATCTTCTTAATGACTGCAAATTGTGAGCTGTATTGATCAAGACTGAATGATGCTCAAAATTGTGAGTTTTATTGATCAAGACTGAATGATGCTCAACTGTTACAGCTACTCATTCCATGTTTGTGCTGTGGTTTCAAAAGTATCTGAAATTCAAGTTCCCTAGATTTTCTTGAAACTCTGACCGCAGTTGAAAACATCTCTAGATCGTTAACGCTGTGGAGTTCATCATAACCTGTAGTATTCTCGCACTTGCTTGTCTTCAGTTCAAGTCCACTAGTTTCTCTTGGCGTAGGACTCTAGATTGTATCGGTGTATATTAATAAGATTGGATAAGGTATTCAAACAACATGTCTTAATAACCAGACAATACACTAGGATCAATACATCGCAATTTTAATGGCAGCTAATCGTTAATGGAAACCAATAAGTACGAACTGCACTAATATCATTGAAAACCAGCAGATAACTGAGTGTAAATATGCTATCAAGATATATGCTATCAAGATTGTGCTGCAACTTCTGTAGTGTTGCTAATTAACCACTTAGACACTTTTCCTATCAGTACAATGACAATTGTTTGAACTTTTAACGTCTTCGTCAAACATTTGCAACTGGAAAATATCTTTCTGAACTGGTGAGAAACACATGAGAAATTAATAATTCGCCATTGGTGTGACCTGTGGTACTCTGGATTGCAGTGTATCTGACAGATTCAGATGGGCATTTACCACATTTTCAATAATCACCAAGTTTATCGCCTTACTTATTTCTTCAATAATAATCATAGAGATGCAGAATTACAGCAAACATTAAAAATTATATCACATCATTTATGTTATGAGCTATTAAACGGAGACATTTGAAAACAAATTACAGTTGCTGAAATGTTCTGGCATTTTCTCCATAATTCCTTACAGAAAGAATAAAATATCTGGTGTTACATGGAGCACTTTTTGTATAGTAAATGTACAAACACATTTCTTATAAATAAAAATAATCAGAGATATCTTCACCACGAAGTTCAATTACATTTAATCATGCATTACTATAACAAGGTTTAATCCGAAGACCAGCAATCATGATTTTGGTTTAAATAAGTTGCAGAAATCATTTCTGGCAATTATGGGGATTGTTCTCGTTTGTAAGACTTCTCTCATCTTTTTTTCTTTTTTTGTTTAAAAAGAAAAAAATCTCGATACTTACGAGCCGTTAAGATGTAATAAAAATCAGTGATACAATTTTTAAAAGGGATACACGTACGCTTTTTCATAATTATTATTAAATTAGCTGAATATTTGATTCCCTAGAATATGGCAGCGCCTGTTCTTGAAAAATATTGCCTGTTTCTCAATCCGCATCTCGAGATTATTCGGGACTTACCAGCTAGCCTCCCTCAAGAATTTTTCAGCTATTTGTAAGTTTTACTTTAATTCTGGATGATGTAGCTAGAACTCTGTGGTAATTCATTGATTAAGACACTTGGAGGTAAAATTCAGAGTCGTGGGTTCACATCTAACTGGGGTCAGGAATTTTGACGGACTTACCTTTCATCATATGAGTAATTCGTGGATCTGATTCAACGTTAAATTGTTAAATTCCGGAGGAAGGGAAGTAGTCACCCATTCCATGATTTACTTTCTTATGAAGTCTCTTTCGGGAGGATCGGGTGTTGTTAAGTTTTATGGATACACAATAGCTCCCATAAATCACCATAACCTCGTATGTTCGTCTAGTCCGTGTGGCTCATTCGATATAGCGACCAACTACACTTTAGATATCAATTTTTTATAAAGGTGAATAACACGCCAATGCAATTGAATTCAATTGCATTGGCGTGTTATTCACCTTTATAAAAAATTGATTAACTTGCAATTGAGGAAATGGCCCACAATATCCAGACACTTTAGATAGTTAACTTCCATACCTAAGAAAGCCAATGGTTCTTACAAAAGTTGAAGTTAATCTTGCTATCTCCATTACGGTGCCTGGGTCATGATAGAGTTTCCTTTATTTAAATCTGTCTTCCTTTAGGTCTTGCATGCTTCACAAATGTAAGTGTGGTAAAGTTACATCCAGCTGTCCATTGAGCATAAGTGGCGTTACATCTGTACCGAATTGCTCAAGCGAAATCATTCTCATCCTGACTAGCTTCCAGCCTCTTGCGGTGTGTGCCGGGAACTTAGCTCTTTTCAGCGTCTTCGGTGAGATACTTGTCGCAATACAATAATCCTCTTTCTATCTAGGCCTTGATAGCATTATAGAGTCTCCTTCCATCTCACAGCTGGTCTTCAGGGTATTCTTTGGGGACGTAATGAAGTATTATTTGCTGAATTCTTGTTTTCGGCATCATTTTCTTATACTACTGAATGTATTCAACCATTGGTGTTATTTTTAAAACGACCTACCAGTGTATATCCTGCACATCTTCGCAGTAACTTCAGTTCTACCGCGGCGAGTTGTCACTCATCTTGTGCTTCTATCGTTTAGGTTTCTGAGCCATAATTAAAAATTGATGTTGCAAACATGTTACATGTGATATTTCAGGTTTAAAGACTTGGTTGTAATTTAACATTTTGAAATTATGTCTTTTTCTTACAAATATATTAGATGGTAGCCAAAATAATTAAATGTGTTAAATTGTTTTAAAATTTCGATATTTACAACTATTTTGCTTCCAATGTGTTAGTTTTCTTCAAATTCCATGGTTTTTGATTTCTCGGTTGAAATTTGTATATTAACCTCCCCTCCTCTATATTTACGATGCTGCTGTCCTCCTTACTTACATGCTTGGAATTATTATTATCTTATTCTGTTACCTCCCGTTTATTGCTGAGTGCCCTTTTTGATACTATTATCGGACTTCTTGCTCCCAAACATCTCTAAAGCCGTATACACCCAAGAAATATCAACGGGGTAAACTGGGGAGAGCTACAATAAAATTTAATTATAAGAATCAAGTTCTACATAGCCCAACTCTTCACCAATGAAACTTCAAGTATTTATTGTTTGATACTTCTGAATCTGATTTGTTCATTAATTTTAAACCTCCTCTTTACTACAACACACGTATTATTGTATCACTGCACAAATGTAAGAGAGAGTTTACCTGAAGGAGAGAGAGAGAATTACTTATCTAATTGACAGCATGGTCTTTATGACGTGGCTTCACCACACTGCGAAGGCACTAGACACTCTGATATGGACTTCACACACGTGCGTTAGGCCTTTTATTACGCACGTCTAACGGTATTCTTAAGGCTTGCCAGTGATCAGGTTTCATTTCATTTAAGTCTATACAGAGCTACCACCACCGACAATCAAACCTGAGGGGGCTCAGCATAACACATCTGACTTATGGACCCCGCCACATAAAAACTAGAGAGGTAAACCTACCTCTGCCCTAAAAAAGACCAGTTTTCATTTTCTAAGGTTGGTTGACTGCAACTGCGTCCAGGCGCCTACCTGTCTGACAGCTGATGTCACAGTACCGGCCTCCCAAAACACATAATGGCTGGCGAATATGCTTCTCTTTAAGAAAATGTCTTTACTAATATTTCACTTCATTACATTACCTACCTCCTCTCTCTCCATATAACAAAATAACTTTTAATCAAATCTTAATATTAAAGCTTACATTTCTCTGTTAAGTTCCATTTCCCTTCGTTCCTTGTACGTTATCAGTTTATTAATTATTATTCATTTCCGTCGTACTCTATTCAACTATTAATACTTGCTCATCGGCCTAAATTAGGGTATAAAGGGGTAATTTCTCTTTGTTATACTTCCATGTAACGTTTACATTCATTATTTCGAAAAATTAAACCTTATAAACTTTAAAGAGTAACGGGGATATAGGGTCTTCTTGTCTGAGAGGCTGTTTGAGTTTCCATGTTCGCTGTTATGAAACTACATTTATACTATCTGATTAGGTCTCCTATCAGGGGCTAGACAATTATAGGAGCTTTACTTTTGGTTTTTATGTAATCATGAGTATTGCAATGCATAAAACCCAAATAGTCGGAACACATGGAAAAATCATTGAAGAGAGGAACTATTTATTCAAATGAAATAATCAATTTAAAGTTTGAAATAGTAATAATTTCACGTGGTCTCAAATACCTTTTAAAAGTAAACTTGTGACAGGTTTCCTTATCTGTTGCGGAAACCTCCTATCGTAGCCGCCTAGGCTAACCCGGTAGTCCTGCGAGGCATGGCGGACCTACAGTTTAATGTGGAAATCTTAAACACGGAAGCGATCTGGCGTTGTTCACATTACACAGTAAGCTCTGCAAAAGATGATTGTTAATTTAAGGGTCCATAATAATCTCAACCGAGTCAGGGATTCGAACCAGGGACCTTCTGATCTCCAATCAGACCCCTTAACCACTGAGCCACCAGGCAGCTTAAAATACCTGGCATTCCTCCTCTGTCGTAGCCCCGTAACCGAACATAGTATTTCTACTGGTTAAAGTGGGCTACAGTCAAGCTTGATATCCAAACCGTAGAGTGTCCTGAAGTCTTCAACTGACGCGACGGAGCAAAGCTTTGCAAGTTTCATTTAAAGACTTAATTTACAAATAAGATTATGAGGAATAAATGATTTTTTTCCCCCAACCACAACTGTGTCTCCAGTGCCTAGCTGTTGCAACCAAAAGTGTTTTAAGGTAAGAAAAGGATTAGTTACTACTGTCATTTAATTTAATGTCAGGTATGTAATTAATCTTGTTTATGTTTAAGGTTATTTACTCCCACATTCCATAGCATTTATCAATGGCGGATTACAAACACAAATATTTAATAAAGATTCCCTTTGGTTTTTCATGGAATCGGTTTTCTAACACTTACTCAGTATTAAGTACTTCGAAACAAGTATGTTATTCGTAGATACCTCGGTGGTGTCATGTTGGTGATTCAATACACAGATAATAATGGACTTTAACAGAATTCAACTATTATGTGTTTTATCCCACAGATATTTCTTTCGACTTCACAATAAACAATTATACTACTACAATGAAATGATTTATGGGAGTAACGAGAAAACTTTAATAAATATTTTACATTCCACGTTTTGAACTTAAGACAAATTTCTGAAGCGACAGCCATTTCTGAGCACAGACAAGTTCCGCGTTAAATAAAAGCGTATTAATGGGAACGTCTTCACAAAGCTTAGGCATTCAAAAATAATTTACTGCTACACGAAACTAAAAATGACCTTCGTTAAATTGTAAAGAAATTTTTCTCAGGGAATTTGCTTAATTCAACAGCATGAAAGACTGCGAACGAAGTCTGATATGAGGTGACATTGTATATTTATCCACCACGGGTCTGAATGATTGAAATCCAAGATATTTATTCAGGAAACGACATTTCTGCTTGTGACATATCTAAATTAGCTATGCTGCAGCTGAAGAATTGCCTGCCACTAACAATCTCCATTGATTTATGAAAAGAAGAAAGTTGGAGCTCGCTTCGACAGTTGGCTTGAGCTGGTGTTATTAACGTCCTTCGAGATGTGTTTCTCATCAGTCCATGCGAATCTATTGCAAAAAGTTTAATCATTGACAAGAAATATCGCAGAGAAATGAAATACAGTTGTGTCGCAACTTAATATTTTATACTTATATGACTCGTTACGCCATTTCTTTATGTGTATGAACCTTATAAGTTCTGAAAAAAAAAATTATGAACTTCAAACATAAATCGGAGGAGAATTTGTGTAGTGAAATAATGCAAAGCGACATCTAAACACAAACTTATAAACTTATGAAAGGAAGGAACTTACAACTTCTGACCAGATTGTAAAATTTGTTTGCACAACGAATGCATTTTTACTAATCATTAACAGTATAGTAATCACTAAATAACAATAGCATATGTAAATAATGCAATAATTACATAATAAAAATTAACGCCTCCAAAATAGCAATATTTTACAAAAATACTTCTTTTCTCTAGGAGCGGAAAGTTGTAATTATTACTAAAATTTTTGTGTTGATTTCTAGTCTAGTTTTAAGTCACCCAGTTAGGCATAGTTTATGAATTATTCCAATTTTTATTTTGGAGATATTCCTACAATTTTCAGATTAATTCTGATGGATATAATTGATTAATTCTATAATTCTGGTTGAACATGTAGTTTGTTATCTTAAAGAATTATTAACTGTCATATGGGTCGCAAGAGTGATAAAACATATCATAGAAGCAACATCGTGATTACATATTTTTTTCAGTCTCTTGTATTTAAATGCCCCAAACAGTATGCCCCTGCTAGTATGAAAGGCGTCCACTTTTCGTCATGCCGTTTGTACATAATGTATACCTTTATGAAACCTTTCACCACTTTCACTAGATTCGCCATTGAAAAGTAATTTGGACGTGAGTGCAGATAGTGAGTTTTCAGGGGCATGTTGCAAAATCCGGATATGCATTAACCATCCGACTTACCAATTCCTCATAGTTTTGAAATATTTTTCTACCCAGGAAATTTTAGGAACTTTTTTTGGTCATACCTTTTTTTTTTTAACTGCTCTACGTCTCTCAACAGCGAGGTCTTTAGAGACGGGAAAGGATGGGGGGCGAGGATGGGGGCAATGAATGGGAAGGAATTTGGCCATGGACTTTTGAAGGAAGCATCCCGGCATTTGCCTGGAGTGATTTGGGAAACCATGGAAAACCCAAATCTGGATGCCCGGACGGGGATTCAAACCGCCACGCCGTCCTCCTGAATGCGAGGCGAGAACGCTAACCGTTACACCGCCACGCTCGGTGGGTCATACCTATGCTTATATTTCTTTATTTGTTAAACACGCTTAAAATCTAAATTTTTCTGCAGTACCCTTATTTGAGACACAATCCATTATTTCTGTTAGTGAAAGACGAGGAAACGTGTTTTAAAGGTACCTAAAATCTCTTCTTGAAGCATCCATTACCTTTACAGATTGTTTTATAAAGTCTCGCTCACTAACAAGAAAGAATGAATTTTCTACTCTTATCTTATAGTTTCGTTAAGAGTAATTCTTTTTGTATCGAAATTCTTTCTGTCAAGATCATCCCTTTCACATAGGAAGCAAGCAGATTTTGTGCAGCTGTGATGCAACAGCAATATTGTTGCTGCCAAGTATCTTCCATATTTTTGTTTATTATATTGACTAAACAAACATTTCTTGTAACGTTTTATAAATTTATATAGTCAAGCCGACAGAAACTATTAGCAGAGAAAGCATTACATTGTCACTAAGCAATGAAACCCCCTTCAGACTTGCTGTCATACCCGAGACTTGTTTCACATTAAACAAAAATTCATTCATTTTCTGTTGCAAAATTCTTAGCAAAATTTTTCCTCCGTGTCTGAACACAAGCATTGTTAACTAGTTCTTAGTATTTTGACAATTGTCCAGAGGCACATCTTGCATCTCAATAACAGATTTACCAATATCTGAAAAACAGATTTTTCAGATTTGAATTTCCAACAGTATGTTTCAGAAACGATTATTATCATCAAACAAATATGCAGAAAAGTTAATTTGTCTAATATAACTAGATCATTTTTCAGGTTCCTGAGAATGTAATTACTATTTTTGATTTTGTTTGTACATACGTATGGCAATTGAATTAATGGAGAAAGTTTGGTATTAAAATTCTTATAGTAGCCCAAATTTGTTCAAATGTTTGAGAGATGGGCATTAACTCTTATTAACTGATTACTAACAGAGAACGTGACCAGATGAACCCAACTTCAAGTATCATAAGATATGACAGCCGAATAAAGAAACATAGCTGTAATTACATTTAACTGTTCCGAATAAATCTGTAATCACAACTGATTATTATTTAATCCATTATTAATAAAAATTTCTCCAACTTAACCATTTTTCAAGCAGGTAGAATATCTCCTCGGCCGCTCTCCGTGACCCATGAAGCCGGCAGTCACCCTCACCGCCTTCCCAGGAAATAAAAAGAAGAAACTTCCACAGAGTTTGGGTAAACTTGTTTTAGTAGGGTTGGCGAAACGGCGGGGAAGGGGTAAAAGACGACTTTCGCGACTCAGATGGGTAAAGAAATTACCTCCGCACAGCAAGTTTGCTGCTTTCATTCTTGTTAGTATTTCGCTGGCGAAGGACTCGTTCAGCGTTGACGGTCACCATGTGTGCAAGTTTAGGAACACGGAGATACAGTCTTCACCTCATACAAGTTTCCTGGTATTTGTATCCAATGTCAGCTTAAATGACTGCGTATTTATATAAAAGTTTTCAAAATGATTACAGATGGTTTCGGAACGAAATCTTGCTAGAAATTTGTAACTCACTTATCCAATGTTAATAAAAATTTCAGAGAAATTTATTTGTAGATTTGTTTTTTGTATTTCCTGTTAATCAAAGGAATTCACACCAGTAATTCACCAAACATTTAATCATATCTCATTTATTTTGTGTTTTTTTGTGAGAGAACAGTCACGAAATAAACTTTCAATATCTCTTGAAAGATCTTTCTTTATCCACAAACCGAAAAAACTTTAGTAGATGTGAAGACAGATATTTAAATTTCACATAAATATTTTGTTATTGTTTGATCATAAACTCTCAACTTACATACTAATAAAGACATATTCACAAAAATCGTTGAACGTGCCAGGTATTTTCACCTGTTACAGAACTGCCGATAGCTTTATTTATTTTGTAAAAGTACCATATAATGAAGGGTGAGGAGAGTGCTGGGGTGTACTAGCGTACGCTGGGGAAGAGGAGTGTAAAGACATTGTTAAAAAAATTAAGATCGGAGCATTGAAGGGAAAATAATCCATTACTAAAAACTGGCACATGATTTCAGAAATAACGGAGTCAGGGAATGGAATGAATTACCAACGGAAGAGTTGAATAATTTTTCACTAAACAATTTTAAATAGAATGAAGTTAAACACTATGGGCTTCCTTGTCGCTTCGGTTTTAATAATTTTAACATCAAAGAACAGCAAACCTTATGTCACTAAATCAAACAATTAACTAATTTTAATAACTATTTTTTTAAAATTTGGTACATCAAAATAATTTCTTTTCTTCATGACGAAAAATTGGATTGTTTCAATTATAAAGAAAAATGGCATTAAATTGATTTAAGATAAATGACTTCTTGGTATCGAGACAGTTTTAATGAGGCAACAACCATCGTTTTGTCTAAATAAACAAGTATGTCCTGTTATGCACACACTAGGTATCACTTGAGGAAATTTTCTCCAATTTGTTATATGCTTAAGAATTAGTGATTTATTTTGAAATACTTTGACATTATAAAAGCGTCAACTGTCTTTCAGCTACTTTGTGTGTAATTGTGGGCTAGACGTTCCGGTGTTTGCCCCTGCATCCGGCAGATGCTTGACTTTGTTTTACCAAGGCGAAAACAAACTTGCTTAAGAGACAACATCCGGATCAATCATCTCACGCTACCTGTTTGCCCGAGCTGTGTCCATAGCCAGGAGTATAGACTTACACTACGCTATCACACGCAAACACATACTGACTGAATTTACCAAATTCTACTGGCTTTCAAATATAATATAAATATACTTTTGGTATTCAATAACTTCTTCCTTTCGAGTAAGAGAGTAAAAGAGAAACAATGAAAATAATTCTAAATAATTATCGACTTAAAAAGTTGTTTCTGTAAAAGAAACATCTTAAGTAGAATAAAATGTAGTTTCTATAGTTGAAAGCATATTCATAATAGTGAAGAAAATGTAAACGTTTGTATTAAGTGCTCTTGTTGTGTGTGTATTTGTGTTTTTACTAATTACACACGACAAAATGTTATTTTGAGTATTTGATTTGTTTACACCTGATGTCGGTTAAATTTAATTTATTTACTTCTTAAAACATTGTAACATTAGAGACCCGAAGAGTATCTCATGAATTTACGAATAATTATTGTAAATCGATATCACATTTTTCTGTCCCACGTTTTCTAGCTCTTTAGTTAGTTAATTTTGTTTTAAATCCGTAATCGCAGAAGAAATTATCTTTAATTTATACAAGTTACTTAAAAGTAGCGATGTAGATTTATGCAAACATCTGAATTTTCATAACGAAAGAACCAATAAAAAGATTTTTTCTGATGGTTAATACCTATATTTTTCAATGAAAATACATTTCTAAGTTCCTGGGGCCATTTAGTGAACAATATTTCATAGGTTTTTTGTATAGTTCCAATATTCGAGTGCCTATTTTCAGTTACATGCACATGTGCCTAAAGTAAGTAAAATTTAAATGCTAACGTTAATTAGTGCAACACAGTAGTGACATGTTTGCGTTTGATAACATCATAGTGTCCTTAATCCCTCCAGTATAGCTCACTGGGTAAAGGTGCTGCCGGGTCAGCTGCGAGTGCTCTGTGTGCCAGCCGTCCTGATTGTAGTTTTAGTCGGTTTTCCGCAATCATGTAGGCGAATGTTTGGACGATCCCCAACATCTTCCTCATAATCTACACCTTTCATAAACAAACAAAAAAACAATCGTCACACAATTTTCCTTTTTTTTCCTTATTGCTTTACGCCTCGTCGACTGCTAAGGTCATTACAGGCGCTATGGAACTGGGGACAAGGAACGGGAAAGAAGTAGGCCATGGCCTTTTTGAAGGAAGCATCCCGGCATTCGTCTGGAGTGATTTGTGGAAACCATGGAAAACCCAAATCTGGATGCCCGGATGGGGTCACGGGCCATACAATAGCTGGCTCCGAAGAAGAAATATTGTAGATTCAAACAGGTGCGAATGTGGTGAAGAAAGTACGCCGGAGCACGTGGTATGGGAATGTAAAATAACAGCCAGTTTGAGAGAACACCAACAAGTTCGGCTGCAAGGTAAGAGAATATTTGACATACTGCGCGACGAAAGTTTGTGGCATTTTCTGGACGAGGCAGCTGATCTAGCCTCAAAATTTTGGAAGGAGGAATTTATAAAATGGAAAAATGCCGAGCAAAATCAAAGGCCACAGATAGCAGAAGAGGAGGGAACAATGATGCTGGAAGTTTGACTTTCACAACGGATTGACGGAAGATATCCTACGACAATGAGCAACATCAATCGTCGGAGGAACTTCAGTGTGCTCCAGAGAGGCCGTCTTCTGAGCGATAGCTGGGGCCGTCTTGGTATTCCAGGAGGTCAACTCTTGATGGCCGGGGCGGCTGACTTTGCTGCCGGTTCCAGGAGACTCTACTTTCAGAGCGCACTCAACACCAAGAAAAATGAACACTAGTGGACCGAAGTGCGGCTGTGACAATTGGTGGTGGTAATAGTAGTATTAGTAGTAGTAGCAATGATATTAGTAATAGTAGTAGTAATGTTAGTAGTAATATTAGGGACAATAGTAGTAGTAGTAGTAGATGTAGTAGTGTGGTGCCCATTCTGTTTAATAACAGTAGATGTAATAGATATTGGAAATTTAATCAAAATTTTCTTGGATTTATTGTTATTTGTTAATACGTTATATATATATATATATATATATAGGATAAAATATATGTACATGTTAAATAATGGAAATAAGGGCCCAGATTAGATACTAGGTGCTGGGCTATGTTGTATATGGGAAATAAATAAATAAAAAATAATAATAAATAAAATGGGGATTCGAACCCGCGTCCTCCCGAATGCGAGGCCAGAACGTTAACCGTTCACCCACCAAGTTCGGTCCGTCACACAATGGAGCGATCATAAACTACGTGACTCGGTCTAGGGGGGAGGGGGGAAGGGAAAGCTACGCTGGGCAAAGTGGGGAGAGGGGCATTGTTTGAAGCCATACCACGAAGCTTTCCATTCATATTATTCGTCGCAGTTTAAATAGGGTACAGAACACACAACAGCATGTAAATATTTATTTCCGTCATTTAATTATCACGGTATGTAATTTACCCTAGTCTGACAAGAGAAAACAGTAGAAAATGTCTTCTGGAATCAATAGGACAAAAGCTAAGTGTCACGCGGGGAGGGGGTGGGGGGAAGGGTAGAGGTAAAAACCACGACAGAGGGAGGGGAGGTTTCGCAGACATATGGCAACACAGACCATCTTCCTATGGGTTAGGTACGCCGGGTCTAACTATTAGGCCGAAAGAAAGGTCTTCCGCCCTCCTCCCCTCCCCCCTCCTCTCATGATTCACACTGGTCACCTGTCAACAGCAGAGTTCCTTAGATGACCGGATCGAGGAAAAGAAAATAACAAATAAAATATTGAACTTAAGGCAAATCCACTATGATACAAGTGGAATGTGAGTATAATTCCAGGTTCATAGTAGATATTAATGTGAAAAGGCGTTTATGATCCCAAGTGTGTGTCAGTTTATTCATTTTACTTCATTTTTACGTACTTTAATTTTTCTGCAAACAAGAAATTTTGCTTCAAACGTATACGCTTGTAACGTACTAAGATACTTACGAAGGAATTACTAATCAAATGAATATGCGATTGCAGTGATTTTGCGTACAGGATGCAGGTGAAAACGATTGCGGTGGAACTGGAGGTTCCGTGTTTGAGAAACTCTCACAATAGCGATTTGCCAAAAGTCCTGGAGCATTAACGGCAACTCATTCCCGAAGATGGGGTTAGGAGACTACTAACTTTTAGAACTTTCAAAGCAAGTGGCGGACAGAACAAATTAAGATGGACGAAAACTTTTCATATGGCGAAGGAAGAATTAACTCGGGTGTTTTCAATGGCATGCTTAGGTCACGTGTGTCAGCCCACCAATCACAGAGGCTCGTGCCTGGACATGATGTAAGGATGATGCATAGCCAGTCAGAGGCAGACTATATGGTTATTAATAATTTCTATTGAACTTCTCGGCCAATATCTGAGATGGGAAAAAGAGACGCGCCGACATTCGATCGAACAGTGATTCGACACTTTTGTTAGAGAGTTGTGTGCCTGACATCGAGTAAGTTCGACGAAATCTTTCTAATTTATTCAGTCTAGTATTCTTGGCTCTAAGCTTGTGCTCTTGGTGGCGTTTCATACTGATCGTCCAGCAGTGGACATAAAATTTCCAGTAGTGACGCAAATGTTGGTAAGACTATCAGCGGAGCCTGGTGTATAGTGGTGCCGCAGAACATATTGTAGTAATTGTACAGTTAGTTGCTCTCTGTGCTAGTAGTGGAGCAAGTGGCCTAGTTCAATACGGGAACGTAAAAATGGTGAACGTGGTTTATCATCGTTAGCTGATTAAGCATGCATACGATAAAGTACTCACACTATAAACTCATCCACTGCAATTAAGACTTAATAAATTCGATAATCCCTGGTGATGATGATCATTGATACGTGTCCTAGTACTCACACTATAAACTCATCCACTGCAATTAAGACTTAATAAATTCGATAATCCCTGGTGATGAAGATCATTGATACGTGTCCTAGTGTCTATGACCTTCGTAAACGTTAAATTCACATGGTACTCGAATTTTAATGTAAAGTGTCGAACGTTTAATAAATTGTCCATGTTTATCAAAGTATTTTGATTTTGAATAAATGTGCTTGAATTTACCTATATTAATTAACAAGAGATTGCTGTTATTTGTATACAATAAACGTCATAATTAATTAAAATTAAAAAGTACCATCCACTCACGGAAGAACGTTAAATGAAATACTAGCGATCGTGTAATATTTTTCTGTCTTTAATTTTTTTTTCATATATGCGATTTAAGTATTACACGATCCACGGAGCTTTCTACTTCTGAGGAGGCACAGTATATGTTACTCTCAAACACCGAAAACGACCATTGAGCAAAAACAAAAATACCATAAAGCGTTCTGGTTTCTTGAAAACGGCCACAGCACCTTGTGGCTTATCAGTTTCTAACTCTTTGTGTTCATCTTTATATATATAAAAATCTCGTGTCACGATGTTCGTCCGGGATGAACTCCGAAACTACATAACCGATTTAGATGAAATTTGGCTTAATGTGTGTGATTTAGTCCAACTTAAAAGATAGGATAGTTTTTATCTGGATTATAGACCTCGATATTTATTATTTGCGAAATAAATGTTCATTAAATGTTTGTCATAGGACAATGGTTTGTAATTATTTGTAAGTCACCAACGCTAAGCGGTCTGCTGGCTAAGTGGTTAGGGCGTCTGACTGGAGATAGGAAGGTCCCCGGTTCGAGTCCCTGTTTCGGCACGGATTTTAATAGACACTTAACCCGGCATTAACCCCCGGCGCAGCATGCTGTATGAGGTGAATACGCCAGGACGGTACTGTGGTTCGGATTCGACGTTAAAATGTAGGTCCCCTGTACCAGGCAGGATGGGCGGGCTAGGTAAAGGCGGCTACGACAAGGGCAGAATGCCCAGCCAGTAGAAACCATGTCACCAGGTCATTACGACCACACGTAATTATTATTATAGTTCCATAAGTTTCTAACAGATGGTGATGTGTTAACTTATCTATACAACACTTGGTTAGCTACGTTGGGTAATCATCCAGTAGATCACGTTCTGTTTCAATTTATTTATGCTACAGTTTATTCCTAACAGATGGCGGTGTGTTAATTTATCGATCCATCCAGTAGATGGAGTTGTGTTTCGATTTATTTATGCTACGGTCTATTCCACGCCATATGTGTCAGTTTCTTCAATTTTAATTGTGCTGTGTATTGTGTTATAATTATACTGTATTGTTGTCCATCGTTTGTGTTTCTTTATACCTACCGACAAAGTAATTACACAGAAGAATATAACGTTGAAGAAAACGTTACGATAAATTCGAATCGTGTAAGCATTTCTCGCTAACTTATCATTTTTCTTCTTCTTTTTGGTATGGTCAGCTAGACTCCACGTGTCAATTTTGTCAATTTCAATTCCTCTCCTGTTATTTTTTCTTTCTTCCTCCCCAGTACTCCTTCATAATTGCACTCCTCTCTACCTTTGAATCCTGCCATAATCAAAGTCTGCTATCGAACAAATTTTCTTTCCATACGGTTCACTGGTATTATTTCGTTTCAAATCTTTCTAAACCTCTTGAAAGCCTGGTGTCATCCATGCTATAAATGTATCAAAAAAATATCATTCTTCTTTTTCTGTTATTTTATTTCAATGTTATTTTATATTTCCTCATTAGTTCTTAACTTCCATTTTACTGTATTTTCAATGGACCCAAAAATTCCGGTTTCACCACTGTATTATAGTGTCATATTTTAAGGCTTTCAGAAAGGCACTTTTTGTTGTAATTCAAATATTTTTCAGTGAAATGTAGCCAAAGAATCTAACCTCGACAATGCGTGTAGCAGAGAGGCAAGACGCACGACGAGAGAGCTCATCAATCAGCAACACAAATCGTGGCAAGTAAGGAAGTTCAAAGAATCAGGACAGCTGAGCATCGAATGCAAGAATCTCAAGAACAGCGTGATGAACGTCTGTGACAGAATATATCAAGAACAAGAGCGGCTCGAGAACAGCACATAGCTACATTTAGAGAAAGAGAACGAGAGAGACAGTAAATCAACCGTGCTTTAACACGGGTATCATTTGTTCGTCTTGCGTTCCAATATGCACCAGCCATTGATTACTCTGCACATTCAAAAACTGCAATCGGTGCAGTGAGCAAAATATGCCAGTATTATCAGGCGTTGAAATTCCGCAATGAAGCAGCCGACATGAGTTGTGCATCAGAAAAAGATGTATTATTACCACTACGCAATCCGCCAGAACATTTACAATCCTTCTTGGTGGCGAATCAAACGATTCGAAATTGTTTCTGCGCAAGACACGCAAATTCAATTCTTGCTTCCAGATGACGTCTTTTGGGGCACCAAAAATTTGCGATCATACATCTGATGGACGTCATTTTGAAACTAAATTCAAAATACAAGGCCAGGTGTACCATAAGATTGGGTCGTTGATACCGATGCCAAACGATGACCCGAAGTTTCTCCAAATCTATTGGAAATTGTGAGGAACGCTTGAAAACTAGGTGCCAGTATAATTTCATGGAACAAGCAGAAGAGAGAGCAATTGTGGTATTGTTGGAAAATTGTTTGGAAAATAATAATCAACTTATTCAATTGTGTCGCCACAATTAAAAAATGACAACTATCAAATTGTCATCAAAAGTGACAAATTACCATCAGGAGAATACGCTGGCAGATTCAACGCGCCAACCGTAGATGAAGTTGCAGTTTTTATGGTTGGTGACTCAGTTGATTAAAGTCACACGTCAAGATAGAACTGTTAGTATAATTTCGGATCTACACCCTTCATATGACGCACTCCAGTATCCACTGATATTCTGGCAAGGGCAGAATGAATATCACATCAACATCAAACAGCGTGATCCAGATGCTGGTAAATTTAATATTCAACTATTTAATTCGTTATTTTATTAGTACAGTAGACCCGCAGTATTCCGACCAGGGGCCGGATTATAGCGGGCCCACTATATTGATTTGTTATTCTTTTTTACTATTTAATTTATTATTTTTTCAGGTAATAAAACAAATAAAAAAGTTACTTCAATGATGTACTACGCCCCCCGATTGATGATTAGACGTAATTAGGATAACTATATCCTTCGATATCGTCAACTGTGCCTTCAATACGTCATGGATATGTACGCCAAGGTTGAAAACAAGCATTTGCGATTTATTCGATACAACCAGATTAAATTACGATCGGAGGAATACATCCTCTTACGAGATACTGTTATCGGCAATATTTATGAACATTTTAACGCTAATGACATCGGTAATGCATTTATTTTACCTTCAAGCTACATCGGCAGTTCACGGAACATGCAGGAATATATACAAGATGCGATGACTTACGTACGTCATTATGGTCGTCCAGATTTGTTTATTACATTTACATGTAATCCGAATTGGCAGGAAATACAAACTTTGCTATTACCAGGCCATCAATCAATGCATCGTCATGATATCACGGCACGTATGTTCAAACAAAAATTAAAATCATTGAATGATTTAATCGTAAAACTTTCAGTTTTCGGTAACACACGTTGCTATCTGTATTTGGTTGAGTGGCAAAAGCGAGGTTTGCCTCATTCTCACATTTTGATTTGGCTTGAAGTTAAAATCCATCCAGAAGAAATTGATCAAATAATTTCAGCCGAAATTCCGGACCCATTAATTGATCAAGAATTGTTTGATATTGTTACCAGTCACTCGATCCACGGACCGTGCGGTGCTTTTAACATGACATCGCCATGCATGGAAGATGGAAAATGTACGTAGCGTTTCCCAAAGGAATATACGAATGATACTATTACGGATATTGATGGTTATCCGTTGTACCGCCGCAGAAACGCTGAGAATGGTGGCCAAACATTTACAACGCGAATGTCAAATTCTAGAAACCAAGTTGAAATTGACAATCAGTGGGTGGTACCATACTCATCATTGCTTTCAAAAACGTATAAGGCTCATATTAATGTCGAGTTTTGCAGTTCTGTAAAATCTATTGAGTATGTTTGCAAATATGTTAATAAAGGCAGTGATTTGGTCGTATTTTTAAGTTCAAAATGTAAATAAAAATGACGAAATAACACGATACCAAATAGGTAGATACATCAGCAGCAACGAAGCTATCTGGCATATTTTTAGTTTTCGCGTCCGTGAAAGAGACCCTTCCATCCAGCATCTTGCAATACATCTTGAAAACGATCAACATGTATATTTCACCGAAGAAAATATTTTCAAAGAATACTTGAGCCACCAAAAACGACAAACCACAAACTGAATTTTTCACATTGTGTCAAAAATCTGATGTGTTCCGCCAATCCGCAAAAACATTATTATATACCGATGTTCCAAGCTATTTTTCATGGAACAAATTAGGTTAAAAATGGTAGCCACGTAAACAAGGAGAACCACATCCTTCGATCGCAGGCCTATTCAAAGCAAAGACTTTTCATCCAAAACAACGTGTATGTTTCTTTCAGCGTTTGTTATTGGTGAATGTTCCTGGACCAGCTTCTGTCGAATGTTTACGAACAGTTAATGGCGAGTGTTCAATATATGTCGAGTGTTCAATACATGTCAAGATGCATGTCGCGAGTTGCAGCTGCTGGTAGACGACAATTATTGGGACTTGATACTTGCTGATGCAGCGTTGACAGCCACGCCGAATAGTATTCGTCAAACTGTTTGCAATTATTTTGACAACATGTTATCCAACACAATCTTCGAGTTTGTGGGAAAAATATAAAAACAGAATGACTGAAGATATAACTGAAATTTCAGTTTATATAAATAAATAAAAAATAATTCTTATAAATATCAATTTTTATATAATTTCAATTAAGTAATTTGTAATGAAATGTAAATTAAATTTTTTTATGATCGTTTGTCCTTAATTTCAACTCTCCGTAACTCTTTACCAATTACATTTGAATTTCCAAATCGACTACAATAGTTTTGTCTTTATTAGTGAATATTAATTTGACTACTTGAGGAAGTTTAGAATAACATTAATCCAACGTACTA
Organism: Vandiemenella viatica; assembly: GCA_031002005.1. Lineage (NCBI taxonomy): Eukaryota > Metazoa > Arthropoda > Insecta > Orthoptera > Morabidae > Vandiemenella > Vandiemenella viatica. The sequence continues at coordinate 170,828,423 of JARYHS010009186.1, read as the reverse complement.
TAATTAGTGAGTCACAGCAACGCGTGACCGGGTCAGCTAGTTTCATATATATGATTCTTCTTACCCGCCGCGTTAGAAGTATATATATATATATATATATATATATATATATATATATATATATATGTGAATCGTTATATGTGGGGAATGCGTCCTGGACCAGACGCTAATTTTGCGTTGTGGCGTTCTTGAGTTTGACACTATGCCATAACGTGATTAATATCTTGTGGCCGTTTTGTAGAAACAAGAACGCGTTGTAGTCGTGTTTTTTTTTTATCTTTGAGTATAACATGTATAATTAGGTAATATGGTATACATTAGGGGGCAAACAAATTATAAATTAAAAAATGCAAAAGTCATATTAAAATATTCAGAAGACGGTGGTAAAGCGGAAGAAAGTTATGAAATTGCCATGCAGTGGAGCTTTCGTTTGTTTTCTCGTGAGTCGTGTGAAAGGTTTTCTGAAGCAGTTTGTGGTTAGCACGGGGCGTTCCGTTTTGAAAATTGTTCGTGAATTCAACATTTCGTGATCCACATAGTCAACAGTGTGCCGTGAATGTAATAGTCAGCATCACCTGCCACCGTAGACAACATTGTGGCCGGCCACATCTACTTAATGACCGTAACCAGCGACGTCTGCATCGAAGTTGACAGACAGGCAACACTGCCTCAATGTGAGACGTACGAGGGCGTGTCCGTGCGGACTTTGTAGTGGAGTTTGGTGTTGATGGGACATGGCAGCAGAAACCGGCGCGGATGCCTCTGCTAACAAAACGGCATCGGCTGCAATGCTGGTCGAGGTTCCAGATGCAAACAAATATCGTTCAGAACGGAGAGAGAGTTGAAAGATATCACCACCTTGAAGAATAGAGGCAGTGAAAGCGGTTTTATGTTTAGATAAGCTAGCGCTGTTAGAGTGAGATCAGTAACATTTGTTTATACAGTGGCTGTGAGCATATCCAACTGTGATTCTGGTAGCCACATGTCTGAATGTAAAACGCAATGTCAATCGAAAGTTGCATTTGTTTTTACGATATTAAACACGCTTAAGCGCTCTGACAAGAAAACTTGTCAGACACGAGAACCTCATGTCTCTATTTGAAGTAAAAACTAATATCGAACTAGTGGACATAAAAAGAAATTTTTCAATTATTAAATTTCGTTGTTGAGTGTTCTTGTTCATTATGTATCTATGTAAAGCTCATCATAGTTCCGTTTTAGTACTGCAATATTTTTTACTTTCTAATTCTTTAAACAGTCTCTCGATTGGTTTGATGTAGCTATATCCCTTCCTATGTTGCGCTACTTGCAGATTAGTTTAATATTACGAAATTGTTCGAATGAACTAGCTGTTAAGCAAACACGACCATTAAAATTTTAAAATGCTTATAAATTTAATTTCATGTTTTTAATCATTTTTGATAATGTTTGGGATGACAATTTTTTAAAACAATGTGTGTAACGAACCCTGTTATATAGTGTAACATATCCCATTTCCACATAAAGACTTGCTAAATTAAGAAGTGATGGAAAGAATTTTAAAAGTCATATTGAAATATTAATTAAATAAGATTTAAAAATTAATAGTAAACGAATACAAGTGGAACGTGGAATTAGAACTACTGAGAATTCCGCAATACCTCACACGAGTAAAGCATTGCATGGAAAGATTCCTGAACGCATCGGGAGTAGAATCACGTAAGGTGTATTTTTAAGGCAGCCACTGTACCTCCGGAAATGTAAGTTAATCGCATTTCACATAAGTTATCAATAAATAAATCTTTGCCTTAAAAATCATATAATAATAACGCAGAAACCTATCACTTGGAGGTAACCGGTAAACTTGTAACTGATCCGTTATGATGTTTCAAAAAGGCAGAAATGACGCAGGTGGCAGCTTTGAATGGTGACTGGTGGGCCGAATGAATCAGTTGTACCCAGCCTGGCGTGTAGTCTGTTTCCCACGCAAACATGCAGAAGTGCGTTGACTAGAAATGCGCCCTTTAGGTATACAGTGTGTTGACCCTAGCGGAAGTTTATGAGACTAATATGAGCCATCTGAATGAAACTTGGAGCAATTTGAAATTAAAGTTTTGTCACGTAGATCTATATGTGCTGATACATTGATAGAAAAAGATGTCTGGCGAAAAAGAGTAAATATTATGCGACTATTTAAAAAAAAAAAAAAAAAAAAAAAAAAAAAAAAAAAACCATATCCTAGGTGAAGATTCAAAGAGAAAGCCTAGTTCGTACTGGTGCTCGCTAGTAATTTGATAGGGTCAAATTCTATGTAACTATTCAGACTTATTAGTATTTATTAGCTTTTTATAACTGAAAACGTTTAACCTCACAGTCATATTTCCTCAGTCATAAATTAATTCTGGGAAAAAAGTACCCTCTCACAAAATAAAAGTATAAAGAATTCCAATTAAATTTAAAATTCTATTCAAGATGCAATATTTTATCGTGAGGTAAGGCGTTTGATAAGAGTTCGTATATACAGTAACACTCACTTATAGTTTCAAAATCACTTCACCCAAACCAAAACATGTATATGTGAATGAGAAATACTGCTAGTGCACTGTTTTCGTTAGCTACTTATCAAGAAAAAAGTTGCAATTATTCGTCAAATCCCTTCTGTCAGCTGTCTCTATCTCCTCAATTGAACCTGTAATCGTGAAATTAGGCCAGAAATTAGAAATGATTATAACCATTAATTAAAATTGCTTAGATGAGAGCCTAGCTGCTCCAACTCATCGCAGTCGGCTGACTGATAACCTGCCAACTGGAAGTTTTGTAAGAAACAAAGTATAAAAGAGAGGACAGTATCACCCTTAGTGGTTGAATGATATGACGAAATGAATTTATGGTTTTTGATAAGAAAATGATCGTGCTCATGAGGCAAATAATTCTGTTCTTTCAGTGAAGTTCTCGATGTGGTGAGTAATATCAGCTAGAGTAATTATCACTCATCCAAGCCATCGTATTTATCCTAAAAAAAAATATAATAAAACAAGAGAGGACATCAAGGATTGCCCCACATACTCAGTTGCCGCAGGCAAAACTAAACCATCAAAAATTGTTTTTTAATTCTAAACTAATTAAATAATTGATTTTATGCTTAACACTGTAACTTATTTCTTATCTGAACCCGTTATTGATTATTATTTTAAAAAAAAATAAACGATACAGAAAGCAGCATCACTGACTAACCAGCAGTTCTTCATTGTACACGACATAATTCAGTTAATGATCCTAAACCACTTCGAGTTACATTCAATGTTTTTCAACTCGCAAAAAATCTTTAAGCACTTCATACAAGATTGATACACTCCCAGACTAAAAAAAAAATACGTTCTTATAATTAGTCAAATTACAACTCATAACTGCCAAATTACAATCAAAACCAAAAATTTATCATAATGTTCCAAGTACGGTTTCCTCTCCTGTTTTTTAAAGAAAAAAATCAGTGCTGCTGAAATTTCCCACCCTGATTTCAATTAATACGCTCCGCGCATAAAATCGAATCGCATTACTAGGCACTAGTGGATTACGCGTGGTAATTAATCCAATCGGATAGAAGCGCGATCCCGCGGCGAACGGCGCGCGGTAGAGGGAAATGGGGGAGGGGGTAGAATTTTCTGGAGCTTCATCCTAATTCCGATAATGTACTTTTCACATCAGATACGGCAAATTGAATTCCGGCCCTCAGTGAAACTATGCGGGCGCTCGTCGGAGTTCTCGACCGGAAATACCTGCAGCTTCTCGCACCATCTGCATTGGCCCACCTCACAGAACCTTCTCTCTTCTATACAGAAGTCAAGACGCCACCTCAGGCGAAGAGAGCTGCTTCCTGGCTTCTTCTGTAAATGTAAAATAGCGTTAAAAGTGTTCAGAAACAAATACGATTTTTTATCAGCTTCAGTTATGAAAATTCGATCACTTTGCAAAGCATAGGCTAAAAACTGCGAAATTGTAATGGCTGTAACATTTGAGCATTTGTTAATTGATAGAATTTATCACTCATTATGTTATGTATATCTAAATCTAGCGTCAAGATGTTTGTCCGAGATAAACTCCGAAACTACTTAAGACATTTGGCTTACTGTGTGTAATTTGGTCCAACTTAAATGATAGGATAGTTTTTCTCTCCATTATTGGCCTCAATATTTATTATTGCGAAATAAATTTTCATTAAATGTTTGTCATAGGACAATGGTTTGTAATTATTTGTAAGTTCCGTAATTTTGATCTGTGTGGTGGCTCAGTGGTTAAGGTGTCCCAGGTTATAATCTCCGTCTCGCAGGGATTTTCATAGGCACTTAACCCGACCTTCACCTCTGGTGCAGCTCGCTGTGTAATGTGAATTACGCCAGGACGGAACCGTGCTTCGGATTCCACGTTAAACTGTAGATTCCCTGTACTTGGCAGGATTGGCGGGCTAGGTTAAGGCGGCTACGACGGAGGCAGAACGCGCAGCAAATAGAAACCCTGTCACCAGGTCATTACGACTACAAGAAATTATTTTTATAGTTCCATAAGTTTTTAACAGATGGCGAAGTGTTAATTCATCGACACAACACATGGTTATCTAGGTTGGGTAACCATCCAGTAGATGGGGTTGTTTTTCGGTTTCTTTATGCTACAGTCTGTTCCACGCCATATGTGTTTATGTTTACGACATAACCGAGTTTCTTGAATTTTTCATATATTATCATTTTTATATATATATATATTATCAATCTATACTAATATAAATCCGAAAGTAACACTGTCTATCTGTCTCTATGTCTGTTTTTTATGTTTCTTGGGCTAAACGGATAATCCCATCGTGATGAAATTTGACGAGGAGATGCTATTTGGCATTAGGATGGATATAGCATACTTTTTTCTGTATTAAATAATACATCTTGTCATATAATTTTCAAAAATTACCGAACGGCGATAGACAGACAAGTAAGATGTGTAATTGTCTGTGCTACCTACGCCCAGTGGTTTGGAACGTGATCTCCGGTTGAAATCCCTGTGGAAGCAAAGATTTTTAAAAATTGTTTTTGACCGTAAGAGTCACGCCTGGACCGTCGGTTGTTCGGATTGCATGTTAAACTGTAGATACCACTGATTTAGGGTTGCAATGCGAGGCAATTTGTAAGTAGTCTAGCAATGTAGTAGGTGTACACTTTTTTATGTTATATTGATCCCTCAAGGGTTGTCACTCTCGCAGTGTCTCTGTCTTTTTGTTACGTTTTGACGACTATATTCTTATAACGATATTGATGGAATTTGACAAGGAAATAATTTGTATCTGTAGGAAGTGCACAGGACATTTTTTTCGGCATGAATAACCGCTGTAGTCACTACATTTTAAGAAATTATCGAATGGTAACAGAGAGACAGATGTGTGTGTTGGTCTGTAATGTTACGTTGATTGCTCAAACGTGTGCTTCTCGTGCATTATGTGAGCGTATGATATGTTAATAAATTTCTTTTTGAGACAAAACGTATTATTTAGTACAGATGTCGATTTTCTCTGTACTATTACTTTGTGTCTGCTTAAATGTTTCTGGCACCAGTTTATTTTGCCTTCTTTTTTGACATGCCTTGCGGGCGTAAACTGGCCTAAGGTATAGCTGTAGCAGAGCACGAGCAACTAAAGTTATTAGAACCCAAGAATCTGATGCTCATGTTGAATAAAGAAGAAAAGATCAAACTGAAAAAGCTGCCCTTAGTTAGAAAATGATTCTCTTCAATAGATAGGTTCGACAGTAGAATGATAGAGTGATCGCTTTCCTGTCATTTTATGCCGACTCGGTGTTCTTTGGGACCAATCCTACGTTACCAACAGGTTTCTATGTTCAATTCCGGCAGGGAAATTCTTAATCCACGCGTACGAAGGCGTGGCTATCAGCTTAGTTTACTATATAATATTCCTAAAAGGTGTTCATTTTGTGATGATCCATCTTTGTTCCTTTATATTTAACCAAAATCATTAATGATGTATTATTTTAAGGATTAAGTTCTCCGCTTTGGTACTTAAGAAAGCCAATTTTTGAAATTCAATCTGTAAATCGCAAAATTAGGAACAATCAAGGTCACGGGTATGCGATATTTCGGAATCAAGCCGCTAGCCTTCGCTGGTGTCTTATAAGGAGTGGTGGCATACCACTAGCTAGCAGCAACACATCTCACAGAGAAATTGATAAACAGTTTGTGTTTTCTAGGGTAAGGAGCTTTTCGAATATTTTTATGTTTCTGTTAGGGAAACAATTCATCAATTTTAATTCATTGGTAAGACGTTGTAAGTGTTTTGTTACGAACCTGTTTCAGTTGACAAATAAACGATACCTACAAAATTCATCATTTATCGACGTTAGTTTTTCGTTAGTGGCATTCGTGGAAGAAAACCATTACATGTAAATTCTAATGTAAATTACATTTTATTTAGTGTTGTAAATTATGATGATATTGTGTCATAGGTATATTTCATGTACCCAGATGTGTTTTCTACTTGTTTCGTAAGACGTTGAAAGTATTTTACTACGTATCTATTTCAGTGGAAAAATAAATAATAGCTACAAATAAGACTCTTCTTCTTCCATCCTACTAGAAACATCCAACCTGGCTGCTCATCGCGTATCATTCGTGAAATTTTCGCCATAGCTACCTAGTTTATTACTTATTTATGATTACTGAAAACAGGTATTAGGAATATAATATCATTAATATGTTTTAACATCTTTCTACAGAAGTAATTGTGAATTAAACAATGTAACTGAATGTTTAGCATTTAGTAGCTCTCGTGACAAGAATGTGATAGCACAAACGAACTGAGTATAACTGTTCTTGCAGTGAACATAACTTGAATCATCTCAGGACGATTACTGGTTTATTTTGTGGACAGTTTTAATATTAACTTACGTAACTGCTGGGTACAAGATGATGATTGAACCGCTCAAATATTACACTTCGTACCCCGTATAATTAACGCATATTATTCATAAAATAGTGCAACTTGAGCTTAAATTTTACATCAATTGCTTTAAGGAAGTTGCTTAATTTTTACGTCAGCATTGTTATCATGATCTAAATACTTTTAAAAGAGACGTTGGTTTCATCGTACTTATAGTGATTTGCACCGCAAGTATAAAACCTGGTATTCGAGGCAGCTATGCTTTTGCTGACATTAAATTTAGACAAAAGTAGCATATACTACTTCCTGGGTAATTTTCGTTTATAAAATAGGGAACAGCTATCAACAACTTGTAATGAAACACTAAATTTTTCTTATTTCTTAGAACTATTTTTAGTTAATTTTGCCATTATTTACATTTTTATTTTCAGTTCACTGTTAATTATCAACTTGGTAGTTTCTTGTTCAATGTTGGTAGCGAGTTGTATTTTCGAACGATCGAACATTCCAGCCTTGCTCTTGGCTGCCCCTTCTGAAGAGATACTTGAGTGGTTCGTTGTTTGAAAGTATGCTATGGCCCATTCTGTATAGTTATTGGCGTTTACTAACTAATAACCGCGAGTCGTGAATGATGTCTAGATTGAAACTCATAGATTGAAGCCTGATAGTGGTTTCCTTAATAAAAGAAAACACGGAAGTAAAAAATTACCTCGGCAAATCCAGCTAGACTGCATAATTTGTCTAACAAACATCGAACATAGAAAAGAGTGAAGTCAGTATTTTGGAAGTTAATGCATAATAACACACAACTGAGTAAGCTTTTAACTGAGTTGTGAATACAAAGGAAGCAACGGTAGTAAACATACATGTTGTATTTGTAGCTGACAAACAGCGGAAACAGTATTTTCTCTTCGCATAGTTTCTGAAATCTATATGAAGTATCCGACGGTAAATTTAGTTTCAACTTTAACAAATGAACAATACATTAAAAGCGCAATGTAATTAAGGAACTGGAATTTTTTAAAAGTTTTTTGGGCACATGGCTTTACGTCACTTTGACTTCGAGATCATTAGAGAAGTGAAAGAACTAGCGGCGATGAACTGCAAGAATTTTTACCATGTGTATGTGAAGGAAGCATCCCACAATTCTCCTGGAGTGATTTCGGAAAACCATGGAAAACCGAAATATCAATTGCCGTACCGGGTTTTGCACCTGCGTTCTCCCGAATACTAGGCCTACGTGTTACTGCTCATTCACCTTGTTCGGAACCCCTATGGTTTGCAGAAGAATGTTCAGTAGTGAATGAGCTGCTATAAACTGGTGTAATGAGTATGAGCTATTATCACTATGATTACAGTATAGGCAAAAAAACTATTCAGATCGTTCGTATGAAAATAATAAGTCTCTAAAGAACTCTTCGTCGACGTACTGTAAACACTTAAGGTGGGATGTAACCGAAAATGCACAACTAACTTTAAATCATATGTGAGAGCACATTATGCAATATAAAAGACCGAAACTTTCAGTCTCTGTAATGTTTTAACTCCTTTCTATGACAAAGCACACTGACCCTATCTGAGAAAGTGGCATTTGTATAGTTACTTACAATGTTTTTTGCCACTCACCATTGAGGTACCTATTTCAGAAAAAATTAGTATGAAGAATGAAAGAAATACAAGTACGAATAGAATTTATACCTCAATTTTAATTTTTGAAACAGTAAACCGTTGTAAAAATGCCAATGTAAATACCCCTAAAACCTGAAAATGGAAAAATTATGCACAATTCTTTATAAATATTTGTCTCTTCATTCTATAAGTCCTCCCTGAAAATTTCAGCTCTGCTTTCCTACGTACTAAAAAATAGACATATGAGAAAATGGCACTCAAATTTTAATGGAAGACATGAAGAAGGTGAAGAAGTCCGCGTACAGCGACAGATAAAAAATTATTTTAAAAACACTTTCAAGTGAGTTAACAGCTGAAATATTTCACACAATGCAACCATATAATTGGAAAACATAATATTCAGAAAATCAAGTTTTTGAGCTCTGATTCCTTAAAACATCAACTTCTGGCGATGAGATAATTGGCAGCAGTTCCAACAACGACTGGTGAGATAAAACATTCAGAGAAGCTTTTATTCCACGCGACTTTTAACCCAAGTTCTCTTTAGTAACTGTTTCGGTACACTAATCCTTCTTTTTTCATATTTGTCAAGAAGCCACTACAGCCTAAAGGAGCTAATTCACACTGATCTTCGCGTTGGACAGCCTGTATTACTGCCTTTTAAACGTATCAATTATTTTCTAACGAGCACTAAGTCCGGAATACGGACCGCCTTGTGGTTCCAGAAGGCACACTGCGCTTTGCGGCTTAAAATACACGCCCGCGCGGCGTCGCGATTGCTGTATCCGATTACGGGCAGGGAAAATCTCTCAAAGGCAGCACCGGCGGTAGCAGATCAAAAACAAATGGCGATGGAAAACGAACAGCTTTATCCAGCGATGGCAAATGATGAAAGCTTCTCGCAGGAGGCGGAAAGCCATTTCAGGAGGCTTTAAGCCTGTGGTACCTACCAGCTCTCGAATATCTTCTAGATCAAATAAAGATCGATTACAAAAGAATAGTATCTTACACACAACATTCAGTATTATTATACACTAACGTATCAGAAAAAAACTGAAAGAAATCTTTCATTTCACCTTGTTATTCAGGTTTATAAAATGATGATGTTCGAAACTAAACAAGAAACGATAAAAATTTGTATAGGTACTGCATAAAAATTTTGCTTTTGAAACAAATCAATGTAATAGTATGATTAACTGGTTGGTTTGCGCTGAGATCGTGCTTTGGCATCTCAATAAAGAGAAATTTGCAAGATGTTATCTATTGTAATATTCCATTGAATATTGAGTCGCTTTCGTTAATTCTGGACGTTTTAAATTCCTGCGTAGCCCAAGAGCTCATCTTATGACTTTACTCCAAGAAAGGGTTTTTCTCAGGGCTCCTATTAGTTTTACAACTGCTGGTTTCAAATCTTACCTTATTAAATTAATTCCTAAATCAATTATTAGATGGGAGGGGGGAGGTATATGTATGTATTTAGTAATACCCACTTATTTTTGTACTGTCATATTACATCCCATAGCTTACAGATTGGTCATAAACACCTAATTGCAGCTAGTTGTATTTAGGAAGTAATATCTGTTAATTCAATTTTATATACTTAAATTTTACTCTCGTTGTAAATATCTTCCCCCAGCAAGCTATGCACCCATTTCCCCAAGCCAAAAACCAGGATGAATAAAACATTCATTTCATATATTTTAATGGTAACTCGAGAGTAAACAGGTCATTCTCCCCGTCGGTTACTCATAAGGTAAAAGATGTTGCAGCCACTTTCTCTACTTGATCAGTACACACCACATATCAGTATATATAGTTTTCTCGAAGTTTTTCTGTACATTATGTTAGTATCCATAATATCTCCTATCCGTTTGGCAGCCTAACGCAGCCATCATGTGTGTTCAAAGAAGTATTTTTACCGATAACCTGATAGAAGGAACATTCTTTTCGACAAATTGTTGAAGGGAAAACTTTTGCTATTATGTGACGTTTTTTAATTGGCCTGTTGCTGTAAATAATCGATATCAGATTATCGTTTGCCTTGAAATGACGATTTTCCCCCCTATAAGGAATTAGCATTTGACCATCAAACCAACAAGCGTTGGTATCTATAGCTTTTCAGAATCGTATTTATCATTTCACCACTCGCATTATTGATTTTCATAAAGAGGGCAAGAATAAATTAATTGAAACCACCTTTTCCCCAGGCTGCACTCGAACCGGTGAGTATAGGTATATTATGTCAACGCTTTGGTTCCAGCACTACCGGAACCTCTATACTGTATATCTGTTCAGAACTTATTGGACTAACAAAAATTTCCTCTGTTTTCCCGCTCGCTACACACCTACCTCAAATTCTTAACTATTCGTAATCTTGAAAATGCAATTGGAAAAAAAAAAAAACCTCAGTTAAGTTAAGGTGATGTGCGATGGTCCATATTCCATACCGACGGAGGCTTCAGCAACGGTTGTGCTACTCAGAAATATATGAGTAGCGACAAAGAGTCAATAGGTGTCCGGGCATATAGAGAACTGTTTCTTCTGGACGGAGATCCGATTTAATTTTGCCTCGATATGAATGGTTATGAATGCTAATGTCAGGCTGCTGATAATAACTAAAACATGACGAGATTTAGAAACTGGGTAAATTTTTTTGTCTATAATGGCAGGATATATATAAATATATATTGACTAAAAAGAAAACCATTACTTCTTTAAGTATCTTATAACTAAAAACAACGTTATTATAAAATATAACATGATTATACTGCTTTAATAAAGAGAGAGACAATAGGCGGTAACAATAAAACCACAGGATTGATTAGAATTGAACGAAAGGCATCCATTAAAGTAAAAACATTGTAGGCCATGGCCGAATTCATTCCCGTTTGTTGCCACCATCCTTTCCCGCCTCTAATGACATTTAAGTCGACAAGGCGTAAATCCATAACCAAAACAAAACAAAAAAGAGACAGAGAGATTATAATTGTAGTTTCAATGACGTCATGTCTTGACTCGTACACGCATTCTTTTCGACCAAATGAGTGATAGGCCAGCAGGCAAAGAAATAGACATTGCTCGTATTAGTGAAAAGCATTTTTAGATTGTTTGCTGATGATGCGATTATTTATAGGGAAGTAAGGAATTCGGCCGATTGCTTAGAAATTCAGCGTGATCTGGATGTTATTTTGGCATGGTGCGCTGAATGGCATCTTACACTAAATTGTAAAAAGTACTAGACAATGAGCATAACTAACAAAAAGAATCCAATTGTTCAGAAATACGAGGTAAACAGTTCAGTTATTTATAAACGTTTCTCGGGAAACAAACCGAGTGATGTTGTTATTAATGCACAATATTTCGGCGACTTTATACTCCGTCGCCATCTTCAGGTGCAGTTGCAAGTCTTGAAGTCTGCCTTGAAGTCAGCCTTCAAGGCAGACTTCAAGACTTGCAACTGCACCTGAAGATGGCGACGGAGTATAAAGTCGCCGAAATATTGTGCATTAATAACAACATCACTCGGTTTGTTTCCCGAGAAACGTTTATAAATAAACAACGCCGAGAAAGATTACATTCATTTATAAGTTCAGTTATTGACATGGTCGATTCTATGAAATATTTGGGAGTAACAGTACAAAGTAACATGAAATGGGGCTTATACATTAATTCGTTTGTAGGTAGATCTAATTCTAGGCTGCAATTCCTAGGTCGAGTCTTGAAAAATTGTAACAAACTAACAAAGGAGATAGGGTACAAATCTCTTGCGCGTCCACATTTGGACTGTTGTGCCATTTGGGATTCGTTTCGTAAGGGGCTGATTGACAGTATAGAGAAAGTACAGAGAAGAGCCGCTCGATTTGTGACCGCTTGCTACAGTCCTTATGAAAGCGTCACAGAACTGATTAGTAGACTAGGCTGGGAGTCTCTATTAGATAGACGACGCACGTTTCGTTTAAACATTTTGGTAAACATGCGTACTCCCACTTTCACTTACGAGTGTAGTGAAATACTTCGTCCACCAACCTATTTGAGTCGGAATGGCAGGAAAGATAAGATTAGAGAAATAAGGTGCCGCACTGATTCTTATATGAATTCTTTTTTTCCCTCGTACCATTGGGGATTGGAACAGCAAAGAGATTATCTTTGGTGTTGAGCATCCTCTGCCACCCACAATATTGTAAATTGTGGAGTACATATGTAGATGTAGGTATCATCAGGACTATATTTTTAGCTGGAATGCATGCATGGTAGTAATCAGTTCTAATCTGTTGCTGCCAATGACTTATATTTTGTGTGTTAAGACGTCACCAGACTGGACCGGGAGCTACAACAGGACCGGGATAGAGTCCTGGACCCCTCGTACCGGTCGTTGCTGCTTTCCGCAATGATCTAGGCAAATCTCTGCCTCATAAACTACACATTTCACAAACAAAAATACACATATTACACACAAAACATACAGTAGCTACACAACCATCCTCCACTAGTGAAAATTCTCCGGATCTGACAAATCAGGTTTTATAATGAGTAGGATACCTATCTCCACTCTCCCATAACTGCACAGTGGAAGCCTTGTGCGCAGGTGCTAGTGTTGGGTGGTACGCCATGGCCGATTCGGAAAAAAAGGAAGAAGGGGGGGTCCATAAACTACGTGGCTAGAGGGCTTGGGGGGGGGGAGGAAGAGCTTCAGTAGATAGTTACGCTGGACTACGTGGGAGAGGGAAGATTCCGAGCCAAGCAACGTAGTTCTTCATTCATGTTGTTTGTCAGATTTTAAATAATGTACAGAACACACAACACGTTATAAATATTTATTCCCGTCATTTGATTATATCCGTATGTAATTTACGATAGTCTGACCAGAGAAAATAGCACAATATGTCTTCCAGAATCAAAAAGGAAAAATACTACGTGCGGCGCAGGGAGGGGGGGGGGAGGAGGAAGAAGCGTAAAGGCAAAAGCCACCTCAAGCTACGTGGAGGGAGGGGGGGTTGACGGGGCGTCAAAATACAACTACATAGTTTATGGACGCTCCCAAAGATGTAAGACGGCTTTTCCTGTTACAGTGACCAATGCATCAAGTCGATATCTGTGTAAATTATAGTCACATAAAACAATCTGGAATGCACAAATTAGATGGGTTATATAGACAAAGAAAGAATCAGTAAAATGGGTGCTAGCGTTTCTCCGAATAGCAGGTACGTCAGGAATAACTTACAAATCATTCCGTTATGTTCAGTGCTCAGCATTCCCCAGCTTGGGTTCAAATATTTCTACTTCTAAATATGGAAAAGACTATATAAAACATGATTCACAAGATATTAATGAGAGAATGATCAAACTGAGGAGGTAACAACTGATAGGGCAAACCGCAATAGACAGACGCCAAATTCGTACAACTTTAACGACAGACGTTGCCTTCGCACGAAATTACAGTTTGTCACAGTCTGAGACAAAAGGACTCTGGTGTTCCATTTGAGACGAGACATTCGGATACTGGAGAAGCTCTCAGCTACATTGCTGCGAGTTGCATGTTGTCTCTTAGCTGTAACTGCAAACAGAAGACGAACTTTAACAAACTAACGTCAAAAGGATGGCGTTAACAGCTAGCGGAGAGAGAGAGAGCTGAATAGAGGACCACAGTGACTCTACAGCCGAACCAGAGAGACTGCCTTGTGGCCTGAAGTCGAAACAACTGCAGAGAAGGTATTTCTCACAGCATAACATCAGGAAATAACATTTAAATGCTACGCTCAACCCGAAGTAAGATATTTCCTTCCTTTTAACAAAGTTAGATGCGTGAAACATGCCGTTGAAGATGAAATAAAAGTGGTTTCGCATTTTCCTCTTCTATCGCTGCCGTCTTCTTTTTTGTGTTCTATATTATTAACTTATTTTACCTACCCAGATCGACGAGTTTTTGAGTTCATTGAGAATTTTTCTCCACTTTTCCTCCATACTGATGACGTTGCAAGCACAAGATTGTCTCGGTGATTACCTCATGACTTCAGATTGGTCGGAATTATGACACTGCAACAACAAAATAATTGTAAAGACGACACTGTTCACATTTATTTGCGTCCCGGTTTGTAATTTATAAATGTTTTGTTATTTGGTTTATGACAGGTATACTTTTGAGACCTACGAGGCTTTGAAATTTTAATGCAGCGACACTTAAAAGAAAAAATGAACAAGGTAGATGCTGTTCACTGATTTCCTGCAAAATTCTAGCATTTACACCGAAACGATTATCATGCACCCATTCATTGGCATAACAAAAATAATTCTTTCGTTACGCATTTGTCATACGTTAATGTTTTTACTATCGATTAAGGAAACCCCAAACCAATATTCAGATTGTTGATCAAAAAGTTATAAAATTTAGACTTCGTGGTTCTGATGTTTGGAATAGATATTTATATCATCAGATCCTTTGAAGATTTTCACATTTTCTAAGAAAATGACCTACTTAGCCAACCTGTCATAGGAAATCATTCAAAACAACGGACACTTACTTTAGTGTTCTACAATATTGATATTCAAGCACACCAAAGTAAGTGTAACAAAATAAGAAAACGGGTGAAATAGTAACAAAAGTGAACTAGTAATAGAAACGACTTACGTCAGCACACAGATAATTATTTTGATCTTTTCGCACTATTGACCTAATGTTTAATTATTTTCTCTATCTGCTTTTAGGACGAATTGCCCTGTAGTCACTTAAAACGGCATCCACAACTTCACGTCTGGAGTGCAATGATTGAATTTACGGAACCACGACAGTAACTTATTTATGTTGGTTGCAGCAGCTAACATTTTCTTGTTCTGATTTTCCCAATTATAACGGCGTCTTGCACTTTTTGTTAGTACATTGTTGGTCCTGTCATATTCACCATTTGTACACTAATATCATAATGTATAATTTAAGGTATTGTTATTCAGTTTATTGATACAAGCTGTAATAACATAGCTGAAGGGGAATGGATTCTGGTTGGCCGAAAATACACCAAACCTGAACGGAGGAAACAAATTTCCATACGCAAACATCTATAAGAATTTAATGTTAGGAATTTTTCGATGGTTGTGTTTTCAAGGAAAATACTGTAAAAAGATATTTGCAAATCACAGAAAATCAACACTCGTTACCATTTTGCAATGTTTGAGCTTCTCCCTGCTTCTTCTATGATTTTCATCCGATCTTTCTTTGTCAATGTTTCGCAGAAGTCGGACGTGAAAGGTCTATCCCCATGCGAAGCACCAGTTATGGCATAGTTTATACCTACCTAAAACGATTCTTTAACGAAACTGACATCACAAATTAAATCAATTAGTACTCTAAGGCATAGGTGTCAAACTCAATTTTGCAGAGGGCTGTATATTAAATTTAGAATGTGTAGGTGGGCCACATTCAAATTTTAAAAAATGTACTGAATTATTATAGCATTTAATTTATTTAATTGTATACATGATTCTTCTTTCTGTGTCACATTGCGATCACGGGCCGTATTGATAGGGACCGGGGGCCGGATGTGGCCCACGGGCCGTATCTTTGACATCACTGCTCTAAGGTTTAAGGGTGTAGTCACCATTTTTTTATTTATCAGTTAAGAGTGTAATTAGGAAATTTGATTAGAGACTATTGATACGTCCGCTAAAGTTCGAAGACATCGGAACACCCAATCGAAACATTTATGAAATTATTAAGTGTGATTTTGTCAGCTCCACGCCATATTGAGATTAAAACCCGATCAGTTTTACCAGGTTTAAATAACATCTGCAAAAAATAATTGGCACCAAAAAATTAGAAATAACTTATATTCAGGCGAAACAGAGTATTGTAAGAGTCAGGCCACACAGCAGTTCCTTTAAATATGTAACGGACACTGGGTAACAGTTGCAAATACTCACTCGTAGTTAGAGCTATCATGATGATATGGCTTGCAAGAAAATTCATTGTAAAATTAATTCATTCCACCATCACATGAGTGTATTTTTCATCTGTACCCAATAAGGATTCTTTTTCTCCTATCTTGTGTCTCTACCGTATAAAACCTGTAACAGTGAACAATAATCATTGTAGATTTGTAAATGAAAACACCGTCTGTTAACAACTGTTTTTTAATTCGTAAAATCTCATAGTCGTCCGTATGGAATGGGTCATCGTCAGTGACTATAAATGACCACACGTTCTCGTTAAGAAATTTGCATTATTTGTATACATAACTAAGTATTAACAAAGAACAGTTTACTTACCAATTTTGGTAGACACAGATACATGAAGCTGTGATTCAACATTGCTCCTACATACTACGAACATATTGGGTTCTACAAAAATGCAAATATTGTTATTCCTGATTCCTGACCAAAATGTAACTGCTTCTACAAAAAATTCGCAAGTGGAGTGTATTTTGTCAATAGTTAATTGTATATACAAATTTCTTAACAATATCATGTATGTACGGTGCATATACAGTCCTATGCTATAAGGACGAAAAGCGTCTGAGATTGTATTAATTAAAAAAGTTTTTAATACATGGTGTTATAATTTACAAGCGTTACAAGCAACTACGGAAGACTGGCCAACAACCAACGAATTTTTGTTGTGTTCTCTAAACACGGAAGGTGATTTTTTTTATTATTATTTTTGTGTCAAAGGTTCCTTACCTAGATGATGTAATATGTTTTTCAGGGGACTAGGAATGTGAAGCAGTATTCGGCGCTTGTTCCGAAGCCGTAACTAATCTCCCGTTGCCCATGCTCGACATCGCACAGTATTAATCCAGAATTAGGCAGCTCGGGCGTGGCCTGTGCTCTGTGTTATGCCAACGTCACCCTTCCTCCCTGGGGTGGTGCACCGGCTTTCATTTCCGGTGGCGCTCGGAGAGGCTCGTTGCCGGATGAGGGATCTGCGTCGTAGTTCCCCCCTTCACCTCCCCCCCCCCCCATCCCCGCGTCATGGCACCGAGTCCTCTGCCTCGTGGGGCGGTGACCCAAGTCCCAATCCGCGGCATTGCACCATCTTAGCCTCGTCTGTTAGACCAGATACGCCTTCAGCAACTTGCAAACATCTTCACTGACTTGCTTCTTGGGGATGTCTAGTTTTGCCTCATCTGTTCACGACCGACCTCTAGCACAGATATAATTAGGTTTTGTTACATTTGTTTTATCATTTTTCCCGTTGTAACAACCTGACCCTCTGCCTTTATACTTCTACTAGCTGATACCCGTGACTTCGTACACGTGGATTAAGAATTTCTTTGCCAGAATTTAATATAGAAAGTAGTTGGTAAAGCAGGATTGGTCCCAAACAACACCGAGTTGGTGTAATATAACATGAAAACCATCACTATATCATTCTACCATAGAACCTGTCTCTTGAAGAAAATCAGTTTCCAATATATTTAAAAACAGAAAAACAAACGAAGATGTGGGGGGGAGGGGGGGAGGGGTGTTGACTAAGGGCAGCTTTATTTCAGATTGGTCTTTTCTTCTTTCTTCAGCATGAGCTTCCGATTCTTGGGTTCTAATATGGTAACTTTAACCGCTCATGCTTTGCTAGAGCTATAACTTATGGCAGTTTACGCCCGCAAGGCAAGTCAAAAAAGAAGGCAACAAACTGGCGCCAGAAACATTTAAGCAGACACAAAGTAATAGGACAGAGAAAATCTACGTCTATACTAAATAATACGTTTTCCTTTAAACGAAATTTATCAACAAATTATACACTAAATAATGCGCGAGAAGCAAACCCTGAGCAACCGACGTAACATAACAGACTAACACACACATCAGTCCATCTGTCACCATTCGATAAATTTCGTGACTACAACTGTTAATCATAAAAATGTTATGTTTCCTCCCTACAGGTATTCGTGTCGAATTCCGTCAATATCGGTATAGGCATTTAGTCGACAAAACGTTAAAAAAAAAAAAAAAAAAAAAAAAAAAAAAAAAAAAAAAAAAAAAAAAAAAAAAAACAGAGACTTACTTGCGCATTAATAGTAATATTACAGCAGATCATATACACACTGACTGAAAATTACCCCTGAAGGATCAATATAACGTAAAAAAGTGTACACCTATAACATTGCAAGACTACCTACGATTTGCCTCGCATTGCACCTCTAAATTTGTGATATCTGCAGTTTAACTTTAAATCCGAATAACCGACTGTCCAGGCGTGACTCTTACAATCAAAAACAATTTTTAAAAATCTTTGCTTCCAAGGAGGTTAGAACCGGAGACCACGATCCAAACATCAGTATGCAAGCGCTTTAACTACTGAGCTACCTGACCGCTGTATTGGAAGGAAGTACAGAGACCTAGACATCCAACGCGTCTGTTTATCACCGTTCAGTAATTTTTCGAAATTATAAAACAGCATGTATTATTTATAAAGATAATTTTTCAACCAAATGTAGACAGTATTTTTCTCCTTGTTTCAGAGGATAAGTATGCAAAGTTTCATCAAGATCGGATAAAAACTGTGGATTTGTATGAAGAACAAACAAACAAACAAACATTCATCTTTGTATATTTAGATTTAACACTAATTGTACTTCGTGCTAAGCATTGCTTGCATTTACTGTAAGATGATTTATTAACCGTAAGATAAATGATAGAAACATTTACAAAAATAAATAATTACGATTCTATCAGTTTTAATGAACTCGGTATTCATACCTATCAATCGACGCATTACATTGATAGCTCTTCAGCACGTCATAAGTTTCTTATACATATTAATCTTCCATTTTCATTGATGGTTGTCAGACATTTTTGAATTTTAATATAAACAGCAAACTTCCGAAAACAGCAGTTCTAGATACCGACAAATTAATGTTCACATAATCACGTAGCGAGAGTGAGCATACTTTTACACAGATATAGAGAATTGGACTTACTTCTTCATATGCAGAGGCACTTCTCGATTGGTAGTAACGACGATAGGGCTCCTATTGTGTGTGGTGGTGATCGAATACCTTTCGCGTAAAGCGATCTGGAATCGTGTTTTGCAATCCCAAGGATGGAGCTGCCAACCCTAACTTCTTAAATTTATATTGCTGGTTTTAACCTTTCTCCCATACGGAGGAATATAGAGGATTCCACGTCTTTTCCCTCCCACAGGTTAATTTTTTGTTTCATAGGGTTCGTTTAGGAGCACCTGGTCTTGGCGCTAACCAGGTGGCAGGAACGGAGATGAATGATTTCCAAGCATCCCTTACCAGCTTTAATGGCTACCATTCTGCAGTGTACTTAAATTAATACTAAAATTTTTATGACTTTTCCATACCTTCTCTCACTCTCTCCACAGCAAGATTTTAGACTCCATAGTTCATTTATTTCTCTAATTATTTGCATCCTTTATTGCGTCCATTAATGTCGTTGCGTCACACCATGTCGTCAGTGAGTTCATCTTGCGTTCTTATTATCTTCCATAACGACTAATGCCTTGCCTTGTACAGTACTATTTATATTTGCCTTCTTCAAGCAAGGAAAAAATACTTATCCTTTCCTCCTATAACAGCTTGTTTTTTATTACTCGATTAAGAGTATGCGTTGATACACTTTTGAACACCATATTTATTGGTCTATTTAACATCTATTCGCAACTTAAATATTTTTAATTACAATACTTTATAGTAATTCTTATTCTCAGCTGTTTATAATACCTTGTCCTTGTAGTTGTTTTATTTTGCTACAAAAAGTCTATCATTTCGTTTTTTTGTTTTATTTATCCCTTTGCTTTGATTACTCTTTACATTATTAAATTATACCTGATGATGTACGATCTCCGCTCTCATTATTCTCTCCCACTCTGCACTTTTACTTAAATACAATTTGATATTAATTTTCTTTTACATTCATTTACGTGTTATTGCGATTAATAAACTATCATTATCGACTTTTTCAGTGTGTTATGAAGCGTGTTTGTCACTAAACTGTTCTGATCTATATTCTCTTCGTAAGCTATATTTAGACTTTCTATCACAAAATACAGGACATGTTGTTTCCCTGGATACATCACAATAGAAAACCATAAAATAAAAGCTAGATTCTTTTCATTACTTAGCAATTTCGAAGTTTAAAACATGCCAGTTTTCAAAAATAAAGGAATAGAACTTACCCGAAGCTATTGAGCTGTTAATTTAATGAATTATTTTTGATTACCAAATGTGAACTTAAGTTTGTTACGCATCACTGTTTTTTTTTTTTTTTTTTTGATTTTTTTTTTAACTGCTTAACGTCTCTTAACAGCGAGGTCTTAAGAGACGGGAAAGGATAGGGGGCAAGGAATGGGAAAGAATTCGGCCATGGCCTATTGAAGCAATCATACCTGCACTTGCCTGAAGTGATATGGGAAACCATGGAAAACCCAAATCTGGATGCCCGAACGGGGACTCGAACCGGCGTCCTCCCGAATGCGAGGGGAGAACGCTAACGGTTACACCACCACGCTCGGTCACTGTTTCGAGTTTCCATGCTGACTAACTAGGAATATACATATTCAGAAATGAATTTAAATGTTAACCATTTCTTTTTCCATTATGACGAAATTTAACTTTTGTTTTTAGTATAGAGATTTATCACAACTAACTGAAAAAGAAACAATAATAGTACCTTCAGTAACTAGGCTGCAGTACAATCATTATAATAGAAATATTAATATTCTGCTGTTTCATATTAATTCCACGGAGCAAATTGCGGCTAAACCAACTGAAAATTCTGAACCAAATTGTCAGTTGCTTTAACTATCAACCCCGTATGCTGCATTAGGAGCAACCTCTTATGCGCAATCTTGGAGCTACAACATTCATAAGGATAGCGCTAGTTTCCTATATGTTACATTGCTACAAGACTTTGAGCACAAATCACACCACTCCTACCACCAGCCTCTCAGAGATATTTCAACCAAGTCAAACCTGTATGAGGTGTGGCCAGTCATAATCACTAATATTATTAATGCAAAAAACTAACCGAAAAGTGTCAGATAGACTGATGACGTGTGTAAGTCTCTATAATGTAATATGGTTCAAGGATGGCTTCTCTCGCAGTCGGTTTGTGTAAGATCTCTTTATGTGTAGGCACAACTTATAAAATACTTTTTTATATTCAATTTCACCGAGGTTTGAGCAGTGTGATTACCCCCTGCTACTTGCCATTTGGGAGGACCGGGGTCAAACCCGGTTCGGCCATCCTGTCTGAGGGTTTCAGTGGTTTTCCTCAGTCACTCTAGGCGATTGCTGGGATAGTTTCTTACAATGCCACGGCCAACCTTCCACCCTGTTTCCCTCCCCGTAGACTAGTAGGCTGAAAAGGATCTCCGTGATCCTCCAGCAGCCCGTCTCCCAGCCTTCAGCTGGGAGGAATGAAATTGTAAAAATATATATATATATATATATATATATAGTCTACTCTTTGATCGAGGCTCCAGTAATACAATTTCCCACTACTACCTGCAATTCGTGAGGTCTGGGGTCAAACCCCATTCGGCCATCCTGACTGAGGTTTTTCCGTGGTTTCCTAAGTCACTCAAGGTGAATGCTGGGATGGTTCCCTTACAATGCCACGGCCGACTTCCATCCCCCCTCCCTCCCCTTTAGGTTAGTAGGCTTAAAAGGGTCCTTCACCTGAGAGGAATGAAATTGTGAGAAAAAAAATATACTCATTGCAATTATTTGTCGCAATTTACTGTCCCACCTAACTGGTCATACTATAACTAAATCATAGGCCTAATATCGATTCAATGTCACGATTCTGCCTCCGACGCACAGTGGTTCAGGATTAGATTATTGTGAACACTTGAACTTGCGTCATACTCATAATATCAATCTAAAAGAAATTGCTTTAGATAACATTTGCTGTGCTGATCAAAATTTGTTATGTTCAATTTTTGATAAAAACGAGTCCTTCACACTTAAAAAATTAAAAATTTAAAAAATATTTGGGTGGAAATCTATTTTTTTTTCATGGCCCTATATCAAAATATCAAAGTCAAACGATATGCAATCGTAAGTACTTATCTTTCTTAGTATTACGACATAAACATTTCTTGCGTATCCTTGACTACAGGGTGCAAAAAAAAAGGTTTAGGTTGCATTTGATGTGCTGATCAATAATTATTATGTTCAATTTTTTGGATCCATATTATGACTTTTCTTCGAACATCCACTATATTTTAACCCTGAATTTCACTTGCGCCCTATAGTCAAAGCGGAAAGGATACGCAAGAAATTTTTATGTTGTAATATTAAGTAGGATAGGTACTTACGATTGCATATAGGGCCGTGAAAAAAAAATAGATTTCCTCCCATACATTTTTTAATTTATTTATGTTAAGTTTGAAGGACTCATTTTTATCAAAAATGGAACATAACAATTTTTGATCAGCACAATAAATGCTATATATATATATATATATATATATATATATATATATATATATATATATTATCGATATTTTTGTCTTAGTGCGAATGTCTACTATCCTTCAATCCTGAACCACTGTGCGACGCTGCCTCGTAACAAAGAGTCGTATCCCCACTGTCAGAAGCATCCGAATTCAGATATGAGATAATATTGCACTTGCGGAAGTATCAGTAGCACTTCTTTCTCTCGTTGAAAAGATGATGCAGAAAAAAAAGAAAGGCGCCGGAGGTCTCGTCAGTTATTTAAGAAGAAAAATATTAATGTCCATGATCTGTTGTATACCCTCAGACTTGAAGATGTGATCGGTTTCAGAAATTTTGTATTGATACTTTTACTGGTTTTTAGTTTATTGAAAATGGTCGGACACTGTATTTTTAAAATAGAGGCAACATAATAGTATATCTCCTGATATCAAGCTGGCCACACTCCGATTCCTTGCTGGTCAAAATTTCTACACAAGTCTAAAGTATACCTTCAAATTTTCGAAGCAAGTAATATCACGTATTGTCTAAGACGTGTGAGGCCATCATACTTTTGGTAAAAAAAAAAAACACACTAATGTAGGTAAAAAATGTTTTATTGTTAAATTTAAAAATACAATCAAAATACACACAAACACATAATATCAAAGGAGCTTGTAAAATACAGTTTGAATGGGACAACTACAATCTTGACTCAGAATTTGGCAAACAAACTATACGTTTCGAGGCGAAAATACTGTCAAAATTTAGCGTTGCTGAACTTGATTTTGCAGAAGGAGAAGGAATTGGTGTCGCAGTTGTTGAACTGAAGGGTTCTGAGGTAGGCAACGGAAACAGCAAAGCATTTTTTAAGTGAAATTTCATTTCCCTAAAATTAGCTTTTTATATTCCATTCTAAAATCCCCTTCAGCGGGTGAATCTTCTTTCCTATTTTGGCGACTGAAACTTAAAATTTTTCAGCTAGCTCTTTTACATAATCGGTTTTAGTACCCAGACCATAAAACGTCACAGAGGCAATGAGGGGCTTGCAGATGGTTCTATTAGGCTGAAGAATTACCTCTATAGTACACATGTTGACGGATAAATTTCAGTTTATTAAATTAAGAGTAAAAGAGCACAAGAATTAATTATGAAAAGCCCACATTACTTCACAGGTGCACAGTTTGTAAGTTTTGTAGTGACTGAAACCAGCGCAGTAAGTTAGGAAATACGTCCGCACTAGAGTCGTGCAAAGGTTGTTTAGGCTTGCTCGGTTTATCACTGCCAGCGCTACCTCTTCCGGCCAAATACCGTAAAGGGTCCATCCATTAATTACGTGAGGTGTTTCTACTTAAGTTTGGACTCCACCCTCCCTTGGTGAAACCTGGTAACATGATACAGACCTCGTAATTTTGAAGACTTTTTTTTTGACGTGAGATTATTATCGACTCCCCCCACCTCTCCTTCAATGAGACTTTGCCGGACCCCTATTTTAATCTCACGTAATTAGTGGACGCCCCCAGATAGAGTACAAACGACCTAGCTTGAAGATAAGCTCGAGCAGGAAAGTAGGCTTCGTTTGTTAATCACGTGTTGCGTGGGGATGTAGTGACACTGGTATTCTATTGGTACTGTCGAAACAGGCACTAACTGCATCGCCATCTTAAAATCGCTTAAGAACCGGTCTTATTGAAGAATGAAGTAACTGAAGAATTAAGATTGGAGACAATATGTCTTCTTCTTCTTGCTAGTTTATTCGTGTTGTTGTAAATTTTTATAAGATTTTGTACGTTTACTTTCAGAAAATTTGGATACTTAAAGTAAAAATCGGTATACTGCACCACATTTCAACTTTTCTGTGATGCTATTTCACCATCGAAATATGCTCTTTTTGGGCAAAGAACAGCTGTAAGTGACCAATTTAGAACGATGTGTACTTATATGAAAGGTGTGTATTACCTCTGTCATCAATTTAACATCCAACATTCATAGGCATATTTCGTTCTCTTTTAACATTGTATTTTCTGTATCTATACATTAGGCTGTAGCCTCCAATTCAACTCAACCTCACTTAATCGCTTTTCGTCCCTCAAATATATAACACAAACTTCAGTTTCTCAAATAAAGGAGACTGTATGTTACCATGGACAAGGCGGATGCAATTCAACGGTAAATATATTCTGTAGATAAAGGACACAATCTATTTCCTAGGTGGAAAGTTAGATAAAAACAGTACTGTTAGATGTCGAAATAAGCTAAGTAGGTTTTATGTACAGCTGCTACACTACATGAGCTGGTTTCATCATTACAGAAAAATCTTTTTCCTCGCCATATGAACGAACTTTTGTATAATTATAATCACATATGACAGTAATATCAGTTATGTCATTAAAGCGTGTTTATGTCGTAAATTATTAGGTACAAATCTTTAAAAGACTTTACATTTATTTGAAATCTCTATATAAATCATAATGTATTAAATGTGGATTCAGGGTATACTTTACGTATATCTGCAACTGCAGATAATTTATTTTTGTTAAGGTTTTCGTTACACTAATCTCATGGTTGTTAATAATTCCGTTACAGATGATTATCAAACACATACACGTTACGCATCATATCTACGGTGGCTCGGTTAGTAGAACATACAGAAAATGTTGATAATAATCATTTATAGACTGTAGTATTTTTATGCATTCTGCAAATTGATTCTATTCGTGGGACAGCTTCAATGTTAATGTGCTTTTTGGGGTAACTTTCAAGTAACTTACATCTTTTTATATCCAATTCTAATAATAAATTCCAAGTCCACCACGATAAATGCTAGTAAAGTATGTTTGCAAATGCCTGGCAGAGTGAATCAGCAGTTAAAGTAAATAAATTCAGAATGGTTCACCATCCTTTAGGTGAAAATAGAAAACAGTACTCATAGTACTTAATCTCAAACATCCCACATATAGTAGGCCCTAAAAAAGAAATTGAGCAAATCTATCAGACAGTTAGCTGGGACGTTGCTCTGTGAATGTTGTTTATGGAGACGGTAGTCAGTATGACGGAAGTTAGCACCGAATTGCAAAAACGAACGGCTTTAAATGAGTATCGTAACTGAACATTGGGGGCGTTTTGGTAGCTCAGTGCCTAAGCACGAGTCCCGGCAGGCGCAGGAATTTTGAGAGTTGTGTTTAATCATATGAGCTATGCCAGGACGCTCCGTGGTTCGGATTCCACGTTAAACTGTAGGTCCCAGAGGAAAGGAACTGGCCGTCCTACCTCTGACACAATGGATTAGTACGCCTCCTTCGGGAGGATCCAACCAACCTTCGGGTTGTGGACTAAGTTAAGTTTTTTAACTGAACATTACTGGCATATTTCTTAGCAGAGCTGAGTCGACGAATTGTCTGCTTAAGTACGCACCTGTTCGTTGGATAAGTGGAAAGACGACTTCAGTCCTTCGCCGAAGAAAGTCGATAGCAGTCAACACGAATCTACCACCTAGGAATATTCGTGGCTAGTCAGTGTACCAAATGTTCTCATACGCATGTGTAGGGAGCTATTAGACAAAACAGATTTATCTAAACTATGTGCAAAAATATCATGTGCACTACTTAATTTCTCTTCATATTCATTTACCAATCTTAGTTATTTAATTAGGATCAACGTGTATAGTGTTTCAGTTTAGAAATAAAAATAATAATGAGTTATCATTCATTTTAAGGTTTCTCCAAATTCTTTAGCTGCAAAATTATGGCTTTTAATTACGTGCATACTGGACCATAAATCCTCTCTGAACCATGCCATAAATGTAGCCAGCAAAGCTACTAATTAGTTAATTATTCCGTGTAATCAATCCCACACAGCCAGAGTACCATACTATGAATAACACTGACGTAAGGTATCTCGTTTACGTTTTTCACTTCTTCGGCACTTGAGAAATTCTGTCAAGGCTTTTGTCTGCAAGTTTTGCTGGGAACAAAACTGGACTGAAGACAAATGGAAGCCACCCAGCGAAATTTATCGAGGTGTCAGAGATTGCTGTTTGTGTTCCAGATACAAATGAACTAGATTTGCAAACGGCAGAAAAACAAACGAAATAGAGGAAACAAATATTCAGAAATCATAATCTTCCCATCACAGGAAGCAGAAAATGAAACGCATCTTATTAATAGGAGTGCTATTAACTTGTTCACAGGTATCAATTTATCTTCATTGTTCTTTGAAAAAATGTTGTGGCCAAATTTATTACCATTCAGGTTTCATCCATAACACTATAATTTCGGGATTTTAATAATCTGTTAGTGTCTTTACTACACATCATAAACATATTTGAAAACGTCATTAATAAGGAATGTATCGGTGAAATATTCTGACTGAAATTGGAAGGAATGGTAAATAAAAAAATTCTTTGATGGTCTGAAAAACTCCTATACTGTTCTACGAATGGTTAGAACATTTCCACGATACTTTTTTTTTTGTATTTAAAGACCTTAATTTAGGTATACGATCTATACCACACAGCATGAAGTGAGTTATGTAACTGCTACCCGATGAAAATAGTCATAGTAACTCAACACTTTAATAATGTAACAACAAACGTTTTACAAAGTGCATGTTTCTGCAATTAAGGAATGTAGCTCGTGGGTATTAAAGACAATTTATTTTTGTCGATACTTTAACCAGGTCAATGGAATCTTAATTACTCACAACCACCTACCATCTACCTGCAAGCATTGTTAGGAATTCAGTTTTTTTTAAATGTTCAGCGGTACAAATTACTATCACTTTTTTTTTATCGATGTTTAATATATTGAAATGTGTGTGGCTGCCCACCATCGACACTTATTTCCCTGTGAGTACATTAAACCGTCTAAACTGACTCGCCTAACAATCTTAAGCAATTACTCTCAAGAAAATAGGCTTTATTTGTCCGCCAACTCACAGAATAATGTAACTACAACTTACATGTTTTCAATTAATCACGATAACAAACGTGTAGAAAAATAAGACCTGACAGGTTTTTTATATTTATAAGAAATAGATTATAACGTACCTGCAGGCGAGTGTTGTATTTTACTAACTATACACAGTATGTTCTAACGAAAGTTATGAAGCTTAAGACATAAGATATAACTAACCTTCTTATATATCTAACATTCATCGTTATTACAGAGCGGTCTGCTGGTTCAGTGGTTAAGGTCTCTAACCGGGGAACGAAAGGTCCCCATTTCGAATTCCTGTCTCGTCGGGGATTTTCATGGGCCTTCAACTCTGCCACAGCTTGCTGTGTAATGTGAAGTACGCCAGAACGCTTCCGTGGTTCGGATCCCACGTTAAACTGTAGATCCCCTGTACCCGGTAAGATTACTGGGTTAGGTTAAGATGGCTACGACAGGGGCCGAACGCGCAGCCAGTTGAAACCGTCACCAGGTCATTATGACCACACGGAATTCTTACTACTATTACTGCGAAGTTTTCTGTTACCACCATGATTATTTGAAGGGATTTTGTAAATAAATTGAACTCCCTGAAGTCTGAAGATATCAAGATCAAACTACTAAAATATCGCAACGTTATAATTCTTTTTTTTTTTTTTTTTTTTTTCAAAACCAACATAATTGTATTCTGTGACGTGGTTAGTAAAAAGTAAAAGTCAGTTTTTACGTGTTCTCCTCCTGAATTACAAATCCAAACTGAACATGCTAAGGACTTTCATTTACTAATTTCCAATACTATCCTAATAACGATATTAAGAAACCGAGCTTGGTGGGTGAGCGGTTAACGTTCTGGCCTCGCATTCGGGGGACGCCGGTTCGAATCCCCGTCCGATTTGGGTTTTCCATGATTTCCCCGAATAACTCCAGGTGAATGCCGGGATGCTTACTTGAAAGGGCCTTGGTCGAATTCCCTCTCCTTACTTGCCCCAGTCCTTGCTGGAGTCCCACTATTTAAAAATGTTCTTCAATCAACCACAGTCAGTCACTGCGTGCTACAATGTGGAAGAGGAGCGTTATTCTGTATTATTGTTATAGAATTGTGTGTAATAGTTTTTTGATGTAGTGGAATGACGAGTTGTGATCAAGATATTCGAGTTTTACGAAACAGTTCGGATCGAGGTAAGTTGCAACAGATGATTATTTTTATTTGGTGACTTTCTTTAACAGGAGCAGTTTCCGTGTTATATGCATGCAATATGTTGGTAACTATTCAGTTTTCAGACAAGTCTGCTGAATTTTTGTAATGCAAGCACAGTGGCTTCCATCTTTATCGGTAACTGCTGCTCATAACTTTTGAGGAATTGGCGAACAAAATTTTTTACCCTAGAAGCAGTAAGGCACATGAATATTTGCTGTCCTAACCACACTTCAAGCAGTCGCCATACAAAATCTTTAGAACAAAACTTTAATTTGTCTACTGAAAACAGAAAAATGATAGGCGTCCACAATTAGTTCAGTTGACTGTACGGTATCTGTGTTTTTCCTACATGAAATCATATACATCAATCGGTAGAGAATTTCGTTTAGCTAGCAGTAAATACGCAATACAATAAGGTTACACGTTCCGTTTCTAGAGTACACATGTTTGAAGGTGGAAGCAAGTGAAAACTTAAGGAAATTCTGAACAGAATTGAAGTTAACTTTTTGTAAGTAGTAGATTTGGTGTGATGAAATTTCGGTCATCTAGTGCATTTTCCCGTGTGCTCGTGATTCATGTTACACACGTTCTATGACTCTCCACTTGTAATAGGACGCGGGTTGGATACGCAGTTAAGAATTCAATTCTTTGATTTTTTGTTTCTGGCGAACGTTCTCCATACTGTAATGAACATACGTAATCCGTCAGTTAAAAGATGATTAAAATGGCTAACAATAATTTTACGGTCAGGTTTGCATCGCTTTAAGTAAATAAAGATTTTTTGAGAAAGAAAAATAAATTCTTTTGATCAAACAAGTTTTCCTTCAAGATGGAAGTAAGGTACGAAAATGTTGCTATGAAAATAAATACAAATTGTATATAATTACCTTAAATATTAATTCATTTTTTTTCTGACTGTAAAAATGAAGAAATATTTCTCACAATGAATTCATACCTAACGAAAGTGCGTATAATGCGTTTTTTTATTACTATTCCTGTGCTGGTAAACGAATATAATATCATACATCAATTATGTCTCATTAAAATGTTTCCGATATGGTCGTATGTGTCCACAAAATTTTTATGCCAGAATCTTTCACTGATCTTATTGGGGCGAGCGACACTAGCCGACAATTTTTTATTTTTGTGGTAAACGTTTTGAAAAAACTACTGTACATCTAGACATGAAATTGAACATAAATCAGCTGGCCCTAATAATTCAGAGTTATCTCTAGGTGTGTCATTAATCATTATTTTTGTAAAAAATTGTAATAAATTTTGTTATTTATATTAGCATATATATGTAATGCAGTGAGTGATAATGGTTCATTTTGAAAATTATTTTCATTCAACTTATGAAAATAGTGGTTGTGTTACGATTCCACCGACTGTTGAATTTAGTAAAATACGTAATATTACTTGCATAAGAAAAAAATGTCCATTACAACTAGCTTCCGCAATCACAATTCATAAAGCTCAAGATTTAACATTATATAAAATTGCTGTAGATATTGGAGAAAAAGAAACTTTTGTTGGCTTAACATATGTTGGGTTATAGAGAGTAAAAACTTGAGAAAGACTAGCAAAAATAGAATATTTTCTTTCGACAGAATTAGTAATATTAAAAATGTTAAAATGTAGAAAACAGGAAGAAACTTGAACAAGAAATTTTGTATCTGAGTAAAGATAAATTAAACAAATTGATATTTTAATATTCAAAGATTGCGATAAACATGCTAAATTTTTTTTTCAACAAACTAATATCACGGATTTTGTTGATAGTAATTTCTTTAATTCATTAACTTCTCGAGCCACCACAAAGCCGTGCTTTTAGGTAGCAAATAATCCTCTTTAAGACATCACTGTTACGTACTAATATACAACATAAGTTTTTAAAGTAGTGTGGGCCAAGGAGCTGAAGATTCGAATACGCCTGTGTAAGAAATGTTATAAAACTATTTAAATTATGTCATAAGAAACTTGTTTTAGAAATTGATCATCAACAAAATTAAGACGAATTTCGTATTAGGTAGCTTATGCGTAACACAATCATTTATGTTCTTCGTCGGAACTCAGCTTAGTACTTGCATCTTGTGATGACAGGTTTCGAACAGAATTTTTATCGATTTAATGGATTTCGGTTCACGAAAGGTATAATTTTTTTACAGCTTGTTTCCAAAAGAAGTTCACTAAACACTAAATCAAAACAATCTGAGTACAAATGTGTAGCACTGACTTAATTTGTGAGTGTTGTTTGGCATACCCCGACGGAGCAGAGTGATTGACAGTAAGCTGTTCTGTTTACCATTGTTCGACACCGTCGTTCCGCTTTCTCAAGTGACTGATCGAGCAGTCGGGCGTTAATTCTTCCAAGTGCCATCAGGGGCCGGGGAGAGAGAGTCCAAAGGGTCGCTTCGGTCTGGCTGTTCCTCTTGTCAAGGAAATGGGAGCCCAGGGCTTTGTAATTCTATCAGGACGAGGTATTTATTGCCGTAAACAGATACTGCCGCCCGAGGACCGTCGACGTTCAGCTGCAGGCATTCACGAGATTCATTCTCCTGTAAACTTTCAAGTGCGACGAACTGCTCTCCAGCTGCAGCACAGCTAATGAGAAATTGTGGCTCACAACACGAAAGCAGATATCTCTCCCTCGTGCAATGCTGCACTTTGTTATGTGCTTTAGTGGTACCGTTTGTTTACATGCGATACGAATGAAAAAACCTATATATTACGCCCTTTTAACGTTTAAAGTCTTATTGATTATAATAAGGCGGTCTGAAACGTACAAGGCTAAGTCAGAGCTAAGGGAGCGTACATTAATTACGTGAGGTGAAATAGTGGAGGGGGGGGGGTCTGGTGAAATCTCACCAACGAGGAGAGGAGGGGGGTCGACGGAAATAACACGTCATCTTTTTAAATTCTTGAAGAACCGTAGAGCTAAAAAAGGGGAAAAAGGTCTACAAACAACCTTAGGGAGGGTAAAAAGGTCTCAAAAAACTACGAGGGTGGTCAGCAGGAGAGGGGGAGGGTAGTGGTGCCCCCAAAATCTCACGTCACCACGTGGAGGGGGGGGGGGGGGTCGGAATTCCGGAAAAATAATTCACATAATTAATGGACACCCCTTAACGGAGTGTTGAAAAAAAAGAATTCAAGAATTTCCATCAAATTTGGTAATTACTCTTCACAAACAAGTTTCTTATGATGTTCCGAACATCTGTTTACAATCAGAGTACAATGAAGTGAGTGTGGTCATGATCGGCAGATTTCAGGACTTGTTGTTAAAGTACACATATTACACGGAAATATTAACAAAGACTTACGATTTGTTTTTTTTTTTCGGCAACTAAGCCATTCAACTAGCTCAGTGTGTTTATGATATCTCTTCCAGTGAATTAGTTCCTCCAGTACGTTATGATTCCTAAGTATAGACTCCACAGGACGGACAGGACATTCACACAGACAGACAACACTTAAGTATCCATGCCCGTGACCGGATTCGAACAGGTGACCTTCGGCACGCGGAGCTCGCACTCTAGCCCCTACGCTACCTAGGCCGGCTCTTAGAATGTTATGCTCTTGCCTTGCTGAAAAAATTTATATCCTGGTAATTTAAAATTATCCTGTTTTGAAGAGTATAACTCTTAGTATTTTAATTGTATGTTAAACGAGAAATTAAATGAGCAACAATGAGATGTGAGAGCACCTCAGAAATTTTGTATTTAAATTTGGAACAGAATGTTTCTGCATAAAACATGGCAGGTCCCAAACTTCTCCTATTAGTTTTACGATGTTAAAGCATATACTCTTTTGATAAGAAATAAAATGTTTATTGCTATTTAAAAGGATGTGCTCACAAGATTTTAGATGTTAAATAGATGACAATATAAAAAACAATGTTTAATTTTGTTCTACATATCTTTATATATAAAGATGAATGTATGTTTGTTTGTTGGTTTGTTTGTTCTTCATACAAATCCACAGTTTTCATCCGATCTCGATGAAACTTTGCACACTTATCCTATGAAACAAGGAGAAAAATACTGTCTACATTTGGTTGAAAAATTATCTGTATAAATAACACATGTTATGTCATAACTTCGAAATACGGCGATAGACAGACACGTTGGATGTGGACGTCTCCAGACCGTGTTTCCGTGTAGTGAGCTGGCAGCTCAGTGGCTATAGAGCTTGCTTACTACCGTCGTGGTCTCCGGTTCAATTCGCCGTGGAGGCTAAATTTTTTAAAAATTGTTTTTCATCGTAAGAGTCAGGCCTGGGCCGTAGGTTATTTGGATTGAATGTTAAACTGTAGATATTAAAAAAGTTAGGGGTGCAATGCGAGGCAAATCGTAGGTAGTCTTGCAATTTTGTTGGTGTACACTTTTTTACGTTATAATCATCCCTCAGGTGTTGTTCGCAGTCATTGTGTGAGTGTGGACCACAGTAATCTTTATATATAAAGATGAATGTATGTTTGTTTGTTTGTTTGTTGGTTGGTTGGTTTGTTTGTTCTACATACAAATCCACAGTTTTCATCCGATCTCGATGAAACTTTTCACACTTATCCTTTGAAACAAGGAGAAAAATACTGTCTACATTTGGTTGAAAAATTATCTGTATAAATAACACATGTTGTGTCATAAATACGGCGATAGACAGACACGTTGGATGTGGACGTCTCCAGATCGTATTTGCGTGTAGTGAGCTGGCAGCTCAGTGGCTAAAGAGCTTGCTTACGAACGTCGTGGTCTCCGGTTCAAGTCTCCGTGGAGGCCAAGATTTTTAAAAATTGTTTATCATCGTAAGAGTCAGGCCTGGGCCGTAGGTTATTTGGATTGAATGTTAAACTGTAGATATTAGAAAGTTAGGGGTGCAATGCGAGGCAAATCATAGGTAGTCTTGCAATTTTGTAGGTGTACACTTTTTTACGTTATAATGATCCCTCAGGTGTTGTTCGCAGTCAGTGTGTGAGTGTGAACCACAGTAATACTAATATAAATACGGAAGTAAGTCTCTGTCTTTTTGTTACGTTTTGACGACTATATGGCTATATCGTTGTGATGGAATTTTATAAGGAAAGCTGTATGAAGGGCACAGGATATTTTTTTCTTATATGATTAACAGTTGTAGTCACGAAATTTTGAAATCTAATCGAATAGTGACAGAAATATGTTGGAAATTGATTCTCTTCAAGAGGCAGGTTCGAGGGTAGAATGATATAGTGATAGCTTTCCTGTCATATTATGCCAACTCGATATTGTTTGGGACCAATCCTTCGTTACCAACAACTTTTTATATTTAATTCTGGCAAAAAAAATTCTCAATCCACGCTTACGAAGTCGCGGTTACAAGGCTAGTTAATAAATATTTCTTTTGATACTGAATAATCTTCTTAATATGTTCCAACATAAATCACATTACAAAAGGAGCTCTTAATCTCGCGCTGTTTTAACAATTTGGCGCCATCTTACATGCTGAACTCTCAGCTGTTACCCGCGAGACCGCCAAAGATTCTTAAGACTATCTGAAGATACTAGACTTATGCTTCCCCAAAGGCTATTCATGCTAGAGCCTTTGTAAATCCTAGATATACAGATTAATTTAGAGATATTAACATAATTATTCATAAGCATATATAATTAACTAAAGAAAAAATGTAATAGTAACATCCAAATGTTTGGTAGAGTATGATATTGTTACAATCTCTGTTCTCTGAAAAGTTCTCTGCCTTGAATAGAGATATGGTTGGCTAGCTACGAAGCCCTAAATTTCACAGGAATACACTGATTGCTATTCGATTAAAAAATAAACTTTCTTGCGATATAAACTGAAATTATTTACCGTTAAAAATTATGGATGCCACTAGCCTCTCAGTTTATACCCGTTTACAAAGTATGGGGATACGAGGGTGGTTTGAAAAGTTTCCGACCTCAACGTGAAGATGGCAGCACTCGTAAATAAAAGCTAGTGAATTTCGTTGTTTATCTGTTGACAGTTACTCACCAAAGTTTCAGCCATTTTGGACTCGCAGTTGTTATGTAACAGTCGTTTGAGTGAGTTGATGTGAGTGTTTTTGTGAAAATGGACAAAATCGAGTATCGAGCTGTCATTAAATATTTGTTTTTGAAAGGCAATACGCCTTCGCAAATCAAAGATGAGTTGGATTCTGTGTATGGGGACTCTGCACCATCACTTACCACAGTGAAATTTTGGGCTGCTGAATTTAAACGTGGCCGTAAGAGCTTGGGAGACGATGAACGTTCGGGATGTCAAGAAACTGCAACTACCGACGAAAACATCCCTAAAGTTCACAAATTGGTGCTAGACGACCACCGAATTAAAGTGAGAGAGATAGCAGAGGTTATGAACATTTCAAAAGAACGTGTTTGTTACATATTAAATCAACATTTAGGTATGAGAAAGCTTTCAGCGCGTTGGGTAACGCGTTTGCTCACATTAGACCAAAAATTTCCAACGCTCTGTTTGCGCAGTTTAAGCGCAATAAATCCGAGTTTTGGCGCCGATTAATTACTGTAGATGAAACTTGGATACACCATTATACTCCGGAAGCAAAAATACAGTCCAAACAGTGGATTGAAAAGGGGGAACCGGCTCCAAAAAAAATCAAAAACTGTATTTTCGTCTGGGAAAGTGCTGGTAATTGTTTTTTGGGATAGCCATGGAGTTATTTTAATCGATTACCTTCAAAAATGAAAAACCATTACAGGAGCATACTACGCATCATAACTTGACAAGCTAAAGGCAGAACTTGCGGAAAAGCGATCACATTTGCAGAAAAAGAAAATCCTGTTTCACCAAGACACCTCAGCGGTTGCCATGGCGAAAATTCACGAATTACGGTTTGAACTGCTTGACCATCCGCCTTACTCACCAGATCTAGCCCCGAGCGGCTTCTTTTTGTTTCCTCATCTAAAAATTGCTCTCGGAGGACAGAGATTTTCGTCAAATGAAGAGGCAATCACCTTCGCGAACAATTATTTTGCAGAGAAAAACGCCGAGTACTATTTGGACGGGTTACAGAGATGGGAGCATCGCTGGGAGAAGTGTGTAGAGTTACAAGGAGACTAGGTTGAAAAATAAAAAAATAAAAAAAAAATGTCTTGTATCTTTGTTAGGTCGGAAACTTTTCAGGCCACCCTCGTATGTGATAATATCATGTACATACTTGTGCATTGTCAGAAAAGGAATTAACAGTGTGTAATGAAATAGAACAATCCAGTTAATAGTTTTACAATTTATGTAAATTAAATAATCAGGTTTTTTTGTGTATACCACCTGTTGTTCCAGTGTTATAGAGGAGCTAGTGTTGTGCGGCTGTGTCACCCGACCGTAGCACAGTGTTCTGTGATAGCGCGACGCGCCACGCAGCAGCAATTTGCGCCATCTTGAGTTTCCTGCCGAGGTTTACAGTTACAAGAGCCTCGCTCGCGCGACGCTCCAACGGTATCACTGCAAGGGAAACCACGCGCCCGACAGAAACTCGCTTTCTGCCTCTCAGGGCGGCCTGTTTTGCAGCTAATGGCGGCCTATCTCATTACCGCGTGGAGGGCGCTTTCGGGCGACTATTTAAGTGGGCGCTTGGGCCAAGTGGAGTCGGCAAACGAGCGTAGCTCCAGGCGACGCGAGCTCTACTCTGGTCCCGAACCTCGCGCAACGCTTCAACTACGACCCTGCGAGGCGCAACATGAACAGCGAAAGCATTTTTATATTATCATAGTAATCAGGTACCAGGGCTACTTTCAGTTAAATGAATAACCTTTTTCAAAGTCGTAATTTATCGATTACCACGAAAATGAAACTCCTGCGCTGCTATGTATTATCTGTCCTCCTGTATGGCGCTGAAACGTGGAAATTAACAAAAACTACCAGTAAAAGGTTAGAAGCTTTAGAAATGTGGCTATATCGAAGAATGTTGAGAATACCATGGACAGACCACACCACAAATGCTGAAGTACTCCACAAAATGAAAACAAAAATGGAAATATTGACCACTGTAAAAACACGAAAGCTTCAATTCCTTGGGCGCATTATGAGGGATAATAGCTGTTATGAACTCCTGCAGTCTATTCTCCAGGGGAAAAATACCAGGAAAGAGAAGTGCTGACAGAAGAAGAATTTCTTGGTTAAAATGGTTAAAAAATCTGAGAACATGGACCTCCAAGACAACTAGGGATACAATATTACAATCTAACGTCAACTTGTCCTAAGTATCGGATTTTGGGTGTCAACCCGGAGCGATTACCTCTGGCGGCAGCTTTAGGAGGGCGGCAAAATCAAATGATACCTTTATAATACCCCCGGGTAGCAAATTCATGGTAAAGGGGCGGCAATCTCAAGTTTTTGCCGCGGCTTAAAATTCGTAGATCCGCCACTGCTTCTGCTGACTATGGACCCTGCCTGCAAGAATAACGCTCTGGTGACTAAACGATTCCTGGTGCAAGGAGTCACCAACTGCTTGCCAACGGAATGGAATGTAAAGGAACGGGATGTGTTCAAGGGCCCCTTCTTTTCTTTGAATAAAAGGTGAATGGATAAAAATTATCAGTAGTATGAAGATGCAGAAAACAAGCGAAGCGTACTCCGAGGCCATGCAATTCTCTCAAATTACGTATGGAATGAATAGTTTTTCCTGGATAAAGTATCCCACAGGTATAATGGTCCCTCAATAGCATCTTCGGGAGGAAAGGAAGAAAAAAACAGCTCAGTGGTTAAGGTGTTTGCTTTTTTTTTAGTATATATAAATCCCGATGAGCGCAGGAATTTTTAAGAATTGTGTTTGATCATATGAGCTGTGCGAGGTTGTCCCGTGATTCGGATTCCACGTTAAACTGTAGGTCCAAGAGGACAGGAACTGACCGTCCTACCTCTGACACACTGACTTAATACGCATCCTTCCGCAGGATTCAACCAACCTTCAGGTTGTGGACTAAGTTAAGTTTAATGTGGAATATCAGAAGTCTCAATACTGTTGATTGATTATAGAACTAAAAAAAGGACATGGAACAATTTAAGTTAGATGTTGTGGGCGTTATTGAGATTAAGTGGTGGCATGCACAGGATTTCTGTTTTGGGAAATATGGAGTAACTAGCTCACAAGATATCAGTCCAGTTACTTCTGTAGGATTTAATATCAAGTAGTACACAGTAAACGGGTGAGTTAATACGAACAGTTAATTGACTATATTATTTTGACAGGAATGAAATCTAAGTGTTCGCCCAACACATGATTAAATATACCAGCACCACAATAGGAAGACGGTGAAATAGATCAAGTTTACGATAAAATTGAAGAACTAATCCAATATTTATTTGAAAAAGAAAGGAAATAGAAAACTCGTGAGTGATTGGAATGCAGTAGTGCGAAAAGGAAAATAGAGGAGTACTGAAGGAAATTTCGTTTCACGAAAAAGAATTAAGTGATCGAAGAGGTTATTAGAATTTTGTGAAAAATATAAACTAATACAGCAAGCAGATTTTTAATAATAATTCATCATTAATATAAGTTTAGAAACATTCTGGACACAGCTAGATATCAGCTAGATTATACCATTGTAAAGTTCTATGTTGCAAAGTATACCAGGATCTGACCGCAACCTGATGCGTATGAACTGAAGCAACACAGGTAAATTCTACTTGAAGTGAACAAATTGGAAAATGAGATAAAACTTTACAGAGATTGATAACTTTGAAATGGATTCAACACTAGAAGAATTCATACACTGAACAGAGAGATACCAATAGCTGTTCAAGAAACATTAGACATTGTGAAAGAAGCTGACAGGAGAATTTTGGGTTTTCAACTGATGTATCATGGGAGAAGACTTAATATTTTTCAGTATAAAGCAGAAAAAAATTAGAAAATGCAGGAACTCATTTGATTAAATTTTGTGACCAATTCTGAAACGTTTCTTTGCCAATAAAATAAAAAAAAACACAAAACACTATTAAACTGATAAATGTACATTTAACGGATTCAACATTATCAATATTTTGTCATAGGTGAAAAAAACTTCACATTTGATTTTTAATTAATATCTGTTTGAACAATCGGGAATAATCTTCATGACTCTAATGATCAAATGCTATATTGAAACGAATCACAATAGAATGAATTTGTCGGGCGTCATGGTAGTTTTAATTTACCCACCAAATGTGGTGATTATAGGCTCAAAAAGTTTGTCCTTCCTTCAAAAATACAACTGAAAATTGTCTCGCGGATTTAAACAGTCACTAGCTCAGTTTTTATCGGAGGCGAGAACTCTTAACCGTACAAAATGCTTTCGTAACTATTAATTTTATTTTATCCGCACTTAGGATTGGTTCACGAACCTCCAAGGGGAGTAGGGAGGAGGTCCACGGATCCCACTTTGTGAAACTCTGATCTAAACAAACAGACAAAATCGCTGCCAACGAAATTGAAGTTGTTTCGCACAGTCGAAGTGTTTAGGGCGTAGGATATAATGAAACTGGTGACTAATTAATTAATCTAGCGATTGTAGATTATAAGGTTTGCGACAAGTGCAAAGCGGGTGGATCAGGGTTGAAAGTTGTGGCATACTTTGCTGCACAGTAAGATCTATAAAAATGTAATAATGCTTATTCATTTATATTTAGGTTTGTTGGTGAAGCTAAGATAATAATAAAAAAAATTCTGTGAATTTTTTTAAGATTTGGTTACTCGCTAAGCTTCCTGAAATTTGCTTTCCATAAAATAAGACGACGCATTACTTGTGGTAATATTAGAAAAATTAAAAAAATATGAGTTTAATAAACTTATTGTGACTACAAGCGAATTTACAATATATTTTTCTCTGGCAATCATGATTCAGTAGCTGTTGCGAAATGGAAATCACTGCAAATTACGCTAAACTTTGTTAAAAAAATATTATTTTCATGGAAATCTGGCATATTTTAGACTAGAATACATTTTAAAGTTTATTGATTTAGTTTATTTCTAATGTTACTACAAAAAACTTACGCAGGCTGTGTCCTGTAAGAGATTGAAAGCTGAGAACGGGACTTCTTCAAAAGACCCGTCATTAGATTAATAAATAGAAAAATAATTAAATAAATATTTTTATACATAACCATTTTTTCATCTCATTAACAGAAGTTTATTAATTACTTCTTCACAACGATTATTGGAACTTAAAATTAGCCAATTGAGCCTTCTCTTCGTTTCGTTTCAAGAGTTCATAATAATGTGTATCGTTGTTGTTAGCCATTTCAGCTAGAACTAGAGCGTCTCTAAACACGATCATGAGATTCTTGAGAGCCAACAAACGGATTTTCTTTTTTACCAGAGCTGCGCCTTAATTGTTCACAGAACTTACACAATTTGTACAGTTGAAGTTTTGAAAATGTATCAT
This sequence comes from Vandiemenella viatica, assembly GCA_031002005.1. Taxonomy (NCBI): domain Eukaryota; kingdom Metazoa; phylum Arthropoda; class Insecta; order Orthoptera; family Morabidae; genus Vandiemenella; species Vandiemenella viatica. Next base: position 170,787,972 of record JARYHS010009186.1, on the reverse strand, counting down.
TTCCGATCCGTGCATATAATTCGCACAAATTTTATCCTGGATTAATAGTTTCGTGTCGTAAAAAAATACAAAGAACACATGAACCACGTAATAACAAACGATCAAATCACTTCGCACTCTTTCAATTACGTATACTCTGTTGCAATATTCGTATTAACAAGTGTTAAATTACCCCGTCCATTTATCAAAGGTCTCATTTATATGTGATCGCCCCCATTATAATGATGAGATTTTTTGTGTTGACAGAGTAGTATACATTCTTTACAGTAACCTCAATATTCCAAATATTGAACTGCATTAGTAAACTGAACCATTGTTAGTAACACCATTTCTAATATTTATCAAACAGATTAACTGTAGTTCTGTTGCTAGGAATAATAAAAAAATTTCATATTAACGGAGAAACAGATGAATTTTTATTGCATAATACTAGATTCTGCATTTCGTCCCATGAAATTCCAGGAATCAATTTTGGATTTATAGAGCGTTTTTACAAATTTAATCAATCAAACAGAAAATGCGAAAATTATTGAGACGTTATATTTATAAAATATCTCGACAAATGCTTTAGAATTTTTCAACTTTTCCTCATAGGACGCGGCAAAAAATATTAAAATACAAAGAATTCAGTTATTCATATTCCAAAAGAACATTGGGTAGTGTGTGGAAATTGAGGAAAAACTGCCTTAATAAAGAGGAACAGTATTGAAATCAAGAAGTATAATCATAAGTAGTTTGATGCATTAAAAGTAAGTTATATCACTGTTAAGAAGGAAATTCGAACATTCTTGTGAATTGGTATTTAAGATAGAGCATTCTTAAGCAAAGTAAACGGGATTGCGCTATTGTCAACAGAGAATAGTTTCCTTCCACTATGATTTCTTACGTCTTCTACAAAACGATGCAGAATATGAGAAAACATTTAATTAGTAGCTCTTCTGCCTTCCTCGTGTAGAAAGTATCTGTTTCACTGATTTCGATTACGTTTTTCCATGTTATAAAGTCCAAAACCTCTCTTTTTGCCAATGCTTTGGAACGCTTATTACTAGAGAACCAATGATTCAATCAGTTTCTTTTAAATTTTTATGTTCACTACCTTTCTGGCTTGGTATATATTTCATTACTCTAAATAAAATAGGTATTTATCACCGTCTATTTTGTTAACGCTAGCAGATAAAAACAAGCCTCAGAAATGTTTTATGGGCATGCACTGCCTAAAGACATTATAGGTGCATCAGTCCAGTGTACGAGTATATTACAACTTATTAAAAAATTTCGCCACCGTCTATGTCTACAGTTTCTCGCGGTATCCTATGAAATAGGCTACCTGAAACAGTTATCAGTCAAAAATAAATCTTAAAGATATTTTAATGATATTTAATTCATGCTTATTAAATTAATTATAATGAATTTATCTGAAAAAATATTCCAATAGAAAACTAGTAGCAAAATACAAATAAGTAATCAATGCCAATGTGTCTAGTTAACAATAAGACTCCTGGTTTTGTCTTCGAATAATCACAATAAAACAGTGTACCTATTGTATTTCTACTTCCACAGTTGATTTTTGGAATAAGGAATCTAGTATATATATTGCCCTCCACTGTAATGGCAATTCTGATGTAAAGAAGCTATTGGAACTAAATATTTCAATTCTTTCCTTTCACGCGAAAGAGCGCAGGTATGGGCATTTGTGGTGCTCCAAGAGAAATTTCATCCCACAATGTTGCTCAACCTTATTATTATCATTTTTCTTTTAATTTGGTGTTCCAACTACAACAGGTCCAACTGAATAATAAGTATACAGGAGGACAATGAATACTGGATTGCTGTAAGTCTCAAATGGAAAAAAATTCTAGAAATATGTTGAGAACTAATATTCTATTAAAAAAATTGGATGTAATTTATGAATAAGCCATAAAACAGTGATAAAACAATTTTACACATCAATGTATTGGTTTTTTTTTAGTTTCTTAAGCACAGTAACTTTCCCAAAGTCAAGAATTGCCCTAGTAAATTAAGATGACTACAACTCCCATAAAATTCCAGAACCAATATCTGTTTAGAGGTACATAATATACCATTTGAAGAAGGTAAATATACTAAGCTTAAAGTGAAGTTTGCTGAATTAGTTTAGAGATTCGATCAATAGCAGTCCTACAATCTGGGTATGGTACAGAGATTTTAATGGCATTTCTTAAATTAACCGACATAGTTCAACGTTCGTAGTAAAAGGAATGGACAACCAAAAGAAAATTAAAATCCAGAATGCTTTGGTACCTGGTTGCCAGTCCTCACACAGTTCGCAACCTTACGTGGCGGCGACTTAATGCAACTTCACACGGCTGAAATATATATATCGGAACTGGAGTATGGGGCTAGCTACTAGATGGAGCCACAGACGCAGCGAGCAGGATGCCAGCGCCACAGTGACTGCAGTCACAACTACGAATGGCTACTTAATGGGCAGCGCACAGCACACGAGGCTCTCTTCGTGCCTGACCATCGAGGCAACACCACTCCGTAATCTGTCATTGTGTATTGTGAGACTGAGTCTAATAAACCGGATCCTTGTATCCGCTGTGTTCTCGTAGTTACTCTCCAGTGTCCGACGGATATCCACAGCCTACCTCCGCTAATGAGCCATCTACCTCGAGCGGGAACGCCATTCGACCCACCCGACTCCTTATCTTTCCCGAATGGATTCGACATATATATATATATATTTATATGTGTGTGTGTGTGTTTGTGTGTGTGTGTGTTTGTGTGTGTGTGTGTGTGTATTGCGGTTGACCACAATCATTTAGTTAAGAAATAACAACAAGCGGACACGAGTCAACTCGATTGCTGCAATGCAGATGGTCCGCCTGTGTTGCCTGGTCTCCGAAGTGATTAAGTATACAGATCAAAGAACGCGACTGGACAAAATATTCCTGGCCGATAGGCACGTTTTCCTGCAGGAGATTGTGGAACTAGCATAAGAATATTCCTTCGCATGTGCTGAATTCTATACTCGGAATAAAGTATTTTCGTATACTTTATTGATGAGGGAAAAGTATATAGTGCAACGACCAAAAATAAATCATTATACTTTATTATGAAGTAGTATTGGTCGGCCTGTAGTGGGTTGATAATATGTGGCAGCATGTCACATTAAATACAAATACGATTTTAACATTATTTTCTATAAACAGTCGGGTGACGTACCTCAGAATGTGATTTTCGTAACATTGCAATAATAATGTAGTGTCACGATATCGCTGGCTCTGTATCAGTTACTGAGTGTTGAGCTGTAGTAGGACAGACCAGTGTCCGAGCAGCTTCTAGCAGCAGGTGGCCGCGCGGCAGTGATTGCGGGCAGAGGCGATCTCCTCTCCGCCACTCCCCCGCCACTCATAAATCTGAGTTTCCTCGGCGCGTTACGACTGCGCCGCTATAAATTCGTGTACGTGCAGCTCCCCGTCCCGGCAGTATTTCACAGGCTGCAGGGCCGAGGGCCGACCCAAATGGACAGCGCTCTCGGTGAAAGCGGGACGCATCAAACGATCGCCGTTTGACTGCACCGGCAACAGCCGGATGCGACGTCTACAATAAAAGCGGAGGCGCCCACTGTGGGATTGCAGCGACCTCTGTGTCCACTAGCAGTTTTCTCCATACACGACGGAATAAAGTAAAACCGTACAAAAAAAAAAATCTGCTTTGAGGTCCAAGTGCATCTCTACTGCAGAAAAAAAGTGAACTCCTATTGACGTTTCTCACTGTCAATCTGCCTTTCCATCCAATGCCACAATAATTTTAGTAAATTTGATAAATTAATTAGTTAATATTCAATAATATAGGCGCCTCAATGTGCTTACATGTTGGTTTTATAATTCTTTTTAAGGGAGTGTATTCCGGCAGTTTTCTTTCAGAATTTTGTCATTTATTCCGTTGAGATTGTTTCGGTTATGACTACATAACACACTTAAATACAGATTTTTTTAATTAAAATGATTGGTCATTTATACTTATGACAAATTATTATTTTAATTAATATAAATGCTTACGGGATTATAGCTGCGTCGCTATACTCCTCCTTCTTCTTTCCCGACGTTTCAACCTAGTCTTAGGTCTTCTTCAGGGGTCGTGTACCGAATCTGCTAAGACCCCTGAAGAAGCCCTAAGACTAGGTTGAAACGTCGGGAAAAGAAGAAGGAGGAATATAGCAACGCAGCGATAATACCGTAAGCATTTATACGACGCCTGCGAAAACAACAAAATCCTTTATTATTTTAATTGGTTATATTACTAACAGCTCAGCAAAAAACGATAATTTTCTGTTTTCGGGGGATTACATATTTGCCAGTTCCGTCTGAGGATTATATTAATTTATATTACGTGTTTTATTATGTAGCACAAACCTCATAATTTATTGTTAACATTCCATTTGGTGTCAAACAATATGGATTTCTACTTGTAGTAGTTGAGATCAATCACATTCATGTGTTATTAACAGTTCTGCATTGATATGAAAACCGCTACTCCCATTCAGTGGACATTTACCTTTAGGGAGGGTGAAAAGGGATAACACAGGCAAACTCGATGGCCTGCAGGTAATGCAGCCAACACACATACCGACGATCAAAAATAAGAATCTTATAGATCCACTGGGGGCTGAATACAAACAATGGTCTCCTCTACTTATCCTTTGAATACTCCGAGGTATTTTGCTTAGTGAAATAAATGCAAAATTGAGCAGGAATTTGAGGTGACACCCAGGACCGGCGTTAGAGGAGGTAAGGGGGGTCAAAAGTACCCGGGACCGCCGGCTGATGGGGGAGGGGTGCCCGATCACCGATTGTAGGTGTCCTCTGGCCGTTGTCGGCCGGCCAGTATGTAGAGCATTTAAAAAAAAAAAAAAAAAAAAACACACACACAGAAAAAAGCTCCCCTATTTTACCTCGGGCCCAAAATTCCTAGCGCCGGCTCTGTTGACAGTCAAAGATTTTGTTATGTAGTAAAGTGAATGTCATTTCTGAATAGTGGAATTGGGTGTAGGAGATGCAACAGACCAAAAAAAAAAAAAAACATTGATATGAAAGAGAGGGCTCACGTTTGTAGAGTAAAATACTAGTTGCTTAAAATACCACGTTAAACAATATTAAAATTGCTATTTGTTTGTTTACATGTTCTGCCAACCATGGTGACGGGAAAGTAGTTGGACAAGAAGTTTCGGATTGGAGGCTTATGGACTTGGCATCCGAACAAGAGGGAGCAGAGATGGCAACAACTCCTGCCAATACTGAAAGCAAATGGTTTGCGACCGGTTACACAAGTGTGGACGTTGTACTGTGTTTCAGAGTTCACATGCGAAGCTCATAATAATTGCGAGTCCGATGTTTGTTACGATAAAACAACCAAGTCGTAGCGTACAGAATTTCAGACGGCACTCATAGTGTATTTTAAATAACAACGCTGTGCGACAGCCAGCAGTCTAAATGGTACATATATACTGCTTAGCAGTTCACTGTGGTAAACTTTATTCGCGTGACCTGAACCAGCCCTTGGGACAAGTATCGTGAACATTTAGTCTCATGGTCCAATAAATGAAAGTTTTGTCTCTCATGATGACGTGACAACTTCGATTTTCTACAGTTGTATGTGCCATAATTAATAAAATAGTAACACTTGTTATTATCGTAAAATCAGAAACCACTTCACATGTTGTTTTCTTGTGTTTGTCCAAATAATCATTCCAGATATTAATATACCAATGTTTAACATTGTAAAAATTCAGTGTTGTATTAAAGACTAACCCATTCCAATCCAGTTTATAATTTTGCAATTTATAATTCAGAATTGACAATCAGAAAATACTAAATCGGGTAGCATTACATGTTCTTTAAATAGAAAAAATAATCACTCAACCAGATGCTCTGTTTTGTATCTACCAACGCGTGTACATAAAGAAGAACACAATACCCAATTAAACCAACCTAGCACGTTTGCGGAGTCGATCCGATGACTTGTGCTACTTGAGACCAGCGCGGTAGCACGTTGCTGCCAGAACACACAATATCAATTGTAACAGTAGTTAAAAATGTAATCCCAATGCGACAATCAGGTATATAAAATAAGTGACAGTTTAATAGCGGGAAGTATTTCGCTACTTCTGTGCGTCTCCTGTGCGCATAAAATGTGAAATTTAGCTGCGAGCAAGAAGGGGACAAAAGTAGATCGGGAAAGAGCACGGCCATGTATCACCAGCCGAGGGGCCAGCTTCCTAAGAACACCGCGGGAACTAATTGGGTCACCTGAAAATACAAAAGTGCAGTTGTGAAAAACTAAACTTCCCATCATCGGGGTCACTGTCAGTTGCAGAGCGCCTGCCACCTGTCATGCAGAGGACTGGAAGGTTTGAAAGTCCTCGAATCGATAACTCCAGGAGTGGGCAGTTCCAAGGCAAATCAGGTGAAATGGGGCTACTAACGTTAAGCGTGAAAGTGGTGAGGACCAAACCGTGAACCATGTGCTCGAGTGCCCTATGTGGCAGTCATCCTGCAACGAAGATGACCTGTTTAGAACATTTGATATTGGGAAGTACTGGACGAAATGGACTTAAAGTGGTTAATACGTCGGTTTATTAGATATTTGTGAGTCGAGAATAATAATATATGAATAAGCGAGAAATATAAATTTAAACCATAAAGAAATTTTGGAATAACATACAACTTTTGTGTTAAATTAGTAATTTGTATTAAATTTCGATCCAGAATTATCTTCCTGTTACTGATCGATACATTCACTGAAGCAGCACATTAGGCTGGTGATAATTTTTATTTGCAAAATAAATCCTTTTGTTCTTTCACGTATTATTACATTTCATTAACGGATTTAAGTCTCAAAATAGTAAGAGGAACATCAGTATGCATTCACGGAAGTTGTAATGTTAAGAATGCGTTTACTGCATCATCTGGATGGGATAGAGACCTAATATTGTACGTGATCTAATATTACACTACAGACAAGTTTTTTATATGATGTTTGCTAGTCAAAAATTTAAGTATTTCAGTAATTCCTAGCTGCATAAATTATTATTATTTCAGGATGTCATCACTCTTACAATTCATGATTTGAGGCTATTTATCTTGTTTTGTTTCTTAATTAAAATTGCCAGTTGTTTATTGCAGGTGCAAAACTTATAAACAGTCCATATTCACTTCAAATTTACTTAAATGACACTGATGAGGCGGGCATAATTTCTTTCACTGAGTTAAAAAATTAAGGAAACGTAATAGGATCAGTAGGAATCTAAAAATGGTCAGTTTAAATATATGCCGTTGATCTTCAAAATTTTCTTGATGAGGATTTCTTAACAAAATAATCGCGATTTATGTTGGTGGCTCAGGTTTGCGAGGTGATGAAACATCACCCTGCCGACTATGCAACCACGCGGTACGTTATCACTGGTTTTTGCCTCGGCGTCAGATTGTGCTGTAAAATGGGAACAGGCCGCAGGGGACGCACAACGGAAACGGGGTTAATGGAAGCTGAATTCAACTCACAGCCAGCTGTCGGCTTTAGCTGTGAGACCAGCTCACAGAACTTAATTCTCACCACTCCCAGATCCGACCAGTAGGGGCCAAAATAAATCGGACATTAAAAAAAGAGGAAGGAAAACAGTGAGCATTGTACACAAAGGGCAACAGAAAACTTTATTTAATAATGTCTTTACGAAAAAATAACAGATAATCCTTGAAGTAGGACAAAAGTGTTCATATGTTCCATAAATTCTAGTAATAGTCTTAAATATCATAATAAAGTAGGATCTGATGTAATAGGAGAAATAAACATATTCTGTCATTTATGAAGTAAAATTGTGATAAATGGCGGAAGCAAGAATGATGTTAGAAGCAGAAAAGCCATCTTGAAAAATATAAGTCTTTTATTTTGAAATACTGATTTCCAACTGAAAAGAAAATTTCTGTAATAATATGTGTTGAGCTAAGTGTTTTACGGTTGTGAAGCGTAGACCTTAAAAATATCAGAAAGAAGGAAAATTGAAGCAGTTGAAGTGTTGTGCTTGAGAAGACTGTTGAAAATTAACCTATGGATATAGTACAAAATGAACTTATTTTCCAAAAGATAAGTGAAGAAGAAAACTCATGGAAGAGTCTCTCAGAAGTAAGAGGGTGGGTCACATTTTAAAACAATCGTCATTGATTGATTTGTTTGCGATGGATCATCTGAAGGAACAAACTGCAGAATAAGACAAATATTAGAATATATGTAGCAGTTAACTGAGGAATTAGATTGTATGGGGTATAGTGACCTGAAGAGTTTAGCTAAAGATAAGAAAAGATCAAGAAATACATCAAAGCGTGATAGGGCCTCTGTTGTTTCTCATATACATTAATGATTTGTTTGACATTATAAGAGGGTTGAAAAAATTACTTGCCGATGATTCTATTATTTATCTCAAAATCAAAACCCAGGAAGACTGTGCTTTGTTACAAGACAATATTATGAAAATAATTGCGTGGTGTAAAGACTGGCAGTTGGAGTTAAACGATAAGTAAGTTAAGTAAAAACGTGACACCATTTAGCTCTAAATATACAATTAATGGTACTGGCCTTAAAACGGTAGATTCAGCTAAATACCTAGGGGTAACAATGCGTAATAATTTGTCGTGGAATGAGCATATCGAGGGGAAAGCAAATCGTATGCTCCGATTTCTTGGTCGTAATTTGAAACAATACACTTCGGAAGTTAAATCGATTGCATATAAGTCACTACTGCGTCCTCACTTAGAATATTGTTGTTCTGTATGGGGTCCCCATCAAAAGTGGTTAGTGGAGTCATTAGAGAAGGTCCAAAGAGCCGCCCGTTTCGTGACAGGTATATATAGTTGGAGGAAAAGCGTAAGTGCGATGTTGAAGGAGTTAGGTTGGGAAGACCTGGAACACCGAAGGCGTTGCTCTCGACAGAAGCTAATTAAAAAATTCACTACTGACATATTTCGGAATGAGAGCAAACAAATATTGCTACCAGCAAAATTCGTATCTCGGAATGACCGTGAAAATAAGATAAGAGAAATAAGGGCCCGAACCGATTCTTTTCTGTATTTATTTTTTCTACGAGCGATGAGGGAATGGAATAGAAAGGATTTACCGAGCGTGTAAACTTAAAATCCGACAGGAGTAGCTTTCGATAAAGCACTCCGGCCATCCTGAACTGGGTTTTCCATGGTTTTCCCAGATCAGTACACGCAAATGCTGGGATGGTTCCTCACAATAGCCCATGGGCACCTCTTGCCATATCCCGTATATCCCTTCCAAACCATTACCCTTACGGATAGGTGAATTGAACCCTCCGCCACACACTTTTAGTGAATCGCGGAGTAATAATTATAATAAAATCAGGTTATATTTTCGATTAATAAGCAAAAATAAAATATAGGATGTATTTATGGTCCAAGTATTGAGGTGGTTCTTATTATGGACTTTTTGACCACACAGTTAGGATCAACACAATTTAATTATTATTATCAATGTAACAGTTGGCGCCAAAAATTCTCATTGAGTGTCCCCTGTAAAGAGGGGAGCGATATTCAGATCCGTAATTGATGATCATCAAATTTATAGTAATTTCGAATTCCTTAATAACCACAATTCCTAACCAAGTTAATTGACATATTATTACGCTGGACGGGATAAAGTAAAAACAAAATTCACGCTCTGATAATAATATTTACGAACTAGTTGACCCGACGGACGTTGTTCTGTCCAAATTTCAATAAATTTGTTTGCGACCGTTTTTTAAATTTGAAAAAAAAACTGTTACAAATGTGTAAACAAAGTAAAAATGAGAGAAAATATATTTTTGAGTGATCATTGTTTTTATTAACAGTTGTGTCCATAGTTATTCCATTTGGGGAGGAGTGCATTCAAAATTACAGTTATGGGAAATTTTACATTCGAGATGAATTCTATCGACAGTACACCACTGAAATGCTGGAAAAGTTTCTCTTAAAACCTTATTCGAACTATTATGAACATTAAGAAAAATAACAAAATCGATTCATAGAAAGGTGCACTTCAGTTTTTTTCGCGAATTTTCCAATTTTCCGAGCGATTGTTCTAATTTTTATTTGTCCAAAAACCTTATTCGCACTATTATGAATATTTTTTAAAAAAATAGCCAAATTGGCCCTGTCGTTCTCGAGAGTGCGGTTACCAACGAACAGCATTTCATTTTATTTATATAGATAAAATTGAACGTTTCATTTTACAAAAAAAAAAAAACAATGGTTTGTTTCTTTAAAAAGAATTGGCAATACAAATCACCGGTCATAAGGTTTCTGAGGACATCAAGATTTACAAACTCAGGGCAGCTGCTAGGGTGTACAACGATGATGTTTTCGTAATTATGACCACTACTGTAGCAGCGGAGTCGTATACCAAGGTCGCTGTCTCCTGGACAGCTGGTGTTGCTGGACAGATGTAGTTTCTCCGGAGGCAGGTAGTAAGAGAGTGTTTCCTTCATCCCTCATTGTCGCCCACGAGAAATGTAGGCTTCCACGGTTTGGCCTGATAACTAGGCGGAGAATTATCCGTCCGTTGATTCGCTCCGTTGTGAAACATACAGTTTACAGTTAATAACAGTATTAACAATTCCCGGATTGTCTCTGACATTATTCTGGCCACCATTCACCCAGCTGGTTTTTGCATATCCTCCAAACGCAGTTTTTTTCCCTTCCGCTAACTTCCCTGCTAACAGGAGATAGCCTAAACTATACAATTCTCTGGAGAGTCGCTAGGGCTTCCAGCTTTCTGCTTTTATTAACGGGTCGTTAATTATAAGTTTGGCGTGGCCGCAATGATAAGTGACACCGGGCCCGTAATGTTTGATGACAGGTGCGCATATTTTGATGCCACCATTCGAACTTGCTAAAAAGAAGCCAATGCCAACACGCATACGACACAAGTTGTACTTGGGGTACCTTACAGCATTATTAAATCCAAAGATATTTGTATTACGATTAAGTATCCTCGGTGGGAGAAGCTGTCTTCTGTGGAACTAAAAGACAATTTTCCAATATGGCGACAAGGAGTAAGCCGAAAAAAATTAAATTATAAAGTTTAATGATCCAAAGTAATTGTTAAATCTTTGGTGTAAGGAAATCTAGATTACTTTGCCTTCTAATAGTCTCGAAATTTTGTTTTCACCAGTGAATTAAAAGTACGTTAAAAATAATCGTTACATTTCTAATAGGTTTTCTTCTCAATATTATGAATCGTTAAATGAAATAAATAAAGGTATCATTTTATAAATACGGCGGCTTGAAGTTAAACAATCATCCATCAAAATGCAATCAATATTATAGCTTCAAACATCTAAGTTGGCAATTCTTCTGCCAGTGAGAAACACACGTCTGCCTGAATCCGATTGGTTTCACTATTCACCCGACGCTCCAGTTGGAAGCAGTATGCGATATGTTACAGCACTATCACTTAATGTCAAAATTGTTTTAGGATTTACTGAAAAAAAGCTTATTATAGACGCTCGGTAGGTGCAATAAATGTTGGACTTGATACACACAACGTGTAACATCAGCACCCAAATGTTACTAAAGATTTGTTTATTTGATTGGAAGTGATTAATTCTATGCAGCATACACTACATATTTCAGCGAATAAGAAAGAACAAAATTGTGTTCAGAACAAAAAATATTGAATTTATTGCAAACAAACAGTTTTGTTATGTTGGCAATATATGACAAAATTTACGTGTCTTACGATGTTCACGTTTGACTGCCCCGTTTATTAAATCTACTTAAATTATATCTCAGGGTTGTTATTTTAGGGTCTTTTAAATGTCGCAAATCCGGTAACACTGTATTACAGTTACCCGCCGGGAATATCTCTGTTTACACATCTTTTAACTGTTGAAAGCTTCTCTCGCAGATTCGTTGTACATCATTCTGTTGGCTGGCAGGAGACACTGCAGTGGCAGTTTCTTCGTGCTGAGTATCTCCGCGGAAGGGCACAAGTCGAGAGACGGCCATCTCTGTGAGGTCAGTCAGCGGTCCTGTACAATCATGATCTGGCATTGGCGTTCTTTTGAAGTCTCCACCGACGTACCTCGCTACCATTCCTTGTCTACGTATAAAAAATGCAATCCTCCTTATTTGAAGTCGGATATAAAAAGGCGATAAGCTAATTTTCTAAATTATGGATTTTGAAGTAAAACTACAGACGCTAAAGCTTAAAATGCTACAGCTGATTATTATATTTTGTTTTGCTAACTTTATTTCTAGAATCGTAGCATAAATCACGTCAGAATATTGAAAATTGCGTCAACAAAACTATGTATGGAGTAATTATTTGAATGGTTATAACTGTCAGGTTTTAAGATTCTGTTACATTCTGAAGGCTACAGTTTTACTCGTTAATTAATCTGAACTACCATCTGGCTCAGATAGAACCTGTAATTTAACTCTTGGTAGTTAATTTTCTTTTTTTTTACGTTTTAGTAGATGCTTTAAACGCAAAATTCTTTATCAAAACAAGTTTCCGTTGAGAGCGAGATAAAAAAAAAAAATTTGAAAGTAACATTAATACTAAATTATCAATAAATTAATCATAGTTCCTAAAATAAAAACATCCCAATATTGTTTCTCACGTGGGAATGAATGATACTTAAAAAGAGAATGTAATGGCTAACAGCCCCTCAGTCCACCATAAAGTTTTCGCTGTCATAAATCTTTATTTTGTTGGCTAAATCCAGGATTCAACATTACATAATGTTATGTAGTCTAGGATAGTTGAAATTTTACAGGAGTGCTACCTTAATTCTTTAATAATAATGGAAAAATAAATTTCTCAGTGAATCAAGAGGTGGTTGCATTTTCTGGTAGCCGCCACGTTACCTGTGACACGTGTCAGCACAAATCAAGAAAGAGGGTGAAGGGGAAGGGAGAAAGGGGGAAAGAGAGGCCTGAGAATGAGACGGAGAGCGACGACATCTGGAAAACGAATGTCGTCAGCATGCCGCAAAAACAGGTCCCTTGTCTCGAGCGCAACCAGAATCGTTTGCTATTCTGTTCCCACTCCAACACGATATTCCTGTTGTCCATTTATGATACAACATATTTTTGTCGTTGAAAACAAATTAACGTACTTTCTTCTAACGTATATATATTGTTTAATATGAAAATAAAAATAATTTTATGACTACTATTGTAGAGATAACCTGTGAATTATCAGACTTTGGTTACAAATTTCTAGTCAGTACGGATTCACACAGTTTATATATTAATCAATTACTACGAAAATCGTACTTCTAACTTACACTAGACTTATTTGTGCGTTGACTTTGCTATCAACTGAAAATCATATTGTTAAATCACAAAGTTCAATACTAAGAATCTCTGAGTATGAATGGTAAAAACTCTTTATACGATTGAAAATACAGTTTTCACCCCACAAAAGGGCCATCATTTTACTGCTTTACTGAAGAACGATTGCTTGTTTCTTGTGAGCAAAAAATTCTCAACCACACTTTAATGTAGGTAAGTACCTATGTAAAATTGCTGTGGCATTCCGTATTTTGAGTTCAAAGATGTCATGTGACCACGGTGTGAGTGTTCTAATGGTAAAAACATTGCAATGACGACGGGGATAGTGGTTGAAATGGTAATAAGCCATACGATACATACAATCAATGGGTCTTGATCCGACTTTGAAATGAAGTACGGGACAAGGAAAAACGCAAAGGCAACGAACCTAGGTGTTGCAAGCACGCCACAGCTTTATCGTTTCCGCCTATACTTGTAACCAAGGGAAGAAACAATCATAGGTGATGCAAAGAGCGTAATTCATCCAGGTGTCACAGAACTGTAGGTGCTATACAGTATATGGTGCTCGATAAAATACTGAATTTCATTAATTGTAAAATCAAATTACGGCCGTGAAACACACATTCTCAGTAAACTACTGCCTTCCAAGGTTTTTGTTTCTTTTACACAAACTAAATATGTTCTTCGTATTACCGGCAAATATTATAATCGTTACTGCTGTACCATTTCCAATCTATTAATGTTGTGGTGTCCTTAACAATTAGTTTTTTATCTACTCTCATCACGGTTCTTCCTTCTGTTAATTCAGAAATGTGGACACTCTACTTTTCATTAATTTGTCAACAAAGTGGTTAATGAATTCTAAAAGGTGAAAAATAGTGAAGGGATTTACTGAAAATTGATAGAAGAAATTTTTTAAAAAAATCACCAGACGGGTCGATGAGCGGTGACGCTCTGGCCTCGCATTCGGGAGTACGAGGGTTCGAATCCCCGTCCCGGCATCCAGATTAAGGTTTTCCTTCGTTTCCCGAAATGACTCCTGCTGAATGCCGTGAAGATTCGTTCAAAAACTGTCATGGCCGAATTCCGCTTTCCCTTTGGCACGTCCTTTTCAGCCTCTATTGGGAGTAATAAGCAAAACAAAATTATTTTTTAAAACACATGATTTTCCCAGCTCCAGATAGAAGGTCAAAATAATCTAAATAGGAATACGGATCTAAAATTACGTTAATCCAACGGGAAGCGAGAGGAATCGTAAGAAGCCTGAAATTTATTTTTAACGAGTCGTTCGTCAGTAATCAGTCGGTGGATAGTGAAATATATATATATATATTTTAAATTGGGTGTAGGTATATATACTTGTTTTTCAAAGTAACTATAGTAATTTTTCTATGTTTGATAACTGTTTCCTTAAGATAATAAATTTGTGACAGCACAAAAAATGCCTGGAACTGTTATCATAAGATAATAATTAAAATTTTCGAGTCAGCTTTCCAGAAATGTTCTTGCTTTACCAGACTAAGAGTCATGCTACTTGAAATTTTCATTTAAACAACATCATCGTAACAACCCATAACGTGCAAATAACCTCTGAAAGACAGAGGAGTCGCCATGGCCACCTGGTGCTGGCGTGTGTTGCCATCCTCGACTGAGTGACGTGTGGCATTCGCGTGGCCAAGGAAGATAAGCCTTAACGACCCTCTTGCGTCAGCTCCATACGAGATCAACTTTCCCTGCTGCTGTTCGCATTACCTATTCCGCATCTATGACTGTCCTCAGATTGAGACTTTGCCTGACGAGCAGCATAGCCACAGACCAAAGAGCAACAACATTTATAAAAATAAAATCGCTCATTCCACAAATACCAATATTATAAAGTATTGCGTCTGAAATGTGTGTAATTTTTTTCAACCATCCTACAGTAAAAGTTTTACTCATTCATAAATTTTAGTTTTTTATGGACTGAAAGTTATTTGTGTTACATAAGTTTTGCCAGTGAACTGTGATCTGAGGCAACGCTGGAAGTTCCTTTTTAGTTTGCACGTTCAGAAATAATTTTTTGATTGTTTTTAAAACGGATATGGTGATTGATTTTAAAATAAATAAAATATCTAAAGCATTTAATTTTGACGTTGCTAAGTTCAGGAATTCAAATCAGGAAATGAATGCAGATTTGTTTTTTAATTTTTTGTTCCATTACCTTAACTACTCTAGCATACAAGTTGTTTGTCGAATTGTCAGTTTTATAAACTTTTTGTATTGAAACCCACTAATACATTTCATAAACAATGTAAAACGTGAATGTACAGAAGAAAAGAGAAAACTTGCTTCTGCAGAAGAAAGAAGATAACAACATAATTAAAGAATAGAGAAACATTAAGAGAAAAGAAAGCATAAAGTTACTTCTCATGTACTTCAGCAAGCCACAGTCGAAAAGAAGAAGTTTATCCTCCGATATCCTCATAATTCGATTTCCTTACCTATGCCGAATTACAGGTATTTTTTCCTCTTTACCAAGAGAAATTTTTTTAATACTTTAATACGCGATGATTCGATAAAATAAAATCAGTGTTAGGAATTAATTTTCTTCCCCATAAATGTTCTCGGATAAAAGTGTTTGTGCTAGTTAATGACAGAAATAAGCTCCAGCCGCAGAAACACTTAACACTGAGTAAAGATAGGATGTTATATTACTTCTACTCTAAAATTCCTTGGAAGAAAATAGCTACTGCGTAAAATTCTCAGCTCTTGCTAATTAAAAATGAAGCGAAATGTAAGACTGTTTCTAAGTGACTGTAATTAAAACTACTGTTTCCAGCAAGAAGTGAGAAAGCTTTGAGAAATCTCCGTTTTCGAGTTCTTTGTTAATGAGTTTCTTCAAGACCCAACCCACCGTTCACAGCAAAGCGGCCGCTGTTTGCGGAGGAGATGGTTCAATTCGAAACACTCTGCCTGGAAATCCTATCTCAAGGCAGGACTCTTAACTTTCGTCTCTAATGTTTTACTGCAAAAATTAATTATTAAAAGCATTTCAGCTAACGTCAAAACCATTTTTGTTTCCTGAATTTAGAAGTACGAAACGACACAGTCTGTAGATTTTCTTTTCTTCTTCTACCCAACCAGATTCCCATCTTTTAAGACAATAATTTTACCATGAAAAAAAAAAAATTTATATTGCCATTGGTCTTTTTTTTACTGCCTTTAATTACGTACTTCGTACATCAAATACGATTTATTCATAGTGAATTAATTCCAGTTGTAGATTTTACGTGTGTAGAAATCTTTCAGTATCACAAGCACTGCTTATAAAAATTGGTTCTCTCAATAATACACATGATCAAATAAGAAATATATCTCTCACTATCCAATAATTAAATAAAATTGTAATGTAAAAACAGTGATTCGATTATTTTCAATGGAACAAAACAGGCACTTTTATATTTCACGAATTTTTATTTCTAATCATTTCAATCCCTGAATCCCTTTCCATTACCTTATACCTGAAATCAAGAGTCAATTTATTGAAGATCGCAATGATTTTTCTTCTTCCACATAAAACACGATTATTCTATGTAGGCTACGTACCTTATATACGCCGTCAGAAATCTCTTAAATCGCCTCCCATCTTCCAATGACGTTTGTGAGATAACAACCATAGAATTAGTTAACTTGTGTAAGTAATAGTTAAAATAATATGGTGGGATGTTTAAGTTGGCTAGCGTGTAAACCAAAGATTTATGCAATGAACATCGCTGACTGTATCTATGGTTTTGTTTTACTCGTTGTTATAGTAGACTGGCTTAAGAAATTGTTGGTTTGAGGTTTTTGTTAAGCTTGTGAAAGTTTTAAACACTGAGAGTACAATAAAAAAAATTAATGTTGAACAAAAGAAACCGAAAGAGAATTATTTTTGATGACTGATGGATAATTTTTTTTAGAGAAAGGTCTGTATAAACAACGGCGAGGCGGCTAAGTTTGACATTTTTGGCTAAAATCAAAGTGCATACCGGGCCCAATTAAACAGCAGAAGTAAGTATAAACCTCGCACGTTCAACCAGTTCCTTTATTACATCAGTTACTGACTGTATTCTCCGGTAATTTACTCAAACAAACATAGCATTTCGTCCATGCAGACCATTTAATTCCTGTATTTGATACCCACATTGCGGGACCATTATTTCGCCACCATACTCAAGCAACGATATGACCAGGGATTTATAATCCAATTCTCTCTTTCCCTGATACATCTCCTTAACATCAACTTCAGTAAATACAGAACTGTGTAACACCTTCCTACAACTTTTTCAATGTGTACCACACAATTAGTTTTACTGTTAAATTATATGCTATGAGATTTTCACTTCAACCAGCAAATTCCTCCTGCAAGTTGTAATAAATCAGAACCTTAATTTTCTATCCCATATTGTAGTATGACGTTCTCGTCATAATCCACGAATATAGAATCTTCGGCTTACTATATTCAGATTATTTATTTGTATTACGGTATAGATTATTCAAGTCCTAGGTTAATTTGTTCGTAATAAACCAGGGCGGCCAAAGTATAAGAAATAACTTTGGTCAATGCAAGGTTGCTATTATAATGGCGCAAATTGAATATGAAATGGTGGTCAGTGGAAAGTTTTGAACGTACGCGTGGCTGGACAAAGCCTTTCGCCGGCGGCAAGTAGTCGCCGCAAGCACAATAACGGTACCGTGGGTAAGAGACAGGAACCGTTAACTCAAGGCAGGGGTGATGCCCTCGCAGCAAGGAAGCTATGGTCCAATAGAGGCACGCTGCCTAGTGGAGGGGGGGAGGGGGGGCGCAAAGCGAAGAATCTAAAGCCGCGTATACACTTGAGCATTTGCCCCGAATGAGCATACGGGTTGAGAGGAGGGGAGGCGCACGGCCACCCTCCGCATAGCAGTGGGCCACTGTGTTCGGACCCCATGCGGCCCGAACAGGGAACCCAGTCTGCTTTGCGCAAGTGCTGAGTACACTGCAATGGTTAACCGGAATTTGACCGTCGCCAGTTATTGTTACATGTATTTGTTGCAGTGTTCGATCAAGAAATCGAGAAAGCGGTGGTGGAGAAGAAAACTGTTTCAAGAGAGGTTCAACGCTTTACTATTTAAAAAAATAGGACACGAAACAAATGAAAACTTTAAAAATTTTACAAGAATGTCACCTGAGGATTTTCAGTTTATATTGAATAGTGTCAGGACTACAATTGAGAGGCAAGACACAACATTTGGAAAATCCATAACTGCCGAAGAACACCTAGCTGTGACACTGCGATTTCTGGCTCCAGGAGATTCGTACTCGACTTTCCTGTACCTCTTTAAAATTTTAAAACAAGCAATTGGCAGAATCATACCTGAAACTTGTCAAATTAGGCACGAGACACGTGTGTCTACAGCAGAGGATTCACTAAAACTGGAGGGGGCAGTCGGCTCATATTGTTCGGTTTGACCGCATACACAAAGCGCGTACCCACTGAGCACGAACTGAGCACGTGCTCACTTTGAAGTACTATCGACAACCCTCGGATCGGGCTGAGGCATGCGGACCCATTCTGCTCGCCCCGTATACATCTGAGCAAAACGGGCCGAACGCATGCTCATTCGGGGCAAATGCTCAAGTGTATACGCGGCTTAACAGCGAGTGCTCTGGTCATCACACCAACGCTGTGTAGTCACGGGGGTGACAAATGTTAATCCAGATCTCATTTTTAGTGTGATACGAACGTTTTACTACAAGAGGAGTGGCCATAGTTTTCTTGGTGGTTGAATGGACGCCACAACGACACTTCCTGGCTGGTAGTGGCCTGATACAGGTTGAGACTTCCTGGCTAGTAGTTGCCGGATGCAGATGGAGACTTCCTGACTGGCAGTGGCCGGAGGCAGTCACGCCTGGACGGGATGAGCAGTTCGTGAGAAAGTTATCCCACAGTGACACTTTGTGTCGCAATCGCCGTGGGGCTTCCTACATTTGATAAAGTTTTCTGACGCCAGCCCAATGTTTCATCGGTTTAACGAGGCTTTAGTGACCCGTAAACACTACCTGAGAACCTAATCTCAGCTTTAATTGTGCAAGCTGGCAACTTATTTCAACCTAACACTGAACTCTGAAAGCTCCTTGATTATTGTAATATGACTCAGATAATGTTCATTTTGATTTTAATTGGTGCCCCTGGGAATTTATGATATGTAAAATCTGATTGTGGCCTGTGCCGCCACGATTTTCCATATTCACTTTGAAAACTATTGAGAATCCATTTATTGTTTGCACTAATTCGCCAAATGTAAGGTTTGGGTATTGCCTGCTTGCAAGTGCTTGCAATTGCATTGTCTTGTGTTAGAAGTAATGTTAAATTTACCCAGAAATGTAAATGCCAGAAGACCAAATAAAACTTGATCTTTATTTACCTGTAACTTCACAGCAATCGAGATTCTTGCTACCCAAATTATCAGATATAAATCATTGCCGGCATAACATT
>JARYHS010009186.1:170745137-170767135 GCA_031002005.1 Vandiemenella viatica | reverse complement strand
CTTGTACAATTAAAGCTGAGATTAGGTTCTCAGGTCGCGTTTACGGGTCACTAAAGCCTCGTTAAACCGATGAAACATTGGGCTGGCGTCAGAAAACTTTATCAAATGTTGGAAGCCCCACGGCGATTGCGACACAAAGTGTCACTGTGGGATAACGTTCTCACGAACTGCTCATCCCGCCCAGGCGTCTCTGCGGTGACTGCCTCAGGCCACTGCCAGTCAGGAAGTCTCCATCTGCATCAGGCAACTACTAGCCAGGAAGTCTCGACCTGTATCAGGCCACTACCAGCCAGGAAGTGTCGTTGTGGCGTCCATTCAACCACCACGAAAACTATGGCCACTCCTCTCGTAGTAAAACGTTCGTATCACACGAAAAAGAAGATCTGGGTTAACATTTGTCACCCCCGTGACTACACAGCGTTGGTGGGATAGCGTATGTCAAAATTATGTGATGACCAGAGCACTCGCTGTTAGATTCTTCGCTTCGCGCCCCCCCTTCCCCCCCCCCCCACGAGGCAGCCTGCCTGCCTCTACTGGACCATAGCTTCCTTGCTGCGAGGGCATCACCCCGGCCATGAGCTACCGGTTCCTGTCTCTTCCCCACGGTACCGTTATTGTGCTTGCGGCGACTACTTGCCGCCGGCGAAAGGCTTTGTCCAGCCACGCGTACGTTCAAAACTTTCCACTGACCACCAGCATATTTCACCATTTCATATTCAATTTGCGCCATTATAATAGCAACCTTGCATTGACCAAAGTTATTTATTATACTTTGGCCGCCCTGGTTTATTACGAACAAATTAACCTAGGACTTGAATAAAATATACCGTAATAAAATAAATAATCTGAATATAGTAAGCCGAAGACTCTATATTCGTGTAGTATGACGAGAACGTCATACTACAATATGGGATAGAAAATTAAGGTTCTGATTTATTACAACTTGCAGGAGGAATTTGCTGGTTGAAGTGAAAATCTCATAGCACATAATTTAACAGTAAAACTAATTGTGTGGTACACATTGAAAAAGTTGTAGGAAGGTGTTACACAGTTCTGTATTTACTGAAGTTGATGATAAGGAGATGTATCAGGGAAAGAGAGAATTGGATTATAAATCCCTGGTCATATCGTTGCTTGAGTATGGTGGCGAAATAATGGTCTCGCAATGTGAGTATCAAATACAGGAATTAAATGGTCTGCATGGACGAAATGCTATGTTTGTTTGAGTAAATTACCGGAGAATACAGTCAGTAACTGATGTAATAAAGGAACTGGTTGAACGTGCGAGGTTTATACTTACTTCTGATGTTTAATTGGGTCCGGTATGCACTTTTGATTTTAGCCAAAAATGTCAAACGTTAGCCGCCTCGCCGTTGTTTATAAAGATCTTTCTCTAAAAACAATTATTCATCAGTCATCAAAAATAATTCTCCTTCGGTTTCTTTTGTTCAACATTGATTTTTTTTATTGTACTCTCAGTGTTTAAAACTTTCACAAGCTTAACAAAAAACTCAAACCAACAATTTCTTAAGCCAGTCTACTATAACAACGAGTAAAACAAAACAAAACCATAGATACAGTCAGCGATGTTCATTGCATAAATCTTTGGTTTACACGCTAGCCAACTTAAACATCCCACCATATTATTTTAACTATTACTTACACAAGTTAACTAATTTTATGGTTGTTATCTCACAAACGTCATTGGAAGATAGGAGGCGATTTAAGAGATTTCTGACGGCGTATATAAGGTACGTAGCCTACATAGAATAATCGTGTTTTATGTGGAAGAAAAAAAACCATTGCGATCTTCAATAAATTGACTCTTGATTTCAGGTATAAGGTAATGGAAAGGGATTGAAATGATTAGAAATAAAAATTCGTGAAATGTAAAAGTGCATGTTTTGTTCCATTGAAAATAATCGAATCACTGTTTTTACATTACAATTTTATTTAATTATTGGATAGTGAGAGATATATTTCTTATTTGATCATGTGTATTATTGAGAGAACCAATTTTTATAAGCAGTGCTTGTGATACTGAAAGATTTCTACACACGTAAAATCTACAACTGGAATTAATTCACTATGAATAAATCGTATTTGATGTACGAAGTAAGTAATTAAAGGCAGTAAAAAAAGACCAATGGCAATATCAAATGGTTTTTTTTTTTTTCATGGTAAAATTATTGTCTTAAAAGATTGGAATCTGGTTGGGTAGAAGAAGAAAAGAAAATCTACAGACTGTGTCGTTTCGTACTTCTAAATTCAGGAAACAAAAATGGCTTTGACGTAAGCTGAAATGCTTTTAATAATTAATTTTTGCAGTAAAACATTAGAGACGAAAGTTAGGAGGCCTGCCTTGAGATAGCATTTCCAGGCAAGTGTTTCGAATTGAACCATCTCCTCCGCAAACAGCGGCCGCTTCACTGAGAACGGTGGGTTGGGTCTTGAAGAAACTCATTAACAAAGAACTCGAAAACGGAGATTTCTCAAAGCTTTCTCACTTCTTGCTGGAAACAGTAGTTTTAATTACAGTCACTTAGAAACAGTCTTACATTTTGCTTCATTTTTAATTAGCAAGAGCTGGGAATTTTACGCAGTAGCTATTTTCTTCCAAGGAATTTTAGAGTAAAAGCAATATAACATCCTATCTTTACTCAGTGTTAAGTGTTTCTGCGGCTGGAGCTTATTTCTGTCATTAACTAGCGCAAACAGTTTTATCCGAGAACATTTATGGGGAAGAAAATTAATTCCTGACACTGATTTTATGTTATCTAATCATCGCGTATTAAAGTATTAAAAAAAATTCTCTTGGAAAGAGGGAAAAATACCTGTAATTCGGCATAAGTAAAGAAATCGAATTATAAGGATATCGGAGGATAATCTTCTTCTTTTCGACTGTGGCTTGCTGAGGTGCATGAGAAGTAGGTTTATGCTTTCTTTATGTTTCTCTATTCTTCAATTATGTTGTTACCTTCTTTCTTCTGCACAAACCAGTTTTCTCTTTTCTTTTGTACATTCACGTTTTACATTGTTTATGAAATGTATTATTGGGTTTCAATACCAAAAGTTTATAAAACTGACAATTCGAAAAAATCACGGTTTTCGGAGACTACTTGTATGCTAGAAGTAGTTAACGTGATTTAACAAAAAATTATTTAAAACAAAATAAAATGTCAGCATTCATCTCGAAAGATATCCTGATTTGAATACCTGAACTTAGCAACGTCAACATTAAATGCTTTGGATGTTCTATTTATCTTAAAATCAATCACCATATCCGAGTTCAATCAAAAAAGAATTGTTTCTGAACGTGCAAACTAAAAGGGAACTTCCAACGTTGCCTCAGATCACAGTTCAATAGCAAAACTTATGTAACACAAATAACGTTCAGTCCATAAAATCTAAAATTTATGAATAAGTAAAACTTTTACTGTAGGATGGTTGAAAAAAATTACACACATTTCAGACGCAATACTTTATAATATTGGTATTTGTGGAATGAGCGATTTTATTTTTATATATGTTGTTGCTCTTTGGTCTGGCTATGCTACTCGTCAGGCAAAGTCTCAATCTGAGGACAGTCATAGATGCGGAATAGGTAATGCGAACAGCAGCAGGGGAAGTTGATCTCGTATGGAGCTGACGCAGGAGGGTCGTTAAGGCTTATCTTCCTTGGCCACGCGAGTGCCACTCGTCACTCAGTCGAGGATGGCAACACACGCCAGCACTTGGTGGCCATGGCGACTCCTCTGTCTTTCAGAGGTTATTTGCACGTTATGGGTTGTTACGATGACGTTGTTCAAATGCAAATTTCAAGTAGCATAACTCTTAGTCTGGTAAAGCAAGAACATTTCTGGAAAGCTGACGCGAAAATTTTAATTATTATCTTATGATAACAGTTCCAGGCATTTTTTGTGGTGTCACAAATTTATTATCTTAAGGAAACAGCTACCAAACATAGAAAAATTACTATAGTTACTTTTAAAAACAAGTATATACATACTCAATTTTTTAAAAATATATTTCACTATCCACCGACTGATTACTGACCAACGACTCGTTAAAAATAAATTTCAGGCTTCTTACGATTCCTCTCGATTCCCATTGGATTAACGTAATTTTAGATCCGTATTCCTATTTAGATTATTTTGACCTTCTATCTGGAGCTGGGTAAATCATATGTGTTTTAAAACATAATTTTGTTTTGTTTATTACTCCCAATAGAGGTAGAAAAGGACGTGCCAAAGGGAAAGCGGAATTCGGCCATGACAGTTTTTGAACGAATCTTCACGGCATTCACCAGGAGTCATTTCGGGAAACGATGGTAAACCTTAATCTGGATGCCGGGACGGGGATTCGAACCCTCGTACTCCCGAATGCGAGGTCAGAGCGTCACCGCTCATCGACCCGCCTGGTGATTTTTTTTTTTAATTTCTTCAAGCAGTTTTCAGTAAATCCCTTCACTGTTTTCCACCTTTTAGATTTCATTAACAACTTTGTTGATAAATTAATGAAAAGTAGAGTGTCCACTTTTCTGAATTAACAGAGGGAAGAACCGTGATGAGAGTAGATAAAAAACTAATTGTTAAGGACACCACAGCATTAATAGATTGGAAATGGTACAGCAGTAACGATTAGCATATTTGCTGGTAATACGAAGAACATATTTAGTTTGTGTAAAAGAAACAAAAACCTTGGAAGGCAGTAGTTTACTGAATGTGTGTTTCACGGCCGTAATTTGATTTTACAATTAATGAAATTCAGTTTTTTATCCAGCACCATATACTTTACAGCGCCTACAGTTCTGTGACACCTGGATGAATTACGCTCTTTGCATCACCTATGATTGTTTCTTCCCTTGGTTACAAGTATAGGCGGAAACGATAAACCAGTGGCGTGCTTGCAACACCTAGGATCGTTGCCGTTGAGTTTTTCCTTGTCCCATACAGTAGTGGGTGCCTTGGTGGGCAAACTACGTTTCAATTATCTTTCATACCTTTATGATTAATAATTGTAGATTTTTAATTTTAATTTTTTTATGAAGGAGTGAAAATTTATTAATTTTGCAAGAATCTCGACGTTAGTTGGAATTTAGGAAAAATTGTCACAATATGACATTTATTTTCTTATCACTGGCGATTACAAGTCTGAGCGAATTTACCGTGAACATTAACACAAATTGACAAAATCATAAAAGCAACGCTCAGAGGTACAATTTAGCCATCATGAGCAACCAAACAATTGTATATTTACTTTTAAATATATCTCAGAATCAAAATGCAAGAAAACAATAATGAAAAATATAAGTTATGACGACCTCAGACAAAGGTATCATAATACTGTGACTTTACAGTTAAAAAGAAAATTATGGGCGCCACGAATGAAAAATATATCATTCGAAAATAACTAGTTCTGGCAAATTATGCCGCTAGCTCAGGGTTTTTTTTTTTTTTTTTTTTTTTTTTTTTTTTTTTTTTTTTACAATTACAAAGTGAGAACATGGATCTATCCTCTCAAAGTCGTTTAAGGGTTCTGTTTCACGGAATGCACAATCAGATTGCTTGGTCGTAATAAGTTACCATTGTAGTTCTGCGTCTGATGTCTGCGGTGACTGGAGATGACCCACGGTATGTGAGATTATCTCACACGGTGGCTACAGACACGTCCTGTCTGTTAATGCGCATCATCGCATTACTGGCGATGTCGCCATGATAAGCCTGCTCCGGCAAGCCGGCCGTAAGAAGTCGTACAGCGGCCGATGGCGAGAGAAGCCAGCTTTCCAAGTCCACCTCAGACTAGACTCGTATAGAAACGAAGGTAGAATGTCCAGCTCCTCGCTCTTCGGTCCACGAGGAAAACTTCTCGCTCCGCCCATTTGTAGTCTCGAAGCTCACATATAAAAGAAATTCCCAGGATTTTAAGTTATACGCTCATTTGGATTGGATCTTCAGGTCGGCATCTAATGTCACGTGATATCCCCGATATCTGATTTGCCCGCTCATATCACAGAGGTCGGACATATTCGGCTAAGTTCGCCGGGGTGAGAGCACATTCGGGTGTCGGGCGGTAGGCATTTCCCGCCAGGTGAGTGACCTTATTGACCACCCATCCCCAGGGAGCAGAATGTGTGGGCCGGCAAATCCCCAGATCCGCGACGTCCTGTCGCCATGGTTCGGGAAGACCACGATTAGCTTCAAGCCTACGCAGCTCAATAACTCTTTAATATTCGCTTTACCAAGATACACTGTATGTTCACCATTTCATTACAGTCCTCATTTGGAATCTTGCGTACTTTATAAAATTACAACAAATATCTATTTAGGTGGTCGCCCAAGATTTATGTAAATTACTCTTATATTATTATTTTTATACTAAAAATGCACCTTGTAACGTGGCGACAGCGGGTCATGTTACAATACTTCATTTCAAAGTCGGATCAAGACCCATTGATAGTATGTATCGTATGTCTTATTACCACTTTAACCTCTATCCCCGTCATCATTGTAATGTTTCCACCATTAGTACACTCACACTGTGGTCACATGACATCTTTGAACTCAAAATACGGACTACCACAGCAATTTTACATAGGTACTTACCTACATTAAAGTGTGGTTGAGAATTTTTTGCTCACAAGAAACAAGCAATCGTTCTTCAGTAAAGCAGTCAGCGAATGGCGGTAAAATGATGGCCCTTTTGTGGGGTGAAAACTGTATTTTCAATCGTATAAAGAGTTTTTACCATTCATACTCAGCGATTGTTAGTATTGAACTCTGTGATTTAACAATATGATTTTCAGTTGATAGCAAAGTCAACGCACAAATAAGTCTAGTGTATGTTAGAAGTACGATTTTCGTAGTAATTGATTAATATATAAACTGTGTGAAATCTGTACTGACTAGAAATTTGTAACCAAAGTCTGATAAATCACAGGTTATCTCTACAATAGTGGTCATAAAATTATTTTTATTTTCATATTAAACAATATATATACGTTAGAAGAAATAACGTTAATTTGTTTTCAACGACAAAAATATGTTGTATCATAAATGGACAACAGGAATATCGTGTTGGAGTGGGAACAGAATAGCAAACGATTCTGGTTGCGCTCGAGACAAGGGCTCTGTTTTTGCGTCATGCTGACGACATTCGTTTTCCAGATGTCGTCGATCTCCGTCTCATTCTCAGGCCTCTCTTTCCCCCTTTCTCCCTTCCCCTTCACCCTCTTTCTTGACTCGTGCTGACACGTGTCACATGTAACCTGGTGGCTACCAGAAAATGCAACCACCTCTTGATTCACTCAGAAATTTATTTTTCCATTATTATTAAAGAATTAAGGTAGCACTCCTGTAAAATTTCAACTATCCTAGACTACATAACATTATGTAATGTTGAATCCTGGATTTAGTCAACAAAATAAGGATTTCTGAAACCGAAAACTTTATGGTGGAGTGAGGGGCTGTTAGCCATTACATTCTCTTTTTAAGTATCATTCATTCCCACGTGAGAAACAATATTGGGATGTTTTTATTTTAGGAACTATGATTAATTTATTGATAATTTAGTATTAATGTTACTTTAAATTTTTTTTAAATTTTATCTCACTCTCAACGGAAACTTGTTTTGATAAAGAATTTTGCGTTTAAAGCATCTACTAAAACTAAAAAAAAAGAAAATTAACTACCAAGAGTTAAATTACAGGTTCTATCTGAGCCAGATGGTAGTTCAGATTAATTAACGAGTAAAACTGTAGCCTTCAGAATGTAACAGAATCTTAAAACCTGACAGTTATAACCATTCAAATAATTACTCCATACATAGTTTTGTTGACGCAATTTTCAATATTCTGGCGTGATTTATGCTACGATTCTAGAAATAAAGTTAGCAAAACAAAATATAATAATCAGCTGTAGCATTTTAAGCTTTAGCGTCTGTAGTTTTACTTCAAAATCCATAATTTAGAAAATTAGCTTATCGCCTTTTTATATCCGACTTCAAATAAGGAGGATTGCATTTTTTATACGTAGACAAGGAATGGTAGCGAGGTACGTCGGTGGAGATTTCAAAAGAACGCCAACGCCAGATAATGATTGTACAGGACCGCTGACTGACCTCACAGGGACTCTTATATGGGGATGGCCGACTCTCGACTTGTGCCCTTCCGCGGAGATACTCAGCACGAAGAAACTGCCACTGCAGTGTCTCCTGCCAGCGAACAGAATGATGTACAACGAATCTGCGAGAGAAGCTTTCAACAGTTAAAAGATGTGTAAACAGAGATATTCCCGGCGGGTAACTGTAATACAGTGTTACCGGATTTGCGACATTTAAAAGACCCTAAAATAACAACCCTGAGATATAATTTAAGTAGATTTCATAAACGGGGCAGTCAAACGTGAACATCGTAAGAGACGTAAATTTTGTCATATATTGCCAACATAACAAAACTGTTTGTTTGCAATAAATTCAATATTTTTTGTTCTGAACACAATTTTGTTCTTTCTTATCCGCTGAAATATGTAGTGTATGCTGCATAGAATTAATCACTTCCAATCAAATAAACAAATCTTTAGTAACATTTGGGTGCTGATGTTACACGTTGTGTGTATCAAGTCCAACATTTATTGCACCTACCGAGCGTCTATAATAAGCTTTTTTTCAGTAAATCCTAAAACAATTTTGACATTAAGTGATAGTGCTGTAACATATCGCATACTGCTTCCAACTGGAGCGTCGGATGAATAGTGAAACCAATCGGATTCAGACGGACGTGTGTTTCTCACTGGCAGAAGAATTACCAATTTAGATGTTTGAAGCTATAATATTGATTGCATTTTGATGGCTGATTGTTTAACTTCAAGCCGCCGTATTTATAAAATGATACCTTTATTTATTTCAGTTAACGATTCATAATATTGAGAAGAAAACCTATTAGAAATGTAACGATTATTTTTAACGTACTTTTAATTCACTGGTGAAAACAAAATTTCGAGACTATTAGAAGGCAAAGTAATCTAGATTTCCTTACACCAAAGTTTTTAACAATTACTTTGGATCATTAAACTTTATAATTTAATTTTTTTCGGCTAACACCTTGTCGGCATATTGGAAAATTGTCTTTTAGTTCCACAGAAGACAGCTTCGCCCACCGAGGATACTAAATCGTAATAAAAATATCTTTGGATTTAATAATGCTGTAAGGTACCCCAAGTACAACTTGTGTCGTATGCGTGTTGGCATTGGCTTCTTTTTAGCAAGTTCGGATGGTGGCATCAAAAGCTGCGCACCTGTCATCAAACATTACGGGCCCGGTGTCAATTATCATTGCGGCCATGCCGAACTTATAATTAACGACCCGTTAATAAAATCAGAAAGCTGGAAGCCCTAGCAGGGAAGGTAGCGGAAGGGAAAAAAACTGCGCTTGGAGGATATGCAAAAACCAGCTGTGTGAATGGTGGCCAGAATAATGTCAGAGACAATTCGGGAATTGTTAATACTGTTATTAACTGTAAACTGTATATTTCACAAGGGAGCGAATCAACGAACAGATAATTCTCCGCCTAGTTATCAGGCCAAACCGTGGAAGCCTACATTTCTCGTGGGCGACAATGAGTGATGAAGGAAACACTCTCTTACTACCTGCCTCCGGAGTAACTACATCTGTCCAGCAGCACCCGCTGTCTAGGAGACAGCGACCTTGGTATACGACTCCGCTGCTACAGTAGTAGTCATAATTATGAAAACATCATCGTTGTACCCCCTAGCAGCTGCCCTGAGTTTGAAAAATCTTGCTGTCTTGAGAAACCTTATGATCGGTGATTTGTATTACCAATTCTTTTTAAAGAAACAAACCAATGGTTGTTTTTTTTTTTAAATGAAACCTTCAATTTTATCTACGTATATAAATAAAATGAAATGTTGTTCATTAGTAACCGCACTCTTGAGAACGGAAGGGCCGATTTGGCTATTTTTTTTTAAATGTTCATAGTAGTGCGAATTAGAACAATCACTCGGAAAATTGGAAAATTCGCGAAAAAACTGAAGTGCACCTTTCTATGAATCGATTTTGTTATTTTTCTTAATGTTCATAATTGTTCGAATAAGGTTTTAAGAGAAAGGTTTCCAGCATTTCAGTGGTGTACTGTCGATAGAATTCATCTCGAATGTAAAATTTCCCATTACTGTAATTTTAAATGCACTCCTCCCCAAATTGAGTAACTATGGACACAACTGTTAATAAAAACAATGATCACTCAAAAATATATTTTTTTTCTCATTTTTACTTTGTTTACACATTTGTAACAGTTTTTTCAAATTTAAAAAATGGTCACAAACAAACTTATTGAAATTTGGACACAACAACCTCTGTTGGGTCAACTAGTTCGTAAATATTATTATCAGAGTGTGAATTTTGTTTTTACTTTATCCAGTCCAGCGTAATAATATGTCAGTTAACTTGGTTAGTAATTGTGGTTATTAAGGAATTCGAAATTACTATAAATTTGACGATCATCAATTACGGATCTGAATATCGCTCCCCTCTTTACAGGGAACACTCCATGAGAATCCTTGGCGCCAACTGTTACATTGATAATAATAATTAAATTGTGTTGATCCTAACTGTGTGGTCAAAAAGTCCATAATAAGAACCACCTAAATACTTGGACCATAAATACATCCTATATTTTATTTTTACTTATTAATCGAAAATATAACCTGCTTTTATTATAATTATAACTCCTAGATTCACTAAAAGTGTGTGGTGGAGGGTGCAATTCATCTATCCGTAAGGGTAATGGTTTGGAAGGGATATGGCAGGAGGTGCCCATGGGCTATTGTGAGGAACCATCCCAATATTCACGTGTACTGATCTGGGAAAGCCATGGAAAACCCAGATCAGGATGGCCGGAGTGCTTTATCGAAAGCTACTCCTGTCGGATTTTAAGTTTACACGCTCGGTAAATCCTTTCTATTCCATTCCCTCATCGCTCGTGGAAAAAATGAATACAGAAAAGAATCGGTTCTGGCCCTTATTTCTCTTATCTTATTTTCGCGGTCATTCCGAGATACGAATTTTGCTGGTAGCAAGATTTGTTTGCTCTCATTCCGAAATATGTCAGTAGTGAATTTTTTAATTAGCTTCTGTCGAAAGCAACGCCTTCGTTGTTCCAGGTCTTCCCAACCTAATTCCTTCAACATAGCACTTACGCTTTCCCTCCAACTATATATACCTGTCACGAATCGGGCGGCTCTTTGGACCTTCTCTAATGCCTTCACTAACCCCTTTTGATGGGGACCCCATCCAGAACAATAATATTCTAAGTGAGGACGTACTAGTGACTTATATGCAATCGATTTAACTTCCGAAGTGTATTGTTTCAAATTACGACCAAGAAATCGGAGCATACGATTTGGTTTCCCCTCGATATGCTCATTCCACGACAAATTATTACGAATTGTTACCCCTAGGTATTTAGCTGAATCTATCGTTCTAAGGCCAGTATCATTAATTGTATATTTAGAGCTAAATGGTGTCAACTTATTACTTAACGGATGACTTGGCACTTAGCGTTTAACTCCAACTGCCAGTGTTTACACCACGCAATTATTTTCATACTATCGTCTTGTAATAAAGCACAGTCTTCCTGGGTTTTGATTTCGCGATAAATAATAGAATCATCGACAAGTAATTTTTTCATCCCTCTTATAATGTCACACAAATCATTAATGTATATGAAAAACAACAGAGGCCCTATCACGCTTTGATGTACTTCTTGATCTTTTCTTATCTTTAGCTAAACTCTTCAGGTCACTGTACCCCATACAATCTAATTCTTCAATTAACTGCTACGTATATTCTAATCTTTGTTTTATTCTGCAGTTTGTTCCTTCAGATGATCCCATCGCAAACAAATCAATCAATGGCGCTTGTTTTAAAATGTGACCCACCCTCTTACTTCTGAGAGACTCTTCCATGAATTTTCTTCTTCACTTATCTTTTGGAAAATAAGTTCATTTTGTACTATATCCATAGATTAATTTTCAACAGTCTTCTCAAGCACAACACTTCAAATGCTTCAATTTTCCTTCTTTCTGATATTCTTAAGGTCTACGCTTCACAACCTTAAAACACCAAGCTCAACACATATTATTACAGAAATTTTCTTTTCAGTTGGAAATAAGTATTTAAAAATAAAAGACTTATATTTTTCAAGATGGCTTTTCTGCTTCTAACATCATTCTTGCTTCCGCCATCTATCACAATTTTACTTCATAAATAACAGAATATGTTTATTTCTCCTATTACATCAGATCCTACTTTATTATGATATTTAAGACTATTACTAGAATTTATTGAACATATGAACACTTTTGTCCTACTTCAAGGATTATCTGTTATTTTTTCGTAAAGACATTATTAAATAAAGTTTTCTGTTTCCCTTTGTGTACAATGCTCACTGTTTTCCTTCCTCTTTTTTTAATGTCCGATTTATTTTGGCCCCTACTGGTCGGATCTGGGAGCGGTGAGAATTAAGTTCTGTGAGCTGGTCTCACAGCTAAAGCCGACAGCTGGCTGTGAGTTGAATTCAGCTTCCATTAACCCTGTTTCCGTTGTGCGTCCCCTGCGGCCTGTTCCCATTTTACAGCACAATCTGACGCCGAGGCAAAAACCAGTGATAACGTACCGCGTGGTTGCATAGTCGGCAGGGTGATGTTTCATCACCTCGCAAACCTGAGCCACCAACATAAATCGCGATTATTTTGTTAAGAAATCCTCATCAAGAAAATTTTGAAGATCAACGGCATATATTTAAACTGACCATTTTTAGATTCCTACTGATCCTATTACGTTTCCTTAATTTTTTAACTCAGTGAAAGGAATTATGCCCGCCTCATCAGTGTCATTTAAGTAAATTTGAAGTGAATATGGACTGTTTATAAGTTTTGCACCTGCAATAAACAACTGGTAATTTTAATTAAGAAACAAAACAAGACAAATAGCCTCCAATCATGAATTGTAAAAGTGATGACATTCTGAAATAATAATAATTTGTGCAGCTAGGAATTACTGAAATACTTAAATTTTTGATCAGCAAACTTCATATAAAATACTAGTCTGTAGCGTAATATTAGATCACGTACATTATTAGCTCTCTGTCCCATCCAGATGATGCAGTAAACACATTCTTAACATTACAACTTCCGTGAATGCAAACTGATGTTCCTCTTACTATTTTGAGACTTAAATCCGTTAATAAAATTTAGTAATACGCGAAAGAACAAAAGGATTTATTTTACAAATAAAAATTATCGCCAGCCTAATGTGTTGCTTCAGTGAATGTATCGATCAGTAACAGGAAGATAATTCTGGATCGAAATTTAATACAAATTACTAATTTAACACAAAAGTTGTATGTTATTCCAAAAAAATTTATGGTTTAAATTTATATTTCTCGCTTATTCTTATATTATTATTCTCGACTCACAAACATCAAATAAACAGCAAAAAATTGTAAGAATTAACCACTTTAAGCCCATTTCGTCCATTAATTCCCAACATCAAATGTTCGAAACAGGATTACTGCCACATAGGGCACTCGAGCATATGGTTCACGGTTTGGTCCTCACCACATTCAGGCTTAACGTTTGTAGCCCCATTTCACCTGATTTGCCTTGGAACTGCCCACTCCTGTCCCTAATCGATTCGAGAACTTTCAAACCTTCCAGTCCTCTGCATGACAGGTGGCAGGCGCTCTGCAACTGGCAGTGGCCCCGAGATGATGGGAAGTTTAGTTTTTCACAACTGCACTTTTGTCTTTTCAGGTGACCCAATTAGTTCCCGCGGTGTTCTTAGGAAGCTGGTCCCTCGGCTGGTGATACATGGCCGTGCTCTTTTTCCCTTCTTGCTCTCACGTGCACAGGATACGCACGGAAGTTGCGAAATACTTCCCACTATTAAACTGTCACTTATTTTATATACCTGATTGTCGCATAAGGATTACATTTTTAACCACTGTTGCAAATGATATTGTGTGTTCTGGCAGCAACTTGCTGCCGCGCTGGTCTCAAGTAGCACAAGTTATCGGATCGACTCCGCAAACGTGCTAGGTTGGTTTAATTGGGCACTGTGTTCTTCTTTATGTCCACGCATTGGTAGATACAAATCAGATCATCTGGTTGAGTGATTATTTTTTCTTTTTAAAGAACACGTAATGCTACTCGGTTTAGTATTTTCTGAGTGTCAATTCTGAATTATAAATTGCAAATTATAAACTGGATTGGAATGGGTTAATTTTTAATATAAAAATGAATTTTTACAATGTTAAACATTGGTATATTAATATCTGGAATGATTATTTGAACAAACATAAGAAAACAACACGTGGTTTCTGATTTTACGATAATAACAAGTATTACTATTTTATTAATTATCCATGGGACATACAACTGTAGAAAATTGAAGTTGTCACGTCACCATGAGAGACAAAACTTTCATTTATTGGACCATCAGACTTAATGTTCACGATACTTGACCCAAGGGCTGGTTCAGGTCACGCGAATAAAGTTTACTATAGTGAACTGCTAAGCAGTATATATTTACCATTTAGACTGCTGGCTGTCGCACAGTGTTGTCATTTAAAATACACTATGAGTGCCGTCTGCAATTCTGTACGTTACGACTTGGTTGTTTTATCGTAACAAACATCGGACTCACAATTATTATGAGCTTCGCATGTGAACTCTGAAACACAATACAACGTCCACACTTGTGTGACCGGTCGCAAACCATTTGCTTTCAGTATTGGCAGGAGTTGTTGCCATCTCTGCTCCCTTTTGTCCGGATGCCAAGTCCATAAGCCTCCAATCCGAACCTTCTTGTCCAACAACTTTCCCGTCACCATGGTAGGCAGAACATGTAAACAAACAAATAGCAATTTTAATATTGTTTAACGTGGTATTTTAAGCAACGAGTATTTTACTCTAAAAACGTGAGCCCTCTCTTTCATATCAATGTTTTTTTTTTTTTTGGTCTGTTGCATCCCCTACACACAATTCCACTACTCAGAAAATTCAGAAATGACTTGACATTCATTTTACTACATTACAAAATCCTTGGCTGTCACCAGAGCCGGCGCTAGGAACTTTGGGCCGGGGTAAAATGGGGACCTTTTTTTTCTCTGTTTTTTTCTCTCTACATACTGGCCGGCCGACAATGGCCAGAGGGCCCCTACAATCGGTGATCGCCTCCCTCCCCCCCCCCCCCCATCAGCCGGCGGGCGGCCCGGGTAGTTTTGACCCGCTTACACCCCTCTAACGCCGGCCCTGGCTGTCACTTCAAATTCCCGCTCTATTTTACATTTATTTTACTAAGCAAAGTACCTCGGAGTATTCAAAGGATAAGTAGAGGATACCATTGTTTGTATTCAGCCCACAGTGGATCTATAAGATTCTTATTTTTTGATCGTCGGTATGTGTGTTGGCTGCATTACCTGCAGGCCATCTAGTTTGCTGGTTCAGGTCACCTTCTCACCCACCCTAAAGGTAAATGTCCGCTGAATGGGGGGTAGCGGTTTTCATATCAATGCAGAACTGTTAATAATGCATGAATGTGACTGATCTTATCTGCTACAAGTAGAAATCCACATTGTTTGACACCAAATGGAATGTTAACAATAAAGTACGAGGTTTGTGCGCCATAATAAAACACGTAATATAAATTAATATAATCCTCAGATGGAACTGGCAAATATGTAATCCCCCGAAAATAGAAAATTATCGTTTTTTGCTGAACTGTTAGTAATATAACCAATTAAAATAATAAAGTATTTGGTTGTTTTCGCAGGCGTCGAATAAATGCTTACGGTATTATCGCTGCGTTGCTACACTCCTCCTTCTTCTTTCCCGACGTTTCAACCTAGGCTTAGGTCTTCTTCATGAGTCGTAGCAGATTCTGCCACACGACCCCTGAAGAAGACCTAAGAGTAGGTTGAAACGTCGGGAAAGAAGAAGGAGTATAATAGCACAGCTATAATCCCGTAAGCATTTATATTAATTAAAATAATAATTTGTCATAAGTATAAATGACCAATCATTTTTTTCTGTATTTAAGTGCGTTATGTAGTCATAACCAAAACAATCTCAACGGAATAAATGACAAAATTCTGAAAGAAAACTGCCGGAATACACTCCTTTAAAAAGAATTATAAAACCAACATGTAAGCACATTGAAGCGCCTATATTATTGAATATTAACTAATTAATATATCGAATTTACTCAAATTATTGTGGCATTGGATGCAAAGGCAGATTGACAGTGAGAAACGTCAATAGGAGTTCACTTTATTCCTGCAGTAGAGATGCACTTGGACCTCAAAGCAGATTTTTTTTTTGTACGGTTTTACTTTATTCCGTCGTGTATGGAGAAAACTGCTAGTGGACAGGGAGGTCGCTGCAATCCTACAGTGGGCGCCTCCGCTTTTATTGTAGACGTCGCATCCGGCCGTTGCCGGTACAGTCAAACGGCGATCGTTTGATGCGTCCCGCTTTCACCGAGAGCGCTGTCCATTTGGGTCGGCCCTCGGCCCTGCAGCCTGTGAAATACTGCCGGGACGGGGAGCTGCACGTACACGAATTTATAGCGGCGCAGTCGTAACGCGCCGAGGAAACTCAGATTTATGAGTGGCGGGGGAGTGGCGGAGAGGAGATCGCCTCTGCCCGCAATCACTGCCGCGAGGCCACCTGCTGCTAGAAGCTGCTCGGACACTGGTCTGTCCTACTACAACTCAACACTCAGTAACTGATACAGAGCCAGCGATATCGTGACTCTACATTATTATTGCAATGTTACGAAAATCACATTCTGAGGTACGTCACCCGACTGTTTATAGAAAATAATGTTAAAATCGTATTTGTATTGAATGTGACATGCTGCCACATATTATCAACCTACTACAGGCCGACCAATAATACTTCATAATAAAGTATCATGATTTTTTTTGGTCGTTGCACTTTATACTTTTCCCTCATCAATAAAGTATACGAAAATACTTTATTCCGAGTATAGAATTCAGCACATGCGAAGGAATATTCTTATGCTAGTTCCACAATCTCCTGCAGGAAAACGTGCCTATCGGCCAGGAATATTTCGTCCGGTCGCGTTCTTTGATCTGTAAACTTAATCACTTCGGAGCCCAGGCAACACGGGCGGACCATCTACATTGCAGCATTGGAGTTGACTCGTGTCCGCTTGTCGTTATCTCTTAACTAAATGATTGTGGTCAACCGCAATACACACACACATACACACACACACACATATATATATATAGTCTATGTCGAATCCATTCGGGAAAGATAAGGAGTCGGGTGGGTCGAATGGCGTTCCCGCTCGAGGTAGATGGCTCATTAGCGGAGGTAGGCTGTGGATATCCCTCGGACAGTGGAGAGTAACTACGAGAACACAGCTGATACAAGGATCCGGTTTATTAGACTCGGTCTCACAATACACAATGACAGATTACGGAGTGGTGTTGCCTCGATGGTCAGGCACGAAGAGAGCCTCGTGTGCTGTGCGATGCCCATTAAGTAGCCCCTCGTAGTTGTGACTGCAGTCACTGTGGCGCTGGCATCCTGCTCGCTGCGTCTGGGGCTCCATCTAGTAGCTAGCCCCATACTCCAGATCCGATATATATATATATATATTTCAGCCGTGTGAAGTTGCATTAAGTCGCCGCCACGTAAGGTTGCGAACTGTGTGAGGACTGGCAACCAGGTACCAAAGCATTCTGGATTTTAATTTTCTTTTGGTTGTCCATTCCTTTTACTACGAACGTTGAACTATGTCGGTTAATTTAAGAAATGCCATTAAAATCTCTGTACCATACCCAGATTGTAGGACTGCTATTGATCGAATCTCTAAACTAATTCAGCAAACTTCACTTTAAGCTTAGCATATTTACCTTCTTCAAATGGTATATTATGTACCTCTAAACAGATATTGGTTCTGGAATTTTATGGGAGTTGTAGTCATCTTAATTTACTAGGGCAATTCTTGACTTTGGGAAAGTTACTGTGCTTAAGAAACTAAAAAAAAAACAATACATTGATGTGTAAAATTGTTTTATTACTGTTTTATGGCTTATTCATAAATTACATCCAATTTTTTTTATAGAATATTAGTTCTCAACATATTTCTAGAATTTTTTTTTCCATTTGAGACTTACAGCAATCCAGTATTCATTGTCCTCCTGTATACTTATTATTCAGCTGGACCTGTTGTAGTTGGAACACCAAATTAAAAGAAAAATGATAATAATAAGGTTGAGCAACATTGTGGGATGAAATTGCTCTTGGAGCACCACAAATGCCCATACCTGCGCTCTTTCGCGTGAAAGGAAAGAATTGAAATATTTAGTTCCAATAGCTTCTTTACATCAGAATTGCCATTACAGTGGAGGGCAATATATATACTAGATTCCTTATTCTAAAAATCAACTGTGGAAGTAGAAATACAATAGGTAAACTGTTTTATTGTGATCATTCGAAGACAAAACCAGGAGTCTTATTGTTAACTAGACACATTGGCATTGATTACTTATTTGTATTTTGCTACTAGTTTTCTATTGGAATATTTTTTCAGATAAATTCATTATAATTAATTTTAATAAGCATGAATTAAATATCATTAAAATATCTTTAAGATTTATTTTTGACTGATAACTGTTTCAGGTAGCCTATTTCATAGGATACCGCGAGAAACTGTAGACATAGGCGGTGGCGAAATTTTTTGATAAGTTGTAATATACTCGTACACTGGACTGATGCACCTGTAATGTCTTTAGGCAGTGCATGCCCATAAAACATTTCTGAGGCTGGTTTTTATCTGCTAGCGTTAACAAAATAGACGGTGATAAATACCTATTTTATTTAGAGTAATGAAATATATACCAAGCCAGAAAGGTAGTGAACATAAAAATTTAAAAGAAACTGATTGAATCATTGGTTCTCTAGTAATAAGCGTTCCAAAGCATTGGCAAAAAGAGAGGTTTTGGACTTTATAACATGGAAAAACGTAATCGAAATCAGTGAAACAGATACTTTCTACACGAGGAAGGCAGAAGAGCTACTAATTAAATGTTTTCTCACATTCTGCATCGTTTTGTAGAAGACGTAAGAAATCATAGTGGAAGGAAACTATTCTCTGTTCACAATAGCGCAATCCCGTTTACTTTGCTTAAGAATGCTCTATCTTAAATACCAATCCACAAGAATGTTCGAATTTCCTTCTTAACAGTGATATAACTTACTTTTAATGCATCAAACTACTTAAGATTATACTTCTTGATTTCAATACTATTCCTCTTTATTAAGGCAGTTTTTCCTCAATTTCCACACACTACCCAATGTTCTTTTGGAATATGAATAACTGAATTCTTTGTATTTTAATATTTTTTTGCCGCGTCCTATGAGGAAAAGTTGAAAAATTCTAACGCATTTGTCGAGATATTTTATAAATATAACGTCTCAATAATTTTCGCATTTTCTGTTTGATTGATTAAATTTAAAAATTCCAAAATTGATTCCTGGCATTTCATGGGACGAAATGCAGAATCTAGTATTATGCCATAAAAATTCATCTGTTTCTCCGTTAATATGATATTTTTTTATTATTCCTAGCAACAGAACTACAGTTAATCTGTTTAATAAATATTAGAAATGGTGTTACTAACAATGGTTCAGTTTACTAATGCAGTTCAATATTTGGTATATTGAGGTTACTGTAAAGAATGTATACTGCGCTGTCAACACAAAAAATCTCATCATTATAATGGGGGCGATCACATATAAATGAGACCTTTGATAAATGGACGGGGTAATTTAACACTTGTTAATACGAATATTGCAACAGAGTATACGTAATTGAAAGAGTGCGAAGTGATTTGATCGTTTCTTATTACGTGGTTAATGTGTTCTTTGTGTTTTTTTTACGACACGAAACTATTAATCCAGGATAAAATTTGAGCGAATTATATGCACGGATCGGAAATGATACATTTTCAAAACTTCAACTGTACAAATTGTGTAAGTTCTGTGAACAATTAAGGCGCAGCTCTGGTAAAAAAGAAAATCCGTTTGTTGGCTCTCAAGAATCTCATGATCGTGTTTAGAGACGCTCTAGTTCTAGCTGAAATGGCTAACTACCAACGCTACACATTATTATGAACTCTTGAAACGAAACGAAGAGTAGGCTCAATTGGCTAATTTTAAGTTCCAATAATTGTTGTGAAGAAGCAATTAATAAACTTCTGTTAATGAGATGAAAAAATGGTTATGTATTTATTTAATTATTTTACTATTTATTAATCTACTGACGAGTCTTTTGAAGAAGTCCCGTTCTCAGCTTTCAATCTCTTACAGGGCACAGCCTGCGTAAGTTTTTTGTAGTAACCTTAGAAATAAACTAAATCAGTAAACTTTAAAATGTATTCTAGTCTAAAATATGTCAGATTTCCATGAAAATAATATTTTTTTAACAAAGGTTAGCGTAATTTGCAGTGATTTCCATTTCGCAACAGGTACTGAATCATGATTGCCAGAGAAAAACATATTGTACCTTCACTTGTAGTCACAATAAGTTTATTAAACTCATATTTTTTAATTTTTGTACTATTACCACAAATAATGCGTCGTCTTATTTTATGGAAAGCAAATTTCAGGAAGCTTAGCGAGTAACCAAATCTTAAAAAAATTCACAGACATTTTTTTCTTATTATCTCAGCTTCACCCACAAACCTAAATATAAGTGAATAAGAATTATTACATTTTTATAGATCTTACTGTGCAGCAAAGTATGCCACAACTTTTAACCCGGATCCACACGATTGGCACTTTACGCAAACCTTAAAATCTACAATCACTAGGTTAATTAATTAGTCACCAGTTTCATTATATTCTACGCCCTAAACACTTTGACTGTGAGAAACAACTTCAATTTTGTTGGCAGCGATTTTGTCTGTTTAGATCAAAGTTTCACAAAGTGGGGTCCGTGGACCTCCTCTTTCCCCACCCCCCCCTCCTTTGGAGGTTCGTGAACCAATCCTAAGTGCGGATAAAATAAAATTAATAGTTACGAAAGCATTTTGTACGGTTAAGAGTTCTCGCCTCCGATAAAAACTGAGCTAGTGACTGTTTAAATCCGCGAGACAATTTTCAATTGTATTTTTGAAGGAGAGAGAAACTTTTAAAGCCTATAATCACCATATTTAGTGGTTAAATTAAAACTACCCTGACACCCCACAAATTCATTCTATTGTGATTCGTTTCAATATAGCATTTGATCATTAGAATCATAAAGATTATTCCCGATTGTTTAAACGAATATTAATTAAAAATCAAATGTGAAGTTTTTTTCACTCATGACAAAATTTTGATAATGTTGAATCCGTTAAATGTACATTTATCAGTTTAATAGTGTTTTGTGTTTTTTTTTATTTTATTGGCAAAGAAACGTTTCAGAGTTGGTCACAAAATTTAATCAAATGATTTCCTATTTTTTTTTCTGTTTTATACTGAAAAATATTAAGTCTTCTCCCATGACACATCAGTTGAAAACCCAAAATTCTCCTGTCAGCTTCTTTCACAATGTCTAATGTTTCTTGAACAGCTATTGGTATCTCTCTGTTCAGTGTATAAATTCTTCTAGTATTGAATCCATTTCAAAGTTATCAATCTCTGTAAAGTTTTATGTAATTTTCCAATTTGTTCACTTCATGTAGAATTTACCTGTGTTGATTCTGATCATACCCATCAGATTGCGGTCAGATCCCGGTATACTTTGCAACATAGAACTTTACAACGGTATAATCTAGCTGATATCTAACTGTGTCCAGAATGTTTCCGAACTTATATTCATCGTGAATTATTATTAAATATCTGCTTGCTGTAATAGTTTATATTTTTCACAAAATTCTAATAACCTCTTCGATCACTTA
>JARYHS010009186.1:170665156-170744137 GCA_031002005.1 Vandiemenella viatica | reverse complement strand
TAAAAAAATCTTCATTGACGCAATCTACGACATTATTATCGTCTTCATATCAAGAGTGTGTTTCTCAATCACGCATATGTTAACAATTCACTGAGAACCAAATTCAGATTAAAGCTTTGTGGAAATCCATCACGATTGTAGGTGACCATAATGAGTAGATAATAGCAAATATGAAGAATGATATTGTGATAAGTTTCATACTGAGCCAACTTCGCAATCTACGATCGATAACTAATAACTCGAACGTCCAATACGCCGAAGTGTTAAATTCCCACTCCTGCATTTCGTGAATTATTAGTTTTCTATTATAAAACTGTAGAAGGGCGGAACCGATGCTGGATATTTTTGTTTTGAGTTATATGGTAATCCAGCAAAATGAGAAGAAAATAAATGGAAATAAAAAATTAAGAGTGTGGAGTTAGAATAGGCCTTTCCCCTTAAATTTTAGATTTTTACTGTTCGTTACTTGTTCAAACTTTCCTCCGTTCTGCGAATGTATTGTATATTTTGCTGCATTCCATATTTGACGAACCGTATCAATTTAGCAGTCTCATTTTTTGGTTATGTGATAGTTGAAGTTATGAAACTTCTATCCTTAATAAGCCCCCCTCTAGATTACTTCTACTATCCAAACTGGGAGTATTTCAGCAGTTCTTCTAATTATTTTCAGAATTGAATGGAATGCATTTCTTCTACATA
Source organism: Vandiemenella viatica (assembly GCA_031002005.1). NCBI lineage: Eukaryota > Metazoa > Arthropoda > Insecta > Orthoptera > Morabidae > Vandiemenella > Vandiemenella viatica. Next base: position 170,743,438 of record JARYHS010009186.1, on the reverse strand, counting down.
GTTTAACCTAACGTATCACCTGAAATGTTTTGAAAGCTCTTCTAACCTTGCTTCCTTAATATCCGCAAGTTATGATCTCGAAAATATTTAATTATATTTCAAAATAACACAAAATGGCTTACTTATTCCGAAATTTGAGGAGAATACTCCTTCCGTTTTGTGCCTACATCCCACATACATCAATTATATTGACATTTTTTCCGAACGGTTTTTGGCTTTTTCCATCTGGAAATCCAGCTTAAGTTTCGACTTCCTTTGGCAAATGTAATAAATTTTGTAAATTTTTAAAAATTATTCCCTGCTTCTAGTTTAATTATATCAAAATAGAAGACGTGATGACAAGTTAATATTTTGTTAAAGGTCACCCAAATTGTAATTTCTGTAGCTACAAGATGAAGGTATGAAAATGACAGACAGTTTGATATTCACTATACTGGTAACAGCTTGAGTCTCATGCGGATGAAGTATTAATTAACGTAATAGTAGTACATCACTCTAACGTAGAAACGGGGAAATCTCTTTTCGAGAGAGCCCTTTGTTCGTGTGACGCGTTTCATTTAAGCGTGTTCTGTTGCGCTCTCCTAACTGCCCTGACTCGTAATTAGGGGAAGCTGAACGTACGACCGAAATGCACGCGAATTGGATTCGGTAGCCACTGCTCCAACGAACTCCAACTGCGTCAGGCTGCCTGGAGTAAGTATGCGGATACGACCGTAACAGCCGTAGTATAACTAAACTTTATGCCTTGTAAACAAAGCCAGAATACCTCCAAATGTTTGATCTTTTTTTATTTCATATCAGCAGAAATCAGAAACACTAGTCTAAATCTTCCTCGACTTTTACGGATGTCCATAAAAAAAAAATAAAAAAAATACACTAACTAATCAATGAAAGGGCGTTTCCGTGTCTCTATCCCTTATTTTTAATTAGAAAATCTAGCAAAATAATATCGGAAAAGAAAACGATTACTTCCAAAAATTTGTCATTGCTATGATATTGTTTTAACCTAAGTAAATAGTGGTGACACATTACAGATGAACTCTACATAGCTGAAATTATTGCTAATAGTGTGTTAAGTGTTTTTTATTGATTTAATTTCAGATTTTTCGTGCTTATTACCAAACAGCATCGAATACGTGATAAAGAATGGTTCAAAACAGCAGCGACAACGTTAGCTATGTTGTGCGTGACGGTAAATTCATCATGTTTCAGGAGGAGCATGATCGAGCACTGTGGGTTGACATTATTTATTTGGATTATTTTTGGTGCCCTCACAGATATACAACCAGTTAGCCATCAGCGTAAGGTTGATGGATGGACTACCCGTGCAAGCGATACATCCTTCAATAGCACACGGTTATATCCTGGCTAGGTAATTTATGTAGTGCGTTGACAGCAATACACAGATATGAAAATGGCCGATATGCTGCTTGAATACAGTAAGTCGAATAGTAACGCCAGATTTGCTTCATGACTGTATGCGGAATACTTTGCCAGCAAAAATACTCTGCATCATTCAAGTTTCTCGGCTATCGAATGGAGAAAGAGAATCCAGAAACTTACAAGTAGATATAGTACGGTTTTTTCCAACTATAGTTTTCTACAGTTGTAATGTAGATAAAGCAAATCATCTGGATACTTTATCAGTTCTATCGTATTTCTGTCCAGTGTTTGGTACATGACACGGTTCGTCCACGCTGGGCTTGAACACTTTCCACTGATTAGTAGTAGTACAAATGACAAAGGATAGGGAAAATGATTCATCATCCACCAAAGTTGAAGCCTGCGACGAGTGAAACTCGTATGAGACAAATATAAACAATATTTCGGTTTAACGTCTTTTGATTTGTTAGGGACCGAGTCATATCGTTCGAGAGGTGTACACACGCCGAAGTTTACCGCATGCGTTTCCGTATACTTTGTTATTTATTGCCTAAAAGCCGTTTCCTTTCATCCTTAATATCGGCAGTGTAGTTCTACGTAATGTATAGAACAACCCTTTGCGCTTGCACTACGTTACAAAACTGGAATATGGTAAAGAACAGCTCGTAGTTATAGCATTTTAAATCACCCCCTCGGAAAATTTCAGTCTATTTTTGTGGCAGTTAGATTCATTGCTGCCCTGTTTCAAAAATAACAAATAGGTTTATGTCAGTGTTGACTTTCTTAGTCACAGTAACGAGAGTCAAGATGTGGAAGCCTTAATGTCGTCTTTTAACTTAAGGTCACTTATAAATTTCGCTACAACAATTCAAAATAATAGCAGGACTGCAACTGATACATTTTTATGGATATTCTTCAGTACGGTAATTACAACATATTTCTAATAACAAATCGTATCTCCGATCATGACGCCCAGCTATTTTGCATCAAGTCCAGAAACACTGTAAAGCAGATAAATAAAAGCTGATTATACAGAGGAAATATTAATGAAGACAATATAAAACATTATATGAATTCCTTAAATAGTGAATACTGGTCAGAAGTGTACATTTCGCAGGATGTTAATGCTAAATTTGATTCCTTATTAAATATATATCTAACACTTTTTGAAGGACGTTTTGGAAAATGATAGTTTTAAACACTCAAAACAAGGAATTGGATAAGGGATGGATTAAAAAGGGTACTAGATTATTTAGTAAAACTAATAGGGACTTGATGAGATCCCTGCAGAACTTCTTAAATCTCTAGGAGAGGAAGGAATCGAAAGATTATTCAAGCTGATATCAAAAAGTTATGAAACAGGAGAAATTCCAACCGATTTTAATAAAAATATCATCTTCACACTTCCAAAGAAAGCACAAGCTGACAAATGTGAGAATTATCGCACAATTAGTCTAACATCACATGCTTCAAAATTGCTGACCAGAATAATATACAGAAGGATGGAAAGGGTAGTAGAAGAGATAGTAGGTGAAGATCAGTTTGGGTTTAGGAAAAATCGCGGTACAAGGGAAGCAATTCTGTCTTTAAGATTAATACTTGAAGGGCGGATCAAGAAAAACAAAGATACTTTTATGGCATTTGTTGATTTAGAAAAAGCTTTTGATAATGTTAGGTGGGACAAGATGTTCAAAATTCTAAAGAAGTCAGGTCTAAAGTATCGAGATAGAAGAATCCTTTATAAACTATATAAGAATCAAGTGGCTGTGATAAAAGTAGAGAATCACGAGAGACATGCATCAGTTAAAAAGGGTGTGAGACAAGGTTGTAGTCTATCCCCGTTAATATTCAACTTGTATGTAGAAGAAGCAATAAAGAAAGTCAAAGAAAAATTTCCATGTGGCATAAGTTTTCAGGGAGAAAAAATCAGTATGCTACGATTTGCTGACGACATTGTCTTATTAGCAGAGAGGGCTGAGGATATTGAGAAGTTATTGAATGGCATGAACAAAATACTGAAGGAAGATTTTGGACTGAATATAAATCAAAGTAAAACAAAAGTGATGAAATGTAGCAGAAATGACACCAATACTAGCAGATTAAATATAAAAATAGGATCTGATGCAATAGGAGAAGTGAGTGAGTTCTGTTACTTGGGAAGCAAAATTACAACCGATGGCCGAAGCAGGAATGATGTTAAAAGTAGAATAGCACTAGCAAAAAGAGCCTTCATGAAAAAGAGAAACCTTTTAGTTTCAAATATTGATCTAGGAATTAGAAAGAACTTCTTAAAACTCTATGTGTGGAGCACAGCACTTTACGGTAGCGAAACATGGACTTTAGGAATACCGGAAAGAAAGAAACTTGAAGCATTTGAAATGTGGTGCTACAGAAGAATGCTGAAAATTAGGTGGACAGACAAAGTAAGAAATGAACGAGTTTTAGAAATGATGGGTGAGAAAAGAAGTTTATGGAAGAAGCTTACAGGAAGAAGAGACAGGCTGGTAGGTCATATTTTGAGACATGCGGGATTGGTTAATTTGTTAGTGGAGGGAACAGTTGAAGGTAAGAACTGCAGAGGTAGACAGAGATTAGAATATATGAAGCAGATAATTGAGGACGTGGATTGTAAGGGGTATGTAGAAATGAAGAGGTTAGCACAGGATAGGAAGGGATGGAGGATTGCATCAAACCAGTCTAAAGACTGACGACAGCAAAAAAAAAAAAAAATAGGGACTTTTACATAAAAGTAAAAGAATCAGATAACTACTCAGTGAACGCTTACTATAAAATTTATTATAACATACAAACAAATGCAATAAGGAATACCAAGAACATGTATGTATAGAGAATAAAGGCAATAAAATGAAAACTATATAAAATAAAATAAAACAGGAAGATCAGGAAAATCTGTAAATCACTTTAAAGACATAAAAATAGGACAAAATGGAACTATGCATAGTGAAGTAGGGGAAGTTTGTAAAATATTTAATAAATATTTTACTACAGTTGTAGTTACACTAGGTATTGAAAAACGGTTTCCAGATATTTCTTTAAGGCTTCTTTTGACTGCTTTCCCAAGTAGATTTGTAGAGATATCATTGCCACCAGTAACAGTCTCAGAAATAAATAAACTCTTGAATCAACAAAAACTTAAAAATTCTTATAGCTATGACAATGTTTCAAGCAAATTACTGAAAAGATATTCAGTCATATATTTTATTGTATCTCTAATGAATCATTAATGCAAGCTGCATTTCCAAACAGACTAAAATTTGTAGTTGTAAAATAATTATTTGAAAAATAGGAGAAGAGACGTGTAGTAATAACTACCATACCATTTTTTTATTATTATTATTTACTTCCAGGATTAATAATATTTTTTCTAAAGAGTCGTGTATTATAGGGTAGTAAAACGTGTTACACACTATAATATTTTCACCACTTCACAGTTTGGATTCCAAAATGTGTCTTCTATAGAAATGGCTATATATTCATTATTAAATAACACGATTTAGGAACTGAATAATAAAATGTGTATGTAAATTTTTTTGCAATCTTATAAAACAATTTTAATGTGTAAATCATTAATTACTTTTGAAAGAAATGGAATGTTATGGTATTTATGGAACCGCAGGTATGTGGTTCAATTCATACATGGAAAGCCGAAGTTTCCTTTTTATACTCTACAATCAGTAAAGATGTTTCATCAGACAGAGAAAATACAATGTGCAACATGGCATTCCAGAAGGTTGTGTCCTAGTACCAATTCCTGTTTTGTTACTACATTAGTGATCTTCGTGTAAACTTATCATGCGCTCTCTTTTTTTTTTTTTTAATGCCTCCCAGTTAAAGGCTGGGACCCTTCTCAGGCGGCTAAACTAAAGGGAGGGAAGGGGGATGGAAGTAGACCGTGGACTTGTAGTGAACCATTCGCCTCACCCCTGTCCTATCGAATGTTAAGTATGAGGGCAAATTTGTCTTCCTCTTAAGTCAGTGACTTATCCGACAGGGTTAACACCGTTTTATTTGCAGACTAAATCAACCTGAATGTAAGCAAATACCAAACAATAATAGAAAATATAATGCAAATGAAGTACTTAGTGAAGTGGCAAACTGGTTTAAGGCAAACTCATAAAAATTATAAAACACATAACGTTAGGTTTAAAACGAAAAATTATACACATCAAGATATACATATAAACTATAAAAATAACACAATTTGGGAAACAAAGAGTATAAAACTACATGGCATTCGAATAGATGAGAAACTGGTTTGGCAAGAACATATTACATTATTACTGAAGAAGTTAAGTAGTGCCACCATTGAAATAAGAACACTTTCTCTAACAGCAGATCTATAAATAATGAAATAGATATACTTCTGGCGTTTTCATTCATATGGCATATTGTTTTAGGGGAAATTCTTCACAAAGTAAAAAAAAAAATCATAGCTCAGAAAAGACCTATTAGGATGCTATGTTGGGTAAAACGAAGAACTTCTTGCAGACAACTCTTTCAAAAGCTTAGTATTCTTACAATGAATTTTCACTATATATGTTCTCTTATGTGCTTTGTCATAGAACATTTTAACCTGTTTACATCTAATTCACCGGTACACAATTTCAATACAAGAAACAGAAATAAGTTATACAAAGCACAAATGTTACTGTCATTAATTCAACTAGGAGTTAAGTTATAGCAGAAGACAACCGTTTGTGGAGTATGTTCTATAGCGTAGCGTAAAGAGTATCATATTTGATACTGTAAGCGAAATTTAGAATGCAAATCTGACACTACTGAAACGTCGATGTTCTACCGGTCGGCAAGCATCACTAATTCTATACCAATTCAATAATAATTTTATGATTTTATTTCTGCGATGATATGGCAGTAGTAAGATATGATTCGTTTAAGCACGAGGTCACCGCTAATGAGTCCTTAATGATCCCGGATGTTTACTTCACATGACGTCATCAACATGTATCCGGGGAAAATACCCAATTCAGCTACCAATAATGACGTCATCAAGTGCCGGACGGGGAAAATAGCCAATTCGGCTATCAATAATGACGTCATCAAGTTCCGGGTACACCAAGTGACTGGAAATTTCCGTGACGTCACAAACAAGTCTTCAAAAGTATCCAATTCGACGAACTATAATGACGTCACAAGTACGTGAACTTCCGGGTGTGAAATTCCCATGACGTAATTCTAAGGCCTTCCCGGACCTCCTCGTTCCGTGGCATCACAATTCGACGAACTATAATGACGTCACAAGTACGTCCATAATTCTAAAGACCTCCCTAGACTTCCTCACACAAACACACAAATCGAATTAGTGAATTGAGCAAGTCAAATTAATTTCATCAGCACGAGTCAAAAATGTAATCCCCAGACCTCTACGTATTGTCAACAAATTTCAGTGACAAAATTCCGTAAACAGTGGAGGATAATTCCATGATGTAATTTCCCAGACATCCAAGTCATTACAACACAGATATTCGGAGGTATATATAATAGTGAGCCCACACACACTTAATTCAGTTCCCGCTATTACAATGGCACTGTTCTTTGTATCATCGTACAAGTTAAATGCCAGCGATACCAAGCGGCTGAGTGTGGGGTTGTCATCAAAACTGGAGTTTGAACCAGTAGTTGTAATTGAAAAAGTTGGGTACAATAAAATTACACTTACACCTGAAGAATGGGAAGTACTGGTCCGGGAGATAGATACAATTACTGGATTTTTTAGTAATAGTGAACATTTGCAAACGAGTGTGTCACTCGGGGGTCACAATGTCTGTTCTCGAATGGTGTCCGGAACGAAAACTATTTGGGTTTTCAATAATGCTGTACCTGCAAGTGGTGTGTTTCTCGGTGAATCTACTTGGAAGAATCTGATTGATGCTCAGCCTGCAGTGTCAAATACCATCAACACCAAGAAGTCGTGGAGTCATCAGGTTTTGAAATATTACGTTGATTTTATTAACATGTTGACTCTGAAAGTGCTACACGATTATTCCCGTGCCCCAATAGAAAAACTAATAGATGTGCATGTGGATAATGTTTTTGTGAACGAAGTGTCATACAACCCCAGTTCTACACTGGACTATGGACAGCTGAAACTAGAAATTATGGCATATAAAAATTTGTTGTTAATTGATGATGTTAATTCTAATTTGAAGTATCGTGTAAAAGGAACTGATAAATAAAAAAAGATATTATATCAATTTTTTCTTTTATTCTACCCACCATTGGGCTAATAAAATTACATTTTTAAGAGCACACATAGCATTTGAAAACATATGTCCATTACAGTTTGTCCCCCACAACTTCATTTTACGTAGAGAAGGACACCCCAAATCCTCAATATTGTGACAAACTTTATTCCTGATAATTTTCTGGAACCAACGTGTCTTTTCCAATCCTTTCACATATATTATTACATCTTCTTGATTGGTGATAGAGCGTAGAATAGAACACATCTTACTGAATGTGATACCATTAGCGTCCCAAGGTATCCCATGATAGTACTGTGTCAACCAGCCAATACTTGGATCATAACCTCCACCTGCTGGCGACGAGACGCAGATACGATGTACGCCGATAATGTTGTCAGATTGCATGACACATACACCAACCTCTTTGAAAACAAATACACCATCCTTTGTCTTGAATCCTTGCGCATCCAAGAATACAGTCTTCATGGTAATGAATGAGAATGATCATTACTACACTGATTTATATTAGCTTCCGCACAACACTAGTCAGGGGTGTGTATTCCACAACACGATCATGCAGTATCAGACAGTATGCAGACGTGTAGGCAGGGAAATTCTCACTGCTTTCAAATTCAATGCGAATATCGACGGGTCCCGTCTTAACGGTCTCATTTTGATGTGAACAATCAATTACAACCAGAGGTGCAGAAGCGACAAATTCATCACGTTTAAGTAGCGGAGTAGCGTTATGTCTTTCATAGTAAGATGGAATCTTGCATACCTGTCATACAGCACTGAGGTTATGTTTTTCTTAAAATCCACATTCAGGTTCTCATATGGGAATGATACATCATTTAGAAACACTCTAACATTAGTGAGATTACAGTGGTCAAACTCAGATGAACTAGTCTCCTCGTTGCGTTTTCTGTCTGTTTGTAACCCCAGAATCACGAACCTAGGTTTCTCCAGTTGTGTCGATGTCTTTAAAGACCAAATTTGTTTCTTACTTATAGGGAGCAATGGATATTATAGCAGGTCCCAACTTCTAAAATGCATGTAAAGTGGCTTTCCACTCTCTACGATCTCAAGCAGAACTAATTTCTCTCTTTCACTCACTTGTAAATGTGGCATAACCCATGCAAGTTTATTGATGACAAACTTACTCTTTTCAGGATTTTGAGCAGCTTTAATGTATGAATTTGCATCATCCCTAGCACGAATCAATACCAGTTCTTGTTTTACATTGGTAAGTATCCGTTTGAAGTCTTCGAAAAAACCCAAAAATAAATTCATCAGTATACATACATCGAAGTAACCATTCCCAAGATCGTGTACACCCCATCCTGCGTTGTGCAACACACCAATTTGTCGGGGGTCACTTGAAATATATGTCTTCATAGTGCTTGTAATACCGACGTTACGATTTCTATCAATTTCAGCACCATTAATTTCATACCTAATTTCCTCAAACAGATGTGCAAATGCATTTGATGAGAGACTTAAATTTGTTGGTCCTGCCCCATCTGCCTTGACGAATCTTCCTTCTATGTGGAGATAGCTTTCACAAGGCAGTGTTAAAGTATCTTGGTTCTGAATAGGTATCCGAATCTCATCATTGTTATTAAAGGTCGTTGCTGCATATGGCTGATGAGACAAAAACTGTTTGCGTGTAACCGACTCATCAAATTCAACATTAGAAGTAATATCCAGAGCTTCATCCATTTTTTACGGTATAACCTAATGACTGTAAGAAGAGTGTGTTAGCAGCTGTTAAACGTTTCACTGATGGTTCACGACTGACCATTGTTTGTATTGATCGCTTCTTATTATTATAACGAGCGCCCATTATACCAGTTTCTTTACATGTAGTCTCAGAGAAATTGTTTCACCTCTAAAATCCACCAATTCACCGTCCTGATCGACGACTCTAATTACAATATTATTGAGAGATTTCACTGTGATAGGTAGATATATGACATTAGCAGGAACTTCAACAATCTTGTATCCTGGTGGTACTGTAGGGAAAAACTCGTGTAAAAAAATTTAGGAGTGTATGTTTGGAAAAATACACCCTGGACCCCGCACACTACTTCACAGCCCCAGGTCTTTCGTGGCAGGCCATGTTAAAGAGCACACGTGTCGAGCTGGAGCTTCTCACAGACGTCGACATGCTGCTTTTTTTTGAACGTGGAATTCGTGGAGGTATTTGTCAGTGTGTGCACAGGTACGCAAAAGCGAATAACGCATACATGGCAGAGTACAGCTCTGACGAGCCACAAAATTACATCATGTATTTCGACGTAAACAATTTGTACGGTTGGGCCATGTCAGAGTATCTACCATCTGGAGGGTTTCAATGGTTAACAGCTGAGCAAATTGTTGACATAGACTTTATGGAAATCGCGGCCGACTCACCTTGTGGTTTCGTTTTGGAGGTAGACTTGACGATTCCCAAAAATAAACACGACTTTCTAGCAGACCTACCGCCATGCCCAGACCACAAAGCCACACCTAACTCTAACTTATCCAAATTAATGACTACACTGGAGAACAAGGTTCGGTACGTTCTCCATTACCGAGTTCTCCAGCAGTGTATAGGTTTGGGGTTGGTTGTGGACAAAATACACCGTGTGATTTCCTTCAACCAGTCACCATGGTTGCGGGACTACATATCTCTCAACACGTGTTCACGCCAACAAGCCAAATCTGACTTTGAGAAAGATTTTTACAAACTGATGAATAATTCAATTTTCGGTAAAACAATGGAGAACATTAGAAAACACCGCGACGTAAAATTGTGTACTGATTGGGTGGGCTCTCGCGGTGCCCGCAAGTTTGTAGCTGCACCAAATTTCAAACGTATGACCATTTTCGAGGAAGGTTTTGTGGCTCTGGAAATGTCGAAAGTGCGGATACTTTTTAACAAACCTGTCTATGTCGGAATGAGCATTCTAGATCTGTCTAAACTGAGAATGTATCGTTTTCACTATGAATTCGCCATTCCTCAGTTTATACAACCCAAATTGCTTTATATGGACACAGACAGTTTCATCTATTTGGTGACTGATTGCGACCCATACCAAGTAATAAAGCGAAACAGAGAGGAATTCGACACGTCTGGATATAAGACCAACAACCGTTTTGGGATAGAGTCCTATAACGAAAAGGTTGTTGGGGTTATGAAGGACGAGGCAAATGGTTCTCTAGTTGTGGAGTATGCGGGTCTCAGATCAAAAATGTACACATTCCGCTTAGAAACCAACCAGACCTCGAGACGGGCTAAAGGTTTGGCAGGCTCAGTCACCAAACACCTGCAGATGGTGGACTATGTCAATTGCTTACATGGTGCCCCTGTTAAGCACCACACACAGCATAGATTTCAGTCCGAGCTTCACCATATGAAGACAGTTGAAGTATCCAAGCTGGGTTTATCTAGACTGGACGATAAACGGTATATTTTCCCCGATGGAATAGAGACCCTACCATGGGGGCACAAGTCTGTACCTGATTGAGTGTATGAATAATTCAATGAAAATATTGTGTGAGTGGAGATGAATATACCGTTTATCCGTGTACCTTTGTTTGTAAAAATTTTATGTGTAATTAATAAGAAAAAAATGTGTAGAATATTAATTAATTTTACTAGTCAATAATTGTATATTACAATTATCAGTCAATATATTTACACGTTTTTACGAATTGTGTGATGTGTCAAAATGTCTGTACCATGATTGTGTGTATGAATAATTCCGTGTAAATATTGTATGAGTGTGGTGAAACATACCGTTTGTAAATATTTGTGATATACAATTGAGTCATTAATATTAGAAATAAATAAAAATGTTTAGAATAATAATTAAGTTTATTAATCAATAATTGTATATTACAATTTAAATAAATCTTTTACATGTATCCACGAATTGTGTGATTTATCAAAGCCTAACCACTTCACCAATGCCATGTTTTTCCTTTTCCTTATCACTCGTTCAACCAGAAATGTACTTGTATGTTTTGTTAATTGTAACTCTTGCTGGTAAAATCCCCCTGCAATATCGTTACTTTGATAGTCTTTGAGTAAATAAGTTACAGGATTTGTTAATTTCACTTGCCTAATGATAAATATTTCTGTCGACCAGTTTGGTAGATAACCTTTCTCAAACTGTTCCTTAAGTCTGCTGATTCTAACGTGGTCACCCACTTTGAACTTATTTGGGGTGGTGATCTTAATACGATTGTATACGGTTGAAAGTAACGAGTTGTCTTTAACATCACACGGTTTCATCTTGATGGTACTATGCCAGGTTGTATTATAATTTGAAATCAATTTTGGAAGTAATTCTATCCAACGATGTGAACCACGTCTACTAAATTCCCTCCACATTGCATTCTTGATAGTTCTGTTGAGCCGTTCAACTATTGATGCTTTGAGGTGTGTATATGTTGAGTAATGATTAATATCGCTGTTTCTCAGTAGTGCCTTGAACTTTGAGTTGTAAAATTCCTTTCCATTGTCAGTCTGTAAATTTTTAGGAACACGACCGCAACTCAGTATTCTTTTCATTGCGGCTACAACAACACTACCAGACTTGTTTTTGATTGGTACTGCCCACGCAAACTTTGAATATGTATCAATCACCATCAGTATGTACTTGTAACCACTGTTTTTGCGAGAATAGGGTATCATTTCCACAATGTCAGCTTGCCATAGATCATCGAGTCCTTTGATTAGTACACGTCTTCTCGGAAAATTTCTTCTGGCCGGTCTGTGGATTTCAGCAACTACTTGATTCATGTTACAGTAGAATACCTCGTTCACGAAGTTCCTCAATCACTGATATAATTTCATTGGAGTGGGCCGTGTGTCCTGCAGATGTCGACGCTGTAAGTAGACGCAATCTTTCGACAAGCTCATTTGGATCGTCCCAATACACATATTCCTTCATGGGGAGAAGACCGGAACCTGAATGACTATCAAGTTTAGAGATGATATTTTTATACTTTATGTTATTAGGAATTTTAAAAACATTACTAGTTGGGTTGTAATTAACTCTATGGGCACTCGTGTAGTTTAATATTTCTGAATACTTTTTAAAGTCCTTAGTGGTATACAATTTTGGGTTTTTTAAAAACAAAAGTTCCATTAGTCCTTGTGTTTTCTCGTATTCGTTACCATCGAGTACAATAATATCTTTATTAATCGTCAGAGGTGAATTTCCAATCATTAGCGAATCATTCTTCTCTCTGACACCGTACACTAAATCATAATCACGTTCACTTCGATTTAGTGACTTCAAGAAGTTTTTAATCAAGTTTGAAGAATGCTGCTCTTGCTGATGTCGCTGAGGTATGAAAACTTTTTCCATAGTATCGGTCACAGGTTTTAATGAACTTTTGAAAAATTGTTCTGAGTCAATCTTGCCAACCTTCAATTCAAGCAACTTGCGTCGAATTGCATTTCGCGCCTTTATGATACCACGTCTAGTTGTTTCCACACCCATGTTTGCATATACAATAATGTTCAAAGGTAACTACTGCACAATTTTATATCTGATTGTCACCTTAACTGTAAATGGTTCGTGGGGTTGACCATTTACGGTTGCTGGGAAAAAACTAAGCTTATCACCTCGTTTCACATTGAGTAGTGGGGCCCCATAGTCAATTTTAACCCAATTCAGTCTTACGTCAACTCTTTTCAGCTTGACTATTGAGAGGATTTCGCCATTGACTGGGATATCATAATAATTTAAGCCTGTATCTAATATATATGCATAATCTTTAAACGTATCCGTTGCCACAATATTTACAACCATAGTCACTTCTATCGTTCTCAATTCATTGATAAATTTTTCAATTTTGGCATGTAACAGAAGTTTATCAACATATTGTTTGGTTGCAACATCATCTGCCTCGATGGGATCAAGTACATGGTTAAGTATTCTGCCTTGACAATCCAAACTACCTTCTTTTGTAAGAAGTATATGTTGAGGTGAATACATTAATACTTTTTTACCCTGTATTATCGATGTTCTCCCAAACTTATCCATGTTGGTAATGATGTTGGTACCCAGTACAACCAGTTATTTATTCAGGAAAGAGTCGAAACCATTGCGGTATCTACCATGATACATGTCACTGTCTTTGTCAATAACCATGAATCCATGTTTACTAGCGTTCCAGCAATAACCACAGACGTTTTTAAACTCATTGAACAACATATCTGTATTGACGTGGTCATTGTAAATGTGTTTGAGGTTCATGTCGTCTTGTTTGAAGAGCACAATTAGGTTCGCATTGTCTCTAATCAATTGTTTCGGTATCCTACTATATGTCTGGCTCAGGTAGAAAGAATCTACTAACCGGTGTCTTCCCATACAAAAGTAGTCACGTATGTTATTTTGCTTTTCACATGAAACATCGTCAAATACAAATACAGAATTTGGTAAAGCGTCAGTGGGTGGTGGTACACACTGATTATCGCTAAATGTAAAATACCGAATTCCTTTAATAGGTTTTAATATTTCTCCCAGTAATTGATACTTTGGTTGATAGAGAGACTTTGAAAACACATACACGTTTTCGAATCTAACCCCATTGGAATGTTGCAGCAGTGAAAGCACGATATTGGTTTTTCCACAGTTTGATGGTCCGCACTACTATTGCCCTTATTGTCTCAGGAAATAGGGGTCCGTTCTTATTATACCGTTTACCGCTGTCAACAACATCTGCATTACTCACGGGTAATGTTGCACGTTGTTTCGTGAAACGCATATTGGTAATGTCATTTGGATGCACCGTGTATATATATGTGTGTAAACATGTTAAGTCACTCAGTTAATAATAATGCCTCCAACGAGGAACAAGAAGAAGAAAGGACACGGTTTCCTAAACAAACTCGTCGACAAGATGCCATTTGAGGCACATATACCGACATACCAATTTTGTGGGCCGGGTACTAAACTCGAAAAACGTCTGAAACTGGGCCAAACAGGGATCAATCCACTCGATGCTGCATGTAGGGAACACGACATAGCGTATACGCAGGGTGTAGATAGACGCAATGCAGATAATATACTTGCGGAGAAGGCCTCAAACAGAATGAAGGCGAAGGATGCAAAGTTTGGTGAACGTGCTGCGGCGTTTCTAGTTAACAGGGCTATGCGTGCTAAACTAAAATTTGGTGGAAGTGTCAAAAAGAAAAAGAATAAGAAGGGTGGTGATATTAAAAAGAAAAAGAAGAAAGGTGGTATCCTTCCTCTAATACCCATATTCGCTGGTTTGTCAGCAGCAGGTGCTCTCGCAGGAGGAGCCTCTGGCATTGTCAGGGCTGTCAAAGCAGCCAAAGAAGCAAAAAAGCAGTTGGCTGAACAGAAACGTCACAATGAAACCATGGAGGCAATTGCAATGAGGGGTAAAGGTCTACATTTGAAACCGTATCAAAAAAGTGGTTTGGGATTTAAAAAAAAAAGTTTGTGAGACCGCTGACAGATAACGATATATGTAGTTATGTAAAGTATTTACATATACCTCATTTTCGTGGAGTATTCATGCGTGATGCATTACCTAATAAAATTCGTGAACGTGAATGTGGAATCGTCAACTTGGATAGCAGTGAAGGTGCTGGATCACATTGGGTGGCATATATTAAATACAAGGAAGGAATAGTTAAGTATTTCGACAGTTTTGGTGACCTACCCCCACCATTGGAACTGCAATGGTACTTTGCTGGGAACCGTATTCAGTATAATGTACAACAACACCAGAAATTTGGTACACCTGTATGTGGACATTTGTGTTTAAAGTTCTTGGATGAAAATACATAACTTCAGTCTTGTATGAACCTTTGTCGGGATAACTCATGTCTGTAACTCTCTGTTTGTCCGGCAATAGTTCAGTCCTGAGCTGTGATTACTTTCCACCAATAGATTTGAGTCAGGGTGTGTACACAATCGGGTTAGTAGACTTTCAAACATACAACTCGATTCCAAACATAGATAACTCTAACTGCAAATTTCACTACAGGAAAAATAGGGTGATTGATATACCCACAGGATCTTATGATATTGATGACTTGGCAAATTATTTGAGTAAACAGACTAATAACGAGGAGCTTAGAATTAGAGCAAACAACAATTCACTCAGAAGTGAGATACAAACATCGTTTGAAATCGATTTTACTAAACCAAATTCAATTGGGCCACTGCTCGGCTTTTCAAAACGTGTGTTAAAACCAAGTACTAAATTTTATACCTCGGACTACACAGTACAGATTTTCAAAGTTAATGCTTTACGAATAGAGTGTAGCATATGTACAGGTAACTACGTTAACGACAAGCTAGGACATACTTTACACGAGTTTTTCCCTACAGTACCACCAGGATACAAGATTGTTGAAGTTCCTGCTAATGTCATATATCTACCTATCACAGTGAAATCTCTCAATAATATTGTAATTAGAGTCGTCGACCAGGACGGTGAATTGGTGGATTTTAGAGGTGAAACAATTTCTCTGAGACTACATGTAAAGAAACTGGTATAATGGGCGCTCGTTATAATAATAAGAAGCGATCAATACAAACAATGGTCAGTCGTGAACCACCAGTGAAACGTTTAACAGCTGCTAACACACTCTTCTTACAGTCATTAGGTTATACCGTAAAAAATGGATGAAGCTCTGGATATTACTTCTAATGTTGAATTTGATGAGTCGGTTACACGCAAACAGTTTTTGTCTCATCAGCCATATGCAGCAACGACCTTTAATAACAATGATGAGATTCGGATACCTATTCAGAACCAAGATACTTTAACACTGCCTTGTGAAAGCTATCTCCACATAGAAGGAAGATTCGTCAAGGCAGATGGGGCAGGACCAACAAATTCAAGTCTCTCATCAAATGCATTTGCACATCTGTTTGAGGAAATTAGGTATGAAATTAATGGTGCTGAAATTGATAGAAATCGTAACGTCGGTATTACAAGCACAATGAAGACATATATTTCAAGTGACCCCCGACAAATTGGTGTGTTGCACAACGCAGGATGGGGTGTACACGATCTTGGGAATGGTTACTTCGATGTATGTATACTGATGAATTTATTTTTGGGTTTTTTCGAAGACTTCAAACGGATACTTACCAATGTAAAACAAGAACTGGTATTGATTCGTGCTAGGGATGATGCAAATTCATACATTAAAGCTGCTCAAAATCCTGAAAAGAGTAAGTTTGTCATCAATAAACTTGCATGGGTTATGCCACATTTACAAGTGAGTGAAAGAGAGAAATTAGTTCTGCTTAAGATCGTAGAGAGTGGAAAGCCACTTTACATGCATTTTAGAAGTTGGGACCTGCTAGAATATCCATTGCTCCCTATAAGTAAGAAACAAATTTGGTCTTTAAAGACATCGACACAACTGGAGAAACCTAGGTTCGTGATTCTGGGGTTACAAACAGACAGAAAACGCAACGAGGAGACTAGTTCATCTGAGTTTGACCACTGTAATCTCACTAATGTTAGAGTGTTTCTAAATGATGTATCATTCCCATATGAGAACCTGAATGTGGATTTTAAGAAAAACATAACCTCAGTGCTGTATGACAGGTATGCAAGATTCCAACAGTCTTACTATGAAAGACATAACGCTACTCCGCTACTTAAACGTGATGAATTTGTCGCTTCTGCACCTCTGGTTGTAATTGACTGTTCACAACAAAATGAGACCGTTAAGACGGGACCCGTCGATATTCGCATTGAATTTGAAAGCAGTGAGAATTTCCCTGCCTACACGTCTGCATACTGTCTGATACTGCATGATCGTGTTGTGGAATACACACCCCTGACTAGTGTTGTGCGGAAGCTAACATAAATCAGTGTAGTAATGATCATTCTCATTCATTACCATGAAGACTGTATTCTTGGATGCGCAAGGATTCAAGACAAAGGATGGTGTATTTGTTTTCAAAGAGGTTGGTGTATGTGTCATGCAATCTGACAACATTATCGGCGTACATCGTATCTGCGTCTCGTCGCCAGCAGGTGGAGGTGATGATCCAAGTATTGGATGGTTGACACAGTACTATCATGGGATACCTTGGGACGCTAATGGTATCACATTCAGTAAGATGTGTTCTATTCTACGCTCTATCACCAATCA
The DNA here is from genome assembly GCA_031002005.1 of Vandiemenella viatica. Classification (NCBI taxonomy): domain Eukaryota; kingdom Metazoa; phylum Arthropoda; class Insecta; order Orthoptera; family Morabidae; genus Vandiemenella; species Vandiemenella viatica. The sequence goes on along the minus strand of JARYHS010009186.1, from coordinate 170,725,678 downwards.
AGAAGATGTAATAATATATGTGAAAGGATTGGAAAAGACACGTTGGTTCCAGAAAATTATCAGGAATAAAGTTTGTCACAATATTGAGAATTTGGGGTGTCCTTCTCTACGTAAAATGAAGTTGTGGGGGACAAACTGTAATGGACATATAGTTTTCAAATGCTATGTGTGCTCTTAAAAATGTAATTTTATTAGCCCAATGGTGGGTAGAATAAAAGAAAAAATTGATAATATCTTTTTTTATTTATCAGTTCCTTTTACACGATACTTCAAATTAGAATTAACATCATCAATTAACAACAAATTTTTATATGCCATAATTTCTAGTTTCAGCTGTCCATAGTCCAGTGTAGAACTGGGGTTGTATGACACTTCGTTCACAAAAACATTATCCACATGCACATCTATTAGTTTTTCTATTGGGGCACGGGAATAATCGTGTAGCACTTTCAGAGTCAACATGTTAATAAAATCAACGTAATATTTCAAAACCTGATGACTCCACGACTTCTTGGTGTTGATGGTATTTGACACCGCAGGCTGAGCATCAATCAGATTCTTCCAAGTAGATTCACCGAGAAACACACCACTTGCAGGTACAGCATTATTGAAAACCCAAATAGTTTTCGTTCCGGACACCATTCGAGAACAGACATTGTGACCCCCGAGTGACACACTCGTTTGCAAATGTTCACTATTACTAAAAAATCCAGTAATTGTATCTATCTCCTGGACCAGTACTTCCCATTCTTCACGTGTAAGTGTAATTTTATTGTACCCAACTTTTTCAAGTACAACTACTGGTTCAAACTCCAGTTTTGATGACAACCCCACACTGAGCCGCTTGGTATCGCTGGCATTTAACTTGTACGATGATACAAAGAACAGTGCCATTGTAATAGCGGGAACTGAATTAAGTGTGTGTGGGCTCACTATTATATATACCTCCGAATATCTGTGTTGTAATGACTTGGATGTCTGGGAAATTACATCATGGAATTATCCTCCACTGTTTACGGAATTATTGACGCTGAAATTTGACTTGTGGGCCATTTTTTACTCGTGCTGATGAAATTTTGGTAAGTCCGATAGTTAATTAGACTTGCTCAATTCACTAATTCGATTTGTGTGTTTGTGTGAGGAAGTCCAGGGAGGCCTTTAGAATTATGGACGTACTTGTGACGTCATTATAGTTCGTCGAATTGTGATGCCACGGAACGAGGAGGTCCGGGAAGGCCTTAGAATTACGTCATGGGAATTTCACACCCGGAAGTTCACGTACTTGTGACGTCATTATAGTTCGTCGAATTGGATACTTTTGAAGACTTGTTTGTGACGTCATGGAAATTCCAGTCACTTGGTGTACCCGGAACTTGATGACGTCATTATTGATAGCCGAATTGGCTATTTTCCCCGTCCGGCACCTGATGACGTCATTATTGGTAGCCGAATTGGGTATTTTCCCCGGATACATGTTGATGACGTCATGTGAAGTAAACATCCGGGATCATTAAGGACTCATTAGCGGTGACCTCGTGCTTAAATGAATCAATCTTACTACTTATGGCCATTTCCTGCGCAGCAACACAAGGGAGATCCAGGAAGCGCTGGCTGTATAACTTGCAAGAGGACATGCAACCAGACAATGCCACTCCTGAAGATGTACAAGATAAGCACAAGTCCAGCAAAACAGACCCTGAATGCGGTATAAATGCTAAGAAGAAGAAGATCCCTGTTAACTTCAAATAAATTAGTTAATGCTCTCTGCCTTACTTTTCGTAATGTGCTGCTTATTGCGCAGACACAATCTTTATTGCCTTCGGGCTCTGAAGTGTTTGCTCCTGCAGCCGTTAAAAGCGCCGACTTGCCTGAGTGCTCCACGCGCAGCCCTCATGGCTCCGCTGCCCAAAGCTGGCTCCAGTGATGGCGATCGGTAGCCGCGTGAGCTGCGTGCTGAGGGGTGCTGGTCGCGTAGTGCGGAGATAAATCGCAGGATCAGCGCCGATCTCCGGCTCAAAGCCGGCTCGCTTTTTGTTTTCAACGCTGCGCTCGCCTCCAGCATCATCGTCCAAAAGTCCGATATAATCCGCCCATACAAAACCACCTCGAGATACCACAAAGTTTCTGCACACTTTTCGAAAAAAAAGTATTCAGAATTATCTCTTTGTCACTCTATCTCGATTTTGCGCTACTGAAAATGTAGGATCCACCGTCAGCATCTGGTCCTATATTCACAACTTAGCTACAGTTATGAGCCACGATACAGTGGAGCTACGCCTGTGATAACTCCTGTCCCTGGGGGTGAACACACGCTCTGATGTAAACAACCGATGGATGAATGTAACGGCAAAGTTGTCAGCGAAAGGTAGCACTGAATGAATCTCCACATCGTATCAACCGATAACGCCCATTAATAACTTGTTGTAAGGAAATGTTACATGAATAATGAATTCCTACTTACTACATAAGTAAACCATTTTATACCTGCCGCAGAATCATCTTTTTCGATATGGTTAGTCTAAACATTTTCCGCACTTACTTAGGTGAATTCTGGTCAGCTTCATCAAAGACAGATGCTTCGGAAATTAAAAAAAATGTAGGATGAAAATTTAAATGCATCAAAGACAGATATTTCAAAAATAAAAAGTAGGATGGAAATTTAAATGCAGAAGTCGGGTACTATATCACAGTCACCGTCGTCTAGAGATTGATAACAACTGAAATGTTTTCTATATTAAACTGCGGGGACCAAGAACAACAATTCAGACTAATTTGCTCCAGGCTCGATTTCAGTGAAATGAAAGAAACTTTGTTCAACAGTGAAACTAAATAAATTGCTATAAGTATAATACTCTAATATTAATTTCATTTTGTACTTTATTTGGGTTTAAATTATATCACTCAGCTGTTACTACGGTTTCAGGGTACAGTAATCAGTGATTTAAATTACTAAGAATTTATTTGTAACTGCAGAATTTATAAGTAAGTAAAAAAAGTTAAGTATATAAAAATCGAAATATTATAATTACAGTGTAATATTAATGTCTCCATAGTACACAATTTTGAATTTTCTTATTTCAACTTGCTTAAGTTATCTGAGCAAAAATGCTTTACATCTTTTGATGAAATATTAATAAACTAGAAGCTTGCATAATAAAAAAGGAGAGATAATTGAAAACAATTCAATAACCCCAGATTTAAGAAATGTGGATAGTACGAGTAAGTTTTAGGACTTCAAAATCTACGGCAATCTGATGATACCGCTCTCTCGCAAAAGCAATGGCTGCAAGTACATACGAATGGAAACAAATTGAAACTTTACAGGAGCCCTACATCTTAAGAAAAAGGCAGGCGGTGTAGATTTCGCAACAACGAAAACTGGAGTGTGGTCATATGCCTATCTGTTTATAGAGTGACACCGCTAGGAATTCACAATGTAATATGCTGATTACCAGCAATGGTATTAATAAAGTAAATAACATATTCTCATCTTAAGGTGTTAATGGTTCAACCATACAACAGAAATTTTAATAATGCACTTATAGGATTTACTAGACGTGGATCACATCGCTGGGTCATCCTGCTTCCACAGTAATTACAATTACAATACAAATTAACAAGATTAAATCTTATGATGTTAAGGACAAATCGTTACATCCTACCGTACGCACTCGTATTAAGGCTACCATTCGAGTAAAATTCAAAGTTGGTGATCGTGTTAGAGTCAGCAGATCTAAGGAACAGCTTGAGAAAGCCTATATTCCAAACTGGTTGATAGTATTATTCACCATCTGACAAGTTAAACTACCAATCCGGTAGCCTATTTACTAAAATTATGAAGATATTAGAAGCAAGAGTAACAATTAACAAAATGTTCAAATACATTTCTATTAAGCGAGTGATAAGGAGAAAGAAAAATATGGCATTACGATAGTAGTAGCTAGGGTTTGACAAATTTCATTATACTCGTATACTGATAAATTTATTTAAACTATATATATTTTTCATTTGTAATCTCTATTATTACTCTATACTTGGAATTTTTTTCTGTATAAACACGAAATTACACAGGAAGCAAATGACGTACACTAAAATTAATGGCAAGAAAAATTTGACTATTACAGTCCCCAAAAAACACAAAAATTATTACCTTCATCAAACAAGAAACAACTAACTTTAACAAACATTGAAATTGGTACTTCGTGTTATTTTACAGTACATTACGAGACTAAATATTTTTCTTTGGTGGAGTATTGACACACTCATTTTTTCCTTCCAATACATTGTGTATTTTCTTAACACGCACACATCCACATCATAACTAAATCACAGTGCACTGATAAAATTACCTCTCAACTATTTACATTCCTTTACATGACGACTGAACATTAGTCAACGAACGGGCAAACCAAAATCTGGACGTTATTTTAAAATAACTGATGGAGATGTGACCACTAATGAACAGCTTGCCACTATTTTCTTGCCGCATATTATACATCTTAAAGCATACGTATAGTTCGCTGTACACGATGTTCAGTACGTACACTGTATACAATTAACAATACAGGCCTACAATACAAACTAAAGGAACCCTAACTATTTAGTTACACCAAAAAGGATAAACGCTAAATTTATTGTTTACTAAACAGCACATTGATAAACAAACTTTTAATCTTACACAGTTTTAGACATTCTAACATCACCCACCCTAACGAATTATTTACGTCGAAAACCATGATAAATGTTTAGGTCGTTCACAGTTATATTTTCTCATGTACCGATTGTTTATCCTGGAGTGTCTATGGACATACTTGAAAATTATTTCACGAATTCCACATTGGAAAGAGGAAAACATTTCCACTAATGTGAGAAGGTCCAACTCAACACGCGTGCTCCTTAATATAGCCCATCACAGAAGGTCTGACGTTGTGTAACAGTGAAGGGTTTACAGGATGTTTGTCTAAATTCAGACTTACCTAAAAATTTCAACCAGTGCAATCAGTTGCCACACATATTAATATTTAATTTTAATTACAATGGAGTTCACGCTCCGGTGGCCATTTCCCAACACGCCCATCTTCCCCCTTTCCCGCACCCACCAAAAATTTGCCCTTTACAGATTTTATATTTAAATTCTTCCCTCATTTTTGGTAAATTATTCATAATTTCTGTTGGTAACATATTCCAATCCAAGACACCCTTACCTAAAAAAGAGAATCTTCGTACACCCTTGTGCCCGAAATTGAGTCCCAGCTTGTGGTCATAGTCATCTTTCCCTTCCATGCATTACTTTTAATTCTTACATCAATATCTTTCCGTGCCTCATCACCAATATATGCCTTGCACACTCATATGATTATCGTGAGTTATGGATCTAGAAAACCCCCACACACTTGTGTCGCGGGATAGCGAGCATATTTCGAAATTTCAGATTCCAACAACGAACTGGAAAAAAATGACTTTGGATTCAGCGTGGCGATGGAGATCTTATCAGACGAATCCATGCATTCTCAAAGGAAGGCCCCTTCACCTGTAACCAACTGGAACGTGTCAGGGTACGTAAAGTACACACCTGTAATACGCACGATGACGTGTGCATCATTGTTAGATAGGTTGTGACAGTATATTTATATGTACCAGGATTTTTGCACTCCTACACAGTTATCAAGCGCAAGCCTTAAAATGAACCTGTGATACGAAAATGATCGCTAACTTTTACAGTCTCATGGACATTGCCCTTCTCACAGATATGACATACCATGGCACGAGTAATTTTTTCAGCCTGTTAGGCAATCATTAATTGTAAATTTTATCAGCGTCTTCAATACGAGTATAGACTCACTCAGGGGTGGATCCAGGATTTTGGCTTGGGGGGGCTTCGTTTGAGTGGATTTTGGCGTTGGTGGGGGGGAGGCTTGAGTCGGGCAAAAGGTAGTATTATATAGTCTCCTCGGCCTCAAATCTGTAGAGCTAAAAAAAAAAGTCTCTAAAATTAAAATGTCGGAAATGGACCTGGATCCTTTTGGGGGGGGGGCTTGAGCCCCCTAGCCCAACCCTTCCAACCCTGGATACGCCACTGGACTCACTTGTGTCTGTGACATCAGTCTCAGCCTACCATTTCATGATTTTATGGGTGCAATCACAGTGGTGACTTGCACAATTCATCAGCCGTTACATTTGCTTAAAGTGTCATGATACAAATTTACATGAGAGAGTGTCTTGTTTGTTTATACAGAGTGGCGACACAGTATCACATTAACACCGCACCGTTTAACGTAATATACAATTTCCATAAAGTTTTGTCTTTTCGGCACTTAAAATATATCCGTTACAATCTTTTCTCTCTGTATGCAAAATTTGGGATGCTACTGTAGAGCGTGATATACTGATATAATTAATTATTTACTTCACATATTCTACGCTTTATCTTCCTTTACAATTCGTGTGACTAGCTTTGAATATCCTTCCATAAACTACCGTACTCACTAAGAAATATTTTTGTTTCGATGTAAAATATGGTTGAGAACCATTAAGTTGAATTAAGATAATTATTAAAAAATATGGTGCATGTTCAATATAAATAGAAAAGAACCTGTGAAGTTTCCGAATAGGACACAATCGTATTGTTTGTAGAGCAATAGTCATAAGATTTTATTTAAATACATTCGTGAATTACTTTATTTTTCCTGATAATCCGATGTATTTATTTTGCATTAATTGATTATTTTCTCTGGTTCGTCGTATAAGTGAAAAGCGTATACCTACTTCAATGATTCTGAATTATGTAAAAACATTTGAATAATCTTTCGAGACACCTCCCTTCCTGTTAATGTCAAGTTTCGGTTTTTGGCGCTATTCTATCGGGAAAAATGTATTCACAGCTTTAGGTAATAATTATTTTTTGGGTTTTCTATCGTGCTTCACAGACGCAAAGTAAGCTTTACCCGAGGTGAAGATTAGGAACCTTCAATAATTCCAGCATTCCCTGTTTCAAACAGATTCTTTTTTCCAAACAGGGCAAGCAATCACACGCCATAACTTATGAATATGTATATAGAATTAAGTTAATCATATTATTTTTAAAGTAACTTTATGATGCAATAATTAATGTTTGTTGATGTAGCGAGCAGCATCAACCAGGAACGTACCAAACTGTAATCATGGCCGGAAAAAAAAATCACAAATTCTTTAGATCGCTTGTACATTGAGATATTTCTTTGCTGTGGGCTTCTCTATTCTTAATTTGATACGTCACAATCATCTCCTTTGGAGAAACCGTACCTTCATACCGAGCGTGGTGGTGTAACGGATAGCGTTCTGGCCTCGCATTCGGGAGGACGGCGGTTTGAATCCCCGTCCGGGCATCCAAATTTGGGTTTACCATGGTTTCCCAAATCACTCCAGGCTAATGCCGGGATGCTTCCTTCAAAAGGCCATGGCCGAATTCCTTCCCATTCCTTGCCCCCGTCCTTTCCCGTCTCTAAAGACCTAGCTGTTGAGAGACGTAAATCAGTAAAAAAAATAAAAAAAATTAAAACGTACATTTACTGTGGGAAAATATCGTTTCGAATTTTACTATTTAAAAACTCTCTGAATACACGAATTTAAAGTCCTTATAACTGATGACCGTTCAACGATTAATTAAAAATAACTTTCTCTGAATCAGTACTGCGTCCTATATTCTCTTCACTAGAGAAACTAAGATTCTCCATTCATTACTCATAAGAATCCTACTTTCATTACAAAATATGTTGGTGGCCATAGCGGCGCCTATCCCTTCACATCCTGTATCACAAGACCCGTGAATCATGAAGAATGAATGGCATAGTTAAAAGAGTTAACGGACACACGGCCCCTTTGATGGCGAATAGCTTTGTAAAACAGTCCCATTAATCTTTATTTAATTAGAAGCTTAGTTGAAGGACGCTTGAATGCTCGCGTCGACCGAACCAACCCCGAGGCCGGATACAGAATAATTAGGCGCCGCGAAGGCGAGCACAACTTGCAATTTTTGTTACTTCAGACTTACAGCAGGTCGCTGTGATTTGTTATTCAAATGCATCTCTTGAATAACCATGACCTGGGCCCCGTACTAAACCTCCTCTAATTAGTATCACCACTCAAAACAGGCGAGAATTCGAAAACAAGTTCTTATTCATGGGGATTAGGCGGAATATCTGAAGAACCAAACTAGTGTAAATACCATGCGCGAATGAATAACGTCAGGTTAAATAACAGAATACAAGTTTTACACGCAAGATAGCACAACGTGGAGAGTAACTGGAAATTCTTCCGTGTCTGATTTATTGATTTATCTGCAGCACTTTTTTAGTTATCCAGTCAAATGCATTGACCATGCAATCTGAAACAACAGAACCAAAAATCTTTATATGCAGCGGAAATAAGGATGTTTCCAATTTGTCTATTGTCTTCAACACCTCGTTTATAGAATCATAATTACTGTTAGTCAATATTTATCCCAAATGTCATGACAAAAAAGGCTTCCACTGTACTAGTCATTTCCACACATCTAAAATCAATCAAATCTGTGGTTCTTGAATAAAATATTTACTATTGTTTGAAGGTAAATGAGTAGGTAGCAGCTTCGTGGGATAGAGGTTAAGGCTTCTGACTGAAGCCTGAAAGGTTCCCGGTTTGAATGTCTGTCTTGGAGGGGATTTTTCCAAGCCCTTAACCCGACCTTTGCCCCTGGCACAGCTTGCTGCGTTATGTGAAATACGCCATAACGCTTCTGTGGTTCGGATTCACGTTAAACTCTAGGACACCTTCGGGGCTACCAACCCTAGTTGTAACATGCATGTGTAAACATCCAAAGCAAATGCAAGCCATACGAAGTCTTAACATGGTCCGTAGTTGGCCTAAACGCACATAAAAATTATATGGTCAACCATATTCCATTTTCTGAAATACGATTAAGAATTTTTCCATCAACGTGAAAGCGACTGTGATGAATTTTGCTGCAGTTGCGTGCATTTAGGCTGAAAAATGGGATAAGAAAAAGGAAAAAAGAAAAAAACCAGTACAGCAAAAAATAATCCAGGATTTTCGTGATTTGAACACGAATAACGCAAAGTGTAGTTTTTTTCTTAACAATCTATATATCGACAATTTTAATAAATTTTAAAGAAAAATAAGATTTTTAATAAGATTTCGTTGTTTTCATATAACCCGACATGTTGTCATAAGTCGCTGCGGTGCCATGATGGCGTTCAATGTCCGACATACGGTTATCTGGTTCGAGCAACAATGATAGAATTAAATTTATGTCATCGAGTTTTATCGACAGGAAGGAGAGGTTTTGTGCACAATTCCAAATTACTAAATTGTTTGCTAAAGTCCAGAGTTAAATATAAACATTTTTCTAGTATGTGTGGAGTGAGAACATACTACACTGTTGTTTACAATTGTTTTGTCGGATAAACATCTGGTTGGTGCATATAGGGAGCGCAGACCTAATTCGGTCGGAACAGGGCTTCAATATCTTTCTTCTTTCGTTTCTCATGCACAACAGAAACAACATAGAACATACATTAACACCTCCAAAGCATTTATACTGGGGAAGGCAAACACCGAGCGTGGTGGGTGAACGGTTAACGTTCTGGCCTCGCATTCGGGAGGACGCGGGTTCGAATCTCCGTCCGGGCATCTAGATTAGGGTTTTCCCAAATCACTCCATGGACATTCCCTGTTCCGGGTACGGCGTATAGTATGCACTTTGACTTCTTGCATAACATGAGTAGTTGGCTAGTCCCCTTCTTATAGTTAGTACAGAAATACTGTGAATTAGAAAAGAAAAGAGGAGAATTTCTTCTTCTTGTGGCCAACGATGCTAGTAGTGTTTCAGTCAGAATAGTTGTGGCGTTCTTGTTATCAACAGCAAAATTAATAAGGTGCATTGCGTTTTAACAATTAGAATGGAATCGTAAGTACAGTATACATTGTTGTGAAAATTTTTTTACCACAATTACCTTTATAATGGCCTCAGCTCTTAATGCTCCTCCTGGTGTTGGAAGAAGCAGGGAGAATCACAGCAGATTACGCAGTATTTCGTTTGGCTGCATGAAAAGCCGGAGATAATGGAAGCTTAGGCTGATAGTTATAGAGCTCTGTGACTTTTTAGTTTATTTTTCGTCACCTGCAGCGCCATCACACGCAAAGTGTGGTATTGTTAACTTCCGGTTGACCACTGTGCGTTTCGTTTCCTTTGCGATGCAGTCTGTGTACAAGAATTTAAGTTAAAAAGCTGAATTAATTACTTTTTAAACCCGTAGAGCGTAATCTGTACAAGTATACTAAGCAAGAATGAATTAAAACGTAAGAATTCAAGCCATCAAACCCAATTAAGCCTTGAATTCACTGTTTAATTTTGATCTCTTAAAATTATAAATGTGTGGTTTTAGAATAAAGTTTTTTCTCTCGCTGTTTTAGAATATTTTTGCGTGGTATTTACAGATAATATAGGAGAGAAGAACTCCTGAACATCAGTCAAATATTGTCTGAATTTGAACTTGTTCTTCTATATGATAATTTCCCAACGATTGGTTTAACGAGTTTCGTGCCGATCCTGAAAATAAATGTTTGATCTTTCATGAAGATACATAATATTAGCCAGTTTTTTTATTCCTTTTGTCGAGTTCAAAAGATCAGTACATGTTACTGGTCGTCCGCAAAAATGTGCATCGATTGACGGCAAATTTAGTCTTGGAACCACTTGAAGTATTAACTACTTTTTTTTCCTTTCTTCTTTTACCATCCTGTAAAATGATTTTCGCATTGTGGATTGTTCAACTTCCGATATAAATGTTAATTGCAACATATTTTTGTCATCTTCTACATATTTAAAAAAATAAAAATAAAAAATATGCTAAAAACGATTACCTTGACCAAACTATTTAATTCTTTTTCAGTTTTCAATCTATCTAAAGTATTTTGAAAGTAAATTTCTCATAGAATGTAGCAGAAAAGGATAAAAAAAAAGTTGCCGTAATTTAAGCACAACTACAAATAATTGATTTGCAGCAGAGGCGCATAAAAGGTTTATACAATCGCTTCATACTCTTATTTCAAAGCGTGAGAATCAAAATAACCACTTACAACAGCTGTCAAGCGACGAATTAAAATCCAGTTTAGCAAAATAATAACAACTACGCACTATAACACCCCGCTTTCGCCGTTCTTTATCTTTGGAAAATAACATGATAACTGAGATCCTTACTTTTCACCGAAATCACGAAACATCCGTAGATGCAACGATTAACAGTCATAATTCAGTTTTTAATAATCCTTGTAGCGACTATAGTACACACAGTGCTACAGCGCAACCGGAAGTTGAATACACCACATTTCGGTGGCCATATTGTAGTTACATAGCGCTATAACAGTGGATTTAGTGTATTAACTGAACTACTCGTACTATCATTTTTACTTACTGCTTCAGTATTATTATTCCAGATAAGAGCAAATATAGTAACATATTGCAGTAATAAGAAAAGAAATATTTTGTTATTTGCTTAATATTACTGTTATATTTAACGCACAATGAACGATGTATCGTTCCAAAATACTACGTTCGATGCAAAATTGACTAAAATCAAAATTACACCAAAACAGAACGTAGATGAATGTAAAATAATTAGGTTCTACATATCTACATATCTACATATTCAGTTATCACAAAAAATAAATTATTTTTCCACTAGAAATGAATTTTTTCACATTATTTATTTATTTATTCGGTGTAGGCCTATTTATCTTCAGTTTATACCTTCTGCGAGACCGGAAACAGGAAAGATTTGATAATTTCTGGCAGAATTATACTTTAAATCATACTTTTCGGAATAAAAAGTTATCAGTTATGTGGTACTCTGAGAAATGGAAACCATAATGGTTTCATCGCCTTCTCCTATTACCTGAAAGCTAGAAATACAACGCATGTATCATCTACTGTCCATCTGTGAATAGTGTAACATATTATCTGTATGGATGATTACTGTTAAGTATTCTTTTCTTGTGAACTTTTAGAGGTTTTGAAGTTAATACTAGCATACAGCTGGCTAGCAGAAAACCTCCTAAAAACTGTAATAGGAACGGTCTATACATAAACCCCGTGATTTAAACCTTGACTCGTTGTACGTATCTCAGTTCGGAATGAAAGCAATTTAAATGGGAGGGCGAATTTACAGGTCATGATCGCACCCTAAATTATTTTTTTTCTGTTTTTGTACATTTGTGTTGATGCTTCGTTACCAATCTTAAATTATTGACTACTGATTTTAGTGTGACTGCACTAGCATCAAAATTTCTGCTTAACACAAGTACAATAATTACATTACAAATTTACTTACTTCCCGCTGACATAGATTCGACACAGGAAGAGAAGTCCACTTAGCTGAGGGATTTCTTCCCTTTGTTAACATATGACTGAGTTGCACTGTACCTCACTTATAAAGTATATCCGGCACAAGCGATTCTGAGATATCTTCAATTATAACAGTTCATTTTTTAGCACGATTATCATCAAAAGAATACAGCTATTCATGAAGATGTTCTGAGAATTTCTAAATAATAAAATGCACTGTTATATGCGCTTAGAATTTTTACTTCCATCCGTCTCTCGAAAAGTTCCGGTCTTGAGCAAATCTCTTCATTTCAACATATCAGTTTTAACCTACGTAATTAGTTATCTGATTTACTTGTTCCAATGTTTCTTTTCGTCTACAATTCCTCCCCTCGGCTATTCCCTCCGCAAACAAGTTAATCATACATTGCTGTCTTTGCGGCCAACACTTCTGTCTCTTCTTTTTGTGACACTTTTCCACAAACTATCTTGCTCATCGTTTCCAAAACATTTTCATCTTCTACCTTATCCGTCCCCCTAAATTGTGGGCTTAGATAATGGAGAATTATTTACAACATTCCCGCAGGTGTTTCCTGACAAATAACAAACAGTAATCTGAAAAACATCTTGAGATCAATCTTTTATGTATTGATTTTTCTGTGGTGGTGAATTCTTTGCTGTTGTGTTTATTTAGTCAACAAGATATGGTTAAATTGATATTATGGATAAGCATTATTTATAATTCAAATAATTTATCAAAAGAATTTTTTGTGAATGCGCATTCACATTTGATGATTAACTTAAAATTTTATAATGATGATAAACGTAAAACAAATGTTGCATAAAAGCAATGATTCATTAATCAACAGCTTAGAAGTGATGAGCCACCCCAAAAAAATCAAACCCAATATAAAATTATAAAACTGAACATACTTTAATGAGGAAGCCAACAGTCGAGTAAATCTGCAAATTTGCGCAAGAGATTTCGTTTATTCCATTTTGTCTACGACCATGTTTCCTTGCGTTTTAAATGTTATCAAAAAAGTCCGTATGGACCAAATGAAATCAATAGAATTTATTAAACTAATTTTAACAATTCTCCAAATTACCATTCTACTTCTATTCCTTTTTTTGTCTTTTTGTTGAGTTCTCCTCAATATAACAATTTCCAGCATATATCGTTGCTATGCCTATGTACTCAGTTCCCCTAATATTAAACATTCCTGATCCTGCTGTAACCTTATAATGAACGATGTGTTCTTTCCAAACAAAATTAGTTGGGCAGGTGCTAGGTGGTTGATTCTAATCCCTTCATGTGCTGATGAGATATACCAGGGAAGTGAAGGAATTTGGATACAAAACCTTGAACAGGCTCTTGCTTGAGTATGGTATGGTGATATGGGCCCCACATATGAGTATCAACTACGGAAGCAGAGGAGGCGTTGTAAAGGAGTATCGGTAGATTTTTGGGATTTGTATCAACAGATAGTTTTGCTGGGTGTCCTTTCAAGATAGGAGATGGTGGAAGAGATTTCTAGGAGTATATAAAAGTATATATTTGCGATGATGCCTCGACAGATATCTGAAGAAGAATTAATTTTAGATTGTGATAGGGGAAAAAACAACCATCGTCATAAACTATTACTACGTTTCAAGTATACAGGAGTGGAAGAGGTATAGGAGTCAGATAATGGAATCAGTTCCGGAAATATATCCCGTACATGTTTCCTTTTCTGTGGGTCTCTTCTTATTTATTTATATGTGAATATGAACGTTTGTATGTTTCAGAATCACACAGATACTGAATAACAAATTACGATGAGATTTTCAAGCTCAGTATTTGACTTAGAATTTGCCATCTGTTTTATGATGCTACATGGCCTGCCAGTGGAGCAGGAAATGAGAATCTGTGTGTAATCTTATCTTCTCATTTGCGTAAGATCGCAAAGAGACGTCTGCAGAGGATACCTGAAAACAGTATAACAAACGATGTTTCATGTCATTCGTCGCGGTAGAATTTTGTTCAAGAAAAGAACTAGAGTTAAAAATTGTAAATTCTTTTCTAGTGTATTAGAAATTTCTGAAAGTTTTTATTTTTTTATTTTCCTGAATAAATTGCAAAAATTTTATATAGTTCTTTCAAATTTTGCGACTAAAATTACTGCAGGAGTAAATCGACCCCAACCGAACCGGACAACACCTTGTACTCCGTAGTCAATTATAAAAATTAAAACGATCACAATGATCGTTTAATTTATAATGTTTCATACATGTGGTTCCTTTTTGCATGAAATTTTAATTCGGGTTGTAGTAATTATTGCAGTTCAATTAAATGATTTTTATTGATTCTGTCCAGTGGTACTGTTTCGATCTCATTTATGGACGTTTTAGCCAAATAAGCTTAAGTTAGGGTTATTCATAGTAGGTATATTACCGTGTTGGTACATTTTGTAAGTTTTACTATCTCAATTTTCATCAAGACAATCCCGAATAGCAGCCAAAAACCTTAACAGTCCCGCGTATATGGCGGTTTATTAACTAGTATCCGACTAACATTCTCATAACGACAAGGAAGCTTAATGCCGCAGTAAAAATGAAGTTCCAATTGTTACAGGAACAGAAAAAGAAAACTGAAAGTGAATAAAGAAATGCGATCAGTTTTGTAAAGGTATAACATTTCAATCTCGTGAAATTAAGCAAGTCGTATGGTTTCACAGAACAGTAATCGCAGACGTGGGCGCAAGTAGAAAGCGAGACTGTGAACGGTGAAGCACAGGTCCGCAGTGCTGGCCCTCAGTCAGATGTCCGTCACAGCCTCTCGGATAACATTAGCCGCCTCACCACCTCCGCTCCACGTGCCTCTGGTCCCATTTGCATCTCAATGCCCCCCACCGTGCGTCCGCCAGCTAAACCCAGGGGACACTGCCGATGCGTATGGTCCAATGCTCGCCTGACAGTGCGAGCGCAAACTCTAATTTTGAAGGTGCGAGTCATCATTATTCGCTCATTAACAAAAAGGTTACCCCCCCCCCCGTTTTGATTTGCTAGAATACTTAACACCATGATTTTCCAATATGTTAAATTAAATGTCACACAAGAACAGGTTGATTCAGCTGTGGAATTCACGAACGGTATAGAAAGGAAAGTATCAACTGTACTGAAACCCCTGTCATCCTCCAAAAGGCAAACGAGGTCACTCGAGCCCATACTGTACGAAAGATAATACAGAATTATGATTTCATATCACACGGAAATTTTTCTTAATAAATGCCTTTGGTTTAAATAACTAACGTTTTTCTTGTTGCTTCGGCTAGTATGAGAAGTAATATGCTTCCTTGTCGTTTTTCTGCCAATAGCAAACCATAAATGTTTGTCAATGTAGTATCTTTATAACTTTTTTCTTAAATTAGATGCCACAATTTCGTTGAGCTTATTTTAGTGTTAATATTTGAGGTAGAGAATAATTAACGTTTTGTTTCGTATTATATTACAGATAACTGAAGAAATAAATAACCAAGTAACATAATCGAAAACAATAGTAACGGAATCCATAAGGTGGCGTGTTTATGTGTGCTCTAATGATATCTATAGTGGGTATCTCGTAAAGAGATGGTAAGTTTTCCTGACAATAAGCTTACAAACTGTGAAAATCCTATCCAAACTGGACTGTTAGTTTTTGCGTTATGCCTGGCAAAAACAACAGATAGACACAGCACTCTTACAGATTTATAAATAGTATTGACAGATAAATGCTAATAGTGAAGGAATTATTCAAAAGATGTACAACTTTACTCAAGACGGATTATTTAAACGTTATAAGTTGTAGTGTGACAATATGTAGGGGTTCGTAGGTGAGAATATAAGTTGCATAAAAAGGGAGGGGGGATTTATTAGTTAAATATGAAAAATGAAATGAATTTAAAATATATAAAGGGGAGCTAAAAAGGAACCAGAACCATGAATATTAGACACAAAACAACACCCCATTTATTGATTCTTATGGCTTATACAAGGCCGGGTAATAGTTAACTTTACGTTAAACATATTCAGACCAACAAAACAAGCAATACCCGACGTTTACAATCCGCCGATGAAAAAAAAAGCAAACAATAACTGAATGAAATATTTCAACAAAATAAAAATAGCAAAGTTAACACTTGAACAGCATGGCAACACAGGCCATCAAAATTGAAGCTAACATTTACTGTAACAAAGGAGTATCCCAGGGGCGCCGTATAAAGTTGAAGAAAAGCATCATGGTGAACTTACAATTAGCAAGATGCTTGAAATTTACAATGAAACATAAAATCAGCTAGCTCAGTGATTTAGTGGCGGGAGCAGAGTCTTATCCCAGTGCCGCTTAAGGGCTCACAAGTCCTTTAAAACCCAATGAATAGTGACCGTCTGCATCCGGTACATTATCATAAATGCATCGCCGTGATGTAGCGTGACACGCACAATGTCACTGCAGCTGTGGAAGCCAGATAAGCGGGTACGACCGCGTTATTAAAACAACTTCCAGACAATGGCAGGCATGCCATATAACCTCTCGCTTCCCAAAGCAAGAGAGTGATCAAAACCAGACAGTGATCACCGGACGAGAGCGCGTCGGCTGACACGTCTGTTCAGTAGCTCGTCCCGGCAGCAAGTGTCCTCAAAAAAATGGCCTCTTCTTGTCTTCTTCTCCAAAGTTGTCTCCCACTCGCCACATGTAACAGAATCCCCTTGCATTAAGATTTGGGAACCCCAATAAACATTCATGATTGGTTATCTACACATGTCCGTCGTCACGTGTTTTATATCGCGCCTCGCATTTGCTGTATCCCTTCGCGCATTTCTGCCCGACCTTCAGCGCAGCAGCGGAGAGGGGTGAGGTCAGCGCCCTTCTCTAACGGAACCATAGCTGTTGTGCGGCTCCGGCGCCATCAAGTCGGCGACCCATTCATTGTTCCGCTCTCAACCGTCCGAAAATGGCAGTTTCAGCCTCCAACATTCACTATCTTACTGAGCCACGAGTTTTACAGAAAATAAATTTACAATAATTATACCTCTGGCTGCCCTGGTTTAATATATATTTAATTTATCCATACAATCCCTATTATTTACGGTATTTACACGTCACAAGATTGAATATTAACTAAGAAAATTGAATATAATTAATAAAATTTTGAATGTAATTAATCTATTTAATTATATTCATTGTGGGTGACATTGTCACACCACAAAGTGTCTGCCTGTGGCATTGATGATCTGTGAACTAGGCACCTACTAATACACAAAATAGGAATTAGTCCATGTTTTAAAAGTTTAATTTTTATTTATCTAATGATTTTGAGTGAGTAGGTCAAAAAATTCCAACTCAAGTAGTAAAACAGTAAAACGTTTATTAAATTCGCGATGCTCAACACACAGCCTACAAACATGGTAGTCAGGCTTATCAACAGCAGAAGTGATACTAATCTACAAATCCCATTTAAATAACTGTTGATATAAATGGAAAATATGATCATTAAGTAGAAATTCATCTAAATTATTTCGTTTCGTACTTAACATCCGTAACAGTGTTCGACTGTAATAAAATCATAAATGATAAAATTATCTTATGGACTATATTCTGTCCATCCTGTTTAAAATTTTATTTCTGATCTTTCAATTTCGGAAAATAGTATTTTGACTAAATCTATTTACTGGCGATTACACTAACAGAAACTTCGTCATCAGTTATATATCACTTGCATGTATGGTACGTGGTCTGATATTATTCCAGGAAAGTAGTGTAATCGCCAGCAAATAGATTAGCCAAAATTCTAGTTTCAGATAACTGAAGAAATAAATAACCAAGTAACATAATCGAAAACAATAGTAACGGAATCCATAAGGTGGCGTGTGGAAGGAAGGATGCTATGATATTTTTAATTTCTTACAAGCACTCAATATTCTTCAGATAGTAAACTCATTCGCTTCATCATAAAAAATCAATTTTCAGATTATATGTTACATACTAAAAGCGATTATAATGCTTTAATTTTCTTTCTAAGATAAAATATCGGAATGACTACTCAACATAAATTGGATCAAGAATTTCCGAATTTCTAGAAGATACGATAGCCATCTCTCTAGGGAACGAACGTAACAAAAAATTGCATTGTGGCTCTAGCCTACAAGCATCTTGTTAAATATACACTTACTAACACAATCTCTCAAAATTCACGGTAAGATTATACCGCATGTATACGAGTTCATTCAAGACATGCAAAAAGCCACATAATAATACTGCTCTCTCGTATCTTAGCTGCGAGCAGTTGAAACATTAGCCTAAAAGATATAATTACCTTTTTCTCAGATTTTCCATAATAAACAGTTTTGAGTCAACTGAATATAAATCCGGCACAGGCATGATTTATATCCTCCATTCTCATACTGGTGCAAGAATGCGTATAAATTAAAACCGATGTTAATTTCTCTTAATTTTTCTGTAGTAATTTGGAGGATAGTAATGTAAAAATGACACTTCTCACTGAGAAGGCTATTTGTCTGTGATGAATGCACTCGTCAGCTCTGCCATTGCGACTTGACGTAGCACCAAACAGTGTTTTCAGGCCTGTCGCTGCTCGCTGGCCACCCCGATCTGCATGTGAATGGCTGACGCATCGCCACGGCCGCTGAACGCGTGACGTCACATCTCATGTTGGGTGACAGGTCAAGTATGTTCTCCCAGGTCTCGCTGTTGGATAATACCGAACAGATTATTGATTTAAGCTTGCAGCAATGCCAATTAGTTGGATCCTAATGTGTAATGTCAAGATGCTTGTCATTTAACTGGTATTAGCACTTGTCTCTTAGTCTGGTTTGCATTAACAGAGATTTCTCCCATACATGTAAGGGTACCAATGAGAATTTACACATAAAATAATTGTATTAATTATGAGATTCATTCCAAATTTTATATACTCGAAATATAAATTAAATAGCAGTTGTATGATCTATGCTAACATTATAAATGCGAAAGTAACTCTGCCTGATTGACTGTTTGTTACGTTTCTTGGGCTAAATGGCTAATCCGATCGTGATGAAATTTGACAAGGAGATGCTATTTGACATTGGGATGGACATAGGAAACTATTTTCTGTATAAATAATACATATTGTTATTGAATTATTAAAACTATCTGAACTGTGAAAGACAGACGCATAATATATATATACGTCCTGTAATGCGTAACCACAGAGGGGGCTGGTAGCGCAAGAGGTAAGGTGCTTGCTTCATAAGAAGTTTCACTTGTGTCTTCGGGTTCAAAACCCGCTGGGAACAAACAATTTTATGAATTGTTTTTCATAGTTTGAGCCAAGCCTGGGATTTTGAAAAGATTACCATGTTGAAATGTAGGTCCCATAAATTCAGGACTGGAATGCGTGGCAAATCGTAGGCAGTAGAAGAGTGCCTTAAGCGTTTACTTTATTCACGGTATACTGGTTCCACAGGCAGTTTGTGTGTGATCTAAACTAATAATGTTATATATGCGAAACTAAGTCTCCGTCTTTTTTTTACGTTTCGATGACTATATGTGTATACCGATGACAAGGAAATACTTTGTATCTTTAGGAAGGAAACTGGATACTTTTTCTGGTATGAATAACAGTTTTAGTCACGAGACAGGTTCAATGGTAGAATGGTATATCGATGGCGTTCCCCTCATATTATGCCGGCTCGGTAATGTTTGGGACATATCTTAGGTAGCTTTCACCTTTGTATATCCAAGTCTAGCAATCAAATTCTAAGTCCACGGCTCCACGCGTACGTTGTGGCGGGTAACAACTAGTTTACCATAAAAACACAAATGTTTTGAATCAGTAATTTAAGAAGGTAGTAATAATTACTTAATTTATAACATTTGTTGATGTTAAAACATGTTAACCAATTAAACATAACAGAAAGATAAACCAATCGCATAACGTTCCACGTTTATTTTGTTTTAAAGTATTTCATCAGCAAAATTTGCTAATCTTTTTTATAAATGAGTTGGTAATAAAATGTTTTATGTTTTTCTGAGGTTTCTTGATAACTGCGAGATACAAAATGTATTCACATGGGGTAAGGAATTGTATACCGTTTCTTGCATCCACAGAATCTCAAGTCGTAATCCATCGTGGCAAACCTCATGTTTTCAGCAAGCATTTATTACGTTTTATTCGAATTTAACGGAACCGAACGCAATAATATTTTTCTGAAATGAACTTATTTAAGAATTAAGATAAAAAGTATTATTCAGCAATAACGGATACTCGATTTTATAAAATATTACTGTGAGCCAGGGAAGAAAACATAGAAAATAAATCAAGAAATTTTCGAATTTATACACCTTTTCTTTTAATAAATGTTAGAACCCAACAGAAAGCTAATTTTAAAAAAAAAACTGTTATTTAGCTAATCGTACACAACAGATAATTACACACAATGTATTATACGGCTCGCATTCTAAAATATTGTTGATTTCTGATATATTCTTCGTCATTCAGAACTAGAAAACGGAGAAAGAAAATTTTTAGTCCCTAAAAAAGTAATAAATGTGAACAAGTAAGTACTAATTTGCAAGAATATTTTTTTCAAAATGACATTAATTAATTTAAAAAAATGTGCTCATAAATAGCGTTAAATTTTTCATTTGCCTGTCTGGAATTTAAGTTTCCAGAACACTTAAGAATGGAAGTATTAGGAAGCTTACGTCTGGTGAGTTCTGAAACAGTGGCATTATATTTTAAAGTTTTGTCTTCAAGTTTAGTTGAGTGGGGAATAAATACCCAGCATGTGCTTGAATAATGTCCTGAATAATGTGCTATTTATAACACTGTAAAGTGAGGATTACTTCTTCACTGTTCATAAATATGATCACCCATATACCGTCATCACTGCCGCTATCCTTGAAATTGCTGTAGATCTTATGAGCAAGCTAGAAATTTGCTTTTGCATAAACAGATATAGCAAAGAGGTTTATGTACAAAGAGTTTTGTATAAACATCTTTGCTACATCTGTTTATGCAAAAGCAAATTCCTAGCGTTCTCGTAAGATCTTTTCAAAATCTTATAACAGTGAAATATTTATGTTTGTTTGGTAATACATCATATCCTTTCGCCATCAAGAAGAATTAAATTTCAAAACATTGAACTATTTAACGTAAGTAATATAATTGAGATTACCTTTATCTACCCAAAATTAAATTACTATCATTCAATAAATGCTACTTTACTTTGTTATAGGACGCACGCTTGCATTTTGCAGCTGCATATTTGATTACATTATAAATATAAATGCAAACCATCTGATGATGAACAATTTTTTCGAAACTGGTATTGGTTAATAAATATAATTACAACAAACTGTGACTGGTTGCTGTTTTTAATATCAAGAAACTATTCATTATTCACTGAAAATACAAAGTATTCTAAAGCCTACAACACGATACAAAAATGAATTTAAACAAATGTCTAATCCTTACTGTACTAAATCGTCAACAACAGTTCAAGATTTAAAAATACAGTAATTACCTCTACATATTCTCTTCTGTGGTTGAAAGTTAGTAAGACATGAAGCAAATCAAAATTAGATTTTTTAGCCAACTCTTCCAGTAAACACAGAATTTTCCTAATTTATAATATAAAAACAGTGTTTACAAGATTTTCATAAACAAACAACGCATCTTTCAGATTGTCACTTTGTGGTTTGGTGAAATGGTTATTTACCTAATCTCAACTCTATAACTAACACTTATACTTTAGCAACAAAGCATAACTGCCGATGACAAAGATATGTGCTAAGTTTTCTGCTTAAACATACGTTGCCACTCTTCCGTTTTTAGTAAGCTCCATACTTTTGCACGTCGACAGTGTAGGGGTTATTTTTTGTTGATGTGAATAGGCTATGTGCAGTATTTACACTGAGTTTACCTAAGAGAAATATTAGTGTACTTTGCACTCAGCAAATTTTTGGGTTTACCCTACAAGCTCGAGTTCATTACTTTAAATATTTTAGGTCTTTACTAAACGTACATGGTGGGAATGTTGGGTTGTAGTGTCATATTTTTTACAACTTTTAACATAATACCCAAGCCTGGGGTGGGGATGACGTGGGTTTGAGGCTTCGTCCTGCCATCCAGTTATCGGTTTTTCGAAATCACTCCAGACGAAATCAGGGATGAATCCTACAAAAGGCAATAGTGGAAATACTTCCCGTTCCTTGTCGCCAACCCTCTGCCTTCTCTAGTTACCACAATATCGACGAGATGTGAATCTATACTAAACAAATCTTAATAGTAACTTATTATCAGATTCTCTGGTTGCTCCCTGTCGAGACAGTGGTACAAGAAACCGCTGAATCATTTGGAAGAATGTATCATTAGTGTTACTAAGACACTTTTTATAATTAGGTCTTTACGGATAGCAAATGTCGACATCATTAGATCCGGGATAGATATAAGCAATCGGAGAAAAGATACCATGTACTTTAGAAGGGACCATCCCAGCACCGTCTGAAACGAATTCTTAAAACAACCATCTTCATCATCACCATGGACAGTTTTCAACCTCCTGCAGGTTCTGCCGGGAACACTGTCCACTCCAGCATCTCTTGTCATTGCACCATTCCTGCTCTTCCAATACTGTACAGGTCGCTCCTCTACCTTGCATACTCTTTTCTGTTCCCTTAATCCATTTACACCGTGGTTTTTCAGAGACCTCTTACCCTCCTTTTTCAAATTATACATTTTCTTTGGCATCTGCCATCACTTATACTCTTCAAGTTTCCATACTATTGGAGTCTTGCTCTCTCTGTATTATCATGGGATCCAAAACTGTGTAACTCACTCCCTGCAAAAAAACAAAAAAAAGGAGGGGGGCACGAAGACATGTTAATAGGCTCGCGGGGACTGCGAGGCAGCTTCGCCTCACGTGTGTACGTTATCCTAGCTCTACAATGTGGGACACACTCTATCTCCTTTACCGGCTCTTATCGCAGAAAACCTTTATTCTAACATCACATACTTAGCGAGTTTCTTCTGAGATACCATTGTTAGTAGTGAGAAGTTGAAACTCTGAAAACGTAAAATATCGACAGAGTCCTGTAATTACTCAATGTTCTTCGAGACTGTAACGTTCTGACCTCATTACCTGATTTGAAAATAATAATAAATATTATTATTTTATTGAATTTTATCATTAACGGTAGAACTTTCGTGAAAACTTTATATGAGAAATCACAAATGATTTTATTTCAATTGCTGACACGACATTTTACAACAAAATTAGTTAAAATTAATCAGCTGTCCTTCTGCGGGCGCCAGGGTATTTTATATAAAATACACAAAATTAAGCAATATACAAATTCAACATTTTGACTGGAAATGTTTGTTCCGGGCTATGAGAGTTCTTATCTGCAGGGCCGTAGCTGGGCTATGCTATTAACTTGAAATTGTAGCTAGCACAGTGTCCTTCATTGGCGATGTATAATTACCGAATTTACATGTCTGCCGCCACACATTGGATGACGTCTGCTCTACTATGGACCAGTGTGGCATAATTCCTCAGGAGACGTCTTTTACATGAGCTCATTTGCTCAAACAAAATAGCTGGTGTCCAGATCCAGGCAGCAGTAGCAGTGCAGCAGCAGCAGCCACATCGACCGAACGTGACTGCCCGTCGGTACAGAATAGACCCTCTCTCCTCTCGTTCGTCGTGCCACATGAAAAACAGAAACACCCGCAGATCACTCTGGTTATCTACCTAGCTAGCACAATACTCTCCTCCATCAGGGACACACTCTTCTCCCCTCGCTAATTCTAGGTACCGGGCCGCCTGGCATTCCTGACAAATGCCGCTTTCACCCTGTCCACAGCGCCCACGTGCTAACTAAAATATTCCACATTTACAAATAAATCTATAGTTTATGAATGTAACTAGCGGTCTCAATACGCGTTCGTTACAAGACCAAGCCTTGAAAAAAATAATATGATGCTGGTGTAAACTGTGATATAAAAAAAAATTGATAAATCAACGATTTTGGTCAAGTATTAAAAGTTGTATCCCAGCATACGATGCGATTGTATTCACTTTTTCTAGGCACTTATTTCGGCGTAAGAGAATTTTCAGCTATTGTTGCAATAAAAACTCTATATTGCCAATGATTTATATTAATCACTTTCTAATATCTTATCAAGAATGAGGAATTTTGTAGAGACCTCTTCTTTCCCAATAATTTTTTTGTTTGTTTGTTATTCTTTTCATTAAATTTAAAGTTTGTAATTTTTTCAGAAAATTTAAAATTAGGAATTTTATAAGCAATAAAAAATAAATGTACTCCGATTAATACTTGCTTTTCTTTTTTGATGGTAAAATTGTGGCGCAGGGATGTAGGAATTTATCTTTTGTGGCGTGGTAAGATAAACTCTGGAAACCTCTGTAATCAGGCCCCTCTTTAATTACCTTCCCCATATGCTCCTTCAACTTTTCGAGTTCTTTGCACGACTCCTACGCCTCTGAAACTTCATCTATGTTGCTTAATTTTATTAATGTAAATTTCTTTCTTCACCTAAGCTACTAAACAATGTGTTACGTATTGGGATAAATTAAGCCCTTTTACATTTTTGTGGCACCCTGTTAGGTTTTTGGTTTCTTGAAATGACTAGTCTGCAGAACCAATTTTCACTTTGTTTATTCTCCCGTGCTCTCCATAATAACATTATACAAACAGGCGTCGGTTCGATCCAAAGATACTAAGTACAAACATAAACAAATATTCCATTGATTACACTCACACACTCCACTACCGAGGACAACTGATTAACAACAACTTTCAGTCTAAATTCTTCTCTGCTGTTCGTTTTATATAGGCGCTACAGAAATTTCCAGAATAACACAGAGAATGCCGACCGATGTTTCTCGAATTCTAACAATACTTTAACAATTAAAATCACATTAAAACAATCAGAATTAATACAAAATGATTTACAATCATCATGAAACACACTGAAATGAAAACTAAAGATATTTACAGGTAATTACAAACAACATTACTAACATAAATCAGTCTCGACCGTTGCAAATTGTCCTGTAAACATGGTAGCTCACATCAGTACTTACAATTACAAACTTTTAATTAATGTTTCATGCATAATACTGTCCTGGAACATATTATATAGCATGTTACATAGTTTCTTTACATGAAACAATGTTCAGTTACACAAATACACAGTTAATTACATGAAAATATATAAAACCATATTTAATCAATTCCCAGTTTGCTAAACACAATTCTTGAAATGCAATTTCATAAAGGTCTGGTTCTGAGACCCTTCATAATCTATATCAGTCTTCTGCTATTTTCATAAACTTCTTCCCATTTATAGAATTCTCTTTAACCATACTTTCCAAATACAAGAACTCTTCTACAAGTTCCATGCAAAACTGAATTTTGAGTGACTGGAATGAGGAGTGAAGTCGTATTCTTTTGAATTCAAGTTCCGTCAGTTAACTGCTCACACAACAAAATCGACTTGAAGCGATATTGACAGTCAGTTAGGGAGTGTCCATAAATTACGTGACTTGCTCTGGGGGAGGGGGGAAGGGTTGGCTGGTAAGTTCCGGTAGGGTACGAGGGGGGAGGGAGGATTTCCGAGCCAGACCACGTAGCTTTCTATTCATATTATTTGTCACAATTAAAATGAGGTACAGAACACACAACGGCTTGTGAATATTTAATTATCTCGGTATGCAATTTATGATAGTCTGGCAAGAGAAAACAGCACAAAAGTCTTCTGAAATCAAAAGGGAAAATTGCTACGTCCTACGTGAAGGGAGGGGGGGAGTAGAGGCAAAAGCCACGTCCGGCTACGTAGGGGGGAGGGGAAGGGAGGGTACACAGGGGCCAAAATGGAACTACGTAGTTTATGGATGCTCCATTATTATAGAACGAAGCGAGACTGCTATCATCTTCACCATGTAATAGATGAAAACATAAAAATATACAGTGAATTAATTTTTATTTTACTACACTCTAATATCACTAACTCCAAGAATTATAAAAAAGAAGTGAATTCGACATATTACCGACTGTTACCAGTTGCTGATTTGTTTTTTTTAATATTTCCGCACTCCATTAAATTTAGAAGAAATGGAATGCCATTAATATCGATAGCAAGTTTCAAAATGTGGAAACGTGTCATGTCTTTATTAACGGTATAATATTTCCAGTAGTCCAGGGAACTTTAAAATGATTTCGTCTGATTATCCAAACAATGGGCCGATGAGCCTCGAATAAATCTCTCCGTTGTACTATCAGACAAATGTCTCCCACGAGTCTAATTCTAGTAATCAATCACGGACGTACAACCTGTCATCATTCTCATTATATGGATCGTCCGGTACTAAAACTCAGTTCACCTTCCAACTAGCTTTTTTTTTTTTACTGTGCCTCACAGCTGAGTCAATGAAGTGCGTTCAGTTCTGGCCGGCTTAATCGTCCGCTAAATCGTGCAGTTATTAATGGCTCCGCCGGGCGGGAACTCAGATAAAACAATGAATGGCAGGCACCGTGACAGGCGAATTGAAGAGCTGTCATTAGCTGCAGTACAGCGCAGAGAGGCGCGAGGAAGTCCCTTCTGCGCAATTGCTCTCTGAAGCTCGTTTCAGTTGATTTTCAAATTAAATCAAACGCCGACCATTAAAGCCATATTCTTCGGGGCGTTTCCTGAACGAATTTCTCCAGCACTGGAACTGACAATTCCGCGAGTTTACACGTGAACAAAAATGTTCGCTTTGCCAACTTTTTCATACGAGAATATTTCCTCGAATTCGTTCGTAAAGAGAAAGGCGCAAGTAATTTTTTTTTAATAAAGTGGTACTGATGAAATTTCACTTTTTATGTGCCTCCTCCAATAACCAAAGGAAAGTCGTGTTTTATTCGCCGAGTCGGATGCGGCAGTTAATTTTAATCACATATAAATCAAATTTACTAATTAATTAAATTATTACTCATATAACAGTTGCGTTAGAGGCTATAGCTAACATTTGGAGAACCATAAAATACTTTTCATTTTATTAAAGACCACAACAAAAGAATTAAAGGAGCAGGATCATTAAAATAATTTATATGTTTCATTACGGCACCGATCATGATCTGGTAACTAAATAGTTAAGGCGTCTAAATCGAAAAGGTCCACGGTTTGAATATCAGTCTCGACAAGGTTTCTTATAGATCCTTTAAGTTTTGAAATTGTACACTAAGTTTCTTAAGTAAACAGATATTCGCATGATGGTGTTACCGGTTACTGGAAAGGTTGACTGTTTCACCACAAACTTCGCTTGCTTCTCACAGAAACAAGAAGTATTCTGTATTATTAGTGTAAACAGCCATTGCAGGTTTGTCCGACCAATTTGAAAGTGATGGTTTTGTGTGAGAGAATAAGGGGCCATGTTGTTCCTGAACATCAAGGAGATGGCCGAATGTTACCAGACCACAACCCGGATAACAAGTCGTGTGCGAACTGAGATTATCCTGGCCTATCAATGCAATTTCGGGCTTGCTGCCGGATAGTGCCAAAAGAAAAGAGAACGTTGTCTTTTGTATTCATCAGGTACCCGATTCTGAGAAATGTAGAAGTACGCTGTCAGGGATTTCTGCTGGATTTCTCGAATGCAGATACCCGATGAATACAACAGAGGACGTTTTGGAAATGTTCTCTTTTTACCACACAATCCGGCTGCAAACCCTGGTATAATGCATCATTCCACATGACGTTTTCACATGGAATTTTCTCTAATAATAATTTGGCGCAGCTAAGAGTCATCGTCATTGAGTTATGCCCAACAATATCTGTAAATTTCTGTATAAGAGACATAGAGTACATCCACAAGAAGTGGCGAGGCTACGTAGTGGACATTGTAACTATATTTCCTAGTACTGATATGATTCCAAGATTTTGCGATTATTTTGCTATCAGTGCTTTACCAGTTATGTCCAAACCACATTTTTGAAGTATAAAACAAACGGTATGACGTTTTGTGCACCGCCCTACAAATTATGTACAAAGTGACACAGTTCCTCTACGCAGAAGAAAAAAACTTACTCAAAGCAAACACAGAGTCAGTTTAGGATAAGAGTATAATGCTGGAGACGTTTCTGTTGATCTCTGTAAAGTTGTCATATTTCCCCCCTCTTCACTAAGCTTCACGGCGGCGCGGACGCTAAATTCAAAAGGCGCGGACGGTGTTATGTGAAGCGAAGGAACGCGTGAGGATTCTTTCACCGGAGCCGCTCTGCTGAAAGGGTAACCCCCTCTCGTCGACTCACCGGGTCGGAGGAGGCCGCCTGGTTTCACGGTTTTGGACTAGCTGGCGGAAACGCGTCCGCTTAAAAGGTTTGCACGTACACCCACGCACGCCCCTCCCACCACATTCAGAGGCGGCGGAGGTGCATTCGATACGCCTCGTTAGCCTCCGGCACGACCAGGGGGGAGTAAGGCAAAGTGTGAGGGATTGGGAGGGAGAGAGGCTACGGTGCGCTGAAAAGAAGCAAAAATAAAGAGTCGGCGAAAGCGGGCGAAGAGACGCATTTTTGCACTTGCGGTACATCCTAAAACGTTGGGTTGAATTTCAAATGGGGACGGATATTCAGGCTCTCATTAAAAGTTAATACAACTTTAGATGTTTACTCAACTTTTAATGGCTTAAAGAAGGGACAGGGTCTGCTTGCGGCGCCGTCAGATACTATACAACCTCTTTCCACCCAACTCGGACGAGTTGTCTGATCTTTAACCGTTATACTATAAACGTATTTTTCCAAACCTCGAGTCAACTTCAAGATGGAGGAATAAGATAATTAAAAGCGTATACTGTTGATAACTAATTCTAGATTCAACTCAAAGGGTGGAAGACAAAGTTGTATATATATATATATATTTTTTTTTTTTTTTTTTTTTTTTTTTACTGCTTTACGTCTGTCAACAGCAAGGTCTTTAGAGACGGGAAAGGATGGAGGCAAGGCATTGGAAGAATTTCGTCCATGACCTTTTTGCGGAAGCATCCCAGCATTTGTCTGGAGTCTTTTGGGAAACCATGGAAAAACCAAATCTGGATGCCCGGACGGGGATTCGAACCGCCGTCCTCCCGAATGCGAGGTCAGAGGGAGACAAAGTGAAATCAACTGTGAGAATGGTCCCGTTCTTCCTCTCTCCAGCACGAAACAATGTAAGGCACGTCCACACCAAAAGGGACACAAAGGAACATCTTGTTGAAGTTGCCTGTTCCTGCAACTTGTTCCTTCATGTTTCTCAATGTTTCTTAATGTTCCTCATTGTTTATGTCAACAGAAACAAAAGTTCCTTCAAGTTAACTGTTTTCAAAAGTAGCGGTAGAGATGAAAGGAAATATCGGAACATT
This sequence comes from Vandiemenella viatica, assembly GCA_031002005.1. Lineage (NCBI taxonomy): Eukaryota > Metazoa > Arthropoda > Insecta > Orthoptera > Morabidae > Vandiemenella > Vandiemenella viatica. The sequence continues at coordinate 170,695,896 of JARYHS010009186.1, read as the reverse complement.
GTTAAACATGGCCGTGTTCGAAACTGTTATTGGCTTGGTGTAGATAGCTTGTTCCCTATTGATGTCACCTCAGTTGTTTGTGTACTGCTACAAAAATGGTAGGGTCGACGAGTGAAATTTGATACTTTTAATTGATTTTTTAGAAAATAATATAATTTAAATTTCTAAATAATTCATGAGTTTGAATCAGTTATAAATCATTTCAATTGAATTTACCTGAATTTGATAGTAATTGCGTCACAAACTTCTGGTACAATTTTGGATAATGTTTCCCCGTCTCTAAAGACCTCGCTGTTGAGAGACGTAAAGCAGTTAAAAAAATAAATAAAAAAAGATAAGGTTTCGAGATTTGAAATAGGTATATCAAAGAACTATACGAATCTCTAGAAGCTAAAACTCTTAAAGTTAGCATTAAGTGTATTTATCTTTTAAAAAAATAGAGCGGTATCTAAGTGGTTAAAGCGCTTGATTTTGGAAGTTCATGGTTCGGTCCCGGATTCAAATCACGATGGGGTCAGGAATTTTTTAGTTGCGTTTGATGGTATGAGCTATGCCAGAACGATGCGTGGTTCGAATTGCACGTTAAACTGTAGGTTCCAGAGGAAGGAAACTAGACGTCCTACTTCTGACACCGCTTCCTTCTGGATGATCCAACCAAGCTTCGGGTTGTGAATTAAGCTAGTTTAGTTTTTTAGGGAATCCATGAGGTGCTCGATTGCATGTTGATTTTCTTCCAGAAGATTTGGTCTCATCTAACGTTTACGTTTTCTTTAACTAAAAAATTATATAAATTGCAGCAGCTGCTTACAAAGCATCAGAATCTCCCCACTTAATTGCATAATAATTTAAATGTGATTGTGATAAAATGTTTTTATTTCTCACAGAAAAATATGACTGTTGCTCTTAGTGCATACGGATCACGTCTATAAACAGTTACACAAGTAAACTGTTCCTAAATTAGTTTTTTTGTTTTGGTATGGATGGAATGTTTCTGAAAGTTGCGATTTGTTTCTATTTCTAGAGATAGATACCAACAGTGAGAAACAGGAAGTTCCTCTGTGTTCCTTCGGTGTGGACGCACTATTTTCTATTGGAATTAGTCTACACCAAGAGCATCAACATTTATTTTTCTGTTCGAAAGAAAAACATTTTGTCACAATTATAATTTTGTTTTACCATGCGATTGTATGGTGCGATAATAATGTTTTGATGGGTGAGCGGTTAACGTTCTGACCTCCCATTCGGGAGGAGGCTGGTTCGAATCCCCGTCCGGACATCCACATTTGGGTTTTCTATGGTATCCCCAAAACACTCCAGGCGAGTGCCGGGATGCTTCCTTCAAAATGCCATCACCGAATTCCTTTCCGTTACTTGTCCCCAGTCCCATCCTACCTCTAATGACACCGACGTCGACGAGTCGTTAAGCCATAAGTAAAAAAAAGTCTAGTTACCAGATGCAGTTTATATTATTTTGAGTGAAAAGAGAGAAACCTAAATGTTGGTAGCGACCAAAGTCTTTTGGAGAGACATCGACACATAGTCGAGCGCCTCATGGACTCTTTGAAAAACTGAACTAGCTTAATCTATAATCCGAAGATTGGATGGATCCTCTCGTAGGAGGTATACTAAACCTTTGTGTCGAGAGGTAGGAGGGCCAGTTTCTTTCCTCTGGGATCTATAATTTAACGCGAAACGTCCTGGCGTAGTTCATAGGACCAAACACAACTCACAAAAATTTCTGGCCCCACCGGGATTTGAACTCGGGAGCGGACCCCGAACTTTTAAACTGAAGCGCCTTAACCACTTAGCAGTCAGACCACTCTTCCCTAAAATAATGACGATTTATAAACAGGACTATGATGGATACATCAAAAACTTTATTCGAATGAATATCACTAAACTAGAAAGGCTACTTTCCAAAATTGAACCGTATATTCAAAAACAAAATATAAACTACAGCGCCGCAGTATCTCCAGTGGAGCATGTATTGCTGACTTTAATATTTATAGCTACTGGAGATTCATATACTTCTTTGTTATACCTCTTTAGAATCTCAAAATAATCAACATTCAAAATCGTGATAGAAGTTTGTAATGCTATTACGTCAGTTCTTCAAGATTAAATACAGGTAAATCCAGTTTAAATGGTAATAACTAATTCAAACTCAAGACATATTTTGTAAATTAAATTTTATTTTATTTCTAAAAATTCAATTTATCGTATTTTCACGCGTCCTCTCGAATATTTTTGTAGCAGTACGTAAACAACTGAAGTAACAGCAACAATGGACAAGCTGTCGACACCAAGCTAATAACAGTTTCAAACACGACCAACGTTCCATATTTCCTTTCATCTTGATTGCTATTTTTGGAAACAGTCAACTTTACAGTGATCGCGCTCGATCACTTGCATAACAAGATGATGCCAGACGTGTAATACAAAGGTGTGCTCTACTGTGATAGCGGGATGTGGACAATCATTTGTTCATCGTCATGTGGGCGAAGTCTTACGCAGATGTTACTAATACTCCAGTTAGATTGGGCTGCGAGGCGCCCATGATTTACATGTTCGCTCTTGTCGTTTGTCATTGCACTAACATGCCAGCTATATACTTGACCATTTTATCATGAAGCCAAATAAACATTGTACATATTCAAGTATGCTATCAGTCTATTCTCATGTAAATAAATGTGTGTTCACAGTAACTTATCCTCGGCCATTCCTATTTTAATATCTGAAGGTACTCAGCCATAAAACTTGTAAGGTGTTGCAATAGGGACCTTTGACAAACATTCACATCATAACCCTGGTCGATCCTTATCCACGGCTCCAGTAGAGGTTTACCCTGTCCGCTCTTGTCGATTAGCTGACAAGGTCACTACAACTTCAAGAAACTTCATGTTAAGGAAATATATCCACCAGTACTTATAGCTTTTTCTTTTACAGTTTTGATCAAAAAATCTACGTTCAACCCGTCATTTTCGACAGACTTAGAATAAAATTATTAGCGAAAAAAAATTGTAAGGACGGTTTTCAAATAATTTCGTCCAAGATATTCTCCGATATAAAGGCTCCAGGTATAAAATACAGATTAATACTACGTGAAATACTCGGTAATATTGCGATATGTGCTTTAAATTTTTAATAATTTGCATTTGTTTAAGAGAAGTTCATATTTTCTGTACAAATAAAATATAATATCGTATGTCCCCTCGTGTGAAAAAAATGTATAGGAAAAAAAACAAACACAGGAAAAATGCACAGAAGAATATAAAGACGTTTTACTATTTGTTCTATCTGTTCGTTTAATCAACTGAAAGATCTAATCTCTTAACGCAGGACGCATTTGAATTTATTAAAGATTTAACAGATACTTGTATATAATGTACGAGCCAACAGGAGCGAAGACATTGTTTCTTTGCTTTAGTCCCGTTGTAGGCAGGTTTAGACACACTTTGGGCGCTATAAGCAAGTCATCGTTCGTTCACTTGAAATGGTGGATAGCATGGAAAAACTTCGCAACCGTCCGTTTCCTAGTATGCAGTTCACGTCCTTATAAAGACAAGTTACTGCTAAATACTCAGTGCATTCAGTTAAGGAAATCAACAATGTAAAAAGCAGAACTGACCACGCGACATCATAACCACCAACACAATCACTTTAACTGTGGTTGAATATGGCCGTTAACCGTTAACAATCACAGATGGGCAGACTTTAGATGTGTTCCTTACGGCGTGAAACACACTGATCATCAAACTGCCGATGAGTGTCATCTATCGCCGGATAGGAGTACATGAAGAAACAGATTCTGTCATTAGCTCTTCCTATTTGGTATCAACTGATACTTAGTATTTTATAAGTTTTTCAAGGTTATGTAACATCTGCCGAGACCTGCGATATGATGTAAGAACGCCACTCGCAATCACTTTGACAATGTAGAAAACGTAATTGATTTCTTATAAAGTTATTATTCTTTGTGATTTTATAATTACGTTCCGACGAAATATATACACATAAGACGATATTTATCATATGTTTTACTAAAGTGACACAGGTTTCGTCCAACACCACCACCAACAACAAAATGGTAACAAAATAAATTCAATACGTGGATGTAAATGAGTTCAATATTCACTTCTAAATCTCATACGTCTCCCCAGATCTCTTCCGTGTTAGGTTCATCAGTTCTGTTCAACTGAATAGTTAGCAATCTTTACATCAAGTAGCAAGTTTCGGGAGATTATATGCAATGTTTCAATGTACTGTTGTGAGACTTCACGTCTTCCTTTATGTGAATCTTAACAATGTACAATAACAATATTTCAAACACATATTTCTAACGTACAGCGTTGGTAAATGCCCAGAACATCCAAATGTCCTTATTTTCACAGCTTGTTGCATCCGCTTCATTTCCTCGACTAATATAACGTATTTTCTTTGACGTAAAGGTCCATTTCACTCTAAATTTTACACTGCTTATTTATATAAGACAATACATTTCATAACAGGAAATAAAATTTTTCACTATGTTGACGGTACTATGACAAACTGGAAAGTCTGATAACTTAGTTGATGTTGGGAGAGAAATACTGTTAATCTTCTCTTTGGAACTGAATGTATATTACATGTCTATAAACAACTATTTTGTAGACTATTTCGAGTCATTTAGGGAAATAATTTACTTTCGTCGTAAACAATTTTGAAATTAGATTATCTACGTCCGGGTTTAACAAACGTACTTCGCACTGCTTGATAGCCTTAAACAAAAACTTATTTTTTATGGTAGGTTAAAAAATATTCTTCGTTAGCAAACTGATAAGTTACAAGCTGTAAAAACATCCATAGAAACAAAAAGACAATTACATCAACTTAATGTTTTAACAGTACAAAACTGTAAGAGTATTTTTTAAACAAACTTAATGGGCATCAGAACTGAACAATTTAGAAATGTCTTAGAATTTTGTCGTTTTGAAACTGAAATGGAAACTTCGGATGAATATCTTACAAAACTGTGGCAACGGTAGTGATTAAAATTAGTCCTGTATGCTAACCTTGTTAATGCACAAAATACCGCTTTCAGAAAGACGCAGAATGAAAAATGCAAATCTTACCCCTTGTGTAACAAAAAGGAAAATTTGAGAACAGAACCGCTGGAGTGAGTTTGGAGATGAGATGTAAATGAACGCGCTCGAGTTCTGGCTCTTTGTTCCAGAAAGTTATTTAAACGCCGGACGGTTAAAATACGTTCTCGCTCGTAAGCAGAATTTATGGGCTTAATATGCCCTCTTTAAGATATTACCCAAAGCGGAACTTGGGGCAGAGTCCATGCGTTAACGGTGTTTTGCTTTACAAGTTGTTAAACATCCCTCTGTCTTAAATTCTTCTACACCGCTGTAGTCAGCACTTTGCTTTAATTTACACCACCAACTACAACGCATTGAACTTGAGTTTTTCTCGTATCTCATGAAGAATATGCACCCAGCAAAGTAAAAAAGATTCAGTATAAACCAATCTTAATTATTTGAGAGACGTTTCGTAGAAATCGTTCTGTGATTACTTGAAATAAACACGTCGTATGAAATCATATTATAAAAAGTGATGGCAACAGAAATTAGAATTTTGCGTGTATATTTTTGTAAAGTCACGTGGTACTATTTACAGATATCAGAAAAGCGATATGGGAGAAATAAGAGCATACAAAATAAACATAAAAAAGCAGATCTTTACTTCTTGACGCATTCTTTTAATAACTTGATACACATCATAATTCTATCATAATAGAATATTGTGTTAAATTCATCCTTCCTTTTTATTACGAATTGTGTTTCAATATTTTAAAAAGAAACACTAATAATAAAGGTGCAGATCAATACCGCTCAGTCTTTCAAAACGTTTTGTCCTTATTATTGCAGAGCATTGATCTGGAGTATTGTTCCGGCGAAGAATGAATCGTTTTCCAGGGGACTCGTGATTTTCAATTCCAATAATATTTTTACGGAATTCCGTTTTTTTCTACCATAACAGTTTCCGCTTAATTTTTCACTCGATTAACCTGATTGACTTACTTTATTCTTCTGTTTGTTCAGAGATCGTATAAGTTCATTTTATTTGAAAACAGAAACTCCCCTCGTGATTTCTTTGGAACCTTTCCAAAGATCGCTTCGTTACATTCACTGTTCCGCACCCGAAAGGAAAGGAAAGGACGTCCTATTATTGTATCTATCTCAATCGATTCATAAATTGAATACTTCTACGTAGCACATATTATGTGTTACATTGGTTCCCAAATGAGTATGATGTTTAGAACTTTTCTAAAGTTCTGTTCTATGAAGTTCACTTCTAGTGAATTTTTTCCGTCCTGTTGTTAATTATAGCTAAGAAAGTACAGGACAAGATTTTTCTCAGTTTTTATCACTTCTAAATAAAGACGTGAGTAATCACTAAACTTGTAAGTTTCAGACTGTTTTTGTGCATCTCAGAAATATTATTCCGCAGGAACCTAAAATTTATCTCAAACATCGAGCATATTGCTGACAATATTTACGTCTTATATGATTTGTAAGTTGAGAATGAAACAAACAATTGTTTTTTTCTTCTTCGAGTGTTTGTTATATTTTTATTACAAGAGTTCTCATTTAAAAGCGTATTGCCTTCGAATAGAAGAGTTATCGATTACGTATCAGATAATAAAATTTTATTAGATCTAAACAATTAAGAGAAAGCTACGTACTGCAATACGGTGTAGTGATGGAGAGATATGCCATTGAATGCCCCAGGTCAGTCGCAATTCTAACTGTTTTATTGAAGGATCAATTTTATTGGGGTTGGTCACCGGATTTGCATGTTCTGTAGAATGATGGCTGGTATCTGAAACACTTCTAAATTAGTTGTTATACCCTTTCCATCATGTTATGACGAACGCTTTTTTCCCACACAAACCACTCCTTAATGTCGAAGTGCAACGTGGTATGACCAGTGTTGAATTTTATGCAAAGCGTCTGCCGTCTTACCTAACACATCAATATCTCTTACGATCGTTGAGAGTCCGGAAACATAGTTAAAAGTTTTTTATTTATTTTGAGACTTAACAAATTTCATCCTGGAAAACGCTTTTCGTTGGCATGTGAGTTATAATTTTCAGTCTTTCCTGACGTATCATTTAACACCATTTTTTTGGCGTTCTGATATTAATGTGGTATCCAAATTATTCATAATGATTTATGATAATTTAGTAACACAAAGAACACCTATAGCTTAATCTGTCCTAACAATGATGGGAAATGATTGCAGAAGCTGTCAGATATAATTTTACCCTTTTCCCCGAAATCAGAAGTTATATCATTTTAATTTTTCAACATCCTTTGGACCATACCATAGATAATTAATTGTTTTAATTGAAATTAGATTGTTTGCAGATGACATAATGCTGTATAAAAGAATCAAAACGATAGAGGATTGTAAACAGTTGCAGGGTGATCTGGACAGGATATCTAAATGGGTTGGTAAACATGGAATGAAGATAAATGCAAAGAAGAGTCAGCTTATTAGATACACAAATAAAAAACAAAAGGTTAATTATGAATATAAGGTGGGAAAGAATTGCTTGCTGAAGACTTGAAATGTAAATATCTTGGAATTACTTTTGATAACAAACTTAACTGGGCAGGACACATAGGACAGGTGGTAGGAAAAGGATTCAAAGTTCTGCACTTGTTGGAGAGAGTGATGAGGGGATGTACGAGAGAAGTCAAGGAATTGGGTTACAAAACTTTGGTCAGACCATTGCTCGAATATGGTAGTGTAGTATGGGACCCTCATTTTACGTATCAAATACAGGAGTTGGAGATGGTGCAAAAAAGGGCTGCTAGATTTGTTTCTGGAAATTATCGCAGAATGCAATCAGTGACGGATATGATAAAGGAGCTGGAATGGGATTCATTGCAAGACAGGAGGAGAATGAGGAGGGTCATGGGAGTGTACAGGGCATATACTGGCGATGAGGCATGGAAAGATATTACTCGTAGGTATGAAAAGTAGTGCATGGAAGGGAAAAGATGACCATGACCACAAGCTGGCACTCGATTTCAGGCACAAGGGTGTAGGAAGATTCTCTTTTTTAGGTAAGGGTGTCAGAGATTGGAACGAGTTACCAAGAGAAATGATGAATATTTTACCGAAAACTTTGAAAGAGTTTAAAGATAAAATTTGTAGAGGGCAAATGTAGGTAGGTGCAGGATAGGGGGAAGATGGGTGTGTAGGGTAATTGCCACCGGAGCCTGTGCTCCATTCCAATTAAATTAAATTAAGTTAAAATATGTCTTTCTTCTTACAGTTTGATGTAATTAAAAAGATGAAAAATGCTTAATATGACTATGAATTTATTTTAAATGCCACTGGAATTTCTAAGAGCCATGATATTTTTTGTTAATATTTCTGTTATTGGCGCTTCACTGAACGTCAACGAATAGCTCAATATAAGTAAAAGAGAGTTTTCCGTCAAAAAAGTTAACAAAATCAGCTACAGCATTCACAAAGAGACCATGCGGACATTCGTCTGTAATGGTTTCATGAAACCATAGAAAAATTGAAACCTGGACCGCCGGGATCAGAAATCAACTTCGGCTCCAATGTTACAGCTCCCTTTGGTGTATACTTTCATGACGACATCACAATGCGGTGAAAGGGATCGATGGCAGAAGACCTACAACCTCATTCTTGTTACGGCATCTGTCGTATTTGTCAGTCGATTGAGGGTCGACAGTCGACCCTATCGTTTTCCGCAAAAGGTCGATCTTGTGAAAGTCCCCGAGGTATCAGAGGTTCTCCGTCGCTATGGCTTCAAAATGTCAGCGGTCTCTTTTGTCTTGGTCGGAAGTAATCAGCTCCATAATGTCAACGGATAGATCAAATTTGTCGCATGACGTTGCTATCTTAGAACTTTCGCGCAGTGGCTAGAATTCATTTTGTTAAAAAAATCAAAGCAGATAGAACACCACTACAATAAAAAAAAACCAAGATTCAGTTCACATACAACAATGAAAATATTTGGAACTAGCATTTGCCCGCTGCTTCACGCGCGCGTGCCTTGGCAGGTGTAGAAATTATTTACGGATTTTATTCTCTTATCAGACATTAACGTCGAAATGCATGAACTGTTAATGTATTCTGAATAGTTTCGGTTAATACGTTAGGTTCGGTTTTCATACTGATGTCAGAGAGTTGTTTTATTCATATTTTAACATGATGCAATTGATTCAATAGTAGAAAAGGTTCCTGAAAAATTAACAGTAGTAATTCGTATTGTGCGAAGTATAAACATTTATTGTTTAGAAATGCTTTCACGGTTCAAACGACGTTCTTTCTTCTGTGCGCTTTCAGAAGCTATGGATTTAGCGTATAGAACCCGGTTATAGGTGAATCGCTTTTCTCGGTGCAGGTTACTTTCATTTGCTCTAGCTATTTCATGTAGTTCTCTTTGACGTTGCAGACGATGTTGTCGGTCTATTTCACTCTCATTTAGCCGAATATTATTTCTGAAAGCAATATTTAACTCAGCTAAAACATAATATTTTTTAATGCTGATATGGAGGATTCCACGTTAACCGTGGTACCGAAAATTTAAATGGATATATAACAGTTGTAACTTTAAGAAAGCTGATATTATAATCATTATGTGTAATTTTTTTTGGCGATTTTATGTGTAAATTTTGCCTGGGATTATATAGCTAGGTATAAGCTTTGTTAAGGATGTATCTGTGGATTTAATGAAAAATATTCTTTCCATGATACATAACTAAAAATTTATTTTTAAATGTGGATACCGAGGATTGCAACATAACCGCGGCGCCATAAATTTATGTAAATATAGCAGTAATCTACGACTTAGTCCTCTTGGGAGTGTGCTGAAATATAAAAATTCGGTACCAATAATCACAGCATCTCAATTTTTCTGATTTATTTATTTTTTGTTGTTTTTTATTTTTTGTTGTTTAGATATTGGTTTTATTTTATGTTGATACACCATCAATTATTTCTGCTTTAAAATAGAAATTTACGTGAATTGGAGCTACTCTTGATTTCAAATCGTCGTATCATTACTGTCATTATTTCAGTCAGATATAATTAATCCAAAAATGTCGAGATGTGATCATGGTACAGTTTATCTAGTAACGTGCATGTAACTGAAACAATTATTTCTGAGTGGCAACATTATCGCAAGTTGTGAATCGCTTGAAATGCAACCTGACAGCTGATATGATGCTTTGTTATAGGCCTAAGAGACGATGCCTGCAGCTTTATAATCTACGCGGTGTAGCATTAGGATATGAAACATTTTTAATTATTTCAGTCGCATGTAAGTACCTGGCGAAACAACAGCCTGGACCAGATGACAATTTACTCTTTTTGTTTAGCATCAGGCATAACGGGTTTAGTTTTAAAATTTACGCGGTGTAGAATAGAATTTTAGGATGTCTAGTTATATTTGAAATAAAAATTCGTTACCAATAATCACAGCATCTCAATTTTTTCTGATTTATTTATTTTTTTGCTGTTTGGATATTGGTTTTTATTTTATGTTGATACACCATCAATTATTCCTGCTTTAAAATAGAAATATACGTGAATTGGAGTTAATCTTGGTTTCAAATCGTCATTATTTCAGTCAGATATAATTAATTCAAAAATGTCAAAATGGATCACGGTACAGTATATGTACTAATGTGCATGTAACTCAAGCAATTATTTCTGAGTGGCAAAATTATCGCAAGTTGTAAATCGATTGAAATGCAACCTGGACAGTGATTACAGCTGATATGCTTTGTTATAGGCCAAAGGGACGATGCTTTTAGCTTTATAATTTACGCGGTGTAGCATTAGGATATGAAATTTTTTTTATTTGAGTTTCTTTCAATATATCCGTATTTTCTATGTAATTATTTGAGTCGCATGTACCTGAATTTTCGGATGCCTAGTTATATTTGCACGTTATAGCCACGAGACATATTAATCGAATAAAGTACTTCCAAATATGTGCAATTCCGCACAAGTCATTATGAAAGAAGTATGTTTTATTACTTGCTGATATTTATAATAGCTGTTTTTCAGACATCGCTCTTCGAGAAAAAACTGAATTTCGTATTAAGTATTGGCTTATCGTGGCTGTATTGTACAGCGTTCACGTAGCAATTTTGTTCCAGAGACAAACTGTATAGCAGTCTACCAGAGACAATACATGTCTTCAATAAGTAATTCAACAGACCTGTTACGATTCAAGTAAATGCTGATTATACTTGATTCACGTATTCTTTTTGTTTTGAAGTACTGCGGTCCAGAAAAATGAATCGCAGAAGTAAAAAAAAAAAAAAAAAAAGGAAATCCTAAATTTTGTCAGGTCTCTTTATGAAAGGAGTGACCGTCTGAATGTGTATAATTATCTGTGGTCTACAGTTTCACATTTCTGAAGTTTTTTACTGACTTTCTTCTTCCCATGGTACATATTAGTCGTTAGCTACTTCTGCAGATGTTGATCAGCAACATTAGCTTTAAAAATTTGGAAACACCATGCAAATTGATGCGGTAGTTTTTGCGTTATTAGAGATCAAGCCTCACTACAAACGCAGCTTGCTTACAGATTTATAATAGTATAGATTAATATAATATTACAAGCTTTTGCGGTATTATCTATACCTATGAAATGCCATCCATGGTCACAATGTTCTCTCACGCGGTGACGTCAAGCTATGACGTCACTATGGCGTCACACTTCTCGCCTCTGCTTACAACGACCAGAGATGTTGTAGGTTATGCGCGAAATTTAATAACAGTTGTATTTAGCTAAGCATTCGCGAATAAATGAATTGTCAGAATACTGAAGTAATAGTATGTATTTCGCTTAAATCGCCATATTAAACATCAGTTGATTATATTTATTTAACATTCGTTCCATGCAGAAATATTTATTGAATTCTTTGCTCATTGATATGTGAGATAAAAGCTTTAATTTTCGATTAGCAATGTTAGCGTCAGTTTTGATTAGATTGTTATTTAGACTGGCTCAGAATGACAATCTGGCATTTTACGTTATAGCAGAGGGCATGAGTAATTTAATTTTTTAAGAAAATAATTTTGTTTTCATGAGAGTCATGTTACTGAAATCATTACTTCGTTTGAAAGAAACTATTTCCACGTTTTAATACCGGACTGAATCATGGTTAACAAAAAATAAAGTTATAAGAACCCGTGAATATTTCCGATCAAGTTTACATCGCGATGCACTATTGCCACTAAAATGCGGCACAGTGAATATATTAATTCGCGTATTATTGAAAAATTGTTTTTTAGGGTGGTAAGGTTGAAATGAAACCTGGACCAGGATGGAAACTGAAACATTTTCTGCAACGTAAGGTTCGAAGAATTGCATTGAGATTTATTTTATAACAATTCTTTATACTTAAGCAACTAAGAAGACATGACTTACCAGAATGCGTTCAACGGGCTATGATGTTAGTATATACAGGGTGGCCCAAATACAGTTACATATACAAATGTTTTAAGAGGGATTTTAGAAGATATTCCAAACTTACGCTTTGGTTTCTGCACTCCGTGTTAAAAGAATTTATCCAGAATTTGTAACTCTACATGTTTTATGTTACAATTTAACAAACTGATTATTTTTCTAAGATTACACAATTGGTTGTGCCCTTTCTTTTGTGTCTAGGGTTAACCATGGCTGGAAATCTGATCGCCGATCAACGACGGTGGATCCTTAAGAACTACCGGAAGTATGAAATTGCAGCGATCTAGCATACGTTGTGGGAAGAGGAGCTTCATTTGCCCGGGCCGTCAGGTATTACGATTTACCGGATCAGAGGAAACTTTGAGGTCACGAGTTCCGTCGTCAATGCACCGCAGTCTGGACCACCACGCACGACGTCGACACAGAAAAATGAGATGAAGGTAGCCCTTACATTCGTAAACAATCCAAAGAAACTCACGTGATCTGCGTCTCGGAAGCTGGGTATCCTGAGGACATCATTACCTGAACCCGTACCGCCCCAGACTGTTGCATGTTCTTGTTGAGGAAGAGCCAGAGCGCAGACTACAGTTCTGCGAGGTAATACCCAATCAACATACTGAACAATCAGACCTGCTTTCGAAAATCGTGTGGACAGATGAAGCCTGTTTGAAATTGTCTGGTCACGTCAACAGACATAACTATGCGTACTGGGCCGATCAAAACCCATATGCCATTATGACTATGCAATTGCATCACCCAGGCGTCAAAGTATGGGGTGGCATATCCTGCGATGGTATCGTGTGTCCTGTCTTTTTCGATGGAACTGTTGATGGTCCCAAATATCTAGATATGTTGATCAAAGTTGTGATGCCACAACTGCAACCACGGTCCGACCCAGCGGAATTGTTCTTTCAGCAGGATGGGGCCCCACCACATTTTTTTTTTTTTTTTTTCTGTCCTTAGACACCAAGACGAGGCATTCCCGCAGCGTTGGATTGGGCGACGGGGGAGTATTGACTGGCCAGCACCTTCCCTGGACTTACCTCCAATGGATTTCTTGTTCTGGGGAGTAGTAAAACATAAGGTTTATTCCAGAAAACCTGTCACAGTACTGCAGTTGAAGAATTTCACCGGTGAAGCGTTTAAGGAAATTCGTTCTAACCGGAATTTGTGTCGCATTGTGTCTGAGAGTGTCGGGACACGTTGCAGGAACGCATCAATGCCGAAGGTGGACATTTTGGGCACCTACGGGATTAAATATGCTGTTTATGTAACTGTATACCTACTTTTCGGCCACTCTGCGTATAATTTCCCAGAGAGGCTGCGAGAGTTAAGGCGCTACCATACTGCATCGGGGAAGTACAACGGAACCAGGTTCATGTCCCAGTTCCCAATTACTGCCCGTCCTGATTGTGGCTTCCGCAATCGCTTAGGCCAATGTTGGGGTGGTCCCCAATCTACGACTTATAAACTACACATTTCACAAACAAAAATATACCTATCATGCAGCACATTACGAATCGCTTATAGTTTGTAGCACGTAAGCTCTTCTCAAAACTCCAGGAGCTGACAATCTCCGGTTTTATTTAGGCAATGGGAACATTGGATAAATTCTCAATTTCGAGCCATAATGTGAATCGAGGTTTTGCGTGATCCAACAGGGTCCATTCCCAAATAATATTTATAGCTGCAAAATAGAATAACATTTTAAAAGAAATTACAATGGAACTTAAGAATCGGCAGATTGTATGGAGAATATAAACTGAACGTATTAAATTTCAGTTCAGAGATACTGACCCACATTAATTAAATGTAAAAAAAAAAGAAATAGAAATGTAGGGCTTTGACGAAACTATTCTAGGTATGGTATTATGAATGCTGTAAATCCATAACCAAAGATCTTCCCAGAACTATCACATATCTCCATCAATTTAAAGATATCATTAATATCTCATAGCGTTACAAATTTTATGTAATAATGTTAAAATTATAATTTATGAAATACTGCTGGGTAGGAGTTCACTTACCTCTATATAAAATGTGAAATTCAAAGTGAATAGAGGTCGGAAATCTATAAAAGTTCATTCAAATTAGTGATCAAAATCATGATTCTATACCCGACTTTCCCACGATATTTTTTGTTTATTTTATTATTATTATTAATATTATTATTATAATTTTGCGGATCCTGGAAAAGCAATTATATACTATCATGTAGCGTGATAATTTCTGTATCTTCCAGTTTTTCTTCTGTTTCTTCATCTTCACAACCTTTACCCAGCTTTTTGGGGTCGGTTGGAACTATGATTTCACGGCCGCATGTCCTTGTTGATAGCAATCATTTTATACCTACTGCCAGGCCATACCAAATACTAATGGTGGAAGTGTTACCAGTTTTTTGTGTAATGTGTATCTTGGAGACCGTCTCGTCATTCGCCTTGATAATTGCGGAAAATTATCTAAAAGCTGCAGTGAAGACGGCCGGTACGTGGGGACCCGGGTTCGTGCCCCGTCCACTACCTCCCCGATTCAGAGCGCGGCGTTTCAGAGCCCTCAGCCACACTGGCGGGTGCTTGAGTTCTTGATTCATATTATTTATTTCAGATATTGGGAAGCAGTAGTGCTTAGGATGAGACCAGGATGGGGAAACCCATCAAGAAAGCCCAAATGATAACGAGTCCCACCCTCATCAGCACGGTACTATAGTCCCCTGTCGCTTCGCCAGACCACTTGTTTGTTGCAAACCCACTAGAACTGGTCTGATCTTCTACCACAGTCCTCGGCGCTGCTTCTTTCTGTCTCAAGTGACGCAGGAGACTCCTCTCCGTGCTGCTTAGTGGTTGGATGCATTCTTGTTTTGCTCTTGCTGAACAGATTTTTACGTTTTGCTCTCTGCTCGGGAACAAGTTTTAACTTCTCGGCACTGTTGCTTCCAAGAATCTGAAAAAAATAATATGAATCAAGTACTCTGATGATAAGGAATATATATCGGGCTACATGACAGTATCTGGCACAGAATCATGAGTTTTACCACTAATTTTAATGAGTCGCCACATCGCTGTAGATTCCAATAGTTTTGTCTGGAGGTCATTTAGGCAACGCTGAGGCATCGAACAGCACATGTGTGATTGTTGAGCTTTGGGAACGGACAGAGCTATGGACGGAACGTATTTTCACCCCACGCACTTTGGAGAGCATATCCCCGACTAAAAACCATCCGAAAAAGACGTAAAATCGTATGAAGGTACGCATTCTGAATAAACTATTTAACTCAAATTATCTTTAATAGGTATGGAATTATTTAAGATGGTCTGCGAGATAAACGTGTTTGCATATATTTTGACTAACGATGTAGTAACAAACGCATGTAACTAGTGAAACCGGACGAACTACAATTACAACGACAGAATGTTACATTATTCCTAGAGAAAATTCTGTACGATACGTAAATTAAATTTTCAATGCCAGTTTCCGCCCCTTTGTTAAATCACTAAAAACTTACATCGTGGTTAAATACTACGGGTGAAACGCAAAAAGAACTGTAAAAAACATACACCTCTTTTAATAAGACATTTGTTTCTAATCTGAATTTGAGGCACAAATCACAGTTAATACCATGGGTTGCCAATAGAAATGATAGATATCACTTTTATTCGCAGAGAATTTTTATTTAAATTTTGCAAGTTCAAGAAATTATTACTTTTCGTCAGAAATACGATTCTATCTTAGGATAACATGAATATAAAAACATTATTATGGATGTTTAAATTACATGATATCACAAAGGAATAAATTCTTATAAACTAAACCAAATAAAGAAACAAAATAAAAGCTTTAGAATCCACATTTGATGCACCATTATTTCATCTGCTTGACGTATAGTATTCTAAAGCGTTTTTAGTTCATCTTATTTTATTTGCATTGCTAGTTCACAATCAGCAAAAATGCATTGCTTTGAACATTTTAATACAACCTACAAATATCCATGGAATGCTGCGAAAATATGATAGCACACATAAAAACAGTATGCGGAATTTTTCCCAGTATTTCAACGCTTTCGCAACCTGTATGGCACTAATATTTAATTGTACACAACTGCTAATTAATGTATAAGAGGAATCGAAAGAAGGAATCGTCTGATTTTTATTGAATTTAACACATCGGCCGTTGTCTCAAATATACAATTTTCAAGAATTTTCAATTTGCGTGACCATAATGAGGTCGACCATTGGACTCTGCATCCTATGATGTACAATTTTCAGTTGTTTCATTTCAACCTCTAATACTTGAGAAAATTGTAATAATTATTCGCAAAGCATTAATTTAAGCTTTCTTTTCCGAAGACATGAAGTTTCCAATCTGTGTTTATTGAATAAAAATAAATAATAATATCCTCTAATATGTCATACCGCTAAGTATTAAATTTGTTTTCTTTGTTCTGCGAAATGAAAGTTACTAAAGTATAAGTCACGCATTATACCTGTTAGTAGAAGAAATATATTATTCGTTGCCCACGATGGCAGCTTGATTATACTCTTTCTTCATATACATCTACATACATACTCAGAAATATTGTGGGTGGCAGAGATACCGAGCACCAATCTTAATTCTGTTCATTCCAATCCAGAATAGCTCTTTCAATTTTTTGCCAAATAATTTTTTTATTATGAGTTTTGAGACAGCAAAGACAATAAATGTTACTGGTTAGACGTCTAAGATACCTAAAGACGACTCACTTCTTTGAGAAACAGCGCCTTTCCTTTCTAGTGAAGCCAGCACTCGTACTATACCGTATAAGCAGGGACTTTGTCGAATCGCTGCTGTTCCATTTTGCAATAGACTATAAATTTTGGAGGAACGAAATGTATGGTAAATCCCTTTACCGAAAGACTTGAAACGACCATTTTAAAGGGTTTTATCGGCAGAAAAAGTATAATTTTTTGTAAACATCATACACGTTACACAGAATGAGATGTACTGGATCAAGAATGGTCACAGTTTTGAGGGTAAAAAGTTTTACTGGGTAAAGTGTCATGAAATTTTCAAATATCCTCTTTAATAAAATGCGTTGTTTGGAGACTGCGCACACACCTCGCTAGCTATTGGCTGGAGAACGGTGACATCACGTGCCAGCCGTCACTCACTAATTAACAGCGACCATAGTTATTAGTAATTAAAGATTAGGTTAACAGTTTGATAGCTAAGTAACTGCTATGAAATTAACTGCCAGAATACATTGGAAATACTTTACAGCTGAAAAAAAAACAAAACCGTTAAACTACTTTTTAATAACGTGTCGACTTTAAGAAATTAAACAGAGAATGGCAATTGTCATTCCGGCCTAGGCTAAATTTTATGACCAAACTTTATACATAGGTTAGCTATTAAATGAGCTCTAGGTTTACCTTTTAATGTAGATTTAAATCATCAAGGACATGAATATGTATACGGATGTGAAACACATTACTTCACTTGATTTTTGCCTTCAGCTACGGCATCTAGTATATACAACAGGTAAATAAAATGTTTTCTAAAAAAAAAAAAAAAAAAGAGTACAGCACTTACTTTATTTAACCAATTTAAAACACAAGAAACAGCTTTTTATCGCAATTCAACAACGATATTTTTGCCGCAAAATCACAGCGACCAGAGATATTAGAAATTAGAGATTACGTGAACAGTTTAATACATACGCAACTGCTATGAAACAACCATAATATAGTCAGAAAGTTTGCTTTTCGTAACATTTTATTCTTAAAAAATACGGAAAAACATTTCGGCTGAAAAAACGAGGAACTATGAGTACTTTTCAGTAACATGTCGCAAATGAAAGTAACATTTAAGAAAATTAAATTTCTCATGGTCTCTGTTATAGCCACGAATGCCAAATGTCATTCCGGCCTGGAAAAAATATAAATTTAATTAAAACTTCCGCTAATGTTGATCACTGTTTATATATTATGGTTTATTTGTTTTTTCAGATATTTTACTGACCACTTTCGTTAGTGGCCTTTGTTGATGTTTGCTATACCTGAGTTATTAGGTTATTTAAATTGGATATCAGGCCAAAAATGTTACCGCAGCGAGTATTCTGACAGTTCATTTCTTCGGAGTTGTTCAGCTATTTAATAATCTGGAATCTGTATAATTTCTCCGACTGTTATAGAAACTATGACCAAATATTACATTATAAATGTTTTCTCGGCCTCAATAAATAAAAAAAAAACAACGTGATGCTTTCGAAGCAAACGTGAATTCTTCAAGTATTGCAGAATGAAATTTTAGGGTCAAATAGAAGTCAAGTTTGTATTTTAGCAAGTTCGATTCTACGGCCTTCCAAACAATTAAATGATGGCACTATTGTCAAGCTCAGAGGTTTTATTCACTCTAAGTATAAAACACTGCTAAGTTCGTGTTTGGTCCGATCAGATCAATGTGTCATATACTTGACCCTAAAAATTGGAATTATTCTAGATCCGTGATAATACGCAAAAACGATCACGGGCTTTCACTAGTTTATAATGTTATTCAATAGCAGATTTTACGTTTACGAAAAACGACATTAAAATTTGTAATTTCATCTGCATGGAACAAATCCTATAATATAAAAAGCTAACGTGGCGTCTGCGTGCGTCGTCTATAGCTGCTTCTCCTATTGGCTAACGAACGGCCAATCATCAATCACCATATTACGTTCGTACCACCATCTTGCTTTTCGTTTATTTACAGCTAGACACTGAAATTCATATAAGGAGAAGGAGATTCAATATTTGCGATATTTTATCCGTATCAGTTAGACACAGAAATTTAGAAGGGGATTCAATATTTACGCCACTTTATCTGCATCAGTTATGAGCATAACCTAAGAATTTTTTTGGCAGAAGGTAGAAGCAATGAAGTTAATTAAAAACTAGGAGAAATGTACATAATGCGAAATGTATTTGTCACATAAATAACAGTTACCCGTTTACGAAATTATAGTCTCCGTAATCTAAAGTGAAATGCATTTTTTTATTTTAAAATCCTAACAAAATACTCTGATAATCTAAAGAGAAAACGTATTCGTATAACTAAAGATATCATTAAGGATGATTATTTTCCTTATAAGCTTTTCCATAATAAATTCCTACTACCATTATATATGATACCCTTAGTTTTTGATACATGTGTTATCTATTAAATGAGATTTAAGATAACTTTTTATCAGATTTAAACAGTCAAGGATATGACACTCGCAATTCAACAACGATATTATTGCCGCAAAATAGCAGTGAGCAGTGATATTATAAATACTGAGAGTAGGGAAAAAAAATTTATACCAGGCAATTATATGTCACAAAGTTACAATTATTACGTTCGATTAAATTCACATATTGCTTTTATTTATCTACGACAACCAGATGCAGAAATTAATGTAAGGAGAAGGGTTTTCATTATTTACGCTATTTTACCTACCTCAGTTGTAAGCACCAGTTTAAACCGTAAACTAAGAATTTTTTGGCACACGATAAGAAACAATGAGGTTTATTAAAAACTCAGAGAATCGTACATACGTAATCGCGACATGTATTAGTCAAATAAATAACAGTTTTTTGTTTTCTAAATTGTAATCTCCGTCATCTAACGTAAAATGTATTTATTTATGTGAGACTCAACCAAGTGCTCTGATAATCTAACCAGAGTAACGTATTCATATAACGAAAGATATAATTAAAAAAGATTATTTTTTTACAAGGTTTTTCAGAATGAATTCCTACTACCACCATAGGTGATACCCATCATTATTCATTTGAGGGTAATAGGGGCTATGATTTTCGAACGCAATATTAGTTTACCAGAATCGCAACAGACACATTTTGTTACAGCATAATTCACTCTGAAACGAGTTTTACAAACCAATTAAACTGCTTTCATAAGCGCCATGTTACTAAAGGTATTAATTAATGCGGGTGGAAGTAGTTTCATATTTAACGTGCTAAATTGTGCCTGGACCAGACATAAAACTGATATTACATGGATAGCAAAAGTTTTTGGAATGCCTAATCTGATTTTATTTAATTGGTTCTTTACTTCCGGCGTCATTAATTCAGTAGAAGTTACTACTGTATGGCTATGTGAACGGCAAATGAAATATGTAGAACTTTGCAAAATCAAGGTCATTAGTATTATGTAATATCAGTTCCGTTTAATTAACCAACTGCAAAAAAAATGAGCTGCCAGAATAATGCGTTCAAACCGTCATTTTTGACGGGCTCGAAGCTAGTCTACTATATAATTTCGTAAGGTCACTCATTCACTCACCTCGATAGCTATTGGCTGAAGAACGGTGTCACGTGTCAGCCTTCGGTCGCAAAACAGCGACCAGAGATACCATTAGTAGAAATTCGTGGTTATGTTCACAATTTAATAGCTAAGCAACTGCTACCAAATTAAGTGCCATAATACATTCATCAAGTTTGCTTTTCGTAGCGTTTCATAGTTAAAAAAATACTTATAAATTTTGCGGCTGAAAAAACATTGATATGCTTTTCAATAACATGTTGCTAATGAAAGCAACCTTTTTAAAAATTAAAAATAAAAAAAACTTTAAAATAATTAAATTACTCATGGTCTCTACTGCAACCATGAATGCCAATTATCATTTCGGCTTGGCGTAAATTTCAATTTAATTAAAACTGTCACTAATGTTGCTGCTTCACCAAAGTTTATGCAGTACTAATTATTTGCTTTTCAGGTATTTTACTGACCACTTTTGTCGATGGTCTTTATTCATGTTCACTGTACGTGAGTTATTAGGTTATTGTAAGTGGACATCAGACTAAATATGTTACCGAATCAACTATTCTGGTAATCCATTTCTTCGGAGTTGCTCAACTGTTTAATAATATGGAATGTATATTAAGTTCTCTGGTCGTTACAGATACTATGACCAATAATTACGTTATGTATGTTTTCCCCGGCTAAAAAAAAAAAAAAAAAAAAAAAAAAAAAAAAAAAAAAAAAAAAAAAAACCAACAACGTGATGCTTTCGAAGCAAACAGGAATTTTTAGAGTGAACTTTAAGGGTCAAATACAAGTCAAGTTTGTATTTAAGCAAGTTCGACTCTACGACCTTTGAAACAATTATACGATAATGCAATCGTCCCTGTTCGTGTTTAATACCTACGTCTATTAATACCTCTGAGTTCTTCAAGCTCAAGAGAGAGATTTTATTCACCCTAAGAGTGAAACACAGGTCAGGATCATATTTGGTCAGATCAGGTCAATCTGTTATAATCTTTGATCCTAAAAGTTGGAACTATTCTAGACCCGTGACGATAAGCAAAAAACGGTCACGGGCTTACACTAGTACTAAATAAATTTGGAATTTCTTACATTCTTGCCGTAAAGTGCATCCACGATTATGTGTGCCACTATACAGTTTTCATAATTAATAAACAAATAAAAAGCCCCAAAAATACAATTTTTAAGATTCATTATGTGTCTAGAGGAAAGAAAAGAATGTTTCGTCAGTGTCTGAATATATTTTTTTAAATACATAGTTTTGTACAGAAGAACCTTGGATCTGTTAAGCATGTTTCGTAATAACTGCGTCAATTCCTTCAGTCTTCGCCTTCAAGTAAGGGAAATTGTGGCAGCAATTATTTTGAACACAGAGTTAACTGATGGTGCGTAATTTTGCACTGACTTTAACCAATAATTTATTAAAACAAGGCGATGGTTGTTTCCAAATATACGAAACTATAAAAAGTATTAGTGCCTACAACACACTCTCAAAATTTAATACTTGACATCTGCAATAGTATTTAAGGCAGTTATCAATTTCAACGTTCTTTTTTGCAAAACATTTGTCTTATACCCGAAAATAATTTAAAGTTAATTAGATTCATGGCATTAAATTATGTAAGTTGATGCCAGTCACTTTGTTTGTCAGCATTATGTTCTAGGATAATTCGCGTAAGTTGATAGCGGATGCAAAAGTGGCAGACACTCCATATTTCACAATTAAATATTAAAGTACTTAAAAGTTTATGACTTTCTTTTCTTGGTAGATAATGTTACCAAGTACAGTTAGAACGGAAGCAAAAAAAGTTAACTTTGGCGTAAGGGCGAAAATTATATAACTGGAACATTCAAAAGCCAAAGTGCGTGTAATATTCGGTATCCAGATGTAGGAGGTTAACATGGCATGTAGTATATTGAGGGATTTTAGCCATAGGATATGGTAATTTTTACTCGCGATAATCTTTCTCAAGCTACAGCCATGTAACTTAATTCCTCCCGACGCAGCATAGTCCAAGGTTAACAGGTTCTCTTCCCGTGAAAAGAGACCTCCCCACCATGGTAAATTAAAAAAAAACCGTAATAAGATGCTTTAAGCGAATAGAACTAACTTCACGTGACTTCTCCCACCACGCTTCTACGCCGGGGAGCGCAGTATGAAGCAGTCCCTTAGGCAGTCTCTTCGCCGGGCCTCAGGATGAATCACGCCACCAGATGGCATGTAGAATTTATTAGGTAAAGGCTGATGCATTTATACCCTTCTGCTGGATTATAAAGAGTGTCCCGAGTGACAGGATTTCATTAGTAAGAATTTTCATTACTGAGAGCTGTTTTATGCAGTATTTTTCAGTTTTATCCAGTGTATTTCTATGTGCTTATTTTTATTGAAGTTATTACAGTCACTCCATTCTTTCAACTACATGTTTCACTTGTATCACTGATTCCTGCGCTTTACTAGGACTAAGTGAGGGCAGAACGTAATTTCTCTGATCCTATGATCACATATCTTCGGTGAAACTGATCGGGGAGTGGTTGATCAGAGACGAATCCAACTTGACTGCGGTGAATCACTGCTCGTTCGCTACAACCGGTGTTACTCCTATCCCGGAGAAACTTAACAGGGGTGGCATCCCCATATCTTTCTCGGCGTAGCGTATGCGTGAAATAATGTATGCACTGCTTCATATGTGGCAGAACATACGAAGATGAGAGATGAATGCGTATGCCATAGTTGGTATGATGTGTAGAAAAGATTATTCCAGGACGACAGGAGACGGAGGATTGTTTCAAATCAGTCGAAAAAAAAAAAAAAAAATACATGGAAAAAATGTTGCTTTTTTGTTTTGTTTTTTACTTATGGTTTTTCACCTCGTCGATGTCGAGGTTAATAGAGTAGGAAGTAATTTGGCCATAGCCTTCTGAAGTAAAGATCCCGGCATTCGCCTGGAATGATTTGGGTAAACCATGGATGCCGGAACGGGGATTAGAATCAGCGTCCTCCCGAGTGCGAGGCCAGAGCGTTAGGCAAAATGTTGGAAATGTAATTCATCGTAACTTAACGCATTTTCTCCTGTCTTGCATTAAGGAGAACGCTAGTTCGAATCTCCGTCCTGTTATTCATATATCGGTTTTCCGATGTTTCTCTAAATCAGTCCAGGTGAATGTTAGGATGGTTCCCTACAAAGGCCATAGCTAAATACCTTCTCGTTCCTTGCCGCCAGTCCTTTCACGCCTTTAATGATCTCGATATTGAAGCCATAAGGAAAAGAAAATTAAAAATCACTACAGCTTTCATTATTAGTTGGATGAAATGTTGTAGAATTTATTCGCGGAATCCAGGAAGTTAGTTCACTCAGAAGAGTGAAACTTAAAATTGCAGCACTCAATTGTTCATTTTAGCATAATCGGCTAAACACCTAGCTAAGTTCTGGCGGGAGAAAGAGAAAAGAGCTGAGAAATCTTTTTCTGAGTCCAATAGCTGCAAGTAGAGAACTACTTGCGCCTAATGGTACAAAACGAGTGGAAGAAGACCGGACAGCCACCCCCGGAACGTCTTGGCGGTGAGAGAAGCCATTACAAAAGAAGCGGCGCGGTATTATGTCGCTGATGAGGCCGGAATTCCAGCGGTGACTTCGCCGCTGATGACGAGGGATGCGCTCTCCCGTGCGACGTGAGCTGACTGTGTGCCGGTAATGAGGCCGCGCGCCGCCGAGTGGCGGCTCCTAATGAATACCTACCGCAATCAACTCCGCACAGATTGCCACTGTCCTTACTCGGCCACCGCTCAGGATTACAGCGGACGCAGGTGCGAAGCGGGACGATCGTGCTGCCTGCGGAGGTAAGACTGTATTCAAAACAGCCTGAAGATACAACCGACTCTCACTCCCTCTACCTTGTAAGAATACTCATTCCTATCACTGATTTCGGTTCATTAGCGTGTACACTGATCAGCCAGAACATTATGACATACCTACCTAATATCGATATAAATCTGTTCAGGTGATAGCAGCGTTACCTGACGAGGGATGACTACTAGGTGCATATAGTATCACTGAGCGTGCTATCCGTTTTTAGAATGGGGAAGGGAAGAGATCTATCTGAGTTTGACCGACGGCAGATTATGATGGCCCGGAGGCTCGGCACGAGCATTTCGGAAACTGCACGACTTGTGGGGTGTACGAGGAGTGCTTGGTGAGTGTATTCAACAAGTGGTGAAAGCAAGGTGAAACCACGTCCAAACGTCGAGAGGTTTGGTGGCCACCCCTCATTATAGATGGTGGACGTCGTAGGAAGGGGAGACTGGTAAAACAGAACCGGCGGCGAACTGTGGCGGAACTAACATCAGACTTTAATGCTGGGCAGAGTAGCAGTGTGCCTGAACACACTGGGCCTCCGCAGCCGACAACACATGCATGTGCCAACACCACGACATCGGCAACTGCGACTGAAATGGGCACGTGATCATCGTTGCGGGATCGTTGGCGCAATGACAGAGCGTTCCATGATCTGATGAATCCCGATACCTTCTTCATCATGCCGATTGGAGGGTGCATATCCGTCGTTTTCCAGAGGAACAGCTTCTTGACACCTGTACTGCGGGACGGAGACAACCTGTCGGTGGCTCAATAATGCTCCCGGGATCATTCACGTGGGCATCCATGGGTGCATTGGATTTCGTTCAAGGCACCATGACGGCCAATACGTATCGTACACTGGTTGCAGACCACGTACATCCCTTCGTGACGACCATGTTTCGCAATGGCAATGGTATTTTTTAACACGATAATGCGTCATGTCACAAGACCAGGAGTGTGATTGAGTGGTTCGAGGAACACAGTGGCGTGTTGCAATTGATGTACTGTCTTCCTAACTTTCCAGACCTTAACCCGATCGAATATATCTGGGATGTGATTGTACAACGTGCTGTCAGAGATCATCGCCTCCCTTCCCGGAATTTACGGGCATTAGGTGACTTGTGTGCGCGTATGTGGTGTCGACTTCCTCCAGCGACCTACCATGGCCACTTTGCTTTCAAGCCAAGACGCGCTGCCGCTGTTATCTGGGCTAAAGGCGGACATGCCGTCTGATCAGTGTATATCATGAACCGAATCCAATATTGGAAGTGTGTCTGAAGAACTGAAATTCCCTTCGTTAACGATAAATATTTCAAGTTACTGTATGTTCAGTGTTCGCCTCTGCGATAACTGGACCTCGTGACTCCCGTCGGGCTTTAGAGTGTGAAATGAGTGCTTTATTCAAGTATTTCTTGGGATGCGTGCGTGGCGCAATGTCAGAATTCACACCTAACGTAAATTTCTGCAACAGAGTTGTTCCATACAAGAACTACACTTCGCAAATGCGTCAAGGAATTGCATCAGAGCGAGACATTTCTGGAGATGCTATACAGGTTGTTAAAAAAGCGTAAAATACTTTAGGAGATAGGCATAAAAATAAGACAAAAATATCCAATAAACATTTGGTCGCAAACGTATATGTTCGGAGTTAATAACAGGTCCGCAATGTGACGTCCGTATACGGCAATGCACGGCGCAGCCTACCAATATCAGGAATCGCGCACTCTTTGAAACTGTCTTGGCTGGTCCTGTACGTCTTCGATGTATGTCATTACGTATAGGACCATCAAAGACAGTTTCAAATAGTGCGTGATTCGTTTCGCTGGCGAGATGAGGAGTGCATTGTCGTATACGGGCGTCACATTACGGACTTGTTATTAACTCCGAAAGTACGCGTTTGCAACCCAATGTTTATTAGAGATTTTTGTCTTATTTTGATGCATACTATCACCTCCTAAAATATTTAACACTTTTTTTTAACACCTTGTATATAGAGGCGCGGCGTTAGATCGAGGTCTTTTCATCAGTTATCGTCGAGGTGATGCGCTCGCTTGGTAGGGCAAGTTTTCGTCTATATCAGCGTTGAGACTTGTGTGTGCGTGTTGCTGTTGGCTGAATCATCTGAGTTTTTGTCATTTTCAAGTTTTTTTGATGTAGTTGTTGGTCTTTCGCAGTTTTCTCTTCGGAAGTCAGGTCTTTCCCACAGTCGCTTCAAGTTAGGTTTCTTTCGTCAAGAGAAATTTTATTGAACTGTGACCAGAAGAGGTCTTTAGTTAGTCGTAGACAAGTATATTCGGCGGAGCTGAAAGTCGCAAACATACTCCGCTATTTATAGGTCATCATGTAAGCGGTCCAAGTAAGGAGCAGTTGATAGGCCACGAAATTTTTTAGAAGAAGGTGTGTTACTTTCTCACGGTGCAACATATACAGGAACTTATAAAGGAATTTTTACTTATCAAAGACGCATGATAAGTCATCAGAAACTATATGAGTACTTTTCTAAATAGAAAACATGTGATAAGCAACACTGCGCAACGTAACATGAGATTGAAAGAAGATTTTTTGTGACTTAGGAGAATATTAAAGAAGCTTTAAGATATTTTGTATGATCTTGAGAGAAGTGTGTTTTGGCTTAGAAGGAAATAATTAACTAGAGAAATTTTGTTGTGAGAAATCTTCTAAATGAAATTATTACTATACCGGTCGATTCACAGAAAGGTCGGAAAAGACCATAGACTAAAGAGAGATAATTTGTACTAAATTCTTACTTTATGCTGTCCAGGTAAGAACCATTTTAGTCAGATGTTTATGAAGGTATCTGAACAATATTGTAGTTTCACGTGGTTTGTCGTTGGGTTGTATAGTACATAGAAGTAGCTTCAGATGGCGAACCACACGCAGCTTAGTTAACGATACGCGAAACTAATCATTACATGAGATCTAGGATCCAAAGATCAAATACCGCAACAGAAAAACTATTTCTGTTATGACGCGAACTCAACTGGGTGCATTACGCAAGAGGACTGGAAGCAGCTTGACACAATTCAAGAAGAGGGTGGAATAAGCAGCTTCTTGCGATAAGCAAGGGGTTACTTCTGAAATATTGGCTCAAATACGTGAGCCGTGATCGGCTCGATTGTCTTCTGATGCTGGTTCCTGCAGAGCCCGCGTGCTAGTTTCGCCCGTGAGAGCGCGCTGTGGCTCTGGTGGTGCCCTCTATCGGCTGATGGAGTTGATTTTCGGGGACACGAAACCGAGAAGTCAGTCGGTTGGCAACAGCGGATTGGTTTGTTGGGCCTAATATTTTCCCTAATTGACTGCGACGTTAGAGGTCTGCTGGTATAAGCGAGGACTTGTAATTTGACCCGGCGGCCTGGAAGTACCGCATGATGTGGATTTGTGACCCGACCGAGACCGTTCCTCGCTCGCATTAATCGAGGGAATTCCTTCGCTGCGCTCTATGTTCGTGAGCGGTTTTCCGCCGATTGGGGAGCACGGCAGCGGGCGGGGCTGACTGTGGCTTCGAGGTGATAAATTGCCATTTTCTAGCAGTGTCGGGTATTTGAGGTAGTATACCTGATGATCCCAACTACAAAGTGCGTCGCTTACTGCATTCTTGTTAATTGTGCTTAATAATTTTGCTATGGGAATGGACAAAATTCCCCGATATGTGGTGCTAATCGTTCCCGCTACCTTATCAGTGTGTGTGGGTGGTAACGACGTATGCGCCGGCGTGTAAACACAATAGTGTGTTAGAACCTTTTGGTAAGAACTTGATTCTTAAGGTTAAACTGAAGGACGCTAAGGTAAACTGATTCCTGTTTTTTTTAAATAATTGCTGTATTTTGCCTCCTGTGTACAAATTTGTGTTTGGTACTAGCTGTAAATTTGTTATATGATGGTAAATTAGTAAGAGCCTGCCCTGTTATATTACGTTTCCAAGCACGTAAGGATTTTCTGTTTGCATGTTTAATACAAGTGGAGATATTGTGATTAGGGATATTCTCGTGGCTTAACAAGGTTGTCATCGCATTAACATATACTTGTATTGGTACAGGATTTATTAAGATCATAATCTGCAAGATCAAAGCTTTCTTATGTATTATATTGTATTATGTTATTTGTGATATTCTGTATAAGTTTAATCGTTGACCATGATTCTTGTACTAAAATGTTTGAACAAGGTTATAACCATGCTCCCACATGCTTCCCACTGAGTCCTTAGTTGCAACCACACGTATCAATACGGGATAAATAAAAATAAACAAAAGGATAAAGATCTTAGGGTGCTATATAACTGCTACGGAGAAATGAAATTGCAAAAATGAAACAGGTAAAGAGCTTCGAAGAAAGAAAAAAAATCAGTACTGATCGTGCTTTGACTGTGTGATGTCTAAGCCGCTAGCACCTCCTATCGACGCTGAATTCGCTGCAGTTGAGTGGGTTCCATAAATTCTGATATTACTCAATTGGGCTCTTCTTCTCCATTCAGACGATTCTTATTTTGATGCTCAGTTTTAAACAGAAAAAACTACTGTGAGGTATGCTAATCCATTCTAACGCACAGGAAAAATACACTCCCTTAAATAACACTCAAGTGCAAAATGACAAACTACTTGTCACACTATAGAATAATGCACACAGTAAGTGTACGAATGAGACGAAAAGGAATTAATGAAAGCAACTAACTAAACAATCACGAATATTAAAAATTTATAAACGTATGTGAGAATTTAATTCTTCATAATGAATAGTACATGTATCCTCCAAGATAAACACAAAATAAATCATACTCATATAAAGAAACTGTTTCACATGGAAATTCTGTAATTATGAATAATTCCGTTTTTAATGTAATAATGTTAATGATGTTTATTTTGCACTTTTTCAAGTACTTTAGGCTGTAAACTACATCACTCTATATCTAGTTAAAATCGGTAACATCTCTCCATTATAACCTTTGAAACGTTGGAATATCTTTTTTACCGTGTGGTGTTTCATGTTTTATGAAAGGTGGGGATTATCGTGGGACCGTCGGCAGGTCGGTGCATATGAGTGTTTGGCCATTGTTCGCTGTAGTGACCCTATTCGCCCTTATGTTTGTAGAGACAACAGGCACGGGTACAACGGGAACAAGTGTTCTGTGCCGTTGATTCAGCGGTATAAATACGAAACGCAGAGGAACAAACAACCCTTTGATAACCGAACACGAACAAAACTTCTTGCGCGCAGTAAATGAATAAATTTTTCATGCAAATCAGCCGATTTACATTCCTTTATTGTCCATAACGTTTCACCATCCAGTTCTGTTGTCGTTCCATAAGACGATATAAAAAATAAAAGCGTGAGGGAATAAGCCAGTAAAAATCATTTTAACATTGGAAACCTGAATCAACGTATGTACCGTCAAGCGTTCATAAATCTTAGTGATATAGCGCAGGAGTACCTTAATCTGGCATTTTAGATAAGAATGGCGATTACTTTTAAGTTGTTTAAAATGTAATCAATAAAGCAGAGTTTCTTATCTGTTCCAGCACTTTGTCACTTGACATCGACCAACACTACATTCATTCAATTTATCTCCACATCCAATAGAAAGTTAAAACACTCTTTTGAAAAAAAATCTTATCAACACATAAATGAAATATTTATTGAAGCAATAGTTTGATTGAGTGGCACTCTTCAGAGCGGATTATCATTTAATAACTTGTTTCTCATTACCACAGTGGTTGTACTATGAGAAACATTATTAATTCCTAAAAACTGTATAAAAAGTTCATAGTACAATATGTGATGAATGTAAACGTCTGAAAATTTATGATTGAATAAATCTCTCAAAAGAAAAACTATCGAATCAGAAAAAAATAAAACCATATTATAACGATGTCATCAACGCAGTGATAAGACGCATCATAGTAAACTCAAGGATTTTGCAATCTTTTCTTTTCTGATTTGTTCACATCAGCGTCAATATTTTTAAAAAAAATCATTCATAATAGTTTCATGTATAATTATTGAAGTAAGAGCTCGTACAAATTAATGTCTGTTAACAAAAACGTTATCACAAACAACCATAGCAAGATGAA